>OY728145.1:2134098073-2135298073 GCA_963277665.1 Viscum album
TTATCTCAAAATGAATTCAATAATATGAACTAAAATATCATTCTTACTATTTTTATATATAGGTATATCAACGGATAACATCTATGTCAATACATTCTATCTTCCCATATAGAAACCAAATCTTCAATACATTCCAGGATTTATCTACCTTATTCGAAATCTCCTCATGGGTATTGTGATAATTTTAATAGTAGGATATATCTTTTATTCTCAACTAAATATCAATTCTATGTAATTACTATCCATTTTTTCTTTTTGATTTAATATTAATGTTTTACATGTAATTTTCATTCAAAACTGATATGGAAAATTCAACACAGGTCTCTCACAACCATCCCATAACTGCTTCAAGAAGTATTTAAGAAAACTTGGAGTACTCCATACACTATAAAAAAAATATATATCACAATACATTACTTTAAGATTAATTATCTTTCTAGGACTCACACACACGAATCCTATTTAAATAAAAATTAACCATTTAAGTATAGCTCCATGATTTAAACATTAAAATTCAAAGCAGTTTCCATAATCTTCTTTATTTTTTGGTTTACCTAGAAATTTATATTTAGCTAAAATATAATATCAGTCAATAAGTTCATCTATAGAGTTTTGTGAATATATTTATTCAATTATAATTTTAATTTCAAAATAATATTCACTATGAATGCATAAACCCTTCATTGAAATCCATATGCTTTCTCACCATTAGTTTACATGAATGAAAACACACAGAATAAAGAACACCATGAAACCATACTATACCACTACAATTATTCCAGGAGACTGTAGAATTATCCTTCCAAATACTAATTCATCCTTATAGAGTCACATTTTAACCTTAAAAAGATAAAAATTCATCTTTAAATAAGAACTTGTTCGGTCCTTTCGCAAACCTAGAATAATCCTTATAAAGATATGTTTTTATCTGTATTGATCTAGATGGTCCTTACATAATAAATATTCTTCCATATGAAGTCTATATATTCTTAAAAACATCAATTTTCTAATTTTCACAAATATTTTCAACTTCATCCACTACTTCCAAAAACATACAAACTATTGTGTCTTGTAATACATTAAAAAATACCCTTCTATATATCCCTTAATAAATTTATAAATCATTCTATCCATACTTCTAAGGACCAATCGATCAACCTTATGGAACCCTACTATTAACCTTATAAACTCATGCAACTTCATTATGATGATACCTTAAACCTTATGATGTTTCTTATCTCATGAAAACTCATATATAAAGCTTCTTGCATCATAGAATTCAGTTTACCCATTCAAAAACTTCTCATGTTTAACACAGAATCATTCAAATCCAAACATTGAGTTCAAAATTATGTTCTTCATTCTATCAAAATTTCTCAATCACTATGATTCGTACTAAAATATTAAGATATGATAATGGGTGTTTCAATTAGATTGAAGGTGTTGTTTCCTTGATCTTTGTGTCTACAAACACTAGACGAAGGTAGATGATGAAAGGAATAACATCTTATCATATTTCCATGAATGTTTTTAATATATAAACCATTCTTAACCTTTTTCAATACCACATAAAAATAATTATCATCATGAATAATTTTTTATTATATAGAACATGAAAAGTGTCATGTAGTATTCCCTATCTAACCACCTCATACAATGATCACTAGTCATTTATGATGGAACTACTCCATGCTAGACCAAAACTTCTCCATTATACGGGCCTTCTTCACTGCTCCATGCATTCCTCCCTAGCTAAGCAGCTATCAAGATCACAACTGCCCTTTAAGGGTGGATATATGATTCAAGTTTTTTGTCCTGGGATGAAATTTTTTAACTTATAATCATCAAAAGTTTTCCACAAACTGCCCTATACAATATATTTTTTTTATACAGTCGATAACTAAACATAATCTCTCATATTTCTCAATGAAGATTATTTTTAATAATTTAACTATCCACATTTTCATACATCCACCAAATCAACATCTGAGTAAATGAATCTATATGAAATAAACATTACTCTTCAACTTATAAATTTTTTAATACTTTTATATAACTCACTTATAATTATTGAAACTATTTCAATATAAATCACCACCAAATATTCAATCATATATTACCATATATTATAAAAACTCCACAATATAAACTAATGGAATAATTTTGTTTATAAAATATGAAAGAGTTCATATTAAAACCATTAAAATGATAATATGAAATTTTCATATTAGATAAATGTGAATTGAACATTTTTATTTGTGCATAAATTATAACGTTTTTATTATTTTTTTATGGTTTATGCACAAAATTTTATCTAAAGTTTAAATGTTTGAATTTTTTATTTATTTAGTTTACTCTATTAATTATTATTCATGAATATAAATGTTATATTATTAATTATGGTGTATTATTTAGTTTAAAATTGTTTAAACTTCTTCTTTAAATCACAACACATTTTTCAAGGGATTATATGCCAGGAATGATAATTGGTTTAGTTTTTTACAAGCAATTTATCATATTCATAAGTACTATAAAGAGTTACACATCAATATTGTTGAAAATATTGATTTAGTTGAATGAAAATGGATTAAAAAATAAATATTTAGATTCATGAATACATTTAAAGGAAAAAAATGTGACATGATAGAGAGAATTAAATCCTATTTAAATGTACTAAGCTTCATATTACTCTTAAATATAACACTTTTTCAAGACTTGAATCATCCAATGGGGTAGTTTTATGTCAATTTTTGGTGACTGAAAATTATGTTTGTAAGGTTAGAAAATAATAAGGTTGTCCTAAGAGTCAGGTACCTCGTTTTTGGTGTTCTATTTGGATTAATCTTATCTAATAAACCCTTAGAAAGGACATAAGAGGAATAATATTGAGTTTATCCATATGATAGATTGGTTAAAGAGTTTTCCACTCACCCATTCAATATTCATATATTATATGATCAGTTTAATTTCCAATCTTAATAACAAAGTGGTTAGAGTAATCCAAAAGTAGATTAATTTCTAATTGAAACATATATCTTGGCCCACTAATGGGTATTACAGACTTTAAAAGTGGGTTATAATTTTATTAGGATGATATTTAATATATTTCTTTATAAAATTATTTTAATACATGATACTCATCAAAAAAATAATTTTTATAAATAAAATGGAATCAAAATCATGTAACAAAACCTTAAAATCAATCATTGACAAATAGAATCTCAATAAAAGAAACTTCAAAACAAGTATAGTAATGAATAAATGAAATTAAGAATATTCTATGTATTAGTGAAACACATTCATGAGAAACCAAATGCTGAAGTTATTTAACAAGAGAATATAGATTATATAGTGAATCCTAAAAGTATTTATTTAACATTTAAAAGTAATTATTTATATAAAATATAACTAAAGGTATTTTAGTACCCATACACATATTCAATATGATTGGATATGTATATTACTTAGATAGTTTGTAAGTTTTATTAAAATATTGTTTTGGACACGTAATTAATTTTGTAATCATCATTTGAAATATTCTAAAAATTTGAGTGAGTTTTATAAAATTTTACAATATTTTATCAAAGCGTTGAGGAAAAATGGTAATAGAATTGGATTTCTAGGATTGGTTGTGATATTTATAGTACAAATGGGTAAACGTTAAAACTAGAAATAAAAACATAACTAGAAATTCCAAAACTATTTCATTGAGAATCTAATCTAGGTAAATAAAACTAAAAAGAGATTTCAAGAAGGTAGGGAAATGTTTTTGTAAGATATAATTTTTTGAAATACGTAAATGGGATGGAGGAACATTAGAGAATGTCTATGTTCGGTATCAGTGTCATAGAAATTTATTCTTTGATTTTGAAGGGTATATGATACAAAATATGTATTTTACAAATTTTTTATGTATTAATGAGTTTAAAATAAAGATATGAATTCATGAATATTATATATTTCATTCAAATGATAAATAAAATGGTTCCTAAATCCTGGGTTTATTATAAATAAATATTTCTAGTTTAAATCGATCTAAATAAAAGAAGTTTATTTTTATATTATTTTAATTTTATGATAAGATAAGTTGTCTGTTAATATATTTTTTTTATAAAAAACAATATATTATTGTTTTAATATAAATAGTTTTATATTACATAAAATGTTTTAAAATAATATAAGGATAAAAGTGGTTATCCACGTTATTTTTTTAACTTGAGGGAAAGAGTCCCCAACTCCATTAGTATAATATTTTAAAGATTGAAATCTTATTTTTAGAATAATTCTCCAAAAAACTGAAGAATATATATATTATTGATATAATAGTTTATTTATTAAATATTATCACTAGTGTAAATAAGTTTCATTTCCGGATATAATGTAATTTTTGTATCTTTTCATGATATTATGGAGGGAATATAGTTTCTAAGAGATTAATGGGAGAATGATTAAACTTAATGAAGTTAAAGTTATACAAAATATAATATTAAACTTATTAAATTCAAATTTAATTCCATATAAAAGCCTAACCAGTTTTCGGATATATCAACAAAGATAAATTTAAAGAGTTATATTTAGTTATCGCAACAAAATGAATACAAGTTCACAACCTAAAGGAGTTTAGGATGTGTTTGTAAATAATATTATAAAGAGTTATATTAGTTACCAAATGATCTCAATGTAAATTTCTATGTTCCAAGAATAATGATGACGATGGATTCAGGTAGAGTTCTTCCTAGAAAACACATGTTTTAAAAAACATAACATTGGATGTTATAAAGTAAAGTAGTTTGAATACTATTTTCAGAGAGTTGAACATTTTGGAATATGATTATGAAGTATCTCCATTATTTGAACCAGTTCTCTTCATATATCTTACTCACTAATGGAATTTAGTGGGAGGGTTTTATTAGATTCTCACAAAGATATGTGTCATTAATTACATAGAGATATAACAAGTTTAACACAACCTCAAAAGTGTTGATAGCACAAGGCCAATCCAGAAATCTTTCATAGGGGATGTGATTAGATAAAAAATTATATATGATTTTTTAGTATTCTTGAAATAGTTTAAGAGTATAAAATTTATCATATTATAAAAAAATCATACTCCACTTTATCATTCTTTCACATTGGTTGTATATGTTGCGTGAAATGAAAGAACAGACGACCTCTCAAAGTATGACTTTATGGTGTCCCTAAAAAATGTTTTTCATAGAGTGTTATAAGTTTTGATGAAATTATAAGGCCAGTATTTGTTGAATTATGCATAGAGTTATAGAATATTCTCATGAGTCACAATAGAAGTTTTGTGCACTGGATGACCCACCAATTAGACCACATGGAGTTCCATACAATATATCCTTGGTAAGCTAAGGGTTTATATTTAATATTGAATCCTCATACTTGAGGTTAGAAAGATAATTATCATTAGAACCCCCATAATTTTATACCTTTCATAAAAAATACTTGACAGTTAAATAATCATGGTTTGGTTGGGTATGTTGTTGATTATGTCTTCCAATGAGATTTAATCAATATGGGATTTATACTCTCATATTAAGATTATCACATACAAGTCCTTGATTGAGATAGATCGAGGAAGTGTATAACCATACCTATATAAGGTACATGTGATGTTATTATCTATTTAGATAAAGGACATGTGATGTGCTCATATTATTAGATTAATGACATGTAATGAATTCATAGATCTATATAGAATATATTTCAGGAATTGAGAAATTATGAGTCGTTATACAATATTGACATAATCTGTGTCTCATGGTAACTCTATGTATTAGAAAAATGGATTATATGATAATGAAACTTGTATATGATATAAATTATGGAAATAGGTGTGAAGATACATGTGTTTTATGGAGATCATAGTACATCCATTTAAAACTTTGTTAGCAATGATTATTTTCTAATGGACACAATTTTCTTACTCTTATGAAATTAAGATTTCATAATTATTGTAAATACTATAAAGTAATAGTGGGTCCAACTATACATATATGATGATTAGGATAATGTTTATGAAACTTTGAGTGATACTAAAAATTTGTTTTTAAGGACAATTGAAATATGTTATAGATAGATTTTTATAATTTGTGACATGTCATGTAACATGTCGGGAAAATATATGATAGAATTTCTAAAATTATTTTTGTAAATATATAAAAATAGATTATGATATAGTTTGTTAAATATGAGTTAAAATAATGTGAAAATTTTCTATGTCTATGAAACATTAGTGAAAGTGATATTTTTTTTATTTTTTTCACTAATAGAACCACTATAGAGTGGTTGTTGAGACCACATCATATTCTAAACTTGTGAGCACCGTAGTGTAGTTTGAGACATTGTTTTGTGGTATATCATCCATGGAATTATTTCATTCCATGATAACCTATGGGAATCAATCCAATCCATCTCAAAATACTATAATATTATGTTATTCATCATTTGATGATGAATTTGAGAATTTATAACATTAAAATTATCCACCTAAAAATTTAATGAATTTATGTAGGGACAAGTTGATCTTTACAAAGGGTTATAATGTTAATATATTTTTATGAATTATATTTGTAATTTTGGATAAACATTTGTGTTCCTTGGATGCCTATATAAGTGGTTTGATCCTAGATCTTGTATTGGTGCTGATTAGAACTCCTATAATTAAAATTCTCTAACTTTAAAATATCAGAATCCCTCAACTAATCATTCGAAAAGACTATGGATAAGATATGGATCCTTTCATATTTTTGAGAGATTCATGTGGCCTATAGATAACCTAATAGAGAGGAATATGTTAGTTGATCCTATGTGACACCGATCAAGAGCATGTAAAAAACATGTACAAAATGAGTCATTTAGGTGAAAGGTATTAAATTTTATCCCCATTTTTCAATTCACTTCAAATGTATAGATAGATTTAACATTAAATGGTGTTTTAGAGTTGTTCTTACACTACATTTTGGTAGTGATAAATCTATAAAAAACCATTAAGGACCACAATTAATTAAAACATAAATTTATCTAATTAAAGTGTGGAAAATTATAGTAGACTCTTAGGATAATACTCTAATTGTTTCATTCAACATTTAATATATAAAATATTATTCATGAAATATCTTGAATTAATAATAATGACCTTTTAAATATATACCATTAATACCTCTCATTATTTTATTATTTAAGTATAATAACTTCTATAAAAATGATAAACTAACACACTTTTATATCTTTAGGAACAAGTATAATTTCCTTTATAAAAGTGAATAGTTGTAACACCCTCAGATTTTGTGAAATATATTTTTTAATTAATTTAATCACTTTTATATTTTTTATTTCATGAAACCTAAAAATAGTTTATTTTATAGTAAAGAATTATATATGGATTGCGTTATATAGAACCAAAAGTTAATCATGCACTACACGCAACATAAATTTTAGCTCTCTATACATGGAACACCCAGATTAGCTTATGTTATATGCAAGATTGACTTTCCTCGTGGTCTTACATAACACACAAGACTATGTTTTATCAAAGAATTGTTTTTTATTAAAATATTATTATTTAATAGTATTAGACATGACCATTGAATTTAATATTATATGATTAACTAAATTATGAATATATATATCTGAATTAATTGGTTACCTAATAATTAGAAGAGAATACAGAAATGAAATGAATATAAAGGGACTGATTTTATAAAAGTCTATTTTTATGTGAAAAAGACTATTTATATTAATAAGTTAAATTAAATAATAATAGTGAATTATATAAATTGAATTTATATTTTATATATAAAAACAAATATTTTTGATAATCATACAATATATTTGATGGATATAAGATAAGAACAAACCCAATTTTATGCCTAAAACCAAATATTTTTACAAAGGTTGTTTTACCACATTTTAATGGAATACCAATTTTTATTCCTATTTTTGGAACTTTTATAGATTTAATATTTCAAAATAAACTTCTTATTTGAAATAGAAACATAAAAGTTAGTTTAGGATAATTTTTTGGTATTTTTCTGTAAGGTTTCATTTTTTAATGAATAGTTAATAATTCTGAATTTTAATTCAAAACTATTTCTTCGTATAATTAATTTAGAAGGATAAATAATATTTTAAATTTATTTTGATGTTTAATTAGATAATAATTTTATAAATTAATTTTATTTAGGTCATTATAATCAATTTCATATAGAAATTGTGTTTACAAACTTAGCAATCTTTTGGACGTTTTTACTTTAAAACCCCATAGTGTCGTCCCATCAACAGGGTAATTTTTAAATTAATTTATTCCACTTATATGATTATAATTTGGAAAAATGAATTCCATATTTGGAATAATAAAAAAATTTATAATCTTTAATAACATAAAATTCGTTTTTGACAAAACATATCTGTGAAAGTGATTAAAATTAATTACAATGATTAAGAGAAAAATTTGGTTAAAGAAGTACCAATCCTTAACTTTTAGACCCAAATGACATAGAGAATTGTAAGAAAACTATTTTATGTCAATAAATAAGACATTAAACTTAAAAGTTTTAGTTTTTTTGACTTTCTTTTGCTAGAAGCAAGGGTACACCTATGTTGTTTTAAAAAATTCCAAATGTGTCCTTTCACTTCCCTATAAAAGGACACCACCTCTGTATCTTCTTCACACCACTCAAACCACTTATTTTTTGAAAATATATACCCAATAAAATTCCCAAAATCCATAATTTCCTCATATAATCCTCTACTTGGGAAGAATTAAATCCAAGGAATCCATTTGGCACAAACCAAAATGAGTTACTCGATTAAGAGGTAGAATCTTTTCTCAAGATCCTTTCTTTAATTTTGTTTCTCCACCCATCCACTCTATTTATTCCATGATTATATAAAAAATATTATCTAAAAGATAATATGATAATTTAATTCTATGGTCTATACCTACTCTTATACACACGTCCATATAATGGGAAACAAATATACTATTTATGTGTACGATGAACTATTGCCCCACAAAACAATGAATGTTCATTTTTCATTACCGCCTATGATGGTGGAAATTATGATGGAAAATTTGTTTATATATTATATATATTATATATTTAATTTTATTTAACTATTTTAAAACCCATAATTTTATACTTTCCATTTTGTTTAAATACGATAATTTCGTTTGAGAAAGTTTGGACTACCGCCCCTTAAAGAGATGTGTTTCGTTCACACGCTACATGGAATGTATTTAGGAAGTGTTTAGTAAAATTATATGATATATATGATATAATAATTATAATTTAATAATGATATATATATAAATATATATATATATACATATATGTCATTTACTTACTTTTTTTCAATACGACTATTAAACAGATACAACGTTCATGGGTACGTATGACCTACCGTCTCCATGAACGGTGTATTTCATTTCATACTTATATATTATATATATATTATTATAATAAAAATATACTGAAAATAAATTATATTTATATCATGTTTTACATTCTATAAATCTTGATATAATTATAAGTACCAATGTTATAACCAATTAAGACAATGTGAAAAACAAAGCGAATATTACCCGAAACATAACCGTAACATGGAATTGATAACAAGAGGGTAATATAAAGTCATAATAAAACCATTTTTGGTATTATATATATGAATATTGTTATTTTATATATTTATAATAAAATTATATTTATTATACATGATTTTTTAATGAGTACGATGAGATTCAATACATAATGTAAGGGAATTTCATCTCACTTTTTATATTCGTGAGATACAAGCCATGTTCACCACACTTTTCACCTACATGTTGTATATACATCACATTATTGTTTTATATGATACTTATTATTAAATTTATGGGTATTTAAATATTTTTCCATGATTTGTTTCATGGGATTTATGTTTCAAAAGTCACCAAATCAATAAAGTAATTTCGTCTAAATTTTCCTTCTTTGAGAAAAATGCAATGTTATACACCTATATTTTTATATAAGGTGTATATAAAGTATTTGAAATGTTATATCATGAATATAGATCCTTTAATGATATTTTAAGTATCGTTTAAATTAAATTTCTTACATTGTGAATGTGATTTATAGTTACCAAGTGATAAGATGTATATTGAAACAATATCATCATTTAACAAGATTGTTTATGATTATGCTTACATTGATGAAATATTATGAACCATATTTCAGGAAAAATAATTAATTTTATTCTCCTATGGTTATTCATTATATATTCATTTTTAGCATTTTTTCACTCTTTTTTACATAATATATTTAAAAGTGTGTTTTTAAGAAAGCCCGACTTTACCCTCTCTTCTGTCGGAAATATGAATTCCTTCAAAAACTTGTTTTCAAAAAGGGTTTCAAAGAATATTATACCATCTTATATTCATTAAAATAAAATTTTACCATTTTTTATTTACCAATGTTTTAAAATAAACAATCTTGTCATTTTTTGATCAAGGAATTTTTCTAAAATTTTTACCGTGCAAAAGGGATGATCTTTTTACCTGGTATGACTTGTATGGATTTACCCACTGTCATTTATACTAATCATAATTTTAATGTTTAAAGGTTAATTTTTAAGATTTTTTTAAAAGTAATTATCATAAAAATGATTTTTGAAACTTCCTCAAGATACTTTTACAATTTCTCAAGGAAAATGCTTTTCAAAAGTTTTTCAAGTATTTTTATATGTTTTAAAGGTATTTTCAATGAAATGGTTTTCAAAATGTATTGAAGATTATTTTATAATTTTTAAGGGGAAATTATTTTCAAAATTATTTAACGCCTTAATTACAAGTTTTCAATGCATTTTTGAAAAAAATGGTTTTCTAAAGGCTTTATGTTTTAAAGATACTTTTCAAAGAATAAAGGATAATTTAGTAATGAAATGTTTTAAAAACATCATTCTAAGTAATTTTTTATCTAAGATGACATGTTTTGATATTACTCGTGTTGTTCTAGGAAATAATCCTAAGGTTACATGCATATACTTTAATAAATGGTTTATGTTTTTATGGAATGATACTCGTGACACCCATTTCTATTCCATGGGTTATATGATTTTGAAACCCAATTATTTTCCCAGCATATGATGTGATGAAATGATTATGAAACATATCACTTTTTCATAGGATATGATGTGATGAAATGAAAATGATACCCATTTCATTTCATGGGTAAATAAAGGATGTTTATAAAACCTATATCTTTTATGGGTCATGATATTATGAAATGTTTAATTATATTGTGAAACATGTATGGAGGATTTTATTATGATATGGATGGGACCTATATCTCCCTCAAATACATTGGGTAATGATGGATGACTCATGAGTATAAGTTTATCTGTGAACATTATTACATGTTCACAATGTTATGTGTGAACCTGATTTCATGCTCACAACATTATGCGTAGACCTAAATGTATGTCCATAAGTTTATGAAAGGGAATAATTTCATGTCTTTAACATAATGGGTGTGCCTATTTATAATTATACATGTTCACTATGTTATATACTGATGTGTATACTATAATTACATTTCTTATTCATATGTTACGCTTCCATGGCTTATGATCATGATTTGCTAATGTTTCATGCTTTATGAAATGAAAATATTTATGACATGTCTCCTGATTATGATATTTGATATGCATGAAATGATCTTCAAATGTTATGCTCACATTCCCAAACCCTTATGTTCATGTTATTCTTATGAATTTATATTATTTACCCCCACATGGAATTTGAGCTCACACCTTTCTAATGTTTCCATTCCCCAGGTTATGGAGTAATGTTTTATGTAGAAGTACTATAGGGGAAGATATTTACTGAATACATTGAATATATTAAACCAAGTTTGAATATTTTGTTCCTAAATTACAAAGAAACTAAACTATAATGGTATTTAAGCATGTACTTTTTTAATATGATTACTATTTATAAAAAACGAGGTACTATCCATGTATGTTAAGAGTGGGTCACTATAGTTGGTAATATAGGAAAGGTTTAGTTAACCATTGGAAACTAAAATGAAAAACTCTTAGAGAGAACCCTAACGACATGTCTAAGGATAAGTCTAAAAATTATGAAAAGTATAGAAAATGTCATGTAATTTTTGTAAAGGATAGCGTGAGTGGATTACTAGTAATACATCCCTGTCTGGATACTACAATTGGTTGTGGCTCTAGCACAGATGTACCTAGGAGTAACAACTCAAACATGTTTTTTTTGAGCTTGACTTTGGGTAATCTAGTGCACGACCATGGGATTTTCTACACACAAACTTTGACACTCTCATGGGATATACTTTGGGAACTCAAAAACGTTTTATAAACCATGATGACTGATTTAAATAGAGGATGACTATGAATAACCTAAGATAAACCTATGGTGTTATTGATTAATGAAGTGTGAGCCATGACTTAGGCACCCTATAAGTATTTTTTCATTATTATATGGTATCCCAATATGATAAATGTTTCTCACACTATGATTTCCAGTTTCATCAATAGTGAGAACCAGAATGAACATGTTTAACATTTATTATTTCAGATGTAGAAATTATGGAAATTTTGAGAACTGATTTCCCAAGTGGAAATACCATAAAGATAATTAGGAAGGTGGTTCAATAATTGGTTATACCTCTGAAGATAATGAGATTGCAGACAACATGTGAAATCTATGTGATGTTATTCCAGTATTTTTCACATTAAATTTAAGAATCATGATTAGATTTAGGTTTATGAAACTTAAGAATGATTCATATTATCGGAAAGAGGAATTAGAGAATAATTTGATGAATCTTGAGTAATGGTTTAATATTAAGGTAGGATTAATGATGTATTCATGTTTTGGAATTCAAATATTATGTTATATGAAAAATTAAATATATAATAGTTTTTAGTATAATTTTTCCTTAAGGATTGAAAAAGATATATTGAATGGTGATAAAGACATAGAAATGCGATTTCATAGAAAAGTGATATTTTGATTAAGGTAATGTAACCCTTAATTAATAACTGGCATTGAGATAATGATGTTTGGATAAATATATATCGGATATTAATACATAAATTGGATGGTATATATTACCATGGAACTTATTATTGACAAAGTGTTCTATTTCATCAAGTATTAAGTTTCCAACTTCTTAGATTTAAAAGAATATATCTGGAAATAATTGTAATAGGAATCATGAATGTTTTACAACAGTATTTATGGTAATTAAGTTTGTTAGCATGTTTCTAGGGAATATACGATGAGAGCATTCACATGTTTGGGATGTGACAACCAAGTGGTACTTTGTGATATATGGGGGACCAATGTTAAGATGATTTCATGAAACTATTTCCAATGGTTCAAATTTTCATATTTTAGAAGGATTATAAGGTTATACATTTAATGAAAGTTTCTGTTAAACATCATATAATTTTAGTTAGATTAAATAGTTATCTCTCCATTTGAGGATTTATGCATATTGGATATACTATTCAAGATACTTTGTATTGATGATAACTGATGACAAATGGGATGGAATATCATGAATCATATGACCTGTTAGTACTTACAAAATGAAAAATTCACCTTTTTTAGAGAAAGAGGTGATGTTGATCAATGAAAAACAGAGGGAGACATTGTCCAGAAATCATGAAATTATATCTTTTCATGAAAATTATTCAACTTTATCAAAATGGATCTTGAAACCAAATTTTTTTTCCTTGTACCTTCATTTATAATGAATCAAAAGGCCCCTTAATCCGTCACTGATTTATGGATTTGTGATTGTTAACATTCTCCTTACCCTATTCTCTATCACTCTCCATCATAATGTGATAGTGATATTTTTCTTTCATGTCCATGTTTTCACTTCCCAACTATGTTATCCTATGTGGAAATCTTGTTATTAGTTACTTTGAGTAAACATTATGGTTCAAAATTTCCCTTTTTAAGGGAAGTTTTAGTATTTATTTTTATGATGTGGTGTTATATGAATGAAAATTTAAAGAATTAAACCTTTGATAACAAAAATTAATTTTGATGGAGAAATTAAATTAAGGGGGTAGAATTTAACACCACAAGATTTTTTGAATATTATTTTCCCAATTAATCTAACACCTTTGATATTCCACATTTGATGCCACATTGAAAATAGTTTATTTTAAATTAAAGAACTATGTCTGGCTTGTGTTATATAAAATAGAAAGTTAATCATGCAATACAATCAAAATTATTATTATTTTTGTCTACATGGAACACCTACCTTAGATTATGTTACACATAAGACTGACTTTCCTTGATGACTTTTGTAACACGCAAGACAGAGTGTTAATGAAAAATAATTCATTATTAAAATATTATTCTTTAATAGGATACGACCTGACCATTAAATTGAAGATTAGAGGATTAAATAGCTTATGAATATATATTGTTCAATTCATTGGTTACCAAATAGTTAGAAAATAATATAGAAACCAAATGATTATAAAGGCATAGATTTTGTAAAAGTCTTTTTTATGTAAAAAATACAATTTATATTGAAATATTAAATTCAATAATAATAGTGAATCATAATAATTAATTTTATATGTTATATATCCAAAAAAATATTTTTTATAATCATCCAATAGATTTTATTGATATAAGATAAGAACAAACTCAATTTTATGCCTAAAACCTATATTTTTTATAAAGGTATTTTTATAGCCTTTAAATGGAGAAAAAAAATTTAATCTATTTTTTGGAGATTTTATTGACTTAATATGTCAAAATAAATTTATATTTTAAATAAAAACAAAAAATTATGTTATGATAATTTTTTCTGTAAGGTTTCATTTTATAGTGAATAGTTAAAAATATTGAATTTTAAATCAAAACTACTTTTTTTTATAATTAATTTATGAGGTTAAATTATATTTTAAATTAGCTGAAAATTTTAATTAGACAAAAAATTTATAAATTAATCCAATTTAGGTCATTGTAATCTATTTCACTTTGAAATGTTGTATAAAAACTTATTAAAATTTTGGACATTTTTACTTTAAAAACCCATAGTGTCGTCCCTTCAACGAGATCATTTTTAAATTAATTTGTTCCAATTATGTGATAAATTTTTTCAAAAATAGATCCCATATTTGGAATCATCATAATTTATAATTTCTAATAAGATCACTTTTTTTACCAAAAATATTTGTGAAAGAGATTAAAATTAATTACAAAGATTAAGAGAAAAATTAGGTTAACAATGTACCAAACCTTAAATTTAAGACACAAAACGACCTATAAACCTATATAAAAATAATTTTATGTTCATTATTAGTCCATGAAACTTAAATTATTAATTTGTTTTCATTTTTTATGACTCTTTTTTGAAAAAAACATGGGTACACCAAACTTGTTTTAAAAAATGCCAAGTGTGCCCTTTTCCTTCCCTGTAGAAGGCCACCACCTATACATATTATTCCCACATCTCACACCACTGAAATTTGTCCAAGATATGACCAATAAAATTAAACCCCCATTACTCATATAATCCTCCCTTTTGGAAGAAAGCAATCCAATGAATCATTTTTCCACAAACCAAAAGGATTTACCTGATTACGTGGTGCCATCTTCTCTCAAGATCATTTTTTTATTTTATTTCTCCACCCCCTTAACTCTTTTTATTCCATGATTTTATAATAAAACCAACATATTAAATTTTATATTATGTTTTTATTATAATTTTTTGACCTATAGTTACACACAGTTTCATCTAATGGGTAACAAACATACTGTTTAATGTACGACGAACTACAGCCTCAAGAAACAATGATTGTTCATTTTTACTTACCACCTATCATGGTGGAAATTATGGAGGAAAATATGTTAATATATTATATATATTATATTTATTATGTCTTTAATATTACATAATTATTTTACAACACATATCTTTATACATTCCATTTTATGTAAATATGATAATTTCATTTGAGGAATTGTGGACTACCATCCACCCAAAGTGATGTGATTCATTCACACACTACATGAAATGTATTAAGGATATGTTCAATAAAATTATATTATATATATGATATAATAATTTAACTTTAATAATGATATATACATATATATACAAATATTAAATTTACATAATTTCTTTCAATATGACTATTAAACATAAACAACGTTCATGCGTATCTAAGACCTAACGTCCCAAGAATGATATATTTCATTTCATACTTATATATTATATATATTATTATAATAAAAATATAATTAATATATAATATATTTATATCATGTTTTAAATTCTGGAAATCATGATATAATTATAAGGATCAAAGATATAACAAATTATGAAACAAGTGAAAAACAAAGTGAATATTACCCGAAGCATAACCTTTACATGGAATTATTAAAAAATGGGTAATATAAAGTCATAATAAAACCATATAGGGTATTATATATAATAATATAGTTATTTTATATACGTATAATACAATTATATTTATTATAAATGAAATTAGAATGAGTACGGTGAGAGTTAAGGCACAAGGTAAGGGAATTTCATCTCACTTTTTATATCTTTGAGATATATGCTATGTTCATCATGATTTTATCTTATGTGGTGTATATAATTCCCATGAATTTATTCTATAATTATTATTCCTAAATTTATGGGTATTTTCACATCCATTCCCTGATCTTTATTTCATGGGATTTATTTTCCAAAAGTCACCAAATTGGTAGAATAATTTCGTCCCAATTTGTCTTCTTTGAGACACATGCCTTGTTATACCACAATATTTTTATATAAGGTATATATATTGTATTTGAAATGTTATATAATGAATAATTTTTCTATAATTATATTTTATGATTTATGTAAATTCAATTTCTTACATGAAAAGTGTGATTGAAAGTTACCAAGTGATAAGATGTTTATTTAAACAATCACATCATTTATCTAGATTGTTTGTGATTATGCTTCTATTGATGAAATATTTGGAACCATATATCAAGAACACTCATTAATTTTCTTCTCATATGTTTATTAATGATATATTCATGTGTTGGTACCATTTTTACACTCTTGGGTTCATATTATATTTTAGAGAGTGTTTTTAAGAAAGCCTTACTTTACCCGCTCTTTGTTTGGAAATTTGTGTTCTTTAAAAAACATGTTTTTAGAAAGGGTTTCCAAGAATACTATGATAGAATATAATAATTAGAATAAATATTTACCCTTTATTTATTTTACTAATGTTTTAAAAGGAATATTATTGTAATTTTCTCATCAAGGCATTTTTCTGACATTTTTACCATGCAAAAGGAATGTACGTTTTACCTTGTCTGACATGTACAGATTTAGCCACAGTCATTTCTGCTACGATTAATTTTCATGTTTAAAGTTTATTTTTAAATAATAGGTTTTTTTAAAATTAATTTTTAAAGAAATTTTTTTTCAAATCACATTCAAGAATCTTTTATAATTTCTCAAGGAAAGTGGTTTTTGAAATTTTTTCAAATATTTTTTATATGTTTTCAATATATTTTCAATGAAATGGTTTGAAATTTTTTTTCAAGATTATTTTATAATTTTTCAAGGGAAAATGTTTTCAAAATGATTAAAATCCTATATTATATATTCTCAATTAATTTTAGAAGAAAATGGGTTCTAAAGGTTTTATGTTTTAAAAATAATTTTCAAATAAGAAGATATATTTTCATCATGAAATGTTTTCAAAATATCATTCAAAAGTTATTTTAAATCTATGATAAAATCTTTTGATGTTAGTAATTCCCTTCTAGTAAATTATCCATAGGTACCAATCATATCCTTTCTTGAATGCTTTATCTTTTGAAGGAATGATTCTTATGACACCCATTTCTATTCCATGGGTTATATTCTTTTGAAACCTGCTTCTTTTCCCAGGTTATGCTTTGATGAAAGGATTATGAAACCTATATCACTTACGTATAATATGATGTGATGAAATGTTAATGATACCCATTTCATTTCATGGGTTATGATATGATGTTTATAAAACCCATCTCTTTTTATGGGTCATGATATGATAAATGTTTTAATTATCTTGTGGAACATGTATGAATGATTTTATTATGAGATTAGTGGATAAAATTTATTAGGTAATGATGGATGACTCGTGATTATAATTTTATTCTTGAACCTGATTACATGTTCAAAATTTTATGCATGGACCTGATTATATAATCACAACATTAGGCGTGGACCTGGTTAAATTTCTATAAGTCTATGAGAGGGACTGATTTCATGTTCTTAACATAATTGGTGATCCTGTTTCTACTCATACATGTTGACTATGTTATATGTTTATGTGTATTAAACAATTCCATTTCTTATTCATAGGTTAGGCTTCCATGGATTATACTCTATATTTCCTTATGATTCTTGTCTTATGAACTAGCAATATTTATGTCATGTCTCAAGATTATGATCTTTGATATGCAAGGTATGATCTTAAAATGTTATGATCACATTATCATACCCTTATTTTCATGTTTTTGAAACATTTACCTTATTTAACCTTATGGATCATTCAATCTCATACCATTCTTATGTTTACTTTCCCTGGGATATGAAGGAATGTTTTAGGTCCAAGTACTAGAGGGGAAGATCTTTACTGGAGACATTAAATTTCTTTCACCATTTTAGAAGATAACATTCCATGTTCACAAAGACAATAAAATATTATGGTGGTTGGGAATGTAGTTTTTTAATATGATTTATATTCATAAAAAATGATGTAATATACATGTATGTTTAGCATGGGTCACTATAAGTCAAATATCCCAACCCACCTTACCCAATCCGTGTCTAAACAAGTGGTTTCATGTGATTGAAAGTGTTCCTACACACATTCTAGTCTTTTATGACCAATAATGAGGATCTATAGTGAACCTTGGGGATACTTTACCATCGAGTACATATAACCATAAATATTAGCGAAATAAGTAATATTAAATAGTCAACACATTATAAATAAAAATAAGAATGTTATTGCTATGTGAAAACCAAAAAGTAATAACATTACACATGAAATACCAAAATGATATATTGTAATGTCACATGATTCATACATTACCACACAATATTTTCTATGGGTTGAACATATACAATATGGTCCAAAAATAAACAAAATATTAGAGGTGACTACAAAACTAGAGACAATTATCTGCTCGATCCTATCTTCCAGCTCTGACTGTTGAACATTAGATCACCCATATATGATTGGTGAATTTACCTTGTTTCATGAATGATAAATTATATACAAAAAATGGGATTTCCATGTAGGGTATGCTAACAACTCAATAGTCCACCACCAATAAAGTCCCTTAACAAATACAGAATATGTAAGTGCATGTATAAGATGATATAATAATAATAATAATAAAATATTAACAAAAAATTATATATCACACCATCATGTACAAAATAATACACCTTGGGAGTGATAATACCTTCCAAACCAATTCCAGAATTGGTTTGAACATATCACCACAATATTATATGTTCAGTCAGGGCATACATCCCCATACCTATAACAATCTCAACCCAAAGGGAATCTCATCCAATGGTTAGAACAATATAAAGAGAAATGAGATGGGTTACCCATGTCTATATTAATATATATCCTAATGCAAATCAATACCTTCTCGGAATATCACGAATAAAAAATGGGAAATGCATCCCATTCCAATAAATATCTCATCTAGAAGGAAATACCTACTCAGAATATCATGATGATAGATGGTAATGGAATCCCATAATCTTATCTCAAAGGAATCTCAATACCTTCTTAGAATGTCATCAAGGAAAATGATAAAGGTTTCCCATGCTTATACTAATATCATCTCAAAGGCATCATGATCCCTGCTTAGAATATCATGAAGACAAATAGGAAATCAACCTCATGTTTATACCGATATTAGCCCAAAGGTATGTCGATACATACTATTTTAACCCTTCAGGGCATGTCTTTATAACCATAAAATTGTTTAATAGATTATAATAATATTTCAAATAATTCCCATCACATTCCAAAGAAATATTAGGTATGTCCTCACATTTAACTTCTTTTTCATAACATAAGTCCAATGTATATTCTACCCGGATTCATAAAATCATAGGGAGAAATATTCTCACCCCTCATATATTCAAAAAATCTATGATAGCTATATAAAAAACTATAAATCCCTTCTAAAATTGACTCTAGTCTATCCTCTAATGAATGTATATATCCCATTAATAAATGTGTGAAAATCGAAGCATGTCAAGGTCCATGAAGATGTAAAATAACTCAAATAACACCTCATTTAGTTCTATGTATAATTCTTGTCAACCTTTATCTCAAGCACCTGAATATCAATTACCAAGGCATCATAGAAAAATCAATATAGGATAACTCATGGCCCAAGACATCCTTATTCTACTCATATGGGGATAAATGAAACAATCCCTATTATTATTGGGTCAAAAACACATATTTGGCATGAATACATAACATCTTTCATAAGAAACTCATATAAATCAATGGGAAAGTTTATGAACCACCTACCTTAGCTTAGTAAGAGTCCTCCAATTTAATTTCAATGGATGATTCAACATAAATAAAAATAAATCATAAAATATGACATAAACTCCTAAATTAGGGATATCCGACCATGATCATGGTAAAAACAATAGAAATAGGAAATACATGGAAGAGGATTGATAGACACACCACTATTGATACACATGTATTGATTTCATATGAATTAGAGTTAGAATAAATGATATCTAAGATTAGAATAAGTGAGAGTCAAGGTAAATATTTGGGGAGGTCATGTGGCTAGGAAACCAAAATGAGAGGATATAATTTAGTAACAAATTTACAATAAATCATTAAACTATTTTAAAGATAAAAAACAATATAGGGGGCCATAAATTTACTAATACATATATTGTATGAATCTAAAATCCACTAGTAGGATAGTGGAACTCAGGGAAATCCACCCCATACGGATAAAGTCATAGGATGCTTGGTACATTAAACTAAGTACTCAGTGTTTTTTATCTTCAAATGAGAGAATCTAAACTAGGTAAATCTCCCTAGGAATCGACCTCTGGTGTCTTCCAAATCAAAAAGTGGAAGAAAAAAACTAAAACACCTATGTTTTATAAAAAAATTAAAAATTATTACCTTGGAATATGTGACGTGTGAAAAAAACACCACCATATAACATTTGGACCTTGAGTTGCATCATTGAGTGTCTCTGAAGAAAATCTATATCCAATGACCTCATATATTGAAATATTTCTCCCAAGTCTTCTCCTAGATAAATTTATACTTCCATTGTAAATGTAATAGGGGTATCTTCTTCCCACATAGGATATTATCACTTTGTTCTATGATATGAACCATTTTCTCCTCAAATGATTCATCAGCTTCTAACATGAAATCTTTTCCACTGATCACATGATAATGATCAAGGTAGTATCTCTTGATATGAGTTTAATAAAATACATCATGCACCTCATAAAATCTATGAAAAAGTGATAATTTGTATGATAATATAAATATCATCTTTAAAACCTCAAATTTCCCCACATACATAGGCTAGAGGAACCCCATCCTATATATATATATTAGTGTTTTAATTATGGAGACACCCTAAAGAAAACCCAATCACACACCTCAACCTCTAGAGTATGGTGGCATCAATTAGTATATAGTTACTACTATCTCTGATAACTCACTGACAACTTTTGAATCAACTGGATATTCTCTGACATATCCTATACAAGAATCAACCCAATAATATAGGATCCCCTACCTCTCATCATCATAAAGGTGATCAGAACAACCTACTATACAAGGGATCAAAAATTTCAATCTAAATCAACAGATGATATTTATAATTATAAGAGAAATCATCTAAGGAAAGAAAACTCTATCATGACCTGTTAAAATGAAGGAAACATGCTCATTTCATTTCCTAAAAAATGGGATAATAAATTCAAACTACACATCAGCTCAAGGATGGTATACATTTCTCAAATTCACTTGAAAATTAAGCACCTTCTACAAAACCTTCCAGAAGTGGGACATAAATAATTTTATTGATATAATACAACATTCTTCATCACACTATGAAACCATAAAATCTTTTGAATGTATAATTGACCAATCTCATCAATGGGCTAGATCTTTTTGATCAGTAATAAATTTGTGATCTTCCCCAAGGAGGCCACAATTACCCATACCCCATCATTACCTTTTGGGTGACCTCAGTAGACCTATCAAAAATATCATTGTTATTTAATTCTATTTCTACTCACAAATGGGTAATGACTAAATAAGGATTGTGGGTCTTTCGTGCTTGGACTCCACCCACCAATAGTTAAATCATCATGAAACAAACCTTGTAATGTCCATATTTATCTTGGGCCACTTATAATACCTATGGATGTCATGACACATATTGTTCAGCCCCATGTGAATATCTTATATCAAGGTGTTCATGTCCCATATTAACTAATTGTGTATCCTCATATGGAATATAACTCAACCTCAAACATAAAGGATCCTATCATCATCCTAGGACTAAAATTGTTGTGGTACCTTAAATATATACCATCCCTCATAACCCAACAATCTAATCTAGAAAAAATTACTCTCCTTCACTCTATCAGGTAGTATAGAGGTAGTGGTAAAATTCATAATGTAAAGTCTACCCTAATCCCCCAAAACATTTAGATGCATCTTGGAAAAAATGATTCATCATTTTCTCTCATTAATAACCTCATAACCTACTTGATCCTGAGTTTTTATACCTATCATTCCATCCAAAATTTTATTTTTTTAGGGTTATATGACATCACAAAATAAAAAAACTATATATACTCAACCCATATTCTCTTCCAAAATTTTAGATCACATTGTGAAAAGATAAATCAATAGATCTTATGGTTGGTATACACCAAAAAAATCTTACACAAGAGGTAGTGACATTAAAATCTTAGATTATGTGTCACACTTCCAATTCTAGATCATGTGTTGGTTAGTTCCACTCATACAAACTCAACTGCCCAGGCCCATACATGACTAATCACCCATCTTATATTAGCACTTTTCCAATACCCATCTCTGATGTATCATAATACGAGTTATACTCCTTACCCATCTCATGTAAGGTTAATATCCGTGCATATGTAAACATTTAATTCAACTTTTGGAAGGCTCTCATAGAAGTATTATACCACTCAAACTTCAACCCCTTCTTGATCAGAGTTATTATTAGTGTTTTCATTCATGAAATTTACTAAATGAATTTTTTATATTGGTATACTAATCCTAGGAAGTCATGGATCGTAAAATAATTTGTGGGCCTCTCTAAAAAAACTATAGCCTCAACCTTTTTAAGTTTTACTGATATTTATTCCTATAATATCATAAAAACTAACAAAAATAACTATCTAATATAAAAATTTCAATTAAAGAGTTTGGACTATATTTGATGCTCTCTCAGTTTACTCAAGAAATTAGAAGATACTGAGCATGATCCTTCCATATATTGGAGTCCAAAAGAATTTCATTGATAAAAAAACCCTAAATGAATCTAAATATAGATAGAATAATCTGTTCATTGGGGATATAAAAAATATATGGGCTCAGAACACCTAAGTTTATTATTGGAAACCCATACAAACCATACCTACTTCGGAAATCAGTATGGGGAATATCCAATGCTCTCACCCATAAATGATGATATCCTAATCTCAAGTCAATCATGGTGGACCACTTGGCCCCCATAAATTGGATAAATATATTAACTATATATTGTAAAAGATATTGTTTCTTGACCATCACTTGGTTAAACCAATGGTATGCCACACATAAGTGTAATTAACTTCCACCCTTTTTGGCGACCAATACACGATCACCCCAAGGGAACATTCTTGTGAAAATGAATCCCTTTGTCTCTAAGTTATAGAGTTGGATATTTACCTCCTTATTAGTTACAGGATTCATCATGTATAGTGGAATATATATAGCCTTCATACATTGAATTCACTAAATCTTGAAATCAGCCTATATTGAGTGGAAAACCTAATAATTCCTCAGGAAAACATCCTAGAACTAGTTTACCATAGGATAAAAGAACAAATTCCCTACATACATCACATCCTCCAAAATGATACTTGTAAACTAGATTAAATCCATCCCCATTTTCTAGAGGCAATTTTCCTAATTTACTTCCCAAAAATCCCAATACGTGATAAAGGTATAATGATCACATTAAATAGGCATGAAAGATACAAATCAATGAAAGTAATTGATGCACTCATGGTTGTGAGTTAAAAAAATCCATCTTGAGGATCACATCAAAACCATGCTTCTATTATACAAATAATTCCAAGTGGAACATATTCCCACTATTCATGATATCACACTCTATATACCTCTAAATACCCTTAGATTTCACCCTTAAGAAAATATTGATAAACATCACCCCATACAAGTATTCAATGGTCCACCATAAATCATTAGATAACTAGGAAAATGTAATTGAATGTGATTCACCTATATCAAATAAAAACATTCTAGGGTATGCCACAAAATATTTCCTCAAACTATCCATGACCCCTCATCATGATTATTAAGGATCACTATGATAGCATAAATCCATTATAAACCGAATTCTATTTTATGGCCTATAGATCTCTAATTACCCTGAAGTGAACTACTCTTTTACCCTCATAGATCCAAATAACCATTCCCTCCTCCATACCCTAATCGGCTAGAAAAATCTAATTATGACCCTATGGTAAAGAACCCAATCCTACTTTGGATCTCGAACCATAAACCTCACCACAAATAATATTTGGTTGAGAAAATAGCTATAAAATGTTACAGATGTCTCATATTACTAGATTATCAACATTACATAGGTTCTCGCTAATACTATGGTTAGGTATGACCCAATCTACCACATTGATAATATATAGTAGGATTATTCGCACATGGTAAAGAAGATGATCCCCAATCTGGACTTGTTTTTCTATCACTACTAGAACAAGAATCATTATATCAATACATTCTATAGCCATAGGATCCAATACTAGATCTATAATATGAACCATATTACCTTGACATAACACTCCCCAATATGATAATATCAATGATGAGGTCATGTTTCACAACCTTAGAAAAACATCTCAAATGGAATAAGTTTACCTAAACTTATATCGTATGAATCAATCCATTCGAAAAACAGTAAACTTTGGAAATATCATCACCATATTACATCAAATCAAACCAAATTAAATCAATAAAATAAACAATATATCACATCACTAACATACTCCCCTGTGCAATATGCAAAAAATCTCAAGATCCTCCATCCCACAGTGTCTTAATAAAGATCTACTCAAAGAAATGAGCTTGAAATTCCTTCATGAAAACTTTTAATATTGATCTTCCTGGACTAGGGAATCCCACCAATACTTAAATGGGAATCATACAATATACCTAAAAATATCCACCCTCCTCTCTAATGTTTTCTCAATCTGGATAAATATTTTCAGTAAATAATCAACCCAAAAATCTATAGCCTAGAGTTCACCCTCACAAGTAAATAGAGGATGATATTATAGATGGAACTCTTTAGTAAAATCTATAAGCAAGGCACATCTAAAGGATATCCAATCCTAATAGATTGAATAACCTAATGTAAACCCTCATGATGTTGTTGATCAATAAGATATAATAACACAATAGGGCGTTCCTTCTCAACAACTAGTCTGCTCTTCTCATCCCCTCCATTTGGTTCTCAAGTGGTGGTCATAATTATGAAGTATCACTACAATTACCAACTCATAACATAGAAATAAAATTCTATCACAATTATTGACATCATGGATAAGATAATAAATAATAGGAATTTTACCCTACAAATTTAGAAAAAATACTTGTAACATAAATATATATTATATCATAGGTTCTCTCACTTACCCCGACTACCCACTCTCAAGGGTAAAACAATACATCTAATATTCACATATCCAATAATCAAATTATAACAATATAACTAGAAACACAATATAAATCAAGTATAATTACACCAACAAGTTTTATAGCAAAACACATTATAAGTTATTGTAGACCATTTAAATAGTCAAACCCTATATCGCTATTATGTTCTAAATCAAAAGAAAGAACATGAATTCAATGTAAACCCTACATTCCAATTATGATTCAGGAACACACACCATCATTATACCTTATATCAAGAGTAAATAAATAATTGATAAACCACACATTGTACTCCAAGTAAATTTAAAAATCAAAATGCTCGAAATATAAAAACATAAATCCAGTCTTTTGTAACTTGGACATTCCCCCATAAGTTTGATACCATGTTCTAAAAACATATTACATAAAAATAGAATATCTCAAATAGTAATTTAAATCAAAATAAGGTAATGATTCTAAATTTTAACATCTCAGGTAGGATCATCTAAACCATGGGAAAACCGGTGGAGACATGTGACCTTAAAAATAACTCTATATGAAAAAGGTTGCTGAATAGCAGTGAGTCTCTATTGGTAACCATGATGAAAATATAACATTTGATTTAAATATCAAAAAATAAAAACACAATAATTAATTTGAAATATTCACTAAAATATAAATTCAAAATATGGAAATTAAAACTAAGTTCCAATTACATTTTAACAACATAATACATGTTATATAAAAAGGACATATTGTAATATCACATGATTCATATATAAATAAATATTGTTTCATGTGTGTGAATCATATACAATATTGTCCAAAAATAAATAAATTATTAGAGGTGACAACAAAATTGGTCCCAAGTCTCTTCTCTGTCCCACCTCCTAGCTCCGAACATAAAACTCTAAATCATATATGTATAATAAAGACCTTTACCTTACATGGTTTATGAACCATAACGTCTGTATGCACATTGATATGCCTATGTAGGGTGTGAGTACAACTCATTAGTAAACCATCAATGGTGTCCCTAAAAAATCTAGAATAGATAAGTGTGTGCATGCGATTACATACCATAATCATAAATAACAACAAGAATAAATGTCACACCCTTGAGTTATAAATAATTAACCTAGGGAGAGACCATACCTACCTTTTCTAGTGTTATAATTGGTGAGAACATGTCACCATAATATGATATGGCCAGTGGGGTGGCACATTATCACCCCTATAATGATCTCACCCAAAAGGTCATCCCGACCACTACTCGGACTAATATAAAGATATATGTGATGGGTGTTCCATGTCTATACTGAGATTATACACAATTAAATCAAATTCCTACAAGTAATATTAATAATACCAATGAGAAGGTAACCCATGTCAATACCAATCTTGGCCCAATGTTATCTTGATCCTAGCTCAGAATATCTTGATGAAAAATGTGAATGATGTGTCATATCTATATCGATAATAGCACAATGTATTCTTAGAAAAACACATTTTTTGAATATTCTATTAATAATAAATTATCTAATTTCCCCATATCATGATAAATATTTTTATTTATAAAAAATGGGATTAGATAATTCATTTGAAATTTTGACTGAAATTCTAGTTTTAACCCTTTAAATCACACTATAGTATTGTTGACATAAATATTTTTCTAGGCCATATATAGAGATTAAATATTATGAAATTACATTTAAATATATTGGAAAAAAATTTCATTGGGAACACAATTACTGTATCTCACATTTTATGGGATAAAATGGGATATAGTGTCAAAGATGGACTAGAATAGTCATCAAGGACACTGATTCACCTTTTAGACCATATATTCTTCATTCATGTTTTTAATGAGTTCAAATTTATAATGTGAATAAAGGATCTTATTTTCCACAAATAAA
This sequence comes from Viscum album, assembly GCA_963277665.1. Lineage (NCBI taxonomy): Eukaryota > Viridiplantae > Streptophyta > Magnoliopsida > Santalales > Viscaceae > Viscum > Viscum album. The sequence goes on from OY728145.1 coordinate 2,134,126,069, forward strand.
AATTATAAAATCATAACTAATTCACACATTCAAGAGGTCAAAAATTCAGTGGAAGATTGATTAAAATATTTGGATGGATTTCCCATTCAAACTTTCAATCTATTATAACCAAACCGTCCTATCCACTACATGAAAGACTATTTTTTCATTTAGATGAGTTTGGACCAGAATTAGGATATTTAGGGTAGAATATAATTGGTTTCACTACATTTATCCCTGAATTGGAAGTGGGATAGATATTAAAGCAAGGATCTATTCTACGATCCCTTCTTTCCCTTCTTCTTCTTGAAGTTATAACTTTCATTTATTGCATTAAAACTATCTATTTATCTTTGATTTGTAAATATATTTTCAATTAAATTATTTTTAATTAACTTATTTAGGATATAAATAAATACATGAAATGATATTGGGTTATACCCTTTCTATACATTTTATAATTATTTTTTCAATAATCAACCCATAATTATGAGTTTAATTACAAGGGTTTCGCTTTGTTACATTCCCATATCTTATAGTTTTATAGTATTTGAGAATTAGGAAAACCATTAAATTATATAAGTAATAATGACCAAAAATTTCCATTGTTTCATATAATTAGGATTTTCATTTCTATTATACCATTTCATTTATCATACACTTGCTTTTTTCAAGGCCAATTTCCTTTATTTTGAGCTAGATTTCATAATTGTTCCTACTCATATTTAGGACCTATGAAAAACATTTAAAAATGTGGTCTGATAAAAACAATTATTGGTAGGGATATAAAAACAAAGGAATCTCATTATTCTTGTGAAAATCCTGAAATCCATAAAATGTTTACATTTTTCATATTATTCTTTAAGCATATAAAATAAATCATATTCATATTTGGAAAATAGTTCTATCTAAAAGAAAAGAGTTAAAAGAATAACAATAAATAAAAACCTTTTAGGCCTCATAGATCATTATATTTATATCCTATGTTAAATTATGTTACAAATAAATTGATCCCAGTTATATCCATGGTGAAACTTCCCCAGTAAACTGCCTATTTCTCTCATTTGAAGATAATGAATATTACTCAATGAATTGAAGAACTATATTAGGCTCATCTACTATATAAGTTGTATCCAGATCACATACTGTACAACCTATATTGGGATGACCCATGAACATATATAATGATCAATTAACATATCATGGAAAAAATATTTTCAATATTGCGCACCCAAATTATAATTTAATGAAAACTCATTTGAACGCAAATGAAAAATCATTTTCAATTTTCCTATAAATTGAGAAATATCCTTTTATTTTGAATAAAATTTGAATAGAAAATTATTAAAATATCATGGAAATCATATTACATGAAAATAACTATGTAAAATTTTAAATTAATCTTTTAAGAAATGAAAATTCATGAGGGTGGGTAATTCTATTTATTACAAAAAAGTAAAAACAAGGATTATTTTCACACCTTAAGTAAAAGTTCATTGTTTTAAAACAAAATAAGAAGATTAATTTTTAAACCTTGTAAATAATCTAAAAGGTAGTATAAAAATTATTTTTTAAACAATTTATTAGTAAATAATATCATATATTAATAAAATTAAAAATAAAACTTGTATATAGATGAAAAAGAGTCCAAAAGGAAACTTAAAAATGTTTAAAATAGTTCTTCAAAGAAAATCCCTTATGACTTGATTACTTTTGAACTAATAAAACTATAATAGAAAGAAAATCAAATGGAATTGTAAAAAAATTAATTTTTAGAGATTAATTATCAAATACATTCATATGTAATATTATAAACCACAAAAAAGAAAACATATATCATGTCTCAAGTAAAGGTAATTAAGACTAGAAACACCTTACCTTAAATACCATTTAGTATCATAAAATCTTTAACAATTGAATAATAAAATTATACTAGTTATTTAATTGTTTAATAACCTTTATAATGTTCATTATATTATCATCATCCCTTTTATGTCATATTTTACCATATTTTATTTGGTTACTTAAATAGTTTTGTTTACAACACATGTTTTTAGGAGGTTTGGTTCATAATTCAAAAAAAAACATCAATAGGTTGAATATGTTCCAATAGATCATTATTACATCATATAAATAATCTTAATAAAAAATGATTATAATTTTTTTAAATTAAATATAATTTTATAAACATCCATGAATTACGTATATTAAAAATTATTCCCAACACTTTATGGAGGTGGTAGTCCACACGTATGCACGAACGATGTTATCATTTTTCAATGGATGGAAAATAGGAAAATATATGATATGTTATATTTTTATAATTATAAGTATGTCATTAATATAGTATATATTAATTAAATCCATTATAATAACCATCATTGTGATGTAGTGATGAAAAAAGGAAACTTATCGCTTTGGGGATACAGAAATCCAGATGAATACTTGAGAAATGATTTCATTTATCAAAGGATAGAAAATTAGATGAATAAGAGATATAACATAATCATAATATCATTTAATTATATGTAATATACTGATATTAATATTTCAGAATGGTTAAAGAATATTTTAATATGGTAAAAGAATAAAAAAACATGAAATAGGTCAGTTATGTCTTATACCTTCTTCTTAGATATCTCCCTTTAGATTACGTAGTAATCCTTTTAGGATTGGTAATATAGTAAGACAAGGACCATTATGACACGGTTAGGGATTATGGGGATATATTTTCTAGGTATTGGATAAAATAGGGTGATCAAATTGTGGTGGTATGATAGGAGAGGATGAGCCTTTTTATAAGTGAGGGGAGGGGCACCATTTGAATTAATTAATGTAATAAATTAATATAAATTATGTTTTATGATCAAGTGGAACCAAATTTTAGTATTTATAATATATTATGACAATAAGTCTAAAACATATCATCCAATAAAATATTAATAAGTTTAGGATATTTTTTCACCGTTATCTTTTAGTTTAACCCTCTGTTAACCCTATTGATGATTATCGCAATATCAATGTGTTTTACTCTATAAGAGTTAATAAAATTAATATAGAAGTAAAAGTGGATAATAAGTGAAAAAGGTTTATATTCTAGCCTAAATCCCATATAATTGTCCTAATATAATGTTATTATGTATTTTAAATCATTAAATAAAATATTATTTAACATAATATACCATTAATGTCATTTTCAGGAATATTTAATTAGATTGACTTTAAAGAGATAAAGCCAGTAATTTAATTAGAATACAAACATTTATAGCAAAAATAATATCTATATTTATATAAAATATCAATGGAAAATAATAATACATCGAAATTCTATTAATTTTAATGTTTTTAAAAATCATTTATTTGACCTTTTTATTACATAAAAAAGCACTGTATTGGAGTTGTGTAATCACTTAAGGTAATTATTCTATAACTAAATATTAAAAATTATTTTAAATGATAAAAATTTAATTTTCTTTTGAAATAAAAATTTATAACCAAATTTTTTTTATTATTCCTATGAAAAAATATTAGGTATATTTAAACAAAGAGAGTGCCAATTTGTTTTTATTGTTCACTTAAAATCAAAATAAGGTCATCTTGACAGGAAAGTGACCAAAAATTACCACATATTGAACGTTTTTATGCTTATGGTCGAAAAATTTATATCCAATAAAATAGAAATAAGTTTTAGGGATATTTTTATCCCTTATCTCATAGTTTGAACCATGATTTACCCATTTTACTCTTACCGATTAGACAAATATTTACATTGATTACAATTCATAATTACACAAATTAAAATAGAACTATTTAAAAAAATTTAATATCAAAATTCCAACTATGGAATATATTTTTCTAGATTCAATTTCTAGATGTGGAAGAAATCTATTTTAATCAAAATTCATAAAAAGAAATGAAAAACGGTTTTTAGAAAAATGTGATTTTAATCCTAAAAATGAACATATACAAAAATATATTATAGCACAGATTAATAATTAATTAATTATATTATATATAATTAAATAAATATTTTTACTCTAATAAAAAATTCAAAACATAATGTTACTTTAAACATACCACATTTAATGAAAATAAATGACAGTTTTTCAAAAATAAAAAATTTTCACTATTAACTTAAATTTAAATCCTATTAGAAAAATCCAAAAACTCACCCTAAGATAATATTGACATGATGAATTAAAAAATTATATTCGTATCCTAAATCATTTTTAAAATGGTAGAAATTAATAAAAATGATCACACAAAAAATGGAACAAAAAACCATTTTTGAAGAAAACATATTTTTGAAGAATAAAATGTTTTTACTAAAAAATGAGGGTATATTAATTAATAAATAAATTATATAAAACTTTCATTCATATTTTTTATAATAAAATTATTATTATTCATACAAACAATTTAATTGCTAGGTTATAATGATCACATTTAAATATTAATATTTTTATAGTATATCTTAATTAACTTAAAGCTTAATTTTGTTGGTTAATAAACCTATCAATCATAATGTTATATTAAACTAAATTTTGAGGGTGTTAAACCCTTTCACAGGAAATTAATTTCTTTGATGACTAAACCACCCATAGATGAGTTTTACTTTAGTAGTTGATCTAATTTTCACCCCTTTTAATGATTTGTTTAGAATCTAAAATTTCAGTATAATTCATATAACTAAAATCTATTAATTGGTTTTTAATTAAAAAATATCATTGAAATAATAAAAACTTTTCACACAAGTTTGAGTAATGTTTAAATTATGCGATCACAATATTAATCTATAAAACCGAATCAATTGGATTTTTTTTGGGATCAAGACTAACATTTAAAACCAATTCTTTCAAATTTATTTAGTGAATTTATAACCTAATAAAATACTAACCATAAGGTATTATAGGATTGAAAATCATGGTATGGTTCTAATATTTCATTTTCTAAAGTTATCCTATTTTTTAATATATTTCATCATAGTGGTTTTGTAAATTTTCTATGTTTTTGGAAGTTGATAAATTTGGGAATTACAAGTTCAATTTTTTTATTGAAAGGATAATGGTTCATAAATCATTAAAGAGGTAGAGTTAGATCAATTTTTCCTTATAAAAATAATTTATAAAAAAACTTCTTGTTTCATTTTATCAATTATATTTTGAAAATAAAACAAAACAATATTCTTCCAATATAATTTTTCATGATATTTAAACATAAAAACCCACTATTCTTTTTAGAAGTTTATTATTTTTTATTTTATTCATAATATCTTTAATAATATTTTTCCTATACTTCTCCCTTTTAAGAAATACCTTAGTCCACCACTCTACTACACCTACATTCTAAAAACTATTCATTATTTGAGAGAACCCATGACAACAAACTTCAAATTGGTGTTGTTTCTTTGGAGGAAAATATTTTATTCAACAAATTAGATGTATTTTTAATTTTTTTATTTTCTCCTATTTTTGTTCTTCCTTATTTCCCCATTATCAATTTTTTTTGGGTCCATCTATTGAAAACTCATTTTATGATATTTTTTTCCACTTATTTTGTTTTATTTACATCTCTAATTTATGATATAATCTAGAATTGATGTTAATTTTGAATTAGATTCCAAGGTTGATAGAATATTTAGGGATAAAATCATAAAAAATCAAAATTCATGAAGTATAAAAATTCAACCATTCTATTATTTGTATAATTTAGGTAGTAGTGATTGTCATAGATCACCTCAAACAGAATTTTAATCTCACAAAATATATGAAATAACTATAAAGGTAATGGAACTACTAGTGAATTTTTTAACCTTGAAATTAATTATTAACCAAAACACATTTCATACTTAATTTCTTGGATTTACCATGTATTATTTTTAAATATTATATGGATTGTTTTCGAGACAATTCTCTAAGACAATGTGATATTCTGAGTCCTGGTGTGTCTGGAATAAATTTTTTATATTTATTAAATACATAAAATATCTCATGCACAGAGTGTTTATAAAAAAGTGGAATAACCATTAAAAATCTTCCTAAAACAGAATTCTGAGGGAACCATTGATCATATATTGAGTTGTTTACCCCAGACATTAATTAATATTTTTCTGCATGGGTCGTTTTTAGAAAAGTAGTAACAGACAGAAACGAATAAAATTATTCAATAAAATTATTTTATTTCAATTTTTTAATGAAAGAACTGGTTAGTCTTTAGAAAATATTTTATGTAAAAATTATAGTGTATTCCACATTAACCTATAACCTTTGGAGAACCATTAGAGAGATATTTGATGATTCTCTCCCAGGTGAAAGATGATAGATCATGGATCGAAAATTAACACACGTCAGTTTTAAAGGATCTCTCCAATGAACATAACACAACTTCCTTATTCATTAGATATTGATAAAAATTCAGGTAGGGCCTGTGTTTTGATTTTTATTTCTTCGAGGAATGTAATTTCTGGGACAAACGAAAATCAATTGAATAAAGAATTTATTTTCAGATCGATCTCCTTGTGGGATGGGTTTCATTGTGGGTTTTTTTTGGGAGAATAATATTTATGTTTTTTTGGATTTTTGGAATTTTTTTTAATGAAAATGAACTAAGATCAACACTAAAATTGATCGAGGTATGTTCCTTTCATTTTATTATGTTCTCTTCTCCCTCGAATTCCCCATTGATTACAACATTCTTCATTTGGCCACTGTTTGACGTATTATCAATCAATTGATCATTGCAAAACCATTTCTTAGAGGAACGATCTGATATCACTGAAATGGTTTTGATTTAATCTGATGAAGGTATGATGGTGGTTACGGTAGTGGATTAGATGACGGTTCATGGTTGATTTCACATTGTTTATCACGTAACAAATAATAGTGATGATCCCGTTTTCATATCATATCAAAGGCCTGAACCATACCGATTCAGTGATGGAATGAATAGAAGAGGCTAGATCATGAGTTTTGTGGCATGTCGGTCGAAGTATCAGAGGCCAAATGATCTACCTATATGAGTGGGAGGAAGAAGAAGGGTTTTTTTGGAAAACCCAATACATATGGCACGTAATACTTGACTACATGTCATATAGCCCCATTTGGATAACTCAGCATGTACTTGAGGCAGTACACAGACTCATAGTGGAATACACAATGTGCCTACATGAAATGTATTCCCCTACATGGCATGACCTGGATAATGTACATGGGATACTCTGTGTACTGGAACATAAGAACAGATACACGTGATGACATCATGTATTGTAACATGATTGGACTACACAGACGGGACCCCAAATACAATATGCACGACATGTGAACCATATACATGTTCTGTGATCTCCTTATACAAGGAATTTTCTTTGATGACACGGTCCATTTACATGGGTATGACCCGAGGTTAAGGGACACAACATGTAACCCTTATATACACCGTGTTATCTTTTTTACCTTTCTTAAATACTTTGACCTCAGTGAATTGGGAACGTTTTGTAAGGGTTTTTTCCCCTTATCCTTTCCATAAGGGTTAGTATGGAATAGTTTCCTACTCCTAGGACTATGGTCACTGCAAAATGAATTTCTGGATAGAGTTTTTGGAATCCATCTAAGAGGCCTATGGTGAGATCATCTATTCATCTTTGTGTCCTAGGTGGAGTTTTTGGTATCATCATGACCAATGATACACAGACGTCGATCCTCTACATAACGGGTTAATCTATATTTAGTTATTGGTGTTACCCCATGGACATAACTATGATTCTCATCTATGTATAATATTATCTTTATACTATCAACATGTTCTTATCATGATGAGACCTGATGAGTAGTACCACTCAGATGGACATCATCAGTGCTATCGAACTCAAGAGTATATTCTACCCGAGAAGTGCTTCATGGAATCATTGAGATGGAATCATAGGATTTTATAATATGGTAGGGAATTACCTTTAGAATTCATCTATTTACTGATTATATATGGATATTCTTTTTATATGTGTTGTAAACATATACCTATTTAGAGACGACTATATTTTCCTTTGTTGTTTGCTTTGTGGTTTCGGGGTGTCCTAATGTGTATTGTTATACTCACCCTTGCACAGTCTTTTCTAGCACATGTCATATCTTTTGAGGATGATCAACCTTTTGATAGAGTCCTAGGAGGACCATGACGAAACATTTCTTAGTCATACTGGAAAGACTAAGGTGTGTTCCTGCGACTTTCATACAACAGTCATAGTACCTTTACATTTTGGGTGGACTTGTGTTATAGAATCTTTGTGGTGGGTTTGTATTTGGCCCTATTTACTTTATTTACTCCTCATCATTCTCTGGTTGTGGGATATATATGTATGCATCCATTTTTTGTTCATGTTTTTATTTTCATTTCAACATTTTCTGGGGTTGGATATGTGTGTGTATGTAGAGGAACATAGGCAATGCCTCCCATGTTTGTTATATTCCTACTCAATGCTTGTTACTAGCCCCTTAACTATTAGAGGAGGGCTTGGGGAGTTTCTTCATGTGACCCACTGGGCTGGGTCATGACAGAGTGGTATCAGAGCTGACCGGTTCTACGTTAATACCAAGAGTCCATGAGATTAGTTTTGGGAAATAGTGTTAAGTGTTTCGAGTTCATATTTCAGGATAGAGACTCTAGTTTTCATGTGTAGACTAATGTATCCATACACAAGGACTTTGATAACCTACTTTTCGACTTAGTACATGAGAACATTAGTTGTAGGGAAAAAAATTTTACATGCATCATATATGAATGGGTTTTGGTTTCCATGTCCTTCTTGAGTTATCTCTCCAGATATAATCATTATCCATGGTACATATTATTTATTTCAAGATTCCTCTGTGATGTTTAAAATGTAAAATTCAACATGATGATCATGAGAATGAACCCCTCAGTGATAAGGTGTCAATTTAGGGACCAGTTCCCAAGAGGTTGCCTCCAGGTGGTTCACCAACCATACCACTTATAGAGAATCACCCAGTACCTGTAGTACTAGTGGATGGGGTTCACCTACTAAGCACAATTTACCTATTTTAGTGACAGATACCACTAAGGTTTTGAGGAGGGCCCAACCAATAGGCAGATGATGATTGGATTGAAGTGGTGACCCATGTTTTCTATCTATTCAGGACACCTGTGGATATATGATGGTCCCGGAAGCGAACCTTATTCATGGATCAATAGGGTGATGGTGGGGCTTAGTGACTCAATATTATGATGAGGCAAATCTTTCATGGACATAGTTTGAGAACCTTTTCAGAGATGATTTATCACTAGCTATGATGACAGTTGTACATTTCCTAGAGCTTAGGAAGCTCTAGTAGGGTCTCATGATAGTATTTTGGTATTCATCGAGGCTTACCATCCTTTCTAGGTACTCAATGGATATGGTTTGAGATCAGTTCTTTACGGATTTAACCTTAAAGTGAGGTATATGTAGGGACATCCAAGATAGTGTTATCCCTCTATTAATTCCTACACATCTTGGGGTGCTAGAATGATATTTGTTGGTTGATAGTTTCTTGGATAAGAAGTTAGAGCCGACAGTTGTCGATAGTTGGAAAGCAGAAGAAGGGACCTCGATAGCAGGGCGCAGGCGGCAGTTTTAGGGACCCAAATGTGGGAGATATTTCATGTAAAGGTCTCAGGAAGAAGGATCTATAATTCATGGTTCATAGGGTGGGTCCAGTTATCCTAGAGAGAGGAAGTGCTACTCATGTGATTGTAGGGGACATATCACTCAAGATTTTCCAAAGTGCCATATAACAAGGACAAAGACTACGGATGAGCCCCCAAGGCAAAGACAATGGCATGAGAAGGTAGATCCACAGGGTGGAGGATGTAGAAGAGGAACTGGGAGAGAATTAAGAGGTAATAGACTCTTTCAAATTTTGCAACCATCACCCCAGGTGGTCCACACAAGGCTAATGGTACGGGAGGATATAGGTGGGGATAACTGTAAGTGGTCAAATATTGTTACCTAGAGGATCTGGGAATTATTCACTACTAGAAAACGGGCTTTATTATCACTCAAAACCGTCTTTAATAGCCCTAAAAAAGCGCTGTAAATCTCAGCACTAATTAGGGCGGGGGGGGGGGCTTTATCAGTGCTCAATAATCAATGATAAAGGGATCCTCTATCAGTGCTACAAAAGCGCTGATAAAGTGAGAATTTATTAGCACTAGAAAAGTGCTAATAAAGGGAGCATTTATCAGTGCTAAAAAAGTGCTGATAATGGTATCCTTTATCAGTGCTAAAAAAGAACAGATAAAGTGACACATTATTAGTGCTAAAAAGGCCCTTATAGAGGAATCCTTTATCAGTTCTAAATAATCGCTGATAAATGTTTTTTTGCCAACTCTTTTTTAGTGCTGATAAAGTGATCCTTTATCTGTGCTTTTTTAGTTCTCATAAAGGATCCCTTTATATGTTCTTTTTTAGTGCTGATAAAGGATTTCATTATCAGCACTAAAAAACTTTGATAAATGCCCTTTCTGCTGCAATATAAAATTCTGTACCAGCACACCCAAGCAAGACCTACAAAAATTTCAGCATCTCAACAAGTATACCCATACAAAATTATCAGATAATTCAAAAGGTAATTACACCAAGTCTACCAATAAACAAATTATACCCATACACCATTAACACATACTTCAAAAGTTAACTAAATACATAAAGAATTCAACTCATAATTCAAGGGGTTGGGGGTGTTCGGTGGTTTGGGGTGGCTGTCTAAGGGGGGGTAAGGGTGACTGGGGGGATGGGGTTGTCCAGGTGGATAGGGGTGTCCAGGGGGTGGGGGAGGTACAAGAGGTTAGGGGGATGTCCAAGGGGGTGTGGTGGTGTCTAGGAGGGTGGGGGTGGCCATCCATGGGTGGCGGGGGGTGTCTAGGGGTGGGGGTGTCCAGGTGGTGGGGTGGTGTCTAGGAGGGGTGGGGGTGCCGTCTAGGGGGTTGGTGGGTGTCTTGGGGAGGGGGGGGGGGGTGTTTCCATGGGGGTGTCTCGGGGGGGTGGGGGTCTCCAGGGGTTGGGGGGATTTCAAGGGGGTGGGGGTGACTAGAGGGTGGGGTGGTGTCTAGGAGGTCCAGGGGGTTGGTGGGGCTGTCCAGGGGTTGGGGTGGTGACCAGGGGTGGGGGTGGTTGTCTATAGGGGTTGGGGTGTCCTGGGGGTGGGGGAGGTGTCCAGGTGGTGGGGTGGTGTCTAGAAGGGTTGGGGGGCATCCAGGGGTTGGGGGTCATCCGGGGGGTTGGGGGTCATCCAGGGGGTTGAGGGTGTCCATGGTGGTGGGTGTCTGGGGGGGAGGGTGGGATGTCCATGGGGGTGTCTAGGGGGTGGGGGTGTCCATGGGGGTTGGGAGGGATTTCTAGGGGTAGGGGTGTCCAGCGGGTCGTGTGGTGTCGAAGGGGGGTGGGGCGGTCTAGGGGGTTTGTGGGGCTATCCAAGGGGGGTGGGTGATGTCCAAGGGGTGTGGGTGGTTGTCCATGGGTGGGGGTGTCCAGGGGGTGGGGGAGGTGTCCAGGTGGTGGGGTGGTGTCTATGAGTGGTGGGGGTGTCCAGGGGGTGGGGGGGTCCAGGGGGTTGGTGGGGCTGTCCAGGGGGGGGTGTTCAGGGGGGTGGGGGTGGTTGTCGATGGGGGTGGGGGTGTCTAGGGGGGTGGGGGAGGTGTCCAGGTGGTGGGGTGGTGTCTAAAAGGGGTGGGGCGTCTAGGGTTGGGGGTCGTCCAGGGGGTTGGGGGCCATCTAGGGGGGATGTGAATGGTGGTGAGGGGGTGTCCAGAGGGGGTGGGTGTCCAGGGGGTGAGGGTGGGGGGGGGGGGGGGGGTTGTCCATGGGGGTGTCCAGGGGGTGGGGGTGTCTAGGGGGTTGGGGGAATTTCTAGGGGTGGGGTGTCCAGGGGGTGGGGTGGTATCCAGGGGGTGGGGGAGGTCCAGGGTGTTGGTGGGGTAGTCCAAGGGGGTGGGGTGGTGTCTAGGGGGTGGGGGTGGCTGTCCATGGTGGTGGGGGTGTCTGAGGGGGGGGGGAGGAGGTGTCCAGGTTGTGGAGTGGTGTTTAGGATGGGTGGGGGCATCCAGGGGGTGGGGGGCCTTCCAAGGGGTTGGGGTGTCTATGGGGGGGGGGTTTCCAGGGTGGGGGTGTCTAGGTGGTGGGGTGGTGTCTGGGAGGGGTGGGGGTGCCGTCTTGGGGGTTGGTGGGTGTCCAGGGGGTGGGGGGTTGTCCATGGGGGTGTCTAGGTGGGTGGGATGGTGTCTAGGGGGGGTTTTGAATCATAAAAAATGACCCATGTATCATTCTCTTAAATTATCAACATAATCTGAATGCATTTGGTCAGATTTACGTAGGTCAATTGTTGTTTTTACTTAAAATTCTGTTCATTTTAATCAAAAGAGAGACACTTTGAGTGATACCGGTCACACTGTGCCTCATATTGAGGCGATGTTTACTTTTACACATCACCAACATGCCCATGTATAGTTATCCTAAAGGATCAACCCAATCCAAATGTGTTTGTTCAGATTTTCGCAGGTCAGTTTTTGTTTTCACTTAAATTTTTTCCATTTTAAACAAAAGAGAGACACTTTCAGTGATACCAGCCACACAGTTCCTCGGATTGGGACAAGGATGACTCATACATGTCACCAACTCATCCATAGATCATTATAATAATGGATAAAATAAATCCGAATGTGTTTGGTTGGATTTATGTAAGTTAGTTGTTGTTTTCACTTAAAATTATGTCCATTTTAATCAAAAGAGAGACATTTTGAGTGATACTGGTCACACCATGCCTTAGATTGAGGTGGGGTTGACTCATACATGTCACCTATGAACCCATGGATTATTCTCCTAAAGTATCAACACAATACGAATGCATTTTTTTTATTTCCGTAGTTCAATTGTTGTTTTCACTTAAAATTTTGTCCATTTTAAACAAAAGAGAGACACTTTGAGTGATAACGGCCACACTGTGCCTCTGATTGAGATTTGGTTGACTTTTACATGTCAAAAATGATCCATGTATCATTCTCCTAAAGTATCAACACAATCTGAATGCGTTTGGTCAGATTCATGTACGTCAGTTGTTGTTTTCACTTAAAATTCTGTCCATTTTAAACAAAAGAGAGACACTTTGAGTGATACCGGTCACAACATGCCTCATATTGAGGTGGGGTTGACCTTTACACATCAACAACTCACCCATGTACCATTATACTAAATGATAAACACAATGTGAATGCGTTTGGTCGGATTCCTGTAGGTTAGTTGTTGTTTTCACATAAAAGTTTGTCCATTTTAAACAAACGAGAGACACTTTGAGTGATACCGGCCACACCGTACCTCGGGTTAAGGCGGGGTTGACTTGTACACATCACCAATGCACCCATGGATCGTTATCCTAAAGGATCAACACAATCCAAATGCGTTTGGTCTGATATGAATCTATTTTGGAGATTTTACTAGTTTCTCTTATCCAAAGCCCAAAGAAAAGCGGTTCATCATTCTTGCATGTTGCTAGTGAAATTCATCTGTTAAAATGGGAAAATGTCTCATTAGAGAAAGTATTTTTTACTTAATAACAATTACAATTTTCCTACGAACATTTATGTACAACAAAGTTCTATCTTTTGGTCCCCTTAACCCCTATCAAAAATGACCACCAATTGTACACATCCCCAAGTTAGATTTTGAGGCTATTTGTGTACAATCATCCATCAGGTATACAGACCACTTATTTCTGAAAAAATCTATATCTTCTTGTGAGTATGTGGTTTTTCGGTAGTCAGAGTAGTACTGAAAAATATATAAATATAGAATTAATAAATAAATTAAATGAAATAGTAGTTGTTTTTTGAAAATACCTCTTTAGGGATGCTAGTCTGTTGATGAAAAATGATCTCTTTCATAACTTTACAAAAAGAATAACCGAAATCATTATCGTTTGTTTATTTTGGACACTGAAAAAAAATTGATCATTAAGATAATAAGTATCTTGTGTTGATATGTGTTTATATAGTGAAACTTTATTATATATACCCTGATATTTGTCCTGACGTAGTACTTCCTTGCCTCCATATGCTTAACCCCTGTCCTCATTCCATTTTTAGATGATAATGATACACCACCCTATAATAATAAAATCCTCAGTAAAAAATAATATAAATTATATTACTTGATGTTTAGACCTAAAACGTAGGATGTAGGGTCTTATAGATTCACAAACTCCATCATGTGTGGTCGGTTTGTTGGATATCCTTGTATTTAATCCAGAAAATAAATCTTTGGAGTATCTAAGTTCACCAAAATTAGAAGCCAATGATGTCTAAAAACACCAAAAGGAATATGTAAAAAAAGTAAAAATATAATTGATATGCTTTAATCGTATAGTTTTCCCTTTAATGGTTGGTATTTGGAATAGTCTGTCATCTACAATCTTTCTTTCAAATGTTTTCAGCAATTCATTCACTATTTCATCCTTTTTTGATGGCTCTAATTTGGTTAGATGTGTTGATGTGGTATGAGGACTAACGAGTCCGAATTTTGGATCATGGGGAAATTCCTTCAACTGTTTCTCATATATACGTCTGTCAATAATATAAAATGCATTTAGTCATAATTTTCACATTATATCAGCTTTTAGAAAATCAATTCATGAAAACAAACCTCATATATAAATTTACAACTGTGATGCCTAGCCAATCGTTTTCAAGGATCGCATTTACATTTTCAGTAGCAAAAAAATATTGACTTTCCTCTCCATATATATTCTTTTCTAAAACCACTATATGAATAATAAAACCTCTTATCTTCGTATCCACATGAGTCTTCAATGCTAGTAAATTTGGATAGAGAACATGTGGTGTTATTTTTATTTCAGTAGATCTTTGGGATCCAGAGGGGATGCCCTTGATCTGGACTATTTTATACCTCCTTAATCCTAGGGTTGCCTTGTTTCCCCTTTCTTTGAATAAAAATTTGACTTGGATGGATGAAGTAGCTATTTGGGATCGGTTGGTCGATCCTTTAGATTCTTTTGAGCCAACGTTTCTTGTCACCCCTTCCCTTTCTCCATCTTTAATAACAATCATTAGTTCAGACGTTTTGTTCATTAATTATTAAATGTTTAGCTTGAAAGAAAAGGAAATAAATAACTATTTTCCCCATTTAATCTAAAAAGTTGTGATGGCCATGTAATGAATGTCCCAATATCCTTTTTGACCGTATGAATATCATCGTCATCCAGTGGAATATGTAGCTCTACATTTGGCTCATGAGCTATAGTAATCATCACTTTTAGATGATGTTTTGGAAGTGGTCTATTATGAAGCTTGTCCTCTGGGATTTTGAACACTGTAGCTCTCACTACACTGTGATAGGTGGGTGTTGATTGATATAAATCACAGTCATTATCACCCTTTAGAAGATTAGTACAAGAAAAGTATCAGTGTTTGTCTGATTCACATTTCAGGGGAACAATTATTAGAATATTGATTACCACGGCTAAGAAAGCTCTTTGTGGGGAATGGATTGCCGCGAAGCTGGTGGGGGGTTGGGTGGAATCTTCATGCGCCGGTTGTTCCTGAGTTGTGTCTTCTCCTTTCTTCCAACCCATAAAAGTTGCTAGAAACTCTCCCTTCCATTGAAATCGTTCATCAAGAGTTTCTAGTCTTTCGCTCATTTGTTTCAATTTTTCATCTATATCATTCGTTTCTTTTTTTCTCATAATATACTATGAGTGTCACCCCAAACCCCGAACCTATTACACGAAAGTATTGTTCTAGCCTCTTCAATGCTGTCGATAATAGGTCTGCATCCGCTACAGGAGTAGCTGATTCCTATGACTATCGGATATTGGAAAATAACTAATTATTTTTATTTAATATCAATTTTAAACAAATATTTTTATAATCGGTCATACTTACACTTATTCCCCTCACTTTTTTTGTGTTTTCATATACTATCTTCCCTTCCTTAGTCACACGTGCCTCCTTCCATAGCACATGATGTGGGATGGAAGTGTCTTTGGTTTTAGACTCATCAATATACATTTAAATATAGAAAGATAATTATAATGTTGTTTCTTGGCACCAAACAATATTACTGTAAATTTAAAATACATACCATTTTATTTTCTAGTGAAGCATACCCCATCCTTGCTTTACGATAGGGGTATGTTGGTTTTGATGCACATTCCTTATTTTTGGTACTTCGTTTCTATTTCATAAATGAAATATTGACAATAAAAGTGATGATTACATGTATCCTAAAACAACGTATTATCACCCAAAATGTACCTGAAACTTCTCATCCCCACGACAGCCAATAAATGCATCCCATGCTTCTTGGGATATCTGGTGAGCATAGACAAGGTGTGGGGGAGGGTTTATTTAACCTTTGGAATATTTCAGAGGGAATTTTGTTAAAATAGTATGAAAATCTTGATGAATCCTTCCTGAAAGCCTTAGTACATAATTCTTGTGTGAATCATCTACTATAAATGTACTCTGCAAGAGATTGAAAAGAGTAAGACACTATTTCATTATTTTATTTTCTAGTAAATTAAAGAAAAAATATCATAATGTTACCGTAATTTCTTCCTAGATCACAACCTCCAGCCCTGCCACAACATGGTTCCATGAATCTATTTCAATCGGCACATGTTGCCAAATGAAAATTCCAATGTAACTACTAAACATAGCCATGTTGGGATTCACTTGTTGGCCCCGTGCATTCCATCTGACATCAAATTTTATGCCTTTTCTTTTCGCCTTGAGAACTTTGGCTGACACCGTCAAACTAAGACACACTTGTCTTTTCTACGACATTGTTCCTTCATCCCCAACCATTTCATCGATATCAACATCATCTATATGTTCATCTAGAATGATATAAACGAAAATTGATGATGGTTGTTGGACCTCAACACTGGGAGTAGCAATAGATTCATAAACTTGTTTTTTCTCTACACTATGAGCAGCCACATCAGAAGCAGTAGCAGTAGCATCAACAACAACATGAGAGACTTGTTCAGCCTTGTGGTTAGGAGCACCAGAACTTTCTGAAGTCATTATCTGCAAAAGTGGTTGAACAATTAATTTAGATTACATAAATTCAGTAATGATAAGATAATAACATGAGATAACAAGATCTATATTAAAAACAAAATATAACCTATTTATTGAACTCTCTTTCTTTTTCTCAAAGGATGAAGGGATTTGACACCTCTAAAGATTATCTAAATCCCTTCATTGTGGTCTCCTCTAACATACAAAACCTCATCTACATTGGGACTACTGTGAAATGATTGCGGCGTACCACTTAAAGGATCATCCTCAACTGAATTTTCATTAGACCCTTCAGTAGTTTTGGAAAATAACATAACAATCATCCACTTTCAGTTTGCAGGATCTAGAACATAAAAAACTTGTACCACTTGTGATTCCATTATAAATTGTTCATCTTTTAACCCTTCTTTATTAAAATCAACTTTCACAAATCCCCATTCACATATTTTAACACCACTGTTGTTATCAACCCATTTGCATTAAAAAATCAGCAATTGGAATGTCGTATAATCCAACTCCCATATTTTTCTGATAATGCCAAAGTATGACATATATTCATAAATTGGATGTTTTTCCTTACTACCAGAAACAAACATCGCTTCAGCCACAAGTGTAACTCCACTATTTTTCATGGTACTATCTTCATAATGTTCATCTATATAGAATGTATAACCATTAATTATATAACCATTGTAAGATAATACACACACACTTGGTCCGACAACTAGCCATCGAAGTCATTCTGAAATTGAATTCATATTTTCATCTAACTCCTTAAAAATATTGTCTTGAAACCATCCTATAAACTAGAGATTATGTGTACTTGATATCCATTTTTATTCCCTTGATAAATTCAACTACCTAAGAATTTATTTGTGAGTTTCAATATACAGAGAAACCTACCAACTGTTAGGAAACACATAAAGGTGGGCCTACACCTGATTTGTAATACTGATTGTCACAACATCTCCTCCAAAAATTCCCTCACCCTCAATGCGCCCAGTGTGATGTGATTTCAGGAGACCAATAATTTCCACATCAGATAGGTATTCGGTACATAATTCAATGGCTTCCTCAACAATATATTGCTCCACTATACAACCCTATGGCCGACTTCAATTTTTAACATACCCTTTCAAAATATTCATATACCGTTCAACGGGGTACATCCATCTATAGTGCATAGGAACACAAAGTTGAATATCTCTCACAAAGTGAATCATTAAATGAACCATCATATTAAAGAATGTTGGAAGGAATAAAATTTCTAATTCAAATAATATGATGACAATTTCTTTTTACATAGCTGGAAATTTCGCTGGGTTTAAATCATTGTTACATATAGCTTTGAAAAAGAAACAAAGTTTGGTTAACGTAAGATGAACATTCATGGAAAAAATGAAATGTAAAGCTATAGGAACTAAATATTTCATGAAAACATGGAAGTCATGTTATTTCAAACCTTTTGACTTCAAATACTTCATTGAAACAATGATCTTGATATTTGATGAATACCCCTATGGATCCTTTACATCATTGAAAAAGTTGCAAAACTGATATCTCTCCTCCCTAGAAATTGTGTAAGCAGCTGGAGGAAGAAAATTTTGATATTAATTTTTCATAGGAGCCAACTCTTCTCGTAATCCCATGTCAAACTTGTCCAACCTTTCCTTAATTCCATCTTTTGATTTTCCAGGGGCATTTAGCAATATTATGTTAACACTGTCACATACATTTTTTTCCACATGCATTACATCAATAAAATTTCTGACATACATACAATTCCAGTATGGTAATTCAAAAAAAACTGATCTCTTTTTTCAATCAATTTTTGTATGGTTTTTCGAAAATGGTTTACCAAAAATAGTGTTCACATCTTTTACTTTCTCAAACAGCTAATCACCTATTAGTGGAGACAGTGTTGTGCATTGTTATGAACTTCCATTGAATGATGTTGTCCAAGATCAGTACATATGCTGATGAGGTAGAAATCTACAATGTCCTAGAAACATAGATTTTGATGAATGTTTCAACCTAATTGATTCTATATCTTCTTCGCACATGGGATACCCTTGTGTTTATTTGATGCTATAGCCTGACTAATTTCCATAAATAGGGAAATCATTTATCATCCCATTCAACATCACTCTCAATGTGTATTATTCACTTTTATAAGAATCATACAACATAACACCTGAATCACACAATAATTTCAAATCCTCAATCAAAAGAGCCAAATAAACATCAATATCATTAACTGGTTGTTTTGGTCCTAATATAAGCATAGTTAACATGATGAATTTCCAATTCTTGCATATCCAGGGTGGCAAGTTATAATTTACCAACATAACAGGTCTTGTACTGTGTGTGCTGGTTTGAAATCCAAAAGGATTCACTTCATCTGTAGATAACACAAGACGGAGGTTTCTCAGATCTTTTCCTAATTTAGGATACTCATGATCAATTTTATTCCATTGAGGAGAGTCCACTGGATGACGTAATTTCCAATCATTATTTCTTTTATCTACATGCCACGTAAATTGTCTTGTAGTTTCTTTACTTCCATTTAGATGCCTAAACCTAGGAATGATTGAAAGTACCATAAAACTATAATAGGACTGGATTCATATTTCTTGTATTGATAAGGAGCACACTTTTGACATTATATAAGTGATTTTTTCTCCTTGAGAAACAATATACAATCTTTTGGCCAGGCACGTTTTCTTTCAGAAATCATACCCATCAACCGTAGCATTCGTTTAGCTTCATATGTCCGATTTGGGATCTCATTATCTTCTGGGAGCATGTCATTCAAGAGAAAAAGTAGTTCTGTAAAATGGAAATCACTCCATCAGTTTCCTGCTTTCAATTTATACAACTTCAGTACAACTGACAATGCTTTATATTTAGTGCAACCAGAATATAATGTCTTCTTTTCTTGACTCTTTAACTTCTCAAATAATTTTGTGCAATCATGGATTTTATCTTCAATTGTCCTTGTCATTTTCTAAATACGATCTTCATTATCATTGACATCTGTAAGCACATCCTCCATACAGTCTTCTTCATTATCCATATTTGTATTCATATCTGATGATCCATAAAACGCAGTTTTATCCCAGCCAGTAGCTACATTCACTTTTTCTCCGTGTTTATTCCAACATTTATAACAATGATCTATTCCGTGACATATAAAATGTTCTTCCAACTCCTCTGGAGTAATTAGTCTATAATAACAACAATGTAAACACAGAAAAAGGATTTGAGAAGGATCCTTTGTGTGATCCTTTGTAAACATGATGAACTCTTTCACTCCATTCTCATACTCTATTGTCAAACAATTAGCATCCATCCAATCATTATTCATATCCATTGTATTTGAATCTCAAATATTAGTATTTATGGTTCAAATACACAAAACAAGACTTCCAAATAAAATAATAATAAATAATGATACACCTATCACTCCATGGTCTCTTCCCAACATTAAATATCATCATGGATAATATTTTTGGTAAGCTCAAGTTACTTACTTTAAATCATAGGGGGGATAATCACTTGTTTCATAGATGGTCTCCCATGTTATTCCATATGAAAATTTTAACAAATATTATTGACCTATCATCCCATTCAATCCTCATGAGTGTATAATTCCAAACTCCATCTTAACTCTCAACTAAAGCTCTGATACCACACTATCATAACTCACCACCACTAGGAACCGCTCCTAAAATGGTGGTGAAAATAAGTGTAAATCAGGAATCCTACCTCTAATAGTACATAGGTTAGAGACTAGCATTGATGGTATAAAATAAAGACATGGGAGGTGTTTCCCTCATAAATCCCAAGGACTGAGATAATCCACCAATCAACTCCATATAATATAAACTAAATCCCAATCCATAATTCACGTTAATTTCCTACATAAAAAGGTATCTAAAATAAAATATCAAAAAAAAAATCCTACACTGGTGGCTCTGGCGGCAACTTCTATCCTCAAGATAGTGATTTCCATCTTGGTCCCCAAATCCATCTTCAAGAACTTATAAAAATAATTATATAAATAGGGGTGAGCATACAAGTATACTCAGTAGGATCATTCCCAAAACCTCTCATGAAAATGTTTATGAAATATGTTCATGCCTTAGTGAATAAATAACATAACTAATAAAAACCAATATATGGTCATATATCACCAAACCTCACTAAGGATCACTCTCCCAATATCACATTCAAGTACTGTAACATAATATCAAAAGAATATATATTAATAAATTACCCCACATCCACTTCCCCACTAATATGGTCATTCTCACACTCTAATGGAATATTTCTTATGGTTCAACCCCTATATATCCCCACATACACATGTCACAAACACATAAAAAACCATATCCACATCACAACCACACATCACATCCTCATCACAGTATGATATTGTGAACATGAAGGAGATAAACATCATACTCTCCTCCTACAATGCACTACCCCCACTATGTATCCACACCAAACACACATAATCATGTCAACAAGAATATATATACACAATAACCTAAAATTTTTATAGGTCATATATATACACCCACTGTGTGACATTACAACTCATAGTAAGTTTGAAGGGGGAGAAGGGAAGAGGGAGTGGTTCTATTTGTGTTCCCTTTATAACCTAAATATTGAGAAAAACACTCAGACCCAAAGTACCCATATGGTTTTCAATCAGGTTACTAGACTCAAGTGGTGGTGCATAAGAAATAATAATAAAATATAATAAGCATATAGTCACACATAAATCTTTCCTAAGGGTTTACACTAAACTAACACTGTAAACACCCACGTCAACCAATTCCTTGTTACTACCACCCTATAAACCTTTTCTTGTATTTTTATTACCATATGCATTTCAATTGTTAACCATTTTAATGTAAACCCAATCCTTAAATCACTACCCACTATAATCCATTCATTAATCATTAATAACATTTATTATATCTTTAACCATTTATTAAACATAATCATTCCAATAATTATCATCAATCATTTAACAAACCATCATTTATCAATTCCAACCCATCACCCATTACTATTTTCATTTATTCCATCCATATTCCATGCCAAAAGGAAACTACAACACCAACCAATAACAAATAAATTTTCATAACATAAAATACCACTAAATAGATTCTAAAATCCATAAACCACTTATTTTCGGCCTAAATAGCCATATCATTGCTATCATAACCACACAATAATCCATCCATCACTACTTTATTAATTACCACACCACATACTCCCAACTACATCAATAAACCATTACCCTTATAATCATAGTGCTAGATACCCCATACATAGTGGCATGAAAGGGAAAACATATAAGAAATTGACACTAAAACCTCCCCCTTAAACATTCATTCATATTAAAGTAGAATTTATAGTTTAAATATAACACTTTAATTACAGATTTCCATACAACCAATTCATTACCTACATTAAGTGACTAGAAAATTATGAAAGTTGATTATAAAATATTACTAGTAGTAAGAAATTTCTTTCACAACATAAAGAATAAATCACTTTGCAAAAACCCCAATAAATTCATAAATATATAAGAAATATTATGGAACTTCATAAATCACATGCAAAACTCCCTCTTCACTTTAATTTCCACTAGTGTAATTCATTATAGTATTTAGGTTATTCAGTACTATCCATCCAATGGAAATAAAATAACATGATAGTTCCACAATTTACAAATAATAAATAAGGAGGAATTTCTGGTCCCCAACCTCAACTAAAGATTTAACAAATATTTCATAAGAATGAGAAGAATACGCAAATAAAACATGACTTAACACATGAGGGTTTTATAAAAGGCCTATGTATAACCCTTAACCATTAAAACCATAACAAAAAAACACAAAAAATGAATCATCATTGTTGTCACATCCTTCCTAATAAGAAATTTCAAGAAGTTAATCAAGAAGAAGGGAAAAGAAATTCACCTTAGATTTTATAGAGGCTGATCTCTTAAAATTTTGGAAGAAATCCCATAAAATGGTGGCTAAAGATATCCAAATATACATAAATAATCACCTAGGGTTTTAGGAATGTTCTTTAAATAATAAATAATCTGATAAAAGACCTAAATTTATAACCATTCTATAAAATTAAAGGATAGTGATGTGAAAAAGTTCACCATTCTATAATGTAATTATGATCCAAAACCCATGGCATGTTATCCCTTTAATATATCAGTAAAAACACATTAAAATTTATATTAATATAATAAGGTCCATGAAACAAACAAGTAAACCTTGTCATGGCACTCAAACTATCTAGTATCACAGTGTGATCCTCACCCTCCTCCCTCTAAATCAGATAACCTTAAACCAAACCACAATGCAATAGAAGGAAGCATTGTGAAACCTAACTCAAATAGACACAACTTAGAAAGTTACCACCCAGTTTTCCATATCATAGAAAGGAGAATCATTCTATAATACACCTTATGGAATATTAACCAAAAGTCTCATGTAAAATGAGCTTAAAACAACTTAAGAACATCACACAACATTACCGCCCCTCACAGCACAACTAAGATCACATAAGATAAACCCAAAAGGGAGTATATCAGATTAATCCATGGATATCCCTTTATAAGAATAATATAGTGATATTTACACCATGAAAAAACTACTCCATGCAGTAACCAAAATTACACTTCAAAACCAATCCACAAAAAATAACCCTGAAATGAGAAGTGGGAGATTTACCTATAGTAGATCGCACCCGCGATGGAGGGAGAGAAGAAGACTCGAGCAGTCAGGGAGCCTTCTACACTACATCGAGATGGGAAGGCACGACCGCAAGAGGAGGGGGTTCAAGGGAGGAGCCTCCAACCATTGAGAAGTGGAGAATTAGGGTACGCGGGGAGTAGGGTTGAGCAGAGAGGAGGAAAAGTAGGGTTTGTGGGGAGGAGGATCCACGGAAGGGGTTCGAGGGGGAGGATAAGAAGTAGGGCTAGCGGTGGAGGTCCGAAAACAAGAAGATCAAGGGGGAGTTTTCAGAAAGGTACAATACCACGAGAGCTTGAGGGCATGATAAACAGATGATAATGTGCACCCGATTTTATAAAATATGGGACTGTGATTTTATCAGCATTTTTTAGCGCTGAAAAAGAGTCCCTTTATTAGTGATAAAAAAGTGCTGATAAATCCTCCCTCTATCAGTGCTAAAATTTTAGCACTGATAAAGGTAGACTTTATCACCTCCTTTTTTATGCTGATAAAGGGACTATTTAGCAGCGCTAAAAAAGTGCTGATAAAGGGTACTCTTTATACGCGCTAAAATTTTGGCACTGATAGAGGGATGCTTTATCAACCTTTTCTAGAACTGATAAAGTGATTATTTATTAGCATTAGAAAAGTGATGATAAATCATCCCTCTACCAGTGCAAAAATTTTAGCATTGATATAGGGTTCCTTTATTAGCACTTTTTTATTAACTCTGATAAACGGTGGTGCTTTCCTTGCGCATTTTTTTAGTAGGGATTCAAGGTATGATATGTATCTTTTCTACCTTATATTTAGTACTGATAGACAAAGGATCCAATAATTCCTTTCTCTCCACTTATCTTGTTCGAAACTGAGAGATTCTTGTTGAACTATTAACTTGAACCTTATGCTTGCTGACTCATACAAGAGAAGACTCAGTGATCAATAACTTGTTCCAATAGTGTGGCCCGACTCTTTAAGGCTACCGTTTTGGTTGGGATTACATTTTAGGAGCATTAATTCCTTAAGAAGTCATTCTTTTTAGGGATTGGTTATCTACATTCCATGGAAAATTTGACTATTTAAGGTAAAGGGTGTGGTGTGTCCATAGTGATGGAACTAGGATCTCCTTTATTGGTGAAGAAGAAATATAGGCAGTGTAGGGCGGACTCATGCATAGGATGGTGAAACCGATTACTCATCAGTTAAAAATACTGACCCTTGGTGTAGTGAATGTTATGAATTTTTATTTTCTTACAGTTGTGGTGGAGTATAATGACATCTTCCTCAAAGATGTTTCAGGTTTACCTCCATACTGATAGATTTAATTCTATGTTTATCTACACATTGGGATGGTTCCAATATATTTTCCAGCATATCGGATGGCTCCCATAGAGATTTGTGAGCTTAGGGTTAAGTTGGAGGAAATGTAGATGATGGGATTTGTTCAACTGAGTGTTTTACCCCAGGAAACCCTAGTTATTATTCCAAGAAGGAAGACAAGAGATTAAGGTTTTGTGTGGACTATCAAAACATGAACAAGGTTACATTGAAGAAAAATTATTCACTACCAAGGATCGATGACCTCTTTGATCAGTTGAGAGGGGAATAATGGTTCTTGATGTTTGACCTCAGATCAGGCTATCACCAATTGCAAGTATGGGATGAAAGTATTCAAAAGGCAACATTCAGATGTCTCTATGGTCACTATAACTGCTTGGTGATGCCCTCTATCATGATGAAAACCCCAAAATGGGTCAGGGGAATCATGAACTAGATCTTTCAACCTTTCTCAGACCAATTCATGGTAGCCTTCATCGATGATATCCTTGTGTACTCAGAATCTTAGGAGGAGAACACAAGACACTTTAGGATGGTTCTGGACATACTCCGAGAGCACCAACATTATGAAAATATCTCAATGTTTCAGTTCTAGATGCATACGGTCCACTTTTTGGGACATGTTATCTCAGCGGATGGAGTGGTTGTGGACACAGCCAAGGGTGAGGAGGTGTTATCTTAGGAGCCACCTAAGAGTGTGATGGAGATGTGAAGATTTTGTGGGTTGGTAGGAAATTACCAAGACTTAGACATTATTTCTAAAGAATATCAACACCCATGAAAACATTGAAACAAAAGGGACAACCATTCATGTTGATAGAGAAGTTCGAATAGGATTCATAGCATTTGAGGTATTGTTTGACGAGATCTCCAATGTTGAGATTACCAGAGGAGGGTGTTGAGTATGTAGTGTTCTAAAATGCATTATGAACTGATCTTGGTTGTGTTATGATGAAGAGGAAAGTGGTGAATTAATATGGGTCAGGAAAGTTGACACACACAAGAAGAACTATAAGACCCACGATCTTGAGTTTGTAGTGGTTGTCTTTGCATTAAATATGTGGACGTAATACCTGATGGGATAGAAATTTATCTTCTAATCTGATCATAGGTGTTTCAAGAATATATTCTCATAAAAGAATATCAACATTAGACAGTGGTGATGGATATAGTTACTATAGGATTATGACTTCAAAATTGTCTATACTCTTAGGAAGGGGAACGTGGTAGCAGATGCTCTCAGCATAAGATGTTGTTCGCAGTTGCTGAATGAGGCATCAAAGTAGCTAGCCTCGTTGCAGTTATCATTTGTGGATGGATATGAAGCAACATAACTTTAATATATGGTTTTCAACCCTCCTCTCTTATAGCGAGTCAGGAAGGTACAACATTGGGATACCAAATACGAGACCCTACATGCTTATATATCCATAAGGCATGTTCTTAATAGATTTTCTACAGGAGGGGAGCATATTATTCTTTCCAGAGGATACAAGATGTTACTAGTGACATTGAGGGAGGTAATGAGAGAGTTTTATAAGTATCAATTGATAGTACATCCATGTGTGGAAAAGATTTATCATGTCCTTCGACATCATTTTTTTTGTGTCTAGGAATGAGGAATGGAGTCGCAGATTTCATCTCTCGATTCCTTACTTGCCAGTAAGTGAAGACTTAGATCCACATTCTTGTGGGATTTAGCTCAACCCCTTGAGGTGGCAGAGTGGAAGTGGGATGGGATATCTATGGACTTTATAGTGCTCTTAACACATACATTTAGGGGGCAGAATACCATCTAGGTGATCATAGACTGACTCACCAAGTCATCCCACTTCCTAGCTATCTGATAAAACATTTATGTAAAGACCATGGGATGCTTCAAAATGAAAAATATGGTTTGACTACATCGAGTTAAACAGAATATTATTTTTTATTGGGATGTTTCTCTTTTAATCCAATTTGTTTAAGGGATTAGTGAAGGTTGTTGGTACCCAGTTACACTTCATCATAGAGTTTCACCCAGAAAATTGAAGTCCAGGCTCAGCGAACCATTAAGGTTCTTGAGGAAATGCTGTGATATTACATGTTTAACTATGATCGTAGTTGGTAGGATCACCAACCATTGGAGGAGTTTGTGTAAAAAAACTACCATTCCACCATCATTATGGCATCATTCAAGGATTTTTATAGGTTACCCTATAGGTCACCACTTTTCTAGACTGACCTAGGACAGTCAAAACTCATAGAGACCAAGTTAATGAAAGCTACAACATAGAAGGTGAAGATCCTCTAGGAGTGGATGAAGAATACACAGATCTGTCAGAATTCCTATGCTAATAGGCGACATAGGCCTTTGGAGTTCGAGTAAGGAGACCATGTGATCTTACATGTTTCACCTCGACATGGATTTTGGAGATTTGGATGGGGAAGCAAGCTATCTATAAGGTTTATGGGCCCATTCCAAATACTACATAGAGGTGGTGAGGTGGAATACAACTTATCTATACCTCTGCAGTTATACAGGGTACATGGAATATTCCACGTGTCATCGATTAGGAGGTACGTGCATGACCCATCACACATTATCGACTGGGGTGAGATGGACATCGAGGATGGAACGACTTTTACTGAGTACCTAGTAAAGATAGAGGATTTGAAGGAGAGGATCCTTTGAGGGAGATCAATTCCTTTAGTTAGTGTCTGATGGTACCAGGAGAATATCTTCAAGGGAACATGGGAGAGGGAGTCTCATATTCATGCTCCGTACCCACATCTTTTTGAGTAGCCCTTATTTTGTATTTTTGAGGAAATAATTCCCTAAGGTGGGGAGAATGTAATATCTCTGATTTTACTTATTTTCTTTAAAATATTTTATGTTTTTTAGACCAGTAACGAACAAGATATGAAATTCTGAGACACGGTGTGTCCAGAATAAATGTTTGAAATATATTAAATATATTGAATAGAAAGTGTAATTTTTTCGTATAAAGTAAAATAACTTCTAAAAGGGTTCATAGATAAGTTATCTAAGGGAATCCTTTACCTCAGAATGATGTTTTTACCCTAGGCATGACATTATATTTTTTGGCATTGGACGTTTGTAGAAAAGTTGTCACAAATGAGAAAATGAATAAAATAATTGAATAAAAATGTTTATTTCTAATGTTTAATGCTGCTATTTGTTTGTATTTAATTAATATATTATTTAAGAATTATAGGTTTAGCCTCATAAACCAATATCCTTTGAATAACCATTAGATAGAGCTTTTAGGATTCTCTCTCAAACGAACGACGGTGGATTGTGGATTGTTGATCGACACACATCGATTTTTAAGGATCTCGTTAAGGAATGCAACACAAATTCATTCTTCATTAGAGATCGATCAAAATCATGGTAGGTAATTTTTTTGATTTATATTTCTTCCCCATTTTTAATTTCTATGATGAACACAAATCAATCTATGAACATATTGATTTTTAGATCGATGGTCTTATGGGATGTGTTTAATTGCAGGGCTTTGTTGGGAGAATTATCTTTATAATATTTTTGATTTATTAAATTTTAATTCTAAGGAAAATTAATTAATATCAATAAGGGAATCGATCGAGGTATATTCCTCTCATTTTATTTTGTTCTTTTCTCCCCCGAATGCTTTGTTCATCACGACATTCTTCATTTTCCTATGGTTCGACATATTATCGAATGATTGATAATTATGCAATTTTTTCTTGGTGCAATGATATGATATGATATATCATTGATCAATGAAATGTGATGGAGGTATGAGGGTGGTTTTTGTGGCATATTAGATGATGGTTGATGCTTGATTTCTTATTCTTAAATGCGTAATGAAGAATGGTGACGATCCCGTTTTCTGAGAAGATCAAATGCCCGAACATTGTTGATTAGGCGATGGAATAACTAGAAGTGGTTGTATCATGAGATTCAGATCATTGTGGTCGAAAGATTGGTGATTGGAGGATCTTACAAGGTGAATGGGAGGAAGAATAAGTGTTTCTAGAAAAATTGACACTTACATGGCATGTAGTCCTTCACTACATAGCGTGTATCCCCCTTTGGACAAATTGACATTTACTTGGGGAAGTACATGTATATGGGGTGGATTAAAATAGGTTCAAAAAAGGTGGTTATTTCCTTCCATTTCATGGCCTAGACCATGTACACGGGATACCCCATGTATTAGTACACGGGCACAAATACATGGGATGTGGTCATGTACTGGCACAAAGCTAGCGTACACAGGCGGGACCCCAGATATAGGGACATGGTGTGGGATCCTTCTACATGTCTTGTACTGTCCTTCTATATGAACATAGTTTTATGACCCATGCAGTTCACTCGGGCAGCACCTAAGTTCATGTGACACAACATGTAACCGTTCTACACACTGTGAAATATTTTTTATTGGCTTAAATACCATGTACATAGTTACATGGAAAGGTTTCATTAGGTTTCATTCCCCTTATCCTTTCCATGAAGGTTAATATGGAATCGTTTCATATGCATTGGACTGTGATCCCTTTAATAGGACATCTGAGATAGAATTCATGGAATCCTTCCAAGAGACCTAGAGCGAGATCCTCTATTCATATACATGCCATAGGTGGAGTTCTTGGTATTGTTGTGACCAAAAAAAACATGGGCTTAGATCCTCTAATTATAGTTTTAATCAAGAATGAGTAGCCGGTATCACCCCATGGCCCTGGCTATGATCCTCATATGTGTATCATATTCTCTTTGGAATATCATTGTGATTTTCTCAAGACAAGACTCAACAATTAGTACCTCTAGGATAGATGTCATCAGTGCTACTAGACATAGGAGTGTGTTCTCCCAGATGAGGGATTTTTGGAATCTTCGAGCTAGAATCCATGTCTGGTATACTTTGATTGTGAATTAACTTTAGAATGTGATTCTTTGTTGAGTATATCTAGATTCTCTTGTTATATTTATTTAAGATATATACCCATGTAGAGTTAATTATATTTTTCCTTTTGAATTCTCTATGGGTTTTGGGTGTCCTACAGAGTATTTTTATACTCACCCCTACATAAGATTTTCTTGTATGTGTCATGTATTATGCAGACGATCGACCCTTTGATAGATTCCTAGGAGGACCAGGACAAGATGGTGCTGAGTGAGATCAAAATGTCTGGGGTGTGTTCCTATTCCTTTCAGATAGCATTCCCAATACCTTTACTTTTATGATTTACATGGGTTACAGACTCTTTGTGGTGGGATTGTATTTGGACATATTATTATCTTTACTCCCTTTCATACTCTGTTTGTGGGATATAGATGTATGCATGCATTGGTTGTTCATTTATTTTTACATTTCAGCATTTTGTGGGATTAAAGATGTGTTAATTTGTATAGGTTCTTAGGCATTTCCTCCCATGTTAGTGATATGCCTACTCAGTGTTACTCACCAGCCCCTGGCCTATTAGAGGCAGTCTTGGGAAGTTGGGACATGGTCCCCACTAGGAAGCATCGTAAAAACATATCCAACTCTGAAATAATACTTTGAGCTAAAATCTAAGTTAATTCACATTATTCTAAAATTTCATGGCCTCTATAGGTATGATCCCAAAAAATATATTAAATAATTTATTGTTGTTTTATTAATAATGAAACAAATGAATGTTTCAAAAGACTAAATAAAACTAATATCATTCCCATTATCATTGGATGAAACTAAAAGAAATTGATGTATTATTTAAAACCTCAAGATGTTGCATATTGTAATGATTTGAAACACCTTATCTAGTAGAGATTATTCCAGAATCTGGAACAGATTCCATTCAAAAGAAGATCTTTGGAATCAAAAAAGTATAAGGGGATCCACTTTATGAGTATTGAGAGAAATTCAAGAAGTTATCAGAATCTACCCACATCAGTAAATTAGTACGAAACTCCTCATCCATTACTTATATGAGGGACTCAAACATTTTTAATGAATCATGGTAAATGTCCTAGTAGGAGGAGAATTGGATGAAAATACACTAATAACAACACATGCATTGATTGAAAATATGGAATTGAACTCTCAACAATTTGATGATTGGGGTACACCATTTGCGAGGAGAGTAAACCCATTAATTCCTTCAAATATGGATAATAATTAATTTTATAATAAGTTGGATGCGTTTAATTTTTTTTAATAAACTATAAATTTCCATAAAATGTTTTTACAGTTTATTGGAATTATTTCGAGACCAGGAACTGAGACGACATGTGATTTTGAGGCCCGGGGTGCCCAGAACATAATTTTGAACTTATTTTATGTTCACTTAAGTGAATGTGTGGGTGAGTTTTCTTGTCTTTTAAACCAGTTCTCGGATCAGAAATATGAAGACACCACTGGACTCACAACATCGATATTCACCTAGGTGAGGCCTAACATCGACCAATGATAGTCAAATGAAAAAGTTATTTTTTTGGAATTAAAGAAGAAAACTAATAAACTAAATATTTTTTTTTATATTAATATATGATTTATCAACACTGTGATGTAGTGATGAGGAGACACTGCATTTATTAATGAAAATCATTAATGTAAAATTGTGGTGATGCTACAATGCTCAACACGCTTTCTTTATTAGTTAATAAAGGATTCAAGCTTGATAAAAAACCCATGAATTTCTCTGATTAGATGCCGAAGGAAACCTACACCCACGAAGGGAAACATAGATTACCAACATAGAGATGACACGCCTGGTGAACGAATTGGATATAATGACCGAAAAATGAAGATTAACACGAACAATTCACAGATCGATGATGATGATGAAGATCTCATCCGTCGTGAGTAGCAGATCCTATAATCCATGTAGGGGTTTATCATTTCCTTTTGATTGATGTTTCGTTACCACTTTTTGAGGATAACGATGAACGTAGACCAATCCACAAATGTGTTGATCTGTTATCCAATCATTAATGCAATAGGGTTATAATGTGGGATTGAAAATGGGGATCTAATATGCCATTTCGTTGTTATTATTTTCCTCCCATGTTTAAAATCTAACAAAGAGGGTGAGGGACATCACGAACAAGGCCTGAGTCCTCTGCCCTGGATATTTATTGTGAATTCTTCATGGTTTTAGGATCAAGTTGGCAACAATGAAGTTATGAGGTCTTAATAATAATGTTTACACCCTACAGAGCTCATAGGCGTAGGGGGTTCGAGAAATGGACCACCAGAGAAACTCTGGTGGCCTGTAGAAGCAATTGATGACAACGGCGACCATGAACGGATGGAGGCAGTGTCCTTGTATGCATGTTGTGGCAGAAGAATGTTGTGGTGCCAATCGGTGCCTTGTGGAGGGGGCATCCCACGTCTGGGCTGCTCGGACGCACTAGAGGCACGCGGTCCATCGACATCGTGTAGGAGGAATGGTCAGATGCATTCCAGTCGTGCAAGATGAAATGGATATAGAAAAGACACACCCACTTGGACTGAACCGGTCTACTATGAAGACCCATGGACCCAAGGTGGCGGTTCCAGCTTGTTCCACCGGGTGATGAACCGGACACGGCTAAGCCATGTCTGGGATGAAGAATCTAGCCCGCCTTAGCGAGCTGGATTACTACAGGTGGGCCACACCCCCCAGGAGGGATGGATCCATGAACCAGTAGGCCAAACCCGCAACCCAGTGGGCGGGGCTAGACCCAATCAGGTTGGGATCAGGTCGGACCAGGCCCAGACCCAACCGGCCCCCGTTTCACCGAAACACTTGTAACTAATAGTCCGAGCATCCAATGGATGCGCCGTATGTGGCACGAGGACCCTTATATTGAGGCGGAACTTATGAGATACTCTACCTGAGTTTTATCAGAGGTTGGAAAATGGACAGGTTGGATCAGACTCAAATCCAACCATGACCATTTTATAAAAATTACCTTGTCTTATAGACCGGGTGTCTATCTGAGGCGTGATCTATTGCATTGGTACCCTTACGATGAGATGTAACTTTGGGTTAATATATGTGGATATTCTTAGTGGTTGAGGTGTGACAGATGGATTGAGGAGTACATCCTCCTGGAATCATGCGAGCTATGTGTGGGAATCCAGTGGCTGGCTGTGACGTGAAGAATGAGGAGCAACCCTTTGTGGATCAGCAACAGAGCGACCCTTCGTGGATCAGCATGAGAGAAACCCTCTATTGACCTGCATGAGAGAAACCCTTCATGGATTATTACTAGTGTAAACAATCATGGATCTACCGTAAAGCGACCCATCAGGGATTAGTAGGAGAGTGACCCTTCATGGATCAGTAGAAGAGAGACCCTTTAGGGATCAACATCAGAGCCTCCCAACATAATAAGATGACATAGCTTGACAATTAATCATATTTATTTATGTAATTAAGTTATACATTATGTGAGATGTATTTTACTTTGTGCTATTTATTTGAGATCTTTACTCTTCATATTTCCTTTGTGATATTTGCTTTTTGGTATTTTCTCTTTTGGATTTCTAAGAGACCATCGGGTCTTGGAGTCCCTACTGAGTTGTTATACTCTCCCCTACATGGGATTCCCTCACATGTTTTGTGTATTGTGAAGATGCCCGATTCTACGATGTCGATCATGGTGGTCCAGAAGTCAGTGGAGCCCAGTGAGGTAGGAGCGGACTGGGCATACTTCCACAACTTCAACCTTCACTGCCAGTACCCTACAGGTAAAGACTTCAGGGTGGAATTTGATAGTATTGTTTACGTTTTGGGTTCTTGGGATTAAATTCTATCCCCTTTAAATTTTGGTTACTACTTTTTTATCCCTGTGGTTTGCTTGGTGCATTATTCTATGTCTGTTTTTTATAGGTTTAAAGGAAATGCCTTACCTTTTTGGGACATTCCTTTCCAGTTCTAGTCACCAGCCCCTGGCGTATGGATGGTAGGCTTGGGGTAGTCACAACACGGGACCCAGGGGATGGGTCATGAAAAAGTGGTATCAATGGGTGGTTGGTTCTACTAGAATAACTAATAGTATGTATTTTCTATTGGGGAAATAATGTTATGTGTCTTGAGTCTGGATTTCAGTTTCAGGATTCTAGTGTTGGTGCGGAAGATGTTGTATCCCTAAAATAGGATTTGGACTTCTATTTTCCTACCCGGTACATGAAAAAACTAGTTTTATGTGTTTTGGAAATGTTTTTCTTTTGATCTATTTTGAGTCAAATCACAAGGTATAACTTTTTGACTGTGGAATATCTGCTTCCCTACAAGATGACTCCACAAATACAGACATCAAGAATTCTAGTGATGGATCATGATGATGGCCCACCGAGCAGTGAGGCATTCGTGTAGGGACCACTTACAGTGATATCACATTCAGGTGGTGTACCAACAGCACCACCACTCGTAGAGTAGAAGTTGCTACTAACCCCACTAGCAGATAGTGCACGCCGACTTAGCACACTGCAAGAGTTCCAGATAAAAATGCCTTCAAGGTTTCTAGGTGAGATAGATCCCCAGGTAGCTGAGGATTGGATGAAGGCTGTTATGTGTGTTTTTTTCCTGGTAGAGACACGTACAAACCAGATGGTGGTCCTAGCTGCAAGACATTTTTCAAGGAATGATAGTGATATGGTGGATCCCGATGCTCCAGAAACACAAATAGGTGACCCATTACTAGTTGGACTTAGAGATCCTCCTTAGGGAGGATTTCTTACCAACAAAACTATGCTCAGTGCATATTTAGATGCTGCTACACCTACAGGAGGTCATCCTGACTGTGGCCCATTACTCACCGAAGTTTACTGATCTCTCCCTTTACTACACTTAAATAGTAAGATATCCTTTATTCATGGCCCAAACCATTAAGCAGGGACTTCAACGTGATATTAGGGAATTGATGATTTCACTCAGCATCCAGACACATGCTGCAGTGATTAAGCAAGATATACTGGTGGAATGATTCTTAGCTAAGCAGGCACCGACCGTGAGAGCCACAACTGGACAACAGGTGACTGAGTCATCTACAACATGCAGTAGTCAGACGACGCAAATTCCCAAATAGACCAGACCATCCGTTGGATGACCCCAAGACACATAGATGGAGGTATAGTGCTTGTGAGGCATATGAGGTTTGTTGAGGGCAATAGATTGTTACTCTTATGGTGGACAAGGGAAGATAGCTCTTGATTGTCAAATTCCCCCACACGGATGATCGACAGATTGTCGAGGGACTTCTAATATAGCAATTGAGGTAGGATAAGGGTATCCAGATAGGTGGAATATGTGGAAGGGGAGTGGGACGGGGCAAAAGGAGGTGGATGCAAGTTTGAAGCACTACCACCATCACCCCCTGGAGGTCCAGCATGGGCTCTAAGAGTAGGTGCACAGGGGAAGTCCCAGATTTAAGTAGTAGGGGCCTACAATCCAGATGTTCTTAATATGATATGAGGTATGATCTATTCCATCTCCAATTTAATTGTAGTGCATATAGACACATGCAACAGTAACACCTTACTTTATACGTATCTTGTTCGGAACTCAAAGATTCTGACCAAGATGTTGGATCTATCTTTACGGTTGTAGACTACCATAAGAGGATATGCAGTGGTCACACACTGGTGCCGATAATGTGAACTTACTCTCAAAGGAGGTAGTTTCATATGGGACCTCATGGTATCTTCTTTGAAGCCCTATGATATCATTCTAGGCATGGATTGGCTATCAAAAATTCATGTTCAGATTGACTCTTTAAGATGTACAGTGCATTATACACACATAGATGGAGACTAGTTAACGTTTTTAGATGAGAAATAAAATAGGGAAGTGAGATATGGACTCACACTTAGGAGGTTGAGGACAATGACTCATCAGTTGGCTAGGATGAACTTTGATACGGCGGATGAGGAGAGTCCATAGTTTCTTGTAGTGGTGGATGAGTATGTGGACGTCCTTCCAGAAGATATCCTAGGACTACCTCCTAATAGATAGGTATAATTCTGAATTGACTTATACCTAGGGATGACAAGGATATCAACACCTACATATTGGATGTCTCATGTGGAGCT
This sequence comes from Viscum album, assembly GCA_963277665.1. Lineage (NCBI taxonomy): Eukaryota > Viridiplantae > Streptophyta > Magnoliopsida > Santalales > Viscaceae > Viscum > Viscum album. The sequence goes on from OY728145.1 coordinate 2,134,162,289, forward strand.
ATGGGAGCTGAGAGTATAGTTGAAGGACTTTTAGTGGAAGGGGTTCATAAGACCTTCTGTTTCTCCATGGGTATCCTCGGTTTTATTTTCCAAGAAGTCATACGGGATCTTGATGATATTAATGGACTTATAATGCCTAAACCAGGTGACCATGAAGAACAAGTATCCACTTCTGAGGATAAATGACCTCTTTGACCAGTTTAAGGAAGCATGGTGGTTCTAAAAGACGAACCATGGATCTGGTTATCACCAGCTTCATGTACGAGATGAGGACATACCGAAGACGGCCTTCAAAAGTCTATACAGACATTATGAGGAATTGGTGATGTCATTTGGTATGAAGAATTCCCTAGAATTGTTCATGGGACTCATGAATAGGATCTTCCTATCATACATGGACTATTTTGTAGTAGTCTTCATTGATGGTATCTTAGTGTACTCAGCATCAGAAGAGGAGCACGTTGTACACTTGAGGATAGTTCTGTATATGCTCTGAGATCACAGGCATTACATAAATATCTCGATGTGTGTTTTCGTGATACATAAAGTCCATTTATTGGGATATTTCATCTCATAGACTGGAGTTTCGGTGGATCCAGTGAAGATCGAGGTGGTTATTACATGAGAGCCACCCATGAGTGTAATAGAGGTACGAAGTTTACTTGGTTTGGCATACTACTATTGGAGAATCATAACCAAATTCCCTAGAGTAGTAGAACCTATGGAAACATTGATAAAGAAGGTAATGACCTTTGTGTGTATATAGAAATGCTAGTAGAGCTTCCAGTAGCTGAGGAAGAGCTTGAACTATACTCCCATCATGAGATTTCTAAAGGAGGGAATCAACTACATGGTATACTGTGATGCATCATGAACCAGACAAGGTTTTTTCTTGATGTAGGATAATTCAGGGATTTCTTATGGATCAAGACATCTAAGACCACATGAGAATAACTATGCAACTCATGACCTAGAGTTAGAAGCAGTGGACTTTTCATTGAGGATGTGGTGACACTACCTGATGGGAGAGTGGTTCATCGTCTACTTAGTCCACAATAGCCTCAGGTATATCTTTTCACAGAAGGATCTGAACTCGGGATAGTGGCATTGGATGGAGTTCCTCCTAGACTATGACTTTGACATAGTCTATTCTCCTATGAAGGGGAACGTGGGGGCAGTTGCTCTCAGCCGGAGATTTTGTTCTTAGTTACTGAACGAGGCCTCATAGAAGTTGTCCTCACTTCAGATATCCATCATGGATATAGATGAGACAATTTTAATTTAATCGATGGTAGTTTCCCCTCCACTCATACAATGATTTATGGAGGTGAAACTCAAAGATAGCCGGTACGAGACTATATAGTCCATGATATCCAAAGGACATGCACCTAATGGATATTATGAAGGGGGAAGAGTATCATCCTTTTCAGAGGGTACATCATTGTACCAGTGGCGTTGTGAGGGGAGGAGATGAGGGAGTTTAATACATCCAACTTTGAGGTACATCTAGGAGTGATGAAGATATACCAATACCAACGACGTCAGTACTGGTGGAAAGGGATGAAGAAGACAGTGGTAGAGTCCTTTTCCTGGATCACTATTTTCAAGAAAGTAAAGGTTGAGCATCAGGTGCCAGCGGGTTTGACCCAGCCTCTCGAGATACCAGAGTGGATTTGATATGGGATATTTATGGACATAATGATTGGCTTACCATGTACATCTAGAGGAAAAGATACCATTTGGGTGATTTTAGATCGACTCACCATGTCAGCCCACTTACTCTCTATTCGAGATAAGGGTTCAGTAGAGAGATTTGGATGCCTCTATGTTCATGAGATCATGCGACTTCATAGGGTGACTTCCACGATAGTCTCAGATTGTGACACACACTTTATATCCCATTGTGGAAGGGATCAGAAGAGGCATTCAAGACTCAGCTATACCTAAGAACATCCTTTCACCCCCAAAATGATGGTTAGACTGAGTAGACCATACAAAACTTGGAGGACATGCTTCGTGTTTGTGTCCTAGATTTTGCTCATAGTTGGGAGGACCACCTACCATTGGTGGAGTTTGTGTACAGCAACAGAAACCACTCCACCATTGGTATGGACCCATATGTGGAACTGGACTGATGACCATACAAATCACCTTTGTACTGGATAGACCCAGGGGATTTAGCACTCGTAGGTCCAGAGATGGTATAAGCTACCACGGAGAAGGTGCAGGTCATCCGAGAGTGGATGAAGACGGAACAGAGCTAGTAGAAGTCCTATGAAGATAGGAGATAGAGGCCTTTGTAGTTCGTGGAGGCGGGCCATGTATTCTTATGTGTCTCCCCTTCATGAGGAATATAGAGATTTGGATGAGGCGGCAAGCTGTCACAGAGTTTCATCATACAATTTCTGATTCTTCGGAGAGTGGGTGATGTGGGGTACCTCTTAGCTCTACCTCCGTAGTTATAGAAGGTACATGATATATTCCATGTATCCTATTTGAGGAGATAAGTGCATGAACCTTCTAACGTCAAAGGACATGAAGAGATGGAGATTGATGATGGGGAGACTTTCTCGCAGAACCCGAGGGAGATAGGGGATCGACAGGAGATGATCTATTGTGGACAGTCAATTCCTCCTGTGTGCATTCGGTGGTAGCACAATAATCTGCAAGAGATCACATGGGAGCGAGAGGCTCTTATTTGTGATCAGTACCCCCATTTTTTTATCCATTGTTTTTTTTGGGGACATAAGCCCTATGTTGGAAAGAATGTAATAACTCGGAATTTTCCATAATTTTTTTCATAGTTTATTGGAATTATATCTAGATCAGGAGCCATGACGACACATTATTCTGAGGCCCATGCTGCCTAGAATGTAATTTTGAACTTATTTTAAGTTCACTTATGTGAAAGTGTGAGTGGGGTTTCTTATATTTTGAACCGGGGCTCAGATCAGAAATCCAATGGCACAGTTGGACTGGTAGCATCGAGATTCACCTAGGCATGTCCTAACATCGACCAGTGCGGGTCGACTAGAAAAGTTAATTTTTCAGACTTAAAGAAGAATGATAATAAAATAATATTATTTTTTTTCTTTCTATTGAATGATTATTTCCCAATGATGCGACATAGCGATGAGGCGACACTGCATTCATTAATGACACAAATTAATGGAACAACCTGGAGATGCTATAATAATAAACATGTTTTCATTATTATTTAATAAAATATTTAGGGTTGACAAACTACCCTAAAATTTCTATGATTAAATACCAAAGGAAACCTCCACCATCGACGGAAGAATAATATTGCAAATACGGTGATGACAAACCTGGAGAACAGATCAGATCCAACGACCGATGAATGATGATGAACCCAAAAATTCGCGGATCGATGATGATGACACGGATCCCATCCATTGTCCGTAGTGGATCCAACAATCTAGGTAGGGTTTTATGCTTTCCTTGTGATTGATATTTCTTTCCCCATTATTAAGGTTAATGACGAACACGGACCAACCCGCAAATGGGTTGATCCACAATCCCATCATTCTTGCGTGAGGGTTATAATGAGGGATTGAAAATGGGGATTTAATATACTATGTGATTATTATTATTTTCCCCCCATGATTAAAATCTAATGCAAAGGGCACAGGATGACACAAACAAGGCCCAGGTACCTCCGCTGTGGATATTTTGTGTGTGTTATTCATGGATGAATGATCAAGTTAGAGACAATGTGACTTTGAGAGTTTCATAGTAATAGTGACATGCTATAGAGCCCGTAGATGAAAGAGGTTCAAAAATAGACCATCAGATAAACTCTTGTGGCCGGTAGAAGAAACCGCCGGCACACTGGCGGTGGTAGAAAGTCACAGTGGCGTGGAGGGGGAGGCCCGTGTCTGGGCCTCTCAGACACTCTAGAGACAGGAGGTCCATCGACCGCGTGTGAGAGGAATTACTATCCATGATGAATGAAACCGGCTGAGAAAAGATGTGTCTAGTTGGACAGAACTGGTCCGCTACGCGGACTGGTTGACCCGAGGTGGAGGCGCCAGCTGGTGCCGCTGAGTGAGAAACCAGATGCAGCTAAGCTGCGTCCGGGCTGGAGAAGTTGACCCACCTCAGTGGGTCAGGTTTCTACACATGGGCCTCATCCCACCTAGAGGGAAGTGTCAACTACGAGCTAGACGGAACCTAGTTAGGTCGGGCCCAGGTCTAACTCAGCTCGGACCCAACCAGCCCCTATTTCACTAAAATTCTTTTAACTAACAGACTGTGTTTGTTATTGAAATTACGTCTATGGCATGAGAAACCTTATGAAGAGGAGTTCCTTCTGAGATACCTTAGGTGTGTTTTAGTAGAGGTTGGCATATGACTGTGTTGGATCCAACTCAAATCTAACCGGTCCATTTTAAAAAAATGACCATATGTTACCGACCGAGAATCTGTTTGATGCACCGTCTGTTGCATTGGGACCCTTATGATGATACAATCATTTGGGTTTTTCTATGTGGGACTTCATGGTGGTTCAGGTATGACTGATGGTTTGAGGAGTATATTCTACCAAAATGAATCGTTCTATGTGATGGAATCTAGTGGATGGATATGACATCAAGAATGAGGAGCGACCCATTTTGAATCAGTAAAAGAGTGGCCATTCATGGATCATCATGAGAGTGAACCCATGTGGATCACAATGATAGAATCCCCTCATGGATCATAAGTAGCAGGACCCAACATGGATCAACCGCAGAGTGACCTGTCGTGGTTCAGCATTTGAGTGACTCTTCATGTATCATCAGCAGAGTGACCCTTCGTGGATCAGCAGTAGAGCCTCCTAACCGAATAAGATGATATATATTTATAACTAATCATCTTTAATTTTGTACTGAATTTATACATGGGGTGAGATGTATTTTTCTTTCTGAGGTGTATTTGAGATCTTTCATGGTTGTATTTTCATTGTGATATTTCCTTTGTGGTATTTTCCCTTGTGGATTTATAAGAGAAATTTGGGGTCTCAGGGTCCCTACTGAGTTGTTGTACTCACCCCTGAACTTGATTCTCTTACACATATTGTGTCTTGTGTAGACGAACAATGATACAATTTAGACCTTGGTGGTCTGAGAGTCAGTGGAGCTCAGTGAGGTAGGAGAAAATGGGGTATACATCTACAGATTAAGTCTTTATTGCCACTACCCTATAGGTAGAGACTTCAAGGAAGAATTTGATAGTACTATTTACTTTGTGGGTTCTTGAGCTTGTATTCTGGCCCCTTTAACTTCAGTTTACTCCATTTACTCTCAGTGTTGGTACTTTGTGGTTGTTTTAATTTTTTCTCCTTGTGGTTTTCTTTGGGATGTATGCCATATTTGTGTGTGTATAAGCTTAATGTAAATTCCTTCCCTTTTTGGGATATTTTTTCCGGTGATAGTCACTAGCCTCTGGCCTATGGATGATAGGCTTGGGGTAGTCACGGGATGGGCCCTAGGGGAAAGGCCATGAAAAAATTGGTGAATTATATTTCCTTGGATAAAAATAAATCACAATACACTCTTATAAGGTCTTTTTTATTTTCAATGAACCATACCATCTAATTAATTGTTTCCCATAATTGCAAGTTACATATAATTGTGTATTAGTATTCCTAGGGTTACCATATTAGTTGAAATAACAACCACCTGCCTAGAATAAGAATGGAATCTTCAATATGATGTATAATCCATGATAAAAAGAACACATAGACTTAAGTTATATATCTAGACAACAAATAATTACACCTTTTCCATAAAAATGCTAGTTGCCTTTGCCTTACTAATAGGGTTTTAAAAACACCCTAGGAAGTTCGAAGCCTAAGAAACAACGATTCAAAAAAACTATGTTCATCCCAACAAAAGGAATATTATAATACTTAATATATTTTAAAAATTTTACATAATAAATAGAATTAATTAAAGAGTTAGGGTATGAAGATATTGGATTTAAAGATGAAAATGATGAAAAGTGTGATTTCCCTCCATAAATTGGTAAGAAATAAATTTAGGAATACTCATTCCCAACATACTCTGAATCCTAAGGGAAATGTTATCACCATAAAAATAATAAGTGGAAAGAAAATATTTGATACATCTAATCCTATCTATCAATCGAGATTCACCTCAGCTTTGGAGAAGCCTCATACAATACAAATCGATGAGCATCCAGTTGAGAAAGATAAAGGTAAGAAGAAGATTGATTATGTTACACCTAAACACCTTTTATTTATACATAGAGTTTTAAAAACCATGTAAATGTTTTAGGATCCAATGAAAAAATAGGTTTTGGATACATTCAACCATGTTGAGATAAACATCATTTTACTTGAAGTAATCATTCAAATTCTAAGATATTATTTATTCTTCAATGAATTGCGTACAAATAGAAGAGGGATACATGAAAATTAGTGGATCAAACTAGGAAGGAATATCTCTATACTCATCACACCCACCTTATTGATGCCTACAAATTTAAAGGACGTTAATACATTCACTATTCAAGGAACAATAGTAGAGTTTCATTTCTCTAATGATTTATGTGATTTGGGAGCCTCCATTAATGTTATGCCTCACTCCGTTTTCACTTCCATGAAGGGTAGAGAGCTGAAACGGACAAGGGTGGTAGTGATATTAGGAAATAGGGACATAAAATATGCAATATAAGTCCTTGAGTATGTACAAGTTTGGGGTGATAGATAAGATCTTTTTTCTAATTTTTATAAGAAGAATATGGAAGATGATTAGGTAAGTTACCATGCAACTAACATTATTTCAAGAAAATTCCGAAAAAATACTAACACAACTATAAATGTCAATTAGTGAACAATTTTAATATATTTAAAGGATGTGATTGTAAGATTTATTATTTTTTACTCCATGATATACTCTTTTGATGATCATTATGATCTCTTCATCTCCCATTCTGAAACATCATTTAATGATTCTCCAAACATTTATTTTCAATATTTTTCACATGAGGATCATTCCATACATATGAAGATTATGAGTATTTGGGATGGATTGATATCTTATAACATTTACACACTATTTATCATGATCATTCCACTCTTTATTCTCATTATTTTGTATATTATAATTCTAATTCTGGGAATTTATATTCTGATATGACATGGAAATTTATTTTTATGATAGATTTAATTCATTATTCATTGATTTGGATGATTTATATTTTGAACATAGTATACATTGTGCACATATATCACTATTAATGAAATTTCTTATAACACAACCCCCCCAAAACTATAAATCATACTATTAAACCAAAATTGGAAATATCCAGACTTATTTAATATTGAAAAATTCCATGCAATTAATTCTAATAATCACATTCATGATAATAAAAAACAACTTATAAATATGTTGAGGGAGGATATTATTAAAATTTACAAGAAATTATATAATATACTAGGTATTGGCCTATATATTTTAATTCATAATATTCTTTTGATCATGGGGTAAACCTGGTGAAGTAACTAAAAAAGGTGACTTAATACCACTCATTTATAAGTTACTAAAAAATATGTCAAAAATTTCTTGAGGTGGGTATCATTTACCCTATTTCTAACTCTCAATGGGTTATCGTTATCTAGGTTATACCCAAGAAAACTAGTTTCATTATTTTAAAAAATAAAAAATGATGAGTTAGTTCCCATGATAATGGAAAATAGTTAATTGGTGTGCATAGATTATATGAAACTGAACTGATCCATTAAATAATACAATTTACCCTTTCCTTCATTTATTATATGCTTCTAAGAATTATATTTAAGAAAAAATATTATTTATCAGATGGTTTCTCTAATTATTTTCTCTTTTCCATTATATAATAGGATCAAGAGAAGATGATATTCACTTCCTAATTCGATACATTTTATTATTGAATGACTCCATTTGGACATTGCAACACTACAGTTAACTTCCAGAGATTCATGAAGAGTAAATTTTCTGATTTACTTGATCTTTTTACAGAGGTATTTATGGATGGATTTTCTATATATGAATATTTATTTGATCAATGTCTCAAGTTCTTAGAAAAAAATGATATTTATTCCTAATTAGGAACAATAGTTATCCAATATACAATAATTAAATGTATTATAGCACTGAGAATATAGTGAATTATTTATTCATTCTTGATATATATAATACAATCATAATATTAAATTTAATATGGTCAATGAAGTTGATACTAATATCAATTATCTTTGGTATCATCACAGTAAATATATAAAAGAAAAATACTTCCAAATACTTTATAGAGATCGATTATTGTAATAATTCAAGTTTAGATCTTTTGGTAAATGCGAATATTTTTTATTATTAAAAATTAAAAAATATCTTTTAGTAAAAAGGGAGGGGAATAATGTACTACAAGATCCATTACATTATAATGTATAGATATCAACGAGTACATAATCAAATGATGGGTATGGGTACTTCAAAAAAATACTAATGAATTTAGTAGGTGTTGGAATATGTTTATTGTAAGATAAAATTATAAAACCTTTGAAAATTTCAAAGAGTTCAAAATGAATTTTATAATCAACTAGGAAAAGTCATTAAGATACTTTGATTAAATCAGGGTGGTGAATACTAGATCTAATAATCTGAGAGATTAAAAATACATTATCCTCCAAGAGTACCATAATATAATGGTGAATTTGAGAGTATAAATTTAACCTTACGATACATTGTTGAATTTATTATATTTTAGTGTAATATCCATATACCATTTTAGGGATATTATCTCGAAGTAGTAGTGATACACTACTGTGAAAAAGGCATTTCCACTTGGTTTAATATCTATAAAATGGTTTTTGCGGCTTGTTTTTTCGTGGATTTCACAAGTTTGATGTGTTTTAATAGATGTTTTAGTCACTAGAGGATGAAGCAGGAAGTCTAGGAATTTTGGAGATTCAAAAGGGAATTGGAGGCTTTTGGACCCTTTTCCCATAACTGTGCCGGATTGGAGTCACCTAGATCAAGAATAAAGACATGAAGGACGTGTGATTTCAGGAATTTAAAAGAGAAAGGTATCCTAGAAAACTGTCATATGGTTATCCAAACTATGTTCAAACCATGCGGGAGATGATTCCAATGATATAGTGGTCCAAACGGTTGGTGCACGACTTAAAAAAACCATGGATCCCTTTAGAGAAACCATGTGAGACATGAACGTATGGACAATGACATCTGCATGGTTGGAACATGGATTACCAAAACCGTGCAGCCCATCTAATAAAACTATGTGACCTTAAGGATTTGAGACAGAGAATTCTGCATGGTTGGTGTACGACCTACCAAACCATGCGCCCAAAATCGTGCGTACCACTAAAACATTCTCCTTTTAGATTTTTTCACTTTTCACCTAATCCTTGACCTATGGTTCCCATTTCTACCCGCTTTTGGACAATAGGGAAAAGAACCTTCCTGGCTAGAAAGACCCTATTGGGTGATCCTAGAAAAATATGGGATTGGAGAGTGCAGAAGGGGGGGGGGCATTTTTTTGTGAGAGGAAGGTTTTAGAGCACTTGTTCTCTGTATTTTGTTGGGATTCCGATTGTTCTATTTTCTGTTGTAATGAACTCTCTTGTAAATTTTAGTAATATTCTTATCCTTTTCATCATGAGTAGCTAAACCCCCCTTGTGTTGGGGCTGAAAAAAATGTAGGTTCATTAGAACCGGTTTCTCTATTCATGTGTTTTTTTTCATCTTCTCTCACATAATTCTCCCAATATCCATGGATTATTTCGCTGGAAACCCCATAATGGACCAAGAATGGAGTTCCCAGGGTTCTTTGGGAGAATTACGAAAAGGATATCCATAACCATTTGATATACTTATCATTTCTAGAGGGAAGTTCCTAAATTAAGAGTCAGTAAAAATCAATTTCCCGACAAAGGGATTGATTTCAACTAACTTAATCAGAACTCACCAGACCAATGGAGTTCCAACACAAATGAAACCTAGAAATGTGGGTTATGATGAAAAACACAACCCAATAGGGAATAAGGATTAATGTCCCACATAAATGTCCATCCCCAACACATTTTTATCATTATCCATTAAAATCCAGTTTTATGTAATCTTTGCTTTTGAAGTTAATTCATAGTGAGTTAGAGAATTCCAAGAAAGTAGCTCTCTTTAGAGATCCATCATAATGAACCAACAAATCGTATTTAATTTCAAAATCTTCACTTGAGAAATTTCAAATCAAGAGATATAAATGCTAACATGGTTTCCCTATGGACCAACCCCATACATGCACACTATGTGAGATACAAGTTTGGGAAATTAACTTGGTGCTCAAAAAACACATCAGAAAAATGACATACCAAATTTTGGCATTGTTGTTGGGGAAGCGGTCATTTTTGTTAATTAAATAGGAGTCCATAAGTGAAACAAAAATTAGAAATTTCTTAAAATTATTTTCTTCATCTCATTTCTGTTTTTCATTATTTTTTCCCTTTTATGATTGGTGTGTTGTTTGTGTTGTGTAGGCCCATGGGTATATGAGTGGTTGGGTCACACGTTCCCAGATTGCCAAGTCATCAGAGTTACACCCGATAGATCCAGAAATCGAATGAACATTGTCCAGGCAACATTGTGCACCTATGGGTGATCACAATGCAAATGGTCTCATGGCTCATCAGGAGGGAGAACCATGGGCTTTCCAACGAGTTGGGCAGCCATTCGTTATTGAAGGAAATCCACCACTAGGTGTTGAGGTTGAGCATCATCTGAATCCACTGGGGTCCTACATGGAATACCTACTGAGGAACCAATAGAGGCCACCAGATCAATTTGTGCTGGGGTTCGGGCAGCCAGAAATGAGGAAATATATTCCGCAGGAGCAGCCTCCCTATTTTCCATAGAATCAGTAGGCTTAATATTCTCTAGAGAAACAACAGTTCATTCCTCAAGAACCTTAGGAAGCGATGCCGCCACTCTATACTCTTATGGAATATGGATTACCCTACATTCAGGGAGTAGACATTGGAATAGTAATACCCCCTATTCAGGCCCAACATTTTGAGATCAAGCCGAATATAATGCAGTTAATTAAAAATAAAATTCAGTTCTGTGGATTTCCAAGTGAATACCCAAATGATCACCTATCCATCTTTTTGGAGATATGTGACACTTTCTGGTACCACAGAGTGTCAGGGGATGTAATCCGCCCTAGGCTATTTCCCTTCTCATAAAGTGATAAGGAAAATCAATGGATCAAGGGGTTACCTCGGAGATCTATTTTACCTAGGAGGCATTGGCCCAATCCCTTTTATTGAAATACTTTCCTCCCTCGATGACGGTCACCTTAAGGAAAGAAATCCATAACTTCCAACATCATGAATCGAAATCCTTATATCATCCATGGGAACGGTTTGAGAAGATTATAAGGAAATTCCCACAGCACAGACATCCATTGTGGATGCAAGTAAAGACTTTCTACGAAGGTCTAACAACTAATACAAAGTCCTTGGTTGATGCAACTGCTAGAGGGACAATCATGAGGAAGTCCCCTGAAGAGATTTTTGAATTGTTGGAAGACATGTCAACCAATAGTTTTCAATGGAATTCGGAATGGGGCACTCAAAAAGGGGGAATGAATATTATTGATTCCACCACCACACTTGCGTCTCATCTCGATGTCATCTTAAAGATGATTGATGCTCTGAATCTAAAACATCCATCTCAAGTTCAAGCTGTCAATCAACCAGCATGTAGTGATTATGGTGAAAACCATGCTATGGGCGAATGCCCAGGGGAAAGTGTGGGAGCCTCTACCAGTGAGATAAATTATGTTTAATAGAAAAAAGAACCCATCAACTACCCTCAGAAACAAAACCAGGGGTGACAAGACACTCAAAATATAGGCTGGGGGCAGCAACATCAAAATCCCCAACCCCGACCACAAAGGCCACCTGTTTACGGTCAACAATAGATTCAGACTCCGTATTCAAGGAAACAACAAGGTAAATTTTTTTAACAAGGATCATATTAGTAGAAAGGGTATCAGAAACCTCATCCAACTCAACCATTGCGATAACTACCTCCCCAACAAGTTTCCCAACAACCTCAGTAGAAACCACCCTTAAGGATAGAGGAAATGGTGTCCAAATTTTTCACTACTACTGAAACATGATTTCAAAAACAGGTGGAATCAATTAGAAGCCTTGAGAACCGTATTAGAAAGCATTCCAATCTGCTCTCACACATATAGCAAGGTAAACTTCCAAAAAATACTGAGAAAAATCCAAGGGAGGTGGATAATGGTGTTATTTTACACAGTGAGAAAGAGATGATGCCGAAGGTTACTATGATTCAGGGTACTATGCCATCAAAAAAGTGAACATTTTCCTTTGGTGGAGAATTTAAAGCTGAGAAATCTTCCCCAAAATATGAGCTAGATAGAGAACTAGAAGTCCCATAGTATAAGGGCAAAGAAGTGGTTAAAGAGTATGAACCTCCCTTACCATTTCCGGCAAGGATGAAACAACGAAAGCTGGACCAACAATTTTCCATGTTCATGCAAGTCTTCAGGAAGATTCAAATCAACATTCCCTTTGTAGAGGCATTGATTCAAATGCCCACATATACAAAGTTCATGAAAGAGATTCTTTCAAATAGAAGGAAGATAGATGACTTGGGAAACATTCCCCTGACCATGGAATGCTCGACGGTCATCCAACACACTCTCCCTCCTAAGCTCCAGGATCCAAGAAGCTTTACAATCTCATGCACTATCAGACCTTGTGAGTTTGGAAAAGACCTTTGTGATTTGGGGGTGAGTGTTAATTTAATTCCCTTTGGATTATTCAATAAGATAGGGATGAATGATCTCAATCCAACCTGAGTGGCACTCCAAATGCCTTATCATTCTAATAAATACCTTCGGGGGATGTTCGAAGATGTGTAGGTCAAAGTGGAGAAATTAATTCTGCCAGCGGATTTCATTATCTTGGACATGGAAGAAGGCCAAGAGGCATATTTTATTCTTGGAAGACCCTTTTTGGCTTCCAAGAAGGTTTTAATTGATGTGTAACAAGGCGATCTGATCTTCTGTGTGGGTGATGAGAAGGTTTCCTACAACATCCTCAAGGTGGTGGAACAAGTTTGACTAATGGAGAAGAGGATTTTTGTACAATGACAACAATGGCTAACTACTTTGGCCTAGAGAAAGATGATATAAAATATTATTCATTCAAAAATGAACCCGTTCTAAAGGAAGACTAGCTTAAAGAAAACTATGGTGAATTAAGATTTATTATTGGCCAATGTGGACATTACTGGAAGAGGGAAATTGTTTGATATTTATTAAACCGAGCTGAGGTCGAGTCGATCGTACCTTTCATTCTCAAGGCTCCCCATCTCAAGTTGAAACCTCTACCTTCCTCATTGAAATATGGCTAGCTAGGAGAGGAACATACACTTCCGGTGATCCTAAATGCCTCGCTCTCAAAAGATCAAGAAGAGGCTCTTCTACATGTCCTCTGAAGGAAAAAACATGACATTGGATAGATGTTTGTTGACCTTAATGGTATAAGACCCACGATCTGCACCCATAAGGTAATTATGGAGGAATGGGAAAAAGCCTCTCACCAACCCCAATGAAGACTGACCCCCCCCCCATGAAAGAAGTGGTCCAGAAGAAGGTGATAAAATTACTCAATGTTGAAATTATGTACCACATCTCCGATAGCTCGTGGGTGAGTCCTCTCTAGGTGGTGCCTAAAAAGGGAGGCATCATGGTTGTGACCAATGAAAAGAATGATCTCATCCTGACCCTCGTAGTTATGGGATGGCGGGTTTGTGCCGATTACTATAAGTTAAATGATGCAACCAGGAAAGATCATTTCCTTATTCCATTCATGGATCAAATGCTGGAAATATTGGTAGGGCATGAATTTTACTGTTTCATAGATGGTTTTTTTCGATATAACCAAATTTCAATCACCCCGGATGATCAAGAAAAGAGTACCTTTACTTATCCTTATAGAACCTTGGCCTACCACTGAATGTCATTCGAGAAGGGCAATGCTCCAGCCACCTTTCAGCGGTGCATGTTATCCATATTCCATGATATGGCAGAGCATATTCTATAGGTTTTCATGGATGACTTCTTAGTATAAGATAAGTCATTCAATACTTACTTGACGAATATGGATTTGGTTCATGAACGATGTGAGCCTACAAATCTGGTTCTCAATTGCGAGAAGTGGACTTTTATGGTGAAACATAGAATTGTATTAGGCCATAGGATCTCTATGAAAGGAATTGAAGTGGATCCGAAAAAAATTGAAGTTATCTTGTAGCTACCCATTCTCACATCAGTCTGAGCAATTCGGAGCTTTATGGGCATGTGGGTTTTTATCGAAGATTCATCTGCGACTTCTCCAAGATCACTCATCCCTTAACTAATCTACTATCCAAGGATGCAGTTTTTTGAATTTGATGATAAATGTATCACAGCCTTCCATATTCTAATGGAAAAACTGGTTGTCGCACCCATAATGATCGCTCCTAATTGGGAAGAGAAGTTTGAACTTATGTGCAATGTGAGCGATTATGCCATGGGGGCAGTGCTTGGATAGCGGTTGGACGGTATTTTCAGACTGATCTATTATGCCAGATGAGCATTAAATGAAGTGTATCTTAATAACACCACCATATAGAAAGAAATTATAGCCGTGGTTTTTTGCGTTTGAAAGAATTAGTTCCCACCTAGTGCTTTATAAAGTTGTAGTCTACATGGATCATGTCACACTTAAGTATTTGTTGAACAATAAGGATGCCAAACCACGACTCATCTATTGGGTGCTCCTCTACCAGGAGTTTTATTTAGAGATTAAAGATAATAAGGGAATTGAGAATGTGTTGGATGATCATTTATCCCAGCTGGAACTACTCCATTTAGAGAGATAAGAAGACCAAGAGATCAAGGAAGACTTCCCCGATGAGCAGCTATTTTCCATTTGAGTACCACCTCAGCCATGGTTCGCCGACCTTGAAAATTACATAGCCATAGGAGTTTTCCACCCAGAACTATCATTTTAGTAGAGGAAGCATTTTTTTTTAGAGTTAAAGAGGTATTTCTGGGAAGACCACCTACTATTCCGCTCATGTGGTTATAGAGTAATACGATGTTGCGTCCAGGAGGAAGAGATTCAATGTATTTTGGAATTCTATCACTCTTCTTCGACAGGAGGACATCACGGGCCATATCAAACAATAGAAATGGATTTTTAATTGGGATTTTTCTATCCATCCATGCATAAGTACACTCGTAATTTTTTCTCCTACTGTGATTAGTTCCAGCAGATGAGAAATGTGGGTTGTCGTGCTGATATGCCTCAACACCCAATACTTAATGTTGATGTTTTTGACATGTGGGGAATCGACTTTAGGGGTCCTTTTCCCCATCCTTTGGGAACACGTATATTCTGGTATGTGTCAATTACATTTCTAAGTGGGTAGAAGTGGCGGCAAGGAATCATAATACGGCTAAGGCCTTCGTCATTTTTCTAATGAAAAATATTTTCAGTCTATTTGGGACCCCGCGAGTGTTGTTTAGAAACCGTAGTACACCTTTTGAAAACACTCTCAGGAAAAATGTGCTCTTAAATTATGGGGTCATGTAAAACCAAGGGACACCATACCACCCTAAATCTAGTGGTCAGGTGGAGGTTTCAAACTGCGAGTTAAAGAAAATATTCGAGAAAATTGTAGGCGCATCAAGAAAGGATTGGTCCATGAAATTAAATAATGCATTATGGGCCTACCAGATAGCCTTCAAAACACCATTGGGTATGTCACCTTTCCAGTTGATCTTTGCTGTAACACCCCAAGCTTCCACGGTACATTTCCCTTTGAATAATGCAATGGCGTGCATTGTACGCAACTTCGAGATTCTAACACACCACAACCAATCAAACTAGCTGTTATGAATAGTAATACCTACTTTTTGAAATTTTATAAATTTTATCTTTCTAAATGGAATTCATTTTTGGATTCGTAATATCAAAATTAGCTTAGGGTGAAATTTTGGTACTTTTCGGATAACTTTCATATTTTTAGGAATAGTGAAAATTACTAAATTTTAATTAAAAACTAATTTTTTAATTGAAATAATTAATAGTGATAAATTATTAATTTGAGTGGTTTTAAAGTATATTTAGAATATATTTTTACTATTTAATAAAATTTTGGCCATTGGATGTAATATCACATTTAAACCAGACATAAACAAGTGTCAATCTTTTGATATTTATTATCTCTTAAAAACACGCTATTTGTTTTGACGACGGGAATTTATTTTTAAAATAATTAATGCAACTAATATGTTTTGAATTTGGTAAAATAGACATCATTTTTTAATTCATAATATCAAATATAGCTTAGGCCTAATTTTATGTATTTTTTTGGAAACTTTCATTTTTTGATGAATAGTGAAACCACTAAGTGGTAGTTAAAAAACTGAATTTTTCAGAAAACATAATTTTACCGCTTCTGTGAGTGGAATTTCAAAAATCCGAGAGACACAGTTAATATCAAGGTGTAAAATGTGGTTCAATGAGATGAAAATAATTTTTGGTGAATAGTAACTTTTTACTTTTATTTACCACGGTTAAAAGTAAATAGGGTAATTAAGGGTAAAAATGATATTAATATTACCCTAACACATTTCCTAATTCTATTGGACAAGTTTATCTCGACCAAAAACAACCTTAGGAATAAAATATTATCATTTAGGTCCACTTGGATTAGATTAGGACATTTATTATTATTTAATTCAAAGAAGAGTTAAAAGAGTTAAAATCAATGTTTATATACTAAAACATTTTTAAAATAGGGTTATACATAAGATACATTCGATTGTAAATATTCATCAGAAAGATAAAAAGGTTTCCTACATAATTATATTTTATTTAAAATTTTTAGACATTAAATAATTTAATTTATTTATGACACAATGATGATGCATTAATTACCATAATATTGAAAAATGAAAATAATTGATATTATAAATACCCAAATAAATATAATTTGAGACTTTTTATGAATTACAATAATTTTCTAGGTTAATATGACATTTTAGGAATGGTTTAATTAATGTTTTTCGAAGTAATCATTCTGTTATGATTTTCACAAAAATAAATTTTCCAAATAGTGTCGAAATTGACATAAAAGAGTTTTTAAAACAAATATTATATTATTAATTGATATTAATTTCCTAAATATCTAAGGATCGGCCAAGAGACTTATATCATGATAGGTTTATCATTAATGGACCACATGGGGGTCTCTTTATGGTATATAGTATGTTTATTAACTATATAATATAAAAACACAAAGTGACATGGTAAGTGTCAAACTAATTAACTAATAGTTAAAACTAAAAGATAAGGTTAATATAATGAATCAAACCTATATAAATTCTATTGGTTGAGTGGTTTTCAAACCATCCCCACCTTAAAATTTAAATAATCCACTTTAGATCCATTATAATCCGAATATGAATTTATTATAAAATAATATTGCTAGCTTTTCCAAAGGTGCCCCTCACCCCTCTTATAAAAGGGCACTCACCATTTTCACTAATTCACACATTAAAAGCCTTTTGACTTGGCCAAAACCTGCCGAAATACTCTCTCAACTTTCCTCACTACAACCTAGAGGCCTTAGTTTGATCAGAAAGTTAACTTATGGAGCCCTTTTGATCCAATCAAAAAGAAGAACCCGAAGAAGAGGTAATGTTTTCACCACCCTCTTTCTAGTTCCTTTCTTCTTCAACTTCTTCTTTATTTGTTATTTATATTATAAAATAATAACTCCAGTATCTTCTATATACTGTGATGTTATTATAAATATGGTACAACCATATTCATTATTCTATCCATCCTTTGAATGGCATGTCACCATACGTGCGTACGTACGGCTTACCGTCTCCACGTCGTGGTGTAATTATCATTCAGTAAATTATTATTTGGATGGGTATAATAATGATGTGTAATTCATGTAAATAATAAATATAACATGATAATTATTTTGTCTATATGATATACCATCCAATTATATATTATTTTAACATCAAAAGAATGATATTGTCGCTCGTGCGTACGTACGGACTACCGTCTCCACGAACGCGATGAGATTCATTCTCCATCGTATCCATTAAAGTATAATTATCATTTGATGATTAAAAATAATGTTTAAGGACTTGATATAGTTCTGGATATGAATAATATACAACCTATCCATAACAAACATGGCTTACGTAACAAATAATATAAAGGAAAATGAGTAAGTTAACACCAGAAATGACGATAATACTAAGATATTATTAACAATTCAATGTTAAAAGATCATATATGATATCATATTAATGTAAATGATTCTTGTATAATTAAATAAAAATTATTTCACCATTATATAGGAGGTTAAAATACCGTCGACCAAGGAAAAAGTACAAAGTAAGGGGTTTCTTATCTCACTCTAAATTTTGTGAGAATTCCATTGTTCACCACTTATTTATTGCATGTGGTGTATGTGTATTTACCATGATTGTATTCATTGTGTAATATACTTTAATTTATGGGTATTTAAATCATCATTGTATGATCCTTCTTTCATGGTTTTATGTTTCTTATGTTACCTAATCGATAGGGGAATTTGAAATTTTCAATTTCAAGTCATTCGGCTTTACGCATACTTCATTGATTATTTTACTCCAAGATTATGTGTAGAAAAAATATTCATTTGATTATGTCATAAATTCCACTCCCCTTTCTGTGGATATACTTTTGATACACATAATCACTCCATTGATAAATTATCAGGTCATCGGTATGAACTTGATAAGAGTAATTTTTACTCAATCTCGATTTGTTGAGTTAAACATCCAATTCATTGGTGTTATTTTTACAAGAATATATGTGAATGTCATTTGATTGTTTTACACTATATATCAAATCATATTGAGTGTATTCATATTTTTCACTCATAATTATGTCATTGAATTATCCTTAACCTAAGGATATGACCATTATAAGAGATTTCATCTCAATTTACATTCCATTGAGACTCCTTTATTGTTATACACCAAATCACTTTTATATGGTGTATATAATGTACTTTGACATAATATATCATGAATCCCTTTATTCTCATGATATTACTTACACAATTATTTTTATTCAAGTGTCACTCTTTTGGTTAGGAACTCTAACTAAAATGAGATTTTAAAATGTTTTAAAGATTGATTATTCTAAATATTTATCATTAATGTTCATGTTTTAAAAATGGTTTTATGGATTTATTTATATGAAAATTAAAGTTTTTAAATAAAAATTCCTTTTAAAAGTTTCAAAGTGGTATGAGACACTTTGATTCTAAAATCTATTTTAAATGGATTCTTGAAAAATAGTGTGACTTTTAAATGATTTCCAGAAAAAGGGGGATATTTCACTCTAATTGTTTTGATGATTATTCTCATCTATGTCAATATCCTTCATCATTCTTGATTGAGGTTATTATGATACAATACAATCTTCCATATTGTATCGAATGATTTATGTCTGATTGTGGATGTGCTATTTTTTTACCATTCATGGTTTGTGGATAAATTATTGACATTTCTTATGCTAGTTTTAATACGAATGTTTATGTTATGTTTAAAACTTTTCATATGAGGAATGAATTGGACTTAGTAAGTGACGGGTGGAGCCCGCTATAGTACCTCGATGAATTGGTAGGTCTCATGAGACAAACTACTGTCTTGGCACGAGGCCTTGAAAAAATCTTATTTGTAGTCTTGGCACAAGGCCTTGGATACATGGTTATGATAGTCTAGCATTATGCATTCCGTCATTATGAAAGTGGTTATTAATATTTTCATGTGATTATTCGACTAGTAGAATATCCATGTGAATAAGTAAATGGAATTATTTAATTTTATCCTTGCCATATTATGCTAAAGTTAAAGTTTAAAAGGCTTTTGTTTTAGTTATACGTTGCCTTAAATTTTTATGTTTATTTAAGAATGTTTCCGCTCTATTGTTATCCTTACTGAGCATCCGAGATAACCCCTTTCAATGTTTTATTTTTCCCAGAATGTGAAGAAGTATTTTATGAATGTCCTTCAGGGATAGTATGAGGGTATATGAAGACAATATGTTGTTATAGTTTTTCACTTATTGATGTAATGTAAACTTTATGAATATATCTAGTGTTTCCAAGGCTACTAAACTAATCGGTCTTTCGAGATTTGATCTTTCTTGTGATCATTCCAATGTTATGTAATAAAGCACCGACTCTGGGTAACTTTTGGCAGGGCGTTACATATGGGAAACCCTACCACTTTCCAATTAAGATGGAGTACAATGATTATTGGGCTGTTAAGACCCAGAATTATGATCTCAAGGTTGTGGGAGAAAAGAGGAAATTCCAGTTAACCAAGCTTGACGAGATAAGGTGAGAGGTCTATGAGAAAGAGAATCTTTGTAAGGAGAAGATGAAGGTGGTCCATGACGACATGATCTCCCAAATATTCTTCCACCCAAGTGATATAGTCTTACTTTTTAATTCTTGTGTGACATCTTTTCTAGGTAAGCTGAAGTCACAGTGGTCGGGACCATTTACAGGGGTTACGGTTTTCCGCCATGGCGTAGTGGAAGTGGTCGGCATGGATGATCCAACATTCAAGGTCAATGGGTAGTGCCTGAAGCCTTACTTTAGTAGGGAAGACATGGTGGGAACAGTTTCCACCATGCAATTTGAGTAGCTCAAGCACCATGTAAGCAAAGCTCGAGAATTTAAACGTAGAACTGACTAGAAGGTAACCCGAAATTCTAAAATATTTTCTCTTCAAATGATTTGTCTATTTGAGTGTGCTAAGGACTTCATGATAGTGAGATTTTCTTTCCCTGTTACTTGTTTTTCTTTTTCTTGCATCATTTTTCTGGTTCTCATGTCTCGCCAATAGGGGATTTCATCTATTCCATGCGAGCCACCTTTCCACTCGTCAAGCTCTAGCACACCACTTTTTTTCTACACTTGACCGATATTCAGGGGATATTTTTACTTTTGCACTGTTTTCTATTCTTTACTTTTTTTCCTCCCTTTTCATGCTTCCTTGCCCACCCTTCTCTGCATTATTACCTTCACTGGGGACTATGCTCAGTTTGAAGAGTGGGGGAGGGTGCCCTTTATTAGTACCCCATTTTGATTGATTGTTTTCCCAATTATGTTTGGTTTCATGTTTTCTTAAATGTTTCTAACGGGTTTTTATAGATGTCATGGGTTTATATCAATTAGATAAAAATGAATGTTGGGAATTATCTCTGAAAATGGCTCATATGTTCGGATTGTCGATCCTAGTTAGTGATGTGAAGAAACATAGTAATACATGAAAAGGAACATTTATCCATTCATTTAGAAAAAAAAATTGTTTAAAAATGATTTTTGTGATGGAGTAATTTGAATTAAGAAACCCCTTTAAATGGAAGTTAAATTGTGCATAAGGAGAGGTGAGGTTTTGGGAATTGTTTTTGTCACACTAGTGGCTATTACACGGTCTTCATTCCATGAACTCTTGGATTGCTAAAGCATTATCATCATGTGTTGACATGACAAAATTGGGAAAAATTTCATGCTAGTATCTCACCCCACTACAATGTTTTCTGAGATATGCAAAGGCATGCCCAATAATTTTTATGACCTTTCATCATGTTCCGAATAATGCCAGTCAATGAGGATGTGTGACCTATAAAGGTGATAGCCCGCTAATTGTTGACGAAGAAACCTGGGATTAACTAATCTAAGTATATAACGTGATGAAAATTGGGTTAGGCACTTTCATTTAATGAAGAAGGTAAAACTCAGTTTTGAAGAAAAATTGATTTATTAATGAATGGTTGACTGTTTTGTATTAAGCCTACTTTGTTAGGTAACCTCATAGACTTGGGGAACCGTGAAGTATGAATGCTGTAATTTTTAATGGTAATTAGTTAAAAGTTCATATTCATCTAACTGGTATAATCTGTAATGTTTCTCCCTATCTCTTTGGTAACTCCTTGGAAATGATTTTTTATGCCTTTCTTTGAGGAAAAAAAACCAATCAACCGTGGGAGAGTTTGATGCACTACTTTGCAAAAGACATTTCCACTTGGTTTAATATTAGTAAAATGGTTTTTGTGGATGGTTTTTTAATGGATTTCACAAGTTTGATGTTCCTTAATAGGTTGTTCAGTTACCAGAGGATGAAGTAGGAAGTCGAGGAATTTTGGAGATTTAGAAGGGAAATGATGGCTTTTGGACCCTTTTCCCCTGACTATGCCGGATTGGAGTCACCTGCATCAAGCACCAAGACATGAAGGATGAGCAATTTCATGAATTTCAAAGAGGAAGGCAACCCGCATGACCACTGCATAGTTATCCAAACCACGTTCAAACTTTTCGGGAGAAGATGACATTAACATAGAGGTCCACACGGTTGGCACACAAATTACCAAAACTGTGCGGTCCTTCATAGAAACCGCTAGAGACACGCACATATGGATAGAGACATACGCACGGTTGGTGCACGGGTTACCCAAAACGTGCGACCCAACTAGGAAAATCGGGAAGCCTTAAGGATTTGAGATAGAGACTTCCGCAGGGTTGGCACACGACCTTCAAAACTGTGCGTCCAAAACTGTGCGGACCACTGAAACCTTCTTCTTTTAGATATTTCACTGTTCACCCAATCCTTGACATGGGGTTCCCCTTTCTACCTGCTTTTGGACAACTGGAAAAAGGTCCTTTCTAACTGAGAAGACCCTAGTGCTGATCTTGGATAAGTATAGGATTGGAGAGAGTAGAAGAGGGGGGGGGGGATGGGAACTATGTTTTTTGTGATAGGAAGGTTTTGGAGCACTTGTTCTCTATATTTTTGTTGTGATTCTAATTATTTTATTTTATGTTGTAATGAACTCTCTTATGAATTTTAGTAAGTTTTGTATCCTTTTAATCATGAGTAGCTTACCCCCCCTTGTGTTGGGGCTGGAAAGAATATGGGTTCGTTAGAACCAGTTTCTCCATTTGTATGTTTGTTCATCGTCTATCACCTAATTCTCCCAACATTCATGTCTTATTTCACTGGAAACCCCATATCAGACCAATAATGGAGTTTCTAAAGATATTTTGGAGAATTACAACAAGGATATCCATGAATATTGGATATAATTGTCGTTTCTAGAGGGCGGTTCCCAAATTAAGAGTCAGCATAAATCAATTTCCTGACTAAGGGATTGATTTCCACCGTCTTGATCGGAACTCACCATACAAAGGGAGTTCTGAGAAAAATGAAACCCAGAAATGTGGGTTATGATGAACAACACGACACAATAGGGAATAAGGTTTAACGCCCCACATAAATTTCCATCCATGACACATTTTTATCATTATCCATTAAAATCCAGTTTTTAGTAATCTTCAATTTTGAAGTTAATTCTTAGTGAGTTAGATAAGGCCAACCAATTAGTTCTCATTTGAGATCCATCATTATGAACTAACAAATCAAATTGAAATTCGACATCTTCACTTAAGAAGTTTCAAATCTGGAGACATAAATGCTAACATGGTTTCCCTGTGGAATGACCCCATACATGCACATTATGATAGTTACAAGTAAGGGAAATTAATTTGGTGATAAAAACAACACTTCAGACAAATGACGCACCAAGTAACTTTAAAAAAACTCCATTCCATTTAATAAAATAAAAAAGACAACATATGAGATATGAATTTAGAATAATATATATTTTTATTTTATGAGAATTTGGGGTTGTGTAGAATACACATGATTTTTTTAATTTAGAAAAACATTTCCCTAATTCAATAATAAAATTATTAGTTATCATGAAAAAAAGTGGTTATCATTTTCAAAATCCATTATAACAAAAATCATTTGTGTCTCAATATCGTTTCTTCCTTGATAAGGATTAGATTAATTAAGGGATCAGTGGGAGGAAAATTAAACTTGTATAAGTTTAAGACATAAAAATAACACTCATTTCATATATGGAAATCGAGTTAGTTCCATAAGAGGTTATGGAATATAAACAAAATTAGGTTATACATAAAAACTTATGGGCTATTAGGATTCATAAAGTGATCGAGAGATATGGATTTATTATGTAAAATAATGATGAAGTTACATTTATAAATGATGAAACTCCTACCTAATATGAGACTATCTGGAATTATGATTTATTGAAATGTTTAGTGTCCAAGAGGTAAAAAAATATACTCAACATACACTAAAAAAGTTTAGAATATTAAATATATATCTAATTGGATTGTAGTCATTGGGTTCAAGTGGGTTTTCCAAAATAAAACTAACATGGATGGTAGAATTTATTCTAATAAATATAACTTTGTTGGAAATGGATATATCCAAATTCATTTAAGTAAATATGTATAGAACTTATAATTGGTAGTAATATTAAAGTCCATTGGATATGAATTGACATCAAATAATACTATTACCATCAGATATATCAAATTGATATAAAACCCACTATCATCAATGAGAATTTACTCAAGGTTTCAAATATGATATCAGTAAAAGGTTTTAAGGATTATAATGGTTTCACTATGGTATTAAAGTTGTAATGATAAATTTATGGATTTAATAAATCTTTTCAGAGTTTGAAAATCCAGTTTAATGTTGGAATACATGAGTTTGGTTTCATCAAGAACATAAATGAATCTTGTGTATACAAGGGGGTAGTGGGAGTGTTATAATATTTATAATTATATATATATATATAACATAAAACTCATAACAAATGATATATCATCTTTTCCATGTATAAATACATGGATAGTAAAATTATTCGTAGAAAAAGACATGAGTGAAGTGGAATAAATACAAATAGATCATATAGTATAACCTAATGGGCTGGTCTTCCCAAATGGTGACCAATATGGGGGTTCCAAATGACCTCAAGAACACCTCCCCATATAAAAAAGGATTCCAAGAAGTGATATGGGATTATAGGTATTACAGGGTGACTAAACCCTCTGGATCAAAGAACTATAAATAACAAAAAAAATACACAATGGAAAACCATAACCACCATATAACTATATAAATATGGAAATTATCTTTTAGATCCAACTATACATAAACAACATAACACATGCTATATCAAAATTTAATAACAGTAATGTCACTTGAGTCATATAAAAGTCATCTGGATCACCACATGGGATAATCATGTATAAATCTATCCCAAAAGAACAAAATAATACAAACATAACACCCAAAACGGGATATGAGTCCCCACAAAGTCTTGTCTCATACTCCATCCATCCATCCAACTAATCCATCCACTCAAGGGATATCACCCTTTAATACATCCCTAATAAATAAATATTCATGAAAACTAGATTGACCTAACCATTTGAGGCCACACTTAGGCCTCTAGCAGGATGAGTGTGCCACCCCAAACCCACCTCTAGTAGGACAAGGACTGTGGACTATAATTGAGAAGTTATAATTCACAATATGGGAAGCATTAGACTATAAAAAAATGAAACATATACATGTATTCAATTTATAGAAAAAGACAGAGACATTACAAGGATGAATATATATAATCAAATAGACACTATAAAACATATGAATGCGACATTCGGTATAAATACATCCCACTTAGTAAATAAAAAGTAATAGAACATCTTAAAAGTTTCTAAAAAACAAATCATTAAGAAGAACCTTCATGTTTTATATACTCATGGATCACACACCATCTATAATGGTAACCACCACCATCTCAAATCAAAATATTCTATAATGCATCACCAAGCATCACCCAAAATTGCCTCCAAACAAGCCACACCAACTCCATATCTATCTATCCCATTTCTAAACCCATGTGTAATGACATATAATTTTATATATGGAATTTTATTTTTGAAAAAAATAAGTCTTAATTAGTAATGTAGTATAGTATAAAACTCATGCACCACATAATAATTTAGAAAATTACACTTAGAGAATGTAATAACTAAGAAATTTCAAGTAATGAATGATCATATATTTTTCAAAATGATGTCAAAGATACAAATTCATTAAAAATATTATAACTAAGAATTGAATATAGATAAAAATAAAAAATTTGAGTACAATTTAGATGTATCCTGACTCATGTTACTTAATAAACACCACAAATATAACAGGAATAACATAAAGGAATAATAATACATGTTATACAATCAACATATTAAAATAAAAAAAATTAGACACATTATTTAGGGGGTTGATTTAAATGAATTTATAGGAAGAGGAAAAATTTACATAATATGACTATTGAAATAGTAACCTAAATAATTGGAATTGTAAAATAATATTTAGGTATCTTAATATAATAAATTTATATTCTAATAAAAGTGTTAAATGGGATAAAATATATTTTTCATACAAAGAAATCATAATTGTCTTTTTGGAAAACATATATTTTTTATTTTCATTTAAATAAATTTTTATGATCAATTTAGAAAATTGGAATAAAATTTTATTTTTATAAAAAGGGTTTTAATAAAAAAAATTATTTGTATATAAATAATAAAATAATTTTATACAATCATAAGTAAAAGTTTAAAGGTTGTAAATTGAACGTGTGGTAATTTTGTTTGGTATTTTTTTATTAAATAAGGATTTTATTTAAAAATAAAATTTCACATATTTTAATTTTTTTTATAAAATTTATTTCATTTTTTGGAATTAGTAAATTAAAATTAGGTAAGGGTGGATTTTTTATTTTTCATAAAAAATTGAATATGAAGATGAATAATAAAATATCATATAAGTACCATATTTTTTAATAGTATATATGAAAGATTATTTTGGATTCTAGGAGTTAAGAGAATATTTTATTGTCCCCATTACTATTTATTCACAACATCCTTTCTTTTTTATCACATCATGGTTCACCATTTTATGATATAATATTTTAATCCAATATTTTATTCTAAAACACCCCATGCTCCCCTTATAAATATCACCCTGCACCACTACAATTATCATCCCACATATGCTTATTATATTAAAAAAATGTACCCAAATTCATTTATAACACTATTAGATGTGTATTATACGTTTTTGTCTCAACAAAAGTCAACCCTGTAAAATCCCAGATCCAATTACCGATGGAGTTATCCCAATGAGTAAGTTAAAATTTATAATCACACAATTTCATTTCTATTATTTTTTTATTCTTTTACCTATTCAAAATATATTATATCCATACTAATATAATTACATAGATATCATAAATATACTAAAATATTATTATAATAAATTAACAACCATTAACTTCCTTCCTCTCAAATATTTCAAAATGAAAACATCACTCAAATTATGGTCAGTTCACCGCCCCTATGGACAACCAAATTCATTTTTCATCACCACCCTCATGGATGTATTTAATTATGGATTAAAAGAATATATATATAATTTATTACATTATTAATATTCTTTAAAGTTAAATTGGGAATTATATTAATGATATTACTAAATAAATGATCATAGAAATTTTTACCACCCAAAGTGATTATGTTGAGACCTCTTTGATAATTTGATTCTATTTTCGATAATATATTGAAATATATAACTTTTTTATACTAAGATGATAAAAATATAAATTTATATTATTATTTATATTATTTAAATAATTAACAAGACCTTTTACCATGATTAATATACTAAATTTTTTTATTGAAATGGAAAAACAATCCCATGTGGTAGATATGAGAAAAAACTATACAATAAATGAATTTCAAATAACAATTAATGGACATTAATAATGTTTTATTCTTGATATATTTTCTTAATAATGTTTTTAATAAGCATAGTTTGATTATTTATTTGGTAAGACACATGTATCAGGTGATTCCGAACCTAATGTAAGGTAACTCTAAAACCACCCTCTTTACTTTTTAGTTATAAATTCTCTCTCATTACCACACACTAATTCTCTCTTTTAAACATTTACATATTCTATATTATATTAACATGTCCATTATATATATATATTCACCTAGTTTATTTTACCTTATTTATTTGGGGTTGTACATGTTTTCTTTTGTTCCCTCCCTAATCTTCTCTCAGAAGAAAACCCAATTAAAGAGAATTTTCATATTAATTCTTCCTCTTCATGTTTCAATATTTTAAATGATTAAACCTATCTATGATTTCTAAAAAAATGACTATTTTATGGAAAAAGTGTTTTGATTCTAGTTAAAAAATACCATTCACTTATCCCTTTTAAAGCTTCCTTAATTATTTCATAAAATAATGTTTAAGGGGTTTATTTCTATACATTCTTCTCCACTTTTTCATTATGAAATTTTATTTACATGAACTCCATATTCATGAAATATGATTATTTAATAAATTATGAATATAAAAAATGATTAAATCAATTATTTTCTTTGTAATATTTATTATATACCATTCAGTTGTTCTTTGAGACAAGATTTCGTAACCCATTTATATTTCATGGGTTTTTATTATATTTATGCCTTATGTATGATTTCATTATATGGAACACATATAAGTATACATATAAGTGATGGGTATTATTATAATTATACATCCTACAAATCCATTATGTAATATTTTCATCTCATGATATTATATATATGTTGCATAGGTAGTTAGCCTATCAAACTATGTTATATTATCTTGGTTTTGAGCCTTGCCTTGTGAATAAGATGTCATGTTTTTTGATTTTTCACATTATTATGATTATATGATATCATTATGTCATATTAGTTATTCAATTATTCTATGTGATTATATTTGAACTTCCTATTTAATGATAACATGCCACACCTTGTTAACTCGCTTGTTATATTTCATTATCATGTTTTGTTCCTTACTAGGATTTATAGGTCACCCTATTTTCTTTATGCATGTCCTAAGGATATACTATGAAATATTAAATGTTAAATTTTATGTTAAAGAATATTAAATGGAATAAAATAAAAACATTATACTTATTTTTTTTAGAAATTATATATTATGTATTGAATTTCCCAAAGACACTAGAATGCTAGATTTTTTATTGTGTTTTATAGATTTTAATTTCAAAAATCATGTAATAATTTTCTCACAAAACTCAGGTTTTTATTATTGTTATCAAACCATGGTCTAATTATATTTGGGGATTTGTTTAGAGAACTTAATTGAAAATAGACAATGAATAACCAAGATTTATGCCTAGAAAATCTTATGTTTATGTATATATTCAATTTATGAGTTATCCCTTTTAAAGATGATGGATTTATTTTATACATGCTTATTGATTTGATTATTTTATTCACCAAACTCAATTTAATTTTATAAATGTATAGAAATATAAGGAATCATTCCAACAACCTATAAAATGGTAAATTTAATGATTTTTAAAATGAGATTCCTAATATGATGGGAGTGGGAGTTGAGAACCTCATGATTGTACTTTATTAAGTAACTCAATTTATAAATAATAACTTCAATCATGAGGAATTAACTCAACATAAAAATAAATATAAATTTATGGTTAGGTTATTTATTCAATAAAGGACTCCCACTTTTAGTGAATCTTTTGATCCCCCAATCATGAAATAATGTATTAATTCTGTTGAGAAAATATTCTCTATCCTCCAATACCTTGAGAAAGAGAAAGTTATACTAATCATTTATCAAATATAGGGATAAACAAATAAGTGTTAGACACTAATCAAGAATAAAAATACCTAAAAATAAATTGAGTAAAAGGATTGAAAATAATTCAAGAATTGTTTTTTTAATAAATATTTTCCTCACACTCTCTATCTTAAAATAGAGTGGGAGTTACTTAGACTTAAGTAAAGGGAGGATAAATCAATCAGGTCTTATTAGGTAAGCTTGAAAAGTATTTTAAGTGTGACCTATAGAATTTCAATTTATCCCCAATGTAAGATATTCCTATTCTTTAGGGATTAAATAAATGTTTTCAAAAATATTTATAAATTCAATACTTTGATAGATATAATAAAATATTCAAATTCAACCTTAAATTTGAGATAGAGATTAGTGATTATGAATAGTGCCATGGGACTAATGATTAAAAAATTGAGAATAGAGTTTAATTCTAGAGGACTAATAGATAAATCTCATGGAGAGAAGAAAATATAACTTCTCATATGTCATATGTTTGGAAAGAATCATCCAGGAAAATACCTCAGGGGAACAAGGGAAATATTTCAAGTGTGGAAATGAGGGGCATCATGAAAATTAATATCAAATGTAGATGAATAAGCCAAAAAATATGATGGAATAATGGATATTTATGATCAATACTTGACCAGTGGTTCATTGTTTAAACTTTAAGGAATATGGGTATTTAATAAAGTGTATCAAACTAATGGTAATCAAGGGTTATTAACATCAAAAACCACCTAATTCATAAGATAAAAGAAAATTTTACAATATCACCACTACATAGGTGAATCAAGAAAATGATGTGGTGAAAGGTATAGATACTATTCACACAAGAATGGTTAAAATTTTATTTGATTTAGGTTCTATGCCTTAATTTATTTCATGAATGTTTTCTAGAACTATTAAATCCCCACCGTGATACCTTGAAGTATAAATATCTATGAAAACACCTAGTAGTAGAATCATTACAACCCAAGTGTTAGGGTATTCCATTGATAGTCTCTATCAAAATATCCTTCTAATTAATCTCATAATCATTCCTTCCATGCGAGTTTATATTATACTAGGCATGGATTTTTTATCATTATATGAATCCAACATCATATGTAGGGAGAAGGAAGTATCTTTCTATATCCCAAAAAATCCTTTGATTCTATACAAGTATAAGGAGGAGGAGTAATGTCATTTTGAAGTTGTTTTGAAATTATGTATATTTATTCCATAATAGTAATAATATCTAGCTCAAATGACAAGGATAAAGAAGAGCAGCATCCTTAAAGATATGTCCATTGTAATGGATTATATTGATGTATGCCTTGAATATTTACATGGTATTCCTTTTGATTGAGAAATTCAGTTCTCAATTTAACTTATACATAGAGATATTCTTATATCCAAGATTCCCTACATAATGACCCCCATTGAATTAGAATAATTAGAGAATAAACTATAAGATAATATGGAAAAGGTCTTTATACACCCACGTTCTTCACCACAGAGTTCACTGGTCCTTTTTTTAAGAATGTGTTTGCGTAAATGCATCACTAAAAATGACTATAATAAGCTCAATAAGAACTTGTTAAAGAATAAATAACACCTATCATGGATTTATGTTCTATTCGATCAACTATGAGAATATAATTAGTTTTATAAATTAGATCTTTTTTTGAGATATTATCAATTGAAGGTGAAGGATGATATTTATAGGAATACCTTCTATACAAGGTGTAGACAACATGAATTTAATATAATTCCATTTATACTAAAAAATTCCCTAATAATTTTCATGGATTTTATGAGTAGTCTTTTTTTATTACCTTGATAAGTTTGTGATGGTGGTTATAGTTGATATTATCATATAATCCAAAATAAAGGTGGAACATTAGAAGTATTTGATTACTATAATAAAGACTTTGAGAAATGATAATTTATATGATAAGTATAGTAAACATGAATTTTGGATGGATCAAGTAACATTTTTATGTAATTTTATCCAAAATGTAAAACTTTTAAAACCTTTTAAGAGAAAGGATATTGAATAATGTCTTAGAAAACAATAAGTAATATAGATTCATAGATTCACTAAATTTTATGGGTGATATCGATGATTTTTGAGTAACTTATCATGATTGTAAAACCCACTAAACAAGTTAAATCAGAAGGGATTAATGTTTTTATAGAATGATGATTGTGAAGATAACTTCATGGAGTTAAATAATAGAATAATAAATTCACTTGTACTCACAGAACCCTTAAGTGGGGAAGGATTATTTATCTATAGAGATGACTTAAATATTTTTCAAGGTTTTGTACTAATGGAAAATAATAAATAAATATCCCATAACTCAATATAATTTAAGATTAATGGGAAAAATTATCTAATGAATGATCTAGAGTTGGAAATAGTAACCATCACATTGAATATTTTGATGTATTATCTATATGGAGATAAGTATGAAATATATAAACATAAAAATACTTTTATGTATATATTCAAATAAAAAGAACACAACATGTTCCAAAGAATATGGTTATAGCTGATCAAATATTATTATTTCTCAATCCATTACCATCCTCAAAATAAAAATAAAGTGGAAAATGGTCTTAGTAGAAAACATTATGAAAACTTATACATGATAAAGATTAAAAGTATCTTTTCTAAAATGATTTATCAACCATACATTCTAGATAATATTGATAAAACTTAGTGGAAGGATATGGAGATTCAAAAGAATGTGGATTCTTTAATAAAGGTGAAAGAATCATATTTTAACAATGGTAAAGTAAGAGTTGTGAGATTTGGGACATGCTTGTGTGTATCATCAGAGCATCTAATAATGAATGTGTTTTTAAATGATTATCATTGAACAATATTTTCAGTCCTCATATAGAGAATAATTATGTATAGTGATCTTGGATATAAGTTCTGGTGGGATACTATTAAGAAGGATATTGTCAAATATACATCAAGTTGTTTAGTATTCCAACAAGTGAAGGTTGAAATGAAAAATACCAAGTGGTTGATATGACCATTATCCATACCAACATGGAAATGGGAGAACATCACAATGTATATTTTCATGGATCTTATAAATTCATCCAAATGAAACAATTCTATATGGATTATAGTGGACTATCTTAGAAAGACTATTAACTTAATCCTCACTCAACAGGACTTATCACCCAATCAACTTATGGAGTTATACATTAGATTAGTGGTGAGGATAAATTGAATTCCACTATCAATTTTATTTGATCAATACCCTAGGTTCACCTTAATGTTATATAAAATTATTCACCATTAATTGAATATAGAGTTTAAATTTAGTATCACCATCTCCCTAAGGTTGATGAAAAATATGAAATAAAAATCCAATAATTTGAGGATATGTTGAGAGCCTAATTCATTAACATTGAAGGAGTTTGGGATAAAAATTTTCAAATAGTTTATTTCTCATACAACAATATATTAAACTTTAGTATCAAAATGGCCTATTATGAAGCCATCTATGAGAAGAAATTCATAACTATGACATATTGGGATAATGTTTTGGAATTTATACTATATGGACATGAACTTATTAAAGAAATAGTAGATATGTTCAATGAAATTTAGAAACACATTAGTTAACACATAATAGATAGAGGAGCTATGCTAATAATTTTTAATGAGGCGTGTAGATAGAGGTAAGAGATAAAGTGTCCCTTTTTATATCTCTATAGAATATAATAATGGGGTTTAGGGAGAAGGGAATGCTTTGTCCTCAGTACATTATCCCTTTTGAGATTATTGCTTGTATGAGTGTTGTGACCTATTTACTAGAAATCCCACCAAACAGGTCTTAAGTGTGTAATGTGTTCCACATATCCGTCTTAAGGAATGCACCAAATACTTATTTAGAAAATTACACTTATATAATGTAATAATGGATAAAATTCTAGTAATGAATGATAATATTTTATTACAATGATGTCAAATATACAAATTTGTCAATACTACTATAAATAATAATTAATATATACAAAATTATTAATGGGAGTATAATGCAGATATATCTAAGCTCATATTCTAAAATAAGATTCACAACTAAAATAATAATTGTAAAAAATTAAAACAATACAATCCATGTAATTAATATATTATAAAAACAAAAAATTTGAAATATTATTTAGTGGATTGATTCAAATGAATTTATACAAAGAGTAAATATGGACAAAATATTACCATTAAAATAGTAATATTACTAGTTATAGTAGTAAAATAGTATTCAATTATCTTAATGTATATAATTTAAATTATAATAAAAGTGTTAAATATAATAAAATGGATGTTTGATATAAGGATTCCATTTTTGGATTTCATGAAAACATATATGTTTTATGTTTATTAAAATACCTTTTAAGATAAATTTATAAATTTTAAATAAAATTTTATTTTTATTAATGGTTTTTATACCAAAATATTTATATTTATTTAAATATTTTTTTAAAAATATATTTAAACATAAGTAATTTTCTAATGGTCAGAAATTTGGACGCGTGGTAAAAAAAGGGCACTTTCAATAAATAAAGACTTTATTTAAAATATAAAATTATTATATTTAAAAAATTAGTCTGATAAAATGTATTTCACTTTTAGAATCATCAAATGAAAATTTGGATAGGGTGATTTTTTCTAATGTTTCTTTAAAGGTAGAATACATATGTGAATAGTAAAATATTGTTTAAGTATTGTATTTTGTAATAGTATATATGAATGAATTTATAAGGTTTAGAGAAATATGAAGAATTTTTTACTGGATCATTTACTATTTATTTAACAGAAACTTATTATTGAATCAAAATTTGGGTCACTATTTAAAGATATAATATTTTATTCTAAAACACCCCTCTGATCCCCTTATAAACACCACCCTTAACCACCCCAATTATCCTCATATTTAATCCTATTATATCGACCATAATCTACCCAAATACCTCTACAAAACTCTTAATCATTTTTAGAGGTTTTTATTTGTTAAAAATACTACCCCTTGAATGCATAATCCAATTAGAAATAGATTCATCCTCGGGTGTAAGGTAAGAACTCCAAATAACTATTTTTCATTTATATTATTTTTCTTCTTCGTATACCTCCTCAAAATCTAATAATATCATCCTAATATAATTATATAACTAAAATTAATATACATTAATTTTATTATAATTATGTAAAAACCATTATCTACCCTCCTTTCATATATTCTAAAATGAAAATGTTGTTCATATAATGGCTAGTTCACCACCTATATGGATCACATAATTCATTTTTCATCTCCAACTTCATGGATAATTTTATATGTCAATTCAATGAATAAATATAATATTAATGAAATTATTAGTATTATAGAAAGATAAATTTATCATTATGTTAATGATATTACTAAATACATGATAATATTAATTTTTTCCACCCAAAATGAGAAGACAAAACCACATTTTTAATTTGAATCTATTTTGAAAAATTTATTAAAATATATAATGTTTGTGATACTAAAATTATAAATACTATATAAATATAAAATTATAGATATAAATAAAATAATTAATAACACATTTGACCATGATCAACATACTGAAGTTGTTTGGTAGAACTTGATCAAACAACCCCATATTGTTGATGCGAACAAAAACAAAACAATAAATGATTGATATTTGATAACAAATAGACCATAGAAAATGGAATATTCATGATTAATTTTGTTAAATAATAATTTAATAAACATAATTTTATTTCTTTGGAGGTTAGATGCATGTACCAAGCGAGTCAAGAATGAAGGTAAGGAAACTCCAAAACCACCCTCTTTACTTTTTGGTTACTCCTTATATCACCTTAACACTCCTTCCCTATATCTTCTTCACATGTAAATATTTTATATAGCATATATATGTATATTACATATATACCTAGTTTATTTTAACTTAATTTTCTAGGTTTATACATCTTTTTTGAAGTTATATTCTCATTTTTGTTTTTAAATCGAACCTGATTAATTGTAACATTCCTATTAATTTTTCATTTTAATGTGTCAATATTTTAAAATATTTTTAAATTAAATTATTTATAAAAATAATTACTATTTTATGGAAAATTATTCGTGTTTAATTTTGGTTTTATAGAAATAACTAGGTGATTACCTTCATTAAATCTTCTTTACTCATTTCATAAAACAATGTTCAAAGGGTTCATTTCTATACCTTCTTGTCCACTTATTAGTTATGAATTTTTCTTTACATGAAATATATATCTATGAAATATTATTATTTACTCCATCAAAAACATCTATATTTATTTAATATTTTCTTTAATTTGGGTTTTTTGATATATCATTTGACTTTCTTTGAGACAAGATTAAGTAACCCATTTCTTTTTCATGGGGTTTTCTTATGCTTATGACTTATATATGATTTACTAATGTAGAAATCCTATGAATTAAGATATTATGATGTAATTAATGGGATTATATTTATACATCCCCCTAATGAATTGGGTAATTTTTTCATCTCACGAGATACCATGTATGGTATAAGGGTAGTTAGCCTAGCACACTATGTTATGTTGTCTTTAAAGTTAGTCTATACCTATGATTATGATATCAGGTTTTATATTGTTTCAAAAATTATTATTATTCTATGATATATGATTTCATCTCCTTTATTCCCTAATCCAATGTGATTATATATGAACTTCCACTTTAATGATACCATTTCATTCCTTGGTGACTCATATGTTTTAAATCACTATCATGTTTTTTCCTTCGTTGAATTTATATCCTAACCCTTTTCATTATATATGTAGTCAAGTTATCTTATATATTATTAAAAGTTAAAATGGATATAGTATAACATTAGGAATACTGATATATATTTTTGAATTGATATCTTCTATTTATAATCTCACAAATATTCTAGAGCTTTCTATTTATAGGATGTGTTTTTTGGAGTTTTATATTATGAGTAATGTAATAATATGTGTATGAGACTCAGGTTTTTATCCTATGTGTATACTATACATATATAACAGGTGTGATCATAATTCCCATTTGAGGGCGAGTCAAAATATACCCAGTAAGACACCCTAAAAACCATAAATAGAGGATAAAGAAACTAGTCAGCACAACTCCTAGTACAATTGGTGTTCCGGAGGAAGTCAAAAAGGATAAAATAGAACTGTATATCAACTAAAATATCCAATGAACTAGTAATTAATTGAAATAAATTTGAGTAAGAATAATCAATATATTATCAAAAACTTTAACTCTTAAGAATTTAAAAAAGACTCAATCTTATCATCTATAATATTTGATAGTGGTGCCCCATGTGAAAACAAGAATAATTGGGTCATTGAAGGGAACGAAAAGCCAAAAGTTGAAAAAAAAGTATATTCCAAATCTCAAAGTATAACCAAGGGTTCCAACCAGGTAACAAGCCTTGAATAAATCTAATCAACTTTCCATTCCAACTACTAGATTATCACCCAAAACAGAGAAGGGATGCTTGATCATCATGGAAGCTTTCTCACCCAGAAATGAAGCACCTCTCAACCTAATATATATATATCATACCAATAATCACACATCCATATATACATTCCATAAAAAACTCTTAAACTTACTAAATTAATTTAATATTGTTCCTCACTAGTGGGTGTGATACTAGATGAGGGAGTACCAACCCCGAGTAGAGGATTGTGCCCTACTTGAGAACCAAGATGGGGGGATTCTAGTTTCATGGGTAGATGATCACACAACATGTGTATATAGGGTAGTACTAATCCTATCGAGAAATTGGATATGGGGGACTATTCCATAATATAAACACACCTTTAAAGGGTGTTACGACCCCAACATCACTTCAAAGATCAAGTTCAAATTCCATCAGCTTACCATTGCTGAAAATAACAACCCACCCACATAACCACATATCACATATCTGATATCGAAATAAATGACATAATAATTTTATAAATTTAATATCATTCAATATGGACTTCTCACATATCCAAATCTAAGCCCAAATGATGTTCTGTGGATGGATCTAAAAGAAATTCAAGACGATTTAGATAATATACATAGTGTATAGAACCTAAAGTGGTACTAAGGATGTACTTAGGCTTCCTATGTTATGTAAACCACAATATATGGTGTGTCCCTTAGTGATACATAGATTTTATCTTTAGATGTTCATTTGGTGTGTAATTTTAGAGGAACCCATGTTGTGTTCCACCTAGGGTACATAACATGTGGTACCATAACATATGGAGTGTATAACCAAACAATCTTCCGGTCATGTACTCCCAATATACACAATGAATTCAGCCAGGGGATATAGAATCTGTCATAAATATATACACCAGGAGACATTTAACGTTTCTAAAACTCTATCTACTACATCCTATAATGTATATAATTTTTGTTCTTTTGAACTACATGTCATGTGGTGAGGAATTTACAACTATGATCAATATATCACTCAAAATATCACTAAAATTACTAAATACTCCTCCAATATAGTTGATCCATTCACTGACCATATTGACCATGGAAATAAATCACCAAAATCCAGTTTATGTCCATCACTCACCAAAAATGAAAATCTTCGATGAATATTCATCGTCCAAAAGCCACAACATGAGCAAACAACCCATGCATTCCTCTATCGATGACCTACTACTATATGGTTGTCCCATATGTTATAAGGTATCTATAATCAATAGAAAACATTAATGAATGGATCCAAATTTGATTATAATTTTAACCAGACCAATATTAGTCTAATATCTAGCCAAATTATGGTCAACGATTAATATATAATGAAAGGTGGGTGAAATCCATGAAACAATGGAAGTGAATAATCAAGATGGTGGATGTGAACTCATCCATCGATCATAGATTAATAAATTATTGATTAAAGGTATAGCGGTACATGTTTTATAATTGGATAAAAAACCATAATTTATGAAAATTAAAATTGATGGGCCCATGCTATAATCCAACACATAATCATTCAATTATAATTAACCCATGATCGAAAAAGTATCAAATATGGGGAAAATATAATAATAATGAAAACACAATATCAGGGGAATATTATTCATTGGTGAATAATGAATCTATGTTGATGTTATTAGAGTTTCTATGGAGTATATTATTGATCCATGAAATTCCATTCAATCTCACACCATGGTTTCCCCAATGATGGATCCTCTATAACAATTAGGGTTGTGCAGATAACCCAATATATTTTACTATGCGGGATTTAAATAGAGGTTTTATAGGTTAAAGTATTAATTAAACAATTCAATAAATTATTTATCCAATATTATTATAAATAAACCCATGATTGTGAAACCTTTAGAAATGAGATAAGAGAAGGACATACAATTCTCTTGAATAAAATTTTGTGTTCTAAACTCAATTATTGTGCCAATATTTCTGATCTAAATCTATATTTAAGATATGTATGTATTTCATTAAAAATAAATTAATGTGAGTTAAAAATAATATTTTTCTAAATAATATAATTTTTTCAAGGTGTCACAATGATTGTAATTCCATATTAGCTCACCCTACTGGTAAACACCACACCGTGAAATCAATGAAACCACAAAATAAATTTTTGAGGTCATATTATTATAAAAAATTACCATTTTACACCTAGGAAGCTCACATGACTCCAAAACTAAAAATTGAGATAAGTATCGATCAAGGAAAACCCATGTCTCTATATCCTCCCCACTTTAAAATCATTTTACCCCCAAAAAGGAAAACATTTGGAGCTACTGAATAGAGAATCTCATGAAACAACCATATGAAGAAAACAAGCCACTATCACCCCAAATTCCTTTTACAATAAAGTTCAAAGAATTGAACAAACTCATAAGAATATTTCCTAGGAAGGTATCACCCTATTCCATAAATAAATATTACCAACACTATCCATATCAATAAAGAACTAAGAAAAAACATGCAATTCCTCCAAGTAAGTTTTGTCATTCCTTAATAACCAAAATGATCTATTGAAAAGGTTATCACTGGTGGGAGTTTTTAAATAGTAACATTTAAATAGAATACCCAATTTTATTTATTTTAGGACAACTAATCCAACCTTCAAACAACATTGAGAACATTAAAAAATTATACACTGACACTGGAAGGGTTTCAAAGTTGTAAGCTCATTCAATCCCAAATCATCTTCCATGATGTATTTTTCCAGAGAGGTATAGGTATCATGTTTACTAAACCATGAAAAAAATGTTATTTATAAAATATTTATATAAACTAAATATTCATGGGAATCCTCCATCCACATCCTGATTCCAAATAGTTTTCATATTCACTATCAAAGATATTATGTTTTTATTGTGGTCACACTTTCATGAAATCTACCGAAAAGCATGATAAGCACCACATCAACCATGCTCATTATCTCAAAATCACACCACCACTCCTGAAATAGACAAATACATAAAAATATGAAGTGTATGGTATCTGATATTAAAATAATCATACTTTTTTAGGTCTTTACCCTAAGATAATACCATTAAAATTAACAAAAATCAACAACCTTATGAGAAAACCACTTTCTCTGCCGACATAAAAATACTTTCTATGAAATTGATACAACGAAAAAAATCCATAGGTAAAAAATTATCAAGGGTCATGTTTCACTAGAGTGGTCCCCACTCTATATTTTTATCTCAATATTCATAATCATCACCAAGTAAAAAACCACAATACTTCTAAGAAAGTGGTGGAAATTTTCATTATCTTCAGGAAATATTCAAGTATATTTCATGCGAATATAAAGTTAATAGACTAAAAGGTTTATTTTATCATCATTGGATTATATCAAAAACAATAAGAGCATGGGGAAATATATCATAAATTAATGGTGAGCTATGTATCCATCTCCACACTAGAAAAAATAGTCCTAAAACTAGTTGCTCAAAAGCCTTATCTACCACCCAGACACTGAGTCCTCTACCAGAAGCATCAAACATGATTCCAATATTTCACTAATCTAATATAACCGAATATAATATATTCAAAATAAGAAATTCCAACTTTACCGCATAAATATAGATTCCATATTGTGTGAGTTTACTACATAATTGGCACTCTCATGGAAAGAAAAACGAAAAACATTCCTTAGATTCCCATCAAGTTCATCCACAAATAGTTTCCATGAAGGGTTCAGTCTATATGATCACATATTCCATAGGGATATAATTAAACCACTCATCAACCTTCAATAATCATCATTGTAATGAAATCCAATGAATATATCATCTTTTCAATAAGGTTTTTTCATACGTTACCATTTGAAAGAATTTGAGCATTCCTCCGCATTCACAGGAAATGAGTTCTCATCCCATCATATAGAACATAAGGATACGAAAACAATTATCTAGGTATTCAGTATTTAATACCAATGGTCTTGAACTAATCACCATATTGGAGGGGGTATCTCTTACTACTGAATAAGTGAACTATTTCATCTAACTAATCACTAATCGCCTCACGAAACTAGGAAAAGATAAATAATCCATGTTGAGATGGGAACTACTACACTACTTCTCTTACGTGAGAAAGTATCTAAAAAGAATATTTTATCATAAAAGGACATAATAACTTCACAATAAAGGTTCATTGACTAATTTTCACCATCTAATGAAATTCTCCAACTAATTGATGTGACAATCGAAGTATTTTAATCAAGATATTAATTTTTTTGTTAATTAATATTAATGATTAAAAATTTATTTATATTCTTTAAACACTTTCATATTTTTATATAACATATCAAAATATATAATATAATTAATCTGATACTCATAATACATTTCATATTATTATTTTTACTTCATCTAAGAAGGGTTGTTTTATTTAATTTTTAGATAAATTCCCAAAATATAATTTCATATTTTGAACTATTAAAAGAATAATATAATTATTTAATATTTTAAAAATGGATATTCATTTTATTAATATATATTCACATTCATATAAATAATTTTACCAAGACATAAAACAACGATATGAATTTTTTATTTCAAAAACAAATAGGTTTCATTTTAAATAAAAAAATATCAAAATATTATATTTTTTTATTAAAAAGAAGATTTTATAATTTTTAGAATTTGAATTCGGTAAAATGAAATTCATTTTTGGATTTATAATGAAACAATTATACTAGAGTAAATTTTTGGGATTGATCTAAAAAGGTTTATTTTCAGGTGAATAAAGATAAATATATTTTTCTACAAAAAACACGACTTTTATGACAAATTCATGATATAATCATGAATTTAAAATTTATAAAACATTTTTCTTGACCAAAAAATATTTAATCAATAAAAAAATTAATTTAAAAATTATATTTTGAATATATAAACCTATGATTGACATTTTGATTCCTAAGTGATATTTTATTCTAATAAAAAAATATTTTGGTTCTTTTAATTTAATTAATTATTCACAATGATCAACTAAATTTTGGATTGATTTG
Source organism: Viscum album (assembly GCA_963277665.1). NCBI lineage: Eukaryota > Viridiplantae > Streptophyta > Magnoliopsida > Santalales > Viscaceae > Viscum > Viscum album. The sequence continues at coordinate 2,134,204,628 of OY728145.1, forward strand.
AAAATAAAAAAAAATATTTTTTTAATAATAAACTAATAAATTCTATTTTATCCAATACTATAATTTATTTTAGTGTAAATACTTTTTTATTCTTACAAATGAAACTTTTTTTGAAAAATATTTTTCATCCATGTATAGTTTTATTAAAATAAAATTTTTACCACCACAAAAAATTTAATCTATTATAATATGTTTCATAATTTTAATTAAAATCTTCAAATTACTAATAAAGTCTAATATATTTTTTTCTCATAAAAAAATAATTTATCATAGTGAAATTAATTACTTCTGTAAGGATTAAAAGTGTTAAAATAGTCAAATTATGTGATAAGGTCAAAAAATCATAAAAATTTATACATAAATGAATTTATAGAGACCCTATAAACCCCCATCACTTGTCAATTATTATAAATTCTTTCTCTAGTTTCTTCGAATATGAAATATAATTAATAATAAGAAATTAATATTTATCAGAATATCACACATCTCACTTATCATCTAAACAATTTTATTATGAAAATTATATGAATAAAAATAAATTATTAATGGTTATATATGACAATATTTATGAAAATAAATTATATTATGTTAGAAATTTATTTTCAATTTCCAATGATTTTAAAATCATTTAAAACTCTTACGTAGTGTCAACAAAACACTTGGGCATGTAGTTGGAAAGTCAAAATAAATGGTTTTAAATTTTTTAAAAGTGATAATATTTGAATGAACATGATAATTTCAAATAAAAAATATTGTTAAAACTGATACGTGAGAAGTAATTTTAATGTTTAAATTCTAATTCCATGGATTTGTAGAGATCTTTGAAGTTAAGTTATCAAAATAACAATTAAGATGAATTTAAAGGGTATTTAACATCAAAAATGAATTGAAAATTAATTAAAAATCATAAAAACATTTCATTAATTAATTGGGATATATAATGTATGAAAATTTCATTAACTTTCCATATATTTGATACTTTTTTTAAAATTTCATTCTTGACACTAAAAGACTAAATATTTATGAAAATGATATTGATTTTTCCAGTAAAACGGGGGTTAATCTAACATTGTAAAAGAAAAATATGAGTTCATTTTTCACTAAAACATATGTTTATATTACACTATACACTTCCTCTTCCATGCCCTCAATCCTATGGTGTGACCGTAAAACTCACTTCCAAAGTCCTTAAGTACAATTTAATGAAGGATATCAAAGGAAAATGTAATTATATTAACCGAGTTCTTTCAAGTTTCAATATTCTTCCACCCGCCCCAAATTTATTATATTCATTATAATATAATAACTTATTTATCATTATTAAACTAAAATGTTACTATTTTTGATGTAAAAACCATTTTATATCTTCCTATAATCCATTGTAAAATGAAAAAATTATTAGTGTTATGTGCATAATACTACCTCCATGAATGATATATTTCTTTTTTCATCAACAAATTTAATGTGTTTTTCTAAAAATGGATTTAATGAATTAATATTATATTTATAACCATATTATGGTTAAGAAAACATAATTTTGTTTTCATATGTCAGATGGAGTGGAACAATTAAGAGGGGGGGGGGGGGGTGGATTGAGTTTCCAATTAATTTCTTTTTAAAAATGATTTAAGGCTAAATCCACCAATTAATAAAATATTACCAATTATCTAAAATAGTAGAGTTATATAATTTGATCTTTTCAAAAATCAAATTATAATTTGATTGAAAACTCAGTTAAACAATTATTTAAATCTCTCTTAACTTTTGAAACATTTTTTCTTGAATGAAACAGTGTATATAAATAACAAATTAAAGTTAACTATCAAATTATTTTTTTTAAATGGGTTTCCCAAATTAATAATTTTTTAAAACAAATAGTGTATGAAAAAATAGACAAAAATAAATTGGATATAAATAAGGGGATCAGTCTCAATCCAACACTTAGTCCCCTCCATTTGGAAATCACCCAATTTTAAGTGGATTATTATAAAATAAACTGATCCACAACCTGAATCGTGTTTTATAACAAAGTACATAATGTTCCCTAGGATTCAAAAACCATCTTCCAGAGTACTTCAATAGGGAAATAAATTATTACAAATACATGTTGGTAGTCCAGGATAGAGATCCCCTTCCACAGTTCTATGTGAATAAATAAATGAAGAAATTAGAGAGATTGTATTACACTCTCTAGTTTGGTGCATGATATAATGCTAAAAGATAGACAACATACACTATATATAGATAAAAATTAAAAAGAAACAGAGTAGGAGAAGGAGAATAATTTGACATAGTAGGGTATGTTGTCACGTTATTCTATTGGTATTTATTATCTTATGATAACCATATTTTGATTTGGAACTTATGCATGAATAATTCCAAATATTATCTTGTTATTTCATCAAAGATTAGGTGAGAACAAATTTTTGTAGATGTTTGAAAAAAAATTATACGTTATTCATTTTCATTTCGAAAAAACTATGATATCTCTGGGTAATGTGTGCATGTTTTACTCTCATTATCATTTTAGTTCTTTCTCAATATTTGGTTATCATTTTTTTAAATTTTTTTCCAAAAATAGCCCTTGAGAAATCATCAGGAACATACTCATACTTTGGAAAGAAATATAGTTTCAATATTTTATTCTAAACAACATTTAATTTTTCATAGAAAATTGGTTTGATGAATATAATTAATAATATAGTAACATAATAATTACTTTTAGACATGATTAATTTAATGTTTCCATGTGATCATCTATAGTCACTTCAAAACTTTTTTAATTTTTTGATATGTTGTATGTCTATTCACTTGTACCTATATTTGATCATTTTTTCCTATGGTTAATCACCTTGAACTTTAGGTTGATCACTTTTCACTTGTGGTAGATCACCTTTCACATGTGGTCAATCCAATACACTATTAATTTATAAGACTACTTAGCATGATCACTTCATCTCTTCTTGTGGTCAATTATTTAATTTATAGAAAATATATTATTTTTTATTTCATTTGGTCTTGTGGTTTTATTATTGATTGTGTGGTCTAACCAACTAGTATTTCAACCACTCAGTTAGTCATGTATTTGATATATACCGTTGGGAAAAAACATGCGATGATCAAATGATCTCTAGGTTTTTTTATGTGGTCACTCAAGTTTTTATTATTTTTTCTTGGCTACTTTTCTATAAATTCACCACGATTGATTAGGTGGCCATAAAGTCAATCAAATATTCCATGTAGTCGATTCCAACCTTAATAAAATTTTAGTTCTCTTCTAGAAAATAAAATTACATTCATAAAATATAAAATGGATTATGAATAACATTAACATGATTTGTGATTATTAAAATAAATATTTTTAGGACTAAGACAATATTATCACCATTGTTTATGATAAAAAATCATGGAATAAAATGTTATCCAATGAATTAAATATTTGTTAATAAATATTATAATATATCATAAAAATTATAAATAATGAATAATCATTATTAGTTTTTTATTGTTTTATTTTGAAACAATTGATTCATGCATAGTTTATTCCAGATATTTTTACTCCACCTTTTATATTACAAAAAAATAAAAAATGGTAAATATTAATGATTAATAAATACAAAATAAATCATATAGAAAAAAATAAGTGACACAAAAATAAGAAAAAACTTATATTTTATTAAGTGATAAAAAATTTTACATTATCCTTATTAGAGTATAATCAAAATCAGAGTCCTCAAGATCTGGATGGGTAGAAGGGTTAAAGAGATCCTTCCATTTTCTAATATCACGAGTCGGATTAGGATTATTTTTATGAAATACAAGTAATATTGGAATTTATATTCTTTTTGGAATAGTTTGGATTCATCTAAGGGCTTAAGAAACTGAGAGTCCAAAAGGTCATGTTGAAGGTATAGGTGAGGTAGAGTGTGGAATATGTGAAAAAAAAGTAGAGGCTTGGTAAGGATAGGTAGGGATGTGATGGAATGTAATAGTAAGAGGTTCTAGGATATGGGAATTAGTAACATACATGTATAACTCTAAAATTATTATGATACCAGCCAAAATTATTCTTCCATGTTTCTTAACATGAAGTAACTCATCTTTATATGACATGAACTGATTAAGTAAAAGATTAATTTCTAATAACTTATATAAAATGGAATTTAATTCATCTGTTAGAGGTGAAATATTTAAATTTATGGCTAAATAAAGGAACCAAGTCTTAAGGTCGCATTAGTGTAAATCCTTCTTAGATAATATTTTATCACACCCTTGATTACACCTTTATTCAGAGTAATCTTAATAGATTCATCTTTATTCAAATCATACTGATTTTATCCATGAGTAAAAATGTCCCTTTGAACATAATTTCTAACATCCTTTATTCTTTCTAAAATAGTTTGAATCTATTCATGAATCATCCTTCAAATTAAATCATCATCAAAATATACTGAAGTAGGAGGAAGTTCTTGTTAAAAAGTTAAAGTTATGGATGAAATGTTCTTCACAAAGAGATATCTTTTATATATGGCTTCCATCATATCTATCAGATCAACTTACAAGGATATAATGAGGCTTCTATAACATTCAATTTCTCTTTTAAAAGAATTAGTATCTTGGAGTAGACAATTTTTTTTTGAAACACCCTAGGGTAAATGTGTGGAACAAAACATTAAATAGTATATGAAATTTCCACTTACGTATCATTACTATTATCCCTAATGATACATAAAAACATTTATTTTATGACCTACAAAAGATTATTTTTTAATTGTATAAATTATTCAGAGGTTATATCAATGAGTTTAGTAGAAGAGGGCCCCGCTTCCTGAGATTGAGCAGATTGAGCGTGAGAAGGATTAACTTCATGAATGAAATAATTATTCAGATAAGATTAATTCTCATTAAAGATAGGAGTCTTTCTCCAATACTCTTACTTAGGAGAAAACACCCAAGGTTGTCACTCAATTCCTTCAAATAGACCTGAAATTTTTCCTCATAATCATCAATGGTCACAACATCTATTATAAAACAAGTGTCATAAACCAGCTCTTCTAGGGAAATATTTACAGGATAGTCTCCAAGAAAAGGTGGAGTATCCAAAAGATTCAAATGATATTTGGAAGAGTAAGTTTATACTGGTATTTCTAAAACAATAGTAAAAATATTTATCTCAACTAATTCTTATTCCCTTTAAAAAACAATAATAATAGATACACCCATATCAAATAAACTGTTATCTATAGGTTCTTCTTCATTTGAAGGTGAGGGACCAAAGATCATATCTCACCCTATTTCAAACATATGTGGATTCTCTACTACATCATTATCCATGTCCATATAAATTTTATAATGTGTAAGAGATGGTCCAAATATCATGGATCTAAAAACTCTCTAACCATTGGGAGGTATATCTTCAATTATTGATTCAACCATTAAGGGAAATTTAGGCTCTTCCACAACATCAAACAAAACATTAGTAATCCATTAAAAATATTTAGAAATATATACCTCTCATATCATAGGTTCTTCTTCATCTGATATTTCATGGAAAAGATCCATTTTTTTAGGATTTCATTAAATGAATTTTAGGATTCCTCAGCTAAATCCACAACATGATATTTATCTTCATTAGAGGATTAATCAGCATCTAAATATTTCATCTGGTTCTAAACTAGGTTCAATTATATTTTTTGTCTTATAGAGATGAGATACTGGATTGAATTTCTCATAAAACATCACCACATCTAAAATACACATCTTTTTTCAACTATTCTAACCAATCCTTATCCTCTTATAGGTAGTATGATTCATAAAAACATCACTTGGAATGATAGTCCTTTAAACGCCCATATGGACCAAATTTCTATTTTCTAGAAATATAGAAATTAACTTTAGATATGTAAGTGTGTTAAATAAATAATCTATTTTAGTTAAATCCTGTACATGTCAAAGAATGAAATGATGAAAAATTATCTAAATTCCATGTAAAATCAGGTATAAAAAGAATAAATCTTAATACCTTACAGAACTGAAATCTCTCTCCCTTAGGTAGATAGAACAATGAATAAATTTCAAAAAAATTCTACATTCTACACTTAGTGTATTTTTGAGTGGTATTCAGTAGGTTCGGTTATCTGTTAGTTCCTTTAACATATTCCAAATCATGAAATGGGGATGGTTAATAGGGTATGATCTCTAGTAGTCCTCATATTTTCTAATATGTAGGACACTTAGACAGTAAGCCTATAAAGTCAAAGTGAACATACACTCCTAGTTGTCGATAATTGTTCAGATCACATCACTTTACACTATATATTTAAGAACCATATTCCGATAAAACTATTTTACAATTCAAACACAAAAAGATCAATATTTATAAAAAAACAAACTATTCATGTTTTAATGGAAAAATGTCTCTCCAGAGAAATTAATGACTTGTTCTAAACCATTTGACATAAAATTCTCTATCATGTATAACTTCTTGATAAAGTAGATTTTTTGATATCTTCTTATACTTACTTGACCTGGAATTTGATTTATTAGATGATTTGGGAACATCTTCTCCAAGTTAGCTCTTTATCTTGACTGAGTAGATTTAGAATCATGATTAGGTATTCAAATAATGGTTTGAGAAATAGGGTTCAGAATGAAGGGTTTGTTCAAGTTATATGGAAATGTGATGATTCTGATTCTGATTTGGAATTTTAATCTTTTAGGTATTTACTCTATAATAATGTGTAGGGAATAATAATAATAACATAATATATTCTTAAACCAATATGATATATTTTTAAATGAAACAACTTAAGTCATAACTCTATAAAGTAAATACATATAAATCTATAAAAATATTTAAAAGAAATTAAAAGAATATTAAAATATTTAAATTTTTTAAATAAACATAATCATACCTAATTCATGTTTAGTGTCTCTAATTATCTCATAATTAAATAGATTTGTGAAAATTTTAAAATGATGATTCTCTTCACTAATAAACTTAATAGTAATATCCCCTTTTTAAAAATGATCTCTTAAAATGTGATATTATATATAAATATGTTTTGTTATTTAATGCAATAAGATATTATCAGAAATTTTTATCACAGTTGTATTGTCCTAATTTATATGGACTTGTATTAATTTATATCCATAGTCCAAAAATGAATTTTTCAACCACATAATCAATGAATGATAGCTAACCATAGCCATGTGCTCACGTTTAGTAGTTAATAATGAAAAAAATTTGAATTTTGTACAACATCATGAAATTAAAGAATCTCCTTAAATATTTCATGTTCCAAAGGTTTTCTTTTTTGTTGAACTTATAACCACCAAAATCATCATCCAAATAACTAACTAATTCAAATACCTGTGCTTTAGGGTAAAATAATCCAAAATTGGTTGTATCCTTGACCTATTTAAAAATATTTTTAGTATTATTGAAATGATATTATTTAGGGGTTTTTTGAAAACATTCACACGTGAAAACAATAAACATAATTTATAGTTTTCTAGCATATAAATATAATAAAATTATAATCATACCTCTGAAGGTAGTCTCATCAATTGGTTTTCCAATTTCATCAAGACCAAATTTATTTCTTGTACCCATGGGAGTATCACTATCTTTAGTTCTATCCAATTAAAAATGTTTAAAAATATATTTTTTGTATTTTACTTGATTTAAAATAATTACGTATTATTTTGGAAAAAATTTAAACCCCAGAAAGTATATTAACTCACCCATTAAACTCATTTCAAATTAGTTTTTCATTATTTTAGAAAATTCAATACACAATGAGTTATTGGATGACCAAAAAATAATATCATAACAATATATTTATATTACTTAAACATCATTTTAAATTACTTTTGTAAACAGATAAGTGTTCATAACACCTTTTTAAAACAACTTGAAAAATGAAAAGTGGTTATCCTATCATACCAAGATCTAGGATTATGTTTTAAACCATATAAATCTTTTTGTAAATTTATATATTTTTTTTGAAAAAGATATTTTCAAAATCCATGTGGCTATTCTAAATAAACACACTTAATTATATAATAATTAAGAAATTAACTTTTTTATATCTATTGGATATAGTTTGAAATTAAGATGTTTTGTATAGATATGAAAAACACTAATAACTTTAAATCTAGCTACTAGTGAAAATGTTTCTTTATAGCCAATACCTTCTTCTTATCTATAAAATTTTGCAACTAGTATTTATTTATTTCTAATTATAGTTCCTAACTAATATACCTTATTCCAAAACTTCCACTTAGTTTTAATGGTTAGGAATTCCTTAGGTCTTTTCACTAGTTCCCAGGCATTTTTTGTTTCAAACTGATTCAGCTTTTCTTATATTTCCATTATCTAAAATTCATCAATGATTTATTTTGTGTTGTTATTAGGTTAAATCTATGAAAATAAATATTTATGTTCAACCTAATCTCTAAGGGAATATCAATTTCATGTGCCCCTATCTATATCGACAATAATGGAATCTAAGGGATGGTCTCTATGATTTATAATAGCTATTGGGATTAAAGTATTTTATACTTTATTTTCATCAAAAAAAAATTATTCAAAAAATTCTTCATAATTGGGTGATTTTTCTATAGAGGGTTTCAATTTTGTTTACTAGGTTTGGCATTGATATTTAAATTTCAAAAGTTATCATCATGGTTTTCTAAATAGGTTTTAGGTTCATAAGGATACGTTTCATCTAACTTGACATGTACAGATTATTCCATAACATTTTTCATTTTATTGAATACCCTATATGATTTACTATATTTTTATTAAACAAGGAATTTTAGTTCATCAATTTTAGATTAAGACATGTCAAAAATATCCTTTGTATTGAGCATAAAATCCTTGAAACCAAATTATAGAAATTATATTTTGGTTTTATCTCATTCATTAACTCTTAAGGGATTTTCATTAAAATTTGTCTAATAAGAAATCTATTTATAATATATCATTTATTATTCATAGCCTCTTCCGAAAAGTAAAAAAATAAAATAATACTCATTTAGCATGGTCTGAGAAATTTATTTAAGATTTCTAGTTATTCTTTTTCTAACACCATTCTTCTATGGGGCACTTGAAGTAGAAAAGTTGTAATTGTATCCACATTTTATGAATATAAACTCAAATTATTTATTTTCAAAAACACGACCGTGATCACTTATTATGTTTTTAACATAATTTACACTATGGTTTTCTACATATTTTTCATATTTGAACAAATAGGAACAAGCTTTAATTTTGTGAGCTAAAAATAATACCCAAGTGTACCTAGAAAAGTAATCTACTAGAACATAATAATATTTAGTAACATGTTTTCTATATACAGTGTATAAATATGTCCATGTGATCCAAATATATTTGTTAATAAATTTAAACATCATTCTTTAGTTTGAAAGGGATATTATGTCGCTTACCCTTTTATCATGGGTCGTAGACTTTGTGTGTTGGGAATCTTAGTTTATGAAGATCTTTAAGCAGTAATTTCCTAGTTATCCTCATAAGTGAGCGCAATTTGAAATGTCCTAGCCTCCTATTCCAAATCCTTTACAATTAATGAAAGGAACTTAAACAAGAAATATTTTTATAAAATAATGAATTCAAATCAATAATATAAACATTATTATTTTCCAAGGGAGTAAAAAAAGCATGCTTGGAGTCAATTTTTTTGATTTTTTTAATATTTAACATGATATCCATCATTACATATATATGAGATGCTAATAATATTATATTTTAATCAAACAAAAAATTACCATTTATAAATCAAAACAGTACTATAGTTATTGAATTGACCAAGTCCAATTATCTTTCCTTTGGCATTGTCACAAAAGTGACATACCCACCATCTATATTGACAATATTCTTGAAGACCAAGTAGTCCCCATTAATGTTTTTACAACATCCACTATCGAGATACCATATGTTCTTACTGGTACTCTTCAAGAAGGTTTACTATAGAAAAGTTAAGCTTGAAATGATTTCGGTACCCATATCTTCTTGGGTCCAGAAATGTTATTAATAAAAGACGTACAAATCAAAAGAATTTACTTTTTTTTCTATAAAAAACAATATAATTTTAGAAAATAAAATTTTATCTGGTCCATATAAATAATATTTATTTACAAAAATAGAAAAAAAATTAACTAGGAATAAATTTGTTCTTATAAATAATTTTATATCCAAGTTAGTGACCAATCCCAAAGGTATATGTGAGTGTGGTTTGTTTACCAAGCATCGTATTAAGAGCTTATTTACCATTATTAAATACTTATAGATATTTTTTAGGTTTAATATTGAGCTTCTTATGATTAATTGTTTCATTTAATATTTTATTTTTATTTTTTCTAATGGTAAAATCCTATTTCGAATGAATTCTTAGGGCATTCTATTTCTTTATATTTTTTTATTTATCTGTATATTAATTTTATGTTTCCAAAAACATGTTATAATAATCTAATAGATCCTAATTTCTCAAGTTTTCATCATTTTTTATCAAAAACATTTGACATATAAACAGGAGATACCAACGTAGTATTTAGTAACTCATATGTGTTTTTCATGAAGCACATGCCAACTATTTTATTTTTTATCTTTTCTTCTTGAGTCATAGTTATTTGAATTATCTTTAGAGAAACTCCATTTGGAATTAATATCTTTATTGTTTCTTTTTTACTTTATACTTATATATTTTCTTTTATTTTATTTTTGGATATTCAACCTTGATATGTCCTTTTCCTTTTCAATCATAACAAGTCACTTCACATATATTATTTTCCTTTTTCAAAATACCTTTTAAATCATAATTTCATCAATAAGTTGTATTTTTAAATAATACCTTCTTCTATTTTAATTTCTTGAATTTATTGGATAGATGATTGATTTTCTCATTTTTTTCTGAAGGTGATTCATCATCACTCGAACTATCATCTTTGATATTTTATTTTATCAGTGAGTTATATGTCTTGAAGGCTACCAACATTCTATTGGATTCATCTCCTTAATATTTGTTTACTTTCAATTATTCTTCATGAATCATATTATTTACAATATGCTGTTTCCCTAGAAACTAACTTATACCACAAGATTAATTTATGAAAACAAAGGTTCATTCCCACTTATCAGGTAGAAATTTCATAAGTCACATCACTTTATCTTTTTATGAAATTTTCATCCAATGTGTATGAATTTTCTTCACTATATCATTAATCCTAAGATATATATTAGAAATGGATTTGTAATGTTTCATATTTAATACATCATATTTAATGGTAGAAGTATTTTTGCATATCTCTTTAACATTGGAAGTTCCTTTGTGATAAAAATCCAATGTGTCCCATATTACAAAAGTAATAGAATAAGAAGATATTATATTAAATTCATAATATCATAATGCATAATATAATGAATTAATTTATTTATAACTACAATTATTTTCATCCTTAGTGACATTTCTCTATTTATCTCTATAATCTTTGGGCTTTTCTTGTTTTTCCTTGATAATAGTCCAAATATCAAATCCCATGTTTTCTAAATGGATTTTATATTGATATTTCATTGAACATAATTTGTCCCATTAAAATAATAAGGCTGATTAGTGGTAATTCTCTATTTTTCTATTATTATCCATAATGATTTAAATTAACAATTAATATAAATTTTGAGATCTTTTGATTAAATTGGATCATAGTACAAATTATTTTTAAAACCCTTTGACAGAAAATGTTAGTTGAACTGGAACACTCAAGTGGGGGGTGAATTGAGTTTAAAATTAAAAAAAATTAAAAAATTATTTAAGACTAAATCCCATGATTTATAAAATATTCCTAGTTAACTAAAATAATTTTGTTATAGAATTTAATCTTTTTCTAAAAGAATCATAAAAATTGGACCACAACTTAGTTAAAATAAGTTTTAAAACTATTTTAACTTTTAAAATAGTTTCAATAAAATAAAATATCATATATAAAACAAAAATTAAAGTCAAATATAAAATTAATGTTTTGTATATGGGTTTTTGAAATAGAAATATATTTATTTTAAAAACATAGTAAAAAATAGTTAAAATAAGTGAAAATAAAAAATGGGTTCCATATCAGGATGATACCTAATCCCATTCACTTATAAATAACCTAATTAAAATTAGTTAATTGTAATATAATCCTATCAAAATACTTAATTTGGTTTTACACAATATCAAACAAGGCTTTCCAGAATTCACAGATCCCCTTTTATAGTTCAATGTGGGAGAAATAAATTATAACAACTGCATGAAATAAGTGAAGTATAGAAAACCTCTTCTATAGTTGTAAATGGGAGAATAAATTATGAAATGATAGAGAGAGTGTGTATTACACTATCAATTTCATCATAGTATTCAGTTTTAAAATATAAACAATATATAACACACCCAACTGAAAAGTAAATAAAATAGAGTTAGAGAAGGAAAAGAATATGGTGCACCTAAATATGTTGTTCAATAGTTTTTATGTAATTAATGTCTTATTGTTGTCATATATTTATTTTTGATTTATTTGAGAATAAATTGATAGGTTCTCTTGATATTTCACAAATTTTTATTTTAATATATCATGTTCTCTGTGATTAAAATAGAGTATATGTTCTTCATTTTAGTTCAGGGAAAACACTAATCTCTTAGTGTCATGTGTACATGTTTTTCTCTCATTATAATTATAATAATTTCTATATCTTAGATAATCCTTTAAAAAATAATTCTTTGGAAATAACCACTGATAAATCATTTTAAATATTCTTATAATTTGGTTGGAAATACAAGTTCAGTAAGATCTTCTAACACATATTTCATTCTCCACCTAAATAGTGATTGGATTAAAATATTTAATAATATAACAATATAATACTTACCTTTATACATGATCAATTATAAGCATCTAAGTTAGCATCTATTTCTACTTAAATACTTTTTTAATTATTTGATATGTTGTACGGTCAATTACTTGTACCTATAGTTGATTAGTTTATCTTATAGTCAATCAAATTGCACATGTGGTTGATCAACTTAAACTTGAGGTTGATCACCATTCACATGCAATCAATAAAATACGTTGTCAATTTTTGAGAATATTGACCGATTCAATTCATTTGGACTTATAGTTCATTATTTACTTTTTTGAAAATCCATACATTTTTCTTTAATTTGGTTTTGTTGTTGCATTGTTGTTTGGGAAGTCAAACCGACTAGTCTTTTGTATGATCTATGTATTTGTGAAAAATATTATAGTGGTCATATGGATGCTCAGTTTTTTCATGTAGCCACTCAATTCTATATTATAGTCACTTGGCTCTTTTTTCATGAATTCATCAAGGTTGATCAGGTGTTCAAGATATTGATCAAATATTTTGTGCGGTGAATTCCAGACATAGTGAAATTTTTATTATTTTCAACAAACTAACTTTACATTCATAAAAATTGAAACTTATTAGAAATAAATTAAGTCTTCTTTTTTATTATTAAAATAAGGAATTTTTGGCCTACTAAAACATCATATTAATAATATTTTAAAAAATGATTATCATAAAAATTTTCCCCCTAAAATGTGCTTACTGAAACACTTTGTAGGTAATAATTTCTAGCCATTATCTTCCATTTATATTCTTTATATACCAATTATTGAATTTTATTTATCAATTTAATAGTTTTTTTTAAATTATTAATATTCCATAAAAGTGATATTATCACAACACAGTAAAAATTTATTATTCATTCATCCATTGTAACATGTTCTTATTTTGGATGGTTTTAACACCTACACGAATGATGTTATAATGTTTATGTCCTAAATTAATTTGAAATTTTAAATACTAGTAATAATATGTAATAATGATTAATTTACGAAATTGTTTCATAATTATTTTGTGATAATATTAAAAATTATATTTATCAATAAATTTAATTCATTTTTTTACTCAATAATCATCAAAAATTTAATTTCTAAATCATTCCAATCAATCCATCAATATATATTACATAAAATGACTATGGAACTCAAAAAATATACCAAAAAAATTAATTACTTTAGAAAAAAAATTTAGGAGGTGATAAACACAAAAACAATACTCAAGGACCAGAAACACCAAACTGAAGTATATAAAGGAAACATAATGGTTAAGACCTGAATGTTAATTTTAAAGACAATAAATTAATATATAGGTGGTAAAGAATTATAAATTAATATTATAATGTATATTAAATATTAATAAGTTTCATATTAATATGAATAATAAAAATAAATTTATTATATCTGGATATTCGAGTGCATCTAACCAATCAAGAGTTTGAGTTAAGAGTTTCTTGATCATAATTTCAATTCCTTGATACATTTTTCATTTTGATATCCATTTATACTTTTATATAGTGTTATTTTTATTCACTAAACTATAAAGAAGGATCAAACTGGCATGAATTCTGGTTATCATCCAATGGGTGTCGGTTCTTATAGATCTAAACAAGGAAAAGATGATTACTTGATTCAAAATACTAGTGTTTATGATTCTAGCAAAGCTATCAGATGTGAGTGTTTTTCTAGAAAAGTTATTAGATTTTCTCTCACACAATTGATAGATGTTTTAGTGAAGGAATAACCTATTTTTCATTCTAGGGGACAAATTTATTTTCCTCATTCCTCTATGATAGATATATTTAAATCCACTGAGTGTACTGATACAAATGGAATCCAATAAGAAGTTGATAAAGGAAAAAATCTCATTTTCGATGTTGATGACTACAAATTTCATAAAGATAATAAATATCAACCCTGAATGGACTATTCTAATACTCCTAGAACCATGAATACAAGGTCAAACTCCCAAAACATGGAGGTGGTAATACATTGTGATAAGGAAAATGTGATCATATTAGGTAGATTTACTAGTAAGGAGGAAATAAAATATAGAAAATGATGAGAACTTATTATTTATTATGTGGATGAAGCAGGGCTGCTCAAATTTTATCCTTGGTGATGGGAAGGTAGGGTTGGAATTGGAATCACATATTCACCTAGGAAGTCATCTGAAACTAAGGGAAATTGCGATTTGTGATCTCAGATTGATAACTATTCGGTAGGTCCGGGTGTGGAAACTTTTAAAGCTCCTTTAAAATAGGGTGGTCATTCTTCTCCTCAAAAATATGTTTTCAGAAATGTGAAATGACCTATATTATGAAACCTTAATAGGAATATCTCTAATTTACCTCCACTGTCTGCATGAGGACAAGCCAAGAAGATAATACAAGTGAAATTATATAAATCTAATTATAAAAAAAGTCAAACGATAGTTCTATTAAAGTGAAAAAAAATCCGGAATTCTATCTTAAATAAAGGTAAGGTCATGTTTATTTTCTTCTGGCTGAATATGGTGATGTCGTATGAAACATTTCTCCTTTTATAATGTTTTTCTAGTTTGTACTTTTTATGTTTTCCACCATTTCATTAAAATTTATTTGGAAAATAAAAAAAAATTATTTTTCATTCAGTCATGTAATTCATGGGATTTATTAATCCAAATCAATGAATTTGTTTCAATGTTTTTTTATTTAAGTGTTATGAAAGTTGTATTGTTTATCTATATCAATTTCTATTTTTTGAGGAATATTTCAAGTTATGCAAAAAAATTATTTTATATGTTGTATACAATACCTATTTTACATATTATATCATAATTATATCCTTTTTCATTGTATTTAATATTCCATTTCAAGGGGTTTCTATTCAATCATTTATAAATCCATAAGTTTTTTTCATTCCAGTTTTTCTTTATTTGAGATAAGTTTTATATTATGAAACTATATTCATTTATATATTATATACACTTCATATTTAAAATTTTAGATCATAATTATCATTTTTTTAAAAGGTTGTGGCTGAATCCTCATTTATTATAAAAGAAAAGTAACGACCTCTTTTAACTGGGAAGTGGGAGACCCATTATATATCCTGAAGGCCCGGTGGGAATTTTGCACATTAGAAGGCCCATAGGGCCATTTTTTGGCCCAAGAACTATTCTGTGAAGAGTTCTACTATAGTACCTGTGATTCTATAGTACCACATAGTAACCGCATCTGCTATAGTACCCTACCACCGCTACAGTGACCTGCCGCCGCTATAGTGCCCACCGTTGCTACAGTGCCGCAACTGCTATAGTACACTCGAGTGCCGCTGCTGCTACAATACGATCTAGTGCCCTCTGTTGGAATTTAAAGTTTAATTTTATTTTATTTCATTGTTTATAATTTTAATCAAATATTTATAAGGGGATTTCTTTATAAACATTTATTTAATGGGGTTTGAATTCATTTTACAAATTCTCTATCCTTCATATCTATAATCACAATATTCATCTAGGAATATTATTCTATTCACATAAAAATCATATAAGTTATTTTCATATTTTCTTTTACTTTCTTTAAAAAAATTCAAAGAAATATTTCTACGAATTTCCACATAGGTCACTTTTGACTCTCTTTACAAAAGTTAAAAATGGAGGTTTTTCTACATTTACCACATAAAAATATTCTCCAAATTTTATGTCCATTATTAATTTTTAATATTACTTTCCATGTTCCCATGGATTTACAAATAAATATTTTCCAATTTTTCTATGATTTTTTGGAAATATATGATATTAATGATATAAGAATTTTTCTTTTAAACTTTTAATTAATTTTTTTTGATGTTTTTCTCTCAAACATCTCTCAAATGTTTTATAGTATCTTTTTTACAGATATTATTATTAAATTTTACCAAAATTCTTTGTTTCTATTTCATTTTTCTATAAATGTGTAGTTCATTAACCCATTTTTAAATTCATATCGCTTTTAAATGGGTTAACTAAATATTTTTGTGTTTTTGGTTTGACATGTTAGTCTTTATTTAAGAAATGGAAAAGTGAAAGGATTTATGTGTCTTATTCATGATATGGTTCATGATAATTATATATTATTATGGGTTATTCTAGGATATTAATATCAAATTAATTGGGTACTAATTTATTCTAGAGAGAAAATATGTTCGAATTAACCTAGTAGGTATTCCATTGTAAGGGTGATTATAATGGTGCTTATAATAGTAATATAAATATAATTTTACAAGTGAAATTCTAAATTTTGTCCTTTATGATTTATTTTGAGATGGTTCTATATAATTCTTCAAATAATAAGTTGAAATTTTTCAATATTATGTTTTAATGGATTGTGGTTATTAACTCAAGCTCTCAAACTCATTTTACTCAAGTTATATTTGAAGCTTCATGCTATGACTCGTTATTTATTATTTTTGTTTCATTGGGTATAATTTTATTATTTTATGGTTCTATACCTCGATTAATTTCTTACAACCTTGTTATCATGTTATTATCACATATGATATTCAGTTGAAATCAATTATGTTTACCCATACTGATTTTTTGAGATTAGCCTTTATGCCCATATTTTTACAGGTTATGAAGAGGATTATTATGTATGATTTTTATACAAGGGTATCATGTGTGGAAAATTTTGTGTTATATTTTGAATAATTATTATAAAATAATTATCTCTTATTATAGTATAAAAAATTTCTATTTTTTTGTGAAAGATATGGGTTATTTTCTTAAATGAATTTCCTCATTATCTAAAAATCTAAACCAATATTTTATTGTGTATATAAGTGATACAATAATGGTTATTGATATTCTAATTATAGTTGTTTATGTTTGGGACATTTTAGTTGGTATTATATCCACTATATAAAAATAAATTTTTGATCACCAGATCTAGGTGTACATGTTTATGGAGCTTCAATTGGTATTAAATAAAACATGAAAAAAAT
Organism: Viscum album; assembly: GCA_963277665.1. Classification (NCBI taxonomy): domain Eukaryota; kingdom Viridiplantae; phylum Streptophyta; class Magnoliopsida; order Santalales; family Viscaceae; genus Viscum; species Viscum album. Next base: position 2,134,222,508 of record OY728145.1, read on the forward strand.
TTTATTTTTAGAACTATATCCATTTTTATGGGTCTGGGGAATCATAGTTCATATTAGAGTGGGATTTAAATAACTTTAGAGGTTATGATTTTAATAGTTGGGTAAATAATTTCAATGATGGTCACAAATTCAAATTCATAGGTACCCACTTGAGGTATTATATTATTTTATTTGTAGTCATATTAATGATATTTTGGGAAACTTTTATTGGGACTTAGGAAGAATACATGATTAAGGATTGAATAAAACTTCAGGATGGTATGTGATTTGATGTTTTACTAAATATGGTTAATTGTGAAAATGGGTTAATTGATTTTAGGAAATGATTATTATATTTTTGGAGAACATATTATTAGAGTATATAGGTGGTTAGTATGTTACATTATGAAAAACATTATGTTATCCGGGAATAAAAGTATGGTTTATTTTGGGAGAATTTATTAATATGTTTTTTTCTACTTTTGGGATTCTAATTTTGTTAATAATGTTTTTAAGTGTTTTAAGGTTTAATTATTTATCTAGTTATTTAATTTAAAAATGTATTCTTATTATATTATTAATGTTTTTGAGAGTAAAGTATTACTTATTAATATGACAGTTTTTAATTTTTCATTAGGTATTATCTTTACTTATGCTAATAATTTTCATTTTATAATCACTAAGAAATAGGAGGAATATATTTTCCTAAATATCCTTTACAAAATGACGAACATTATATTCTAGAGAATATCATAATACATTAAGAGTTGATTTTATGCTTTTGACATGAAAAATTCATCTGGGATATTTATAATTTGTAAAATGAGTTGAAATAGAGGTGTAAATTGTTCTAAAAAACCATAGTATAATATCATACTTATTTAAATAGAAAAAAATCAAGTAAGCGTATTTTATAATATTATATATCTTAATGGTGGAATAATTACACAAACACAAAAAAATGATTATATATATATATATATCAAATGATATATGGAAAACATCACCCAACTAACAAGGTGTGCCTTAGAAACTCATTCACAAGTATAAGTATTATTAATGTACAAAAATGGTTTAATATATGTATATATATATGATAAGTATTATAGTATTTAGTAGGAAATTAAAGTTAATAAGCTATTTTCAAGATATCTATTTATTGATTCAAATAAAATATATTGAAATGAACATGTCACATTAATTTATAATGAATTTATTTTCTATATTTCACTCTTATGAATTTATAATTCACACACAAGATTGTTTAAAAATAAATTTCTTGACCCAATATTTTTTTTCTTGAGTAAGAGTCTTTCTTCTATAACCATGTTCGAATATGATTGATATATTCCCTCATTCTCTTTCTCAACTTTTATTTTATTTTTCTCTCTAGGAAATTACATTTTCTTGTCATTTTATTCTTCTTTTATGATTTCTTATGTTGTTATTAATAATAATTTCTCTCCTATAAATTGAATAAATTTTATAATTTATTAGCATGTTTTTTCTTACTGTAAATGTTTTTTGGGAAGAAAAATATGGATTCTATTATGAATAACACATATTTCATGTAATCTCTAATAAAAGTAAATTCTATATTTTCTATTCAACGTGTATTTCCTTAAAAACCATTTATAAAATCATTGAAGGTATTTATTGCTACTTCTATATATTTCTTTTATCATTCACTCCATATTTATAATCCTTACCTTTATTTCTTTTTCAGTTTCATTATTGGGAAATCAATTTAAACTTATAGTTATTAAAGTCCCCTTTATCCCATAAAAATTAACTTTTAAGTAATTAATTTCATTCTTTATAAACCTATTCTCATTGGGCTAAATATAAAATTTTGAGGATGAAATTTATTTAAGGGAAAATTAGTCAATCTATTTATTTTTATTAACGTACCATTTTATTGTTAATTAATATTCATGATTTTGAATATATATATATATATATATATATTAAAAATTATATTTTTATATCTTATATCAAAATATATTATATAATAAATCATATACTCATAATATATTTAAGATTATTATGTTTACATCATCATATAACAAATTTTTTTATTTAAATGTTAAGTAAAATTCCATAACATAATTTCTTATTTTGAACTATTAATAGAATTATTAAATTATTAAATATTTTATAAATTTATATTCACATTAAATATATAAATTAATATTTTTATAAACAATTTTATCAAGGTATGAAATAATGATATGGTTTTTCAATTGAAAACAAATAACTTATATTATAAATAAATTGTTTTGCCATGTAATATATTGTTTTATTTAGAATTTAAGTTTCTAAATTTTAGATTTTGAATTTTATAATGTGAAATTATTTTTTTCTTCATCATGAAAAAATTATATTAGTTTTATTTTTTTTATTTTCTAACAATTTTGATTTTTGGATGAATGGTGAAAAATATAGCTTTTTTATAGAAACACAACTTTCATGACATCATCGTGAAATAACAATGTATTAAAAAAATTTGAAACATTTTCCCTGACCTAAAATATATTTTAGGATTAATATAATTCATTTTAAAAAAAATATTTTTAATTTATAAACCTATATTCGATATTTTCGAACCTAATTGATATTTTACTATAATAAAATTACTATTTCATAATTTTCCGTTAATTAAGTATTCACATTGATCAATCTAGTTTTCGATTTCATTGAAAGTCACAAAGTTTTTTTTTGAATTATAAAATAATAAATGTTATAGGTATCAATATTGTACATTATTTTGGTATAAATCCATTTTTAGGATTTAAAAGTTGAATATTTTTTTGCTGAAAGCTATTTATGTAGAGGTAAGTGTATTTTTTTTAAAAAATTAATCTTTAACCACATTTATAAATTGAATATTGTAAAATGGTATTAAAATTTTGAATCATAATGTCAAAAATAGATAATATAGTCTCTAATACTATGTTACTTTACGATAAATTTCCTTTCAAATAAATTCAATCTATCTGATAGCTTGCGAGACACATAACCTTAAGTCTAAAAAACCATAAAACAATACACCATTAAAATATATCCATTAAATTAGTGGATGTGAATTGTAAAAAAAATTATGAAAATTATATGGTTTTAAAATGTATAAAATAAATTCATTGTGTATAAACTAATTATAATTAAAAATAATATTCATTTTAAATAAAAAGGAATGTTTTTTCTGAAAAACAATATTTTACTAAAAATGTGTTTCATTGAATTTTTTCCAATTATTTTATGATAAAATTTTAACACTCTTATAAAATATATTTAAAAAAATTAAATTAATTTTTGAAATCATCATCTCAAAATTATCTTAGAGTGAATTTTTGATATTTTTTTTGAAAAGATTAATTTTTCGATGAATATTTAAGAATATTGATTTTTTATTGGAAAATTCATTTTCATCTACACAATTTTAAAATTTTAAATTTATTTAAAATCATTTTAAAATAAAAAAATATATTTAATATATTATAATTAATCCAATTTAGTTCATTTTATTTAATTTTATGTTCAATTTTAATATAAAAATCATTTTACACTTATGAAAACTTTTCCTTTGAAAATCAAATTTTCAACAAGTTTGCGGGTTTAGCATTAAATTATACTATTTGAGTTGCAAGTATTTAATTTTAAAAAAATATTTCATATTTGGAATCATAATAATTTATACTATATAAAAATTTCAGCTTAATTTTTTATTATCATGAATAATAAAAATAATAATACTTAAATACCATAGTTAAGGAAAAAACCTATTTATTGAGGGGAAAAACTAAGAATATAAGGGTTTAAATGAAAAAAATGTTTTTTAAAAGCATATTTTATATCCATTTTAAATATTTTTTCTTGTAAGTTTTTATAAATATTCATTTCGGAGCCTTTTGGCATGTGAAAATCATGGTTACAATTTATTCTTTTTAAAAATACCAAGTGTATCCTTCCCCCCACTTATAAAAGGGAACCCCCTCTCCTCTCCGATTCACAATTTAAAATCCATTTGGGTAGGATAATAATTTACCATATCCCGTAATTACATCCATATACATGACTTGTATTCCTTAGTTTGATCATAAAATAAATCTTGGAAGGATTTTGGTATAAAACTAAAGAGGTTGTCTGAGGAAGAGGTATAGTTCTAAACAATGCGTTTTCATTTTATTTATGAATTTAACACCTTAAAATATATATAAAATTTTATAAAATAATAAAACCAATATCTTCCATACACTTATATATTACAATGTTAAATTTATTACCTATATCCATATACTCTTCTATCAAATTTGAAATGAAACCATCGATCATGTGTGCGATGGACTATCGCCTCACGAACCGATGTAATTTATTTTCCATCACCCCCATGAATAACTTTATAAAATTATGGATTTAATGAATATATATATATATATATTGTTTTTATGAAATAATTATACTTATAATATGTTAAACATCACATTTACCTTCTTGCCTTGCAATCTGTTGAAAAACGATAACATCGCTCGTGTGTATGGGTGTACCACCACCTCCACATAAGGATGTGATTCATTTTTTCATTTTTTTTACATTAATGGAAATAAGGATATATTTAAATGATATATATTAGATAATAATTATTTATTAAAGGTGAAATATTATTTACCTTTCTTTTATTCCATCTTTTAAAAAATGAAAACAACATGCATGTGTACGTACGACCCACCATCTCTAGGAATGGTGTAACTAATTCTTCTATTTATCACTTTTATGAACTATTTTAAAACAATTATATAATTAATATATATGGTATTTTTATCATGTTTAAATTATATATATGATGGAACAATCATCAAAGTATATGGGTCGTAGCTACCAAATAGAAACACATATGAAAATCCAAGAAGTTATTACCCAAATAGTGATTTTAACAAAGAATTTTTGATAAATGATGGATAAAAAGTTATAAGTAAATAATAAATGATATGATATATATGATTATGGGTTTGAATATATTTATAATAAATATAGGAGGTTCAGACATCTACGAATGAAATTCGACCAGATGTAAGTGCTTATAAACTCAATTTTACATATGTGAGAATTATGCCATATTCTGTTGGATCTGAATCTACGGATTATACACAAGAGGGGGGGTGAATTGTGTCTTTTCAAAATTATTATAATCTCTTCAATTTAGACAAATTCTGTCCACTATGCTTTTGCTCGATTAAATATGCAGCGGAAAAAGTAAAAGCATGAACACACGGATGTATAGTGGTTCGGGGAACAGAAGGCCCCAAGTCCACTCCACCAATGCTCAAATCCACGAGCTTGGCGATTTTCACTATCTGGTCCTCGTTTCCACAGACCTGTTCACAACTGAGTACAGGCAGTTGACACCTTTACAAGTTTCAGGCAAACACAGCCTTCCTCGTTCAAACACGAACCCACACAGCTTATAACGAGAAGCTGATCACTCAAAAATAAAATGGGTTTCGATAAAGAAAACACTTCTCCAGTTGTTCTTCACAATTGCAACAGAATGCAATTGACAGTAGATAGATCGTTGTCTTCAGAAAATAAAGACCTGTAATCAAAACAGTTCTGAGTCGATCCAGTTGCAATAAATATTACCAGAAACTTCACAACTTCAGCAGCAGTAGATTCACAACAGATAGTCGATGTAGAACACGTGAATCTGCTATCAAGATCTTCCTTTGGTAATAAAGGTTTTACACTTCTTCTCAATCACCAGAAAAGAACGCCTTTTCACAGTCTCTGTTTCTTGCTTATTAAAAAGATCAAAATCTATCTTTCACACACTTTTCTGTGTATATATATAAAATCCGAAGTTTCCAAGATAGAACATATATATATTCAAATCTGAGAAATTCTTCCGCATAAATAGATCCATAAAAATCTCCTTTAGTTTCGCGATATTAAATAACAATAGAGCCGTTGTAACTCCCCTGAAGAATCGGCACAAAAATCTCCGTTTAAATCAATCATTAATCCGTTGTAAATTGTCTTTGATTCAGTCAAAGTCGTACTTAAGAATCGGCTCGAAATCCGCTTAATAATCCGCTTGTTTGACCAATGCAAACGGAAACATCGTCTGTCAAAAATATCCCGACGCCAAACGTAGGGTTGATGACGTGGCTCCAAACGTAGGGTTCACAAACGTAAGGTTCACAAACGTAAGGTTGAACATACATACTTTCTCTTCAGCATTCAAACGTAGGTTTGATCATCCATACTTTGTCTTGCTTCAACTCTCCAAAGAACGTACGGTTGATTATAAAAGTAAGGTTGATGATCCATACTTTTGAGAAACAAACTCAACACTGAAAACTAACGTACGGTTTCTCTTCCATACTTGTCCAACAACGAAAACGTAAGGTTCCTTCAAAACGTAATGTTCTTTTTCAATACTTTTCAACAACGTAAGGTTCATTAACCATACGTTTCAAAATAACGTAAGGTTCCTTAACCATACGTTTCTTCTAACATAAAAGGTAAACTTTTCATCCATACGTTACGTTCATAAACGTAGGGTATGAACAGTGATTCAAGTACGCGCTAAAATTGATCTCGCGCTACAGTGATTCCAGAACACGCTGAAATTGATCTCGCGCTACAGTGATTCCAGAACACGCTGAAATTGATCTCGCAATAAATGAAGTATGAAATCTCGTTGTATGAAATAAATAAATAAAATAAATTCCTTCAAAATACTCAACGAAATAATTAGTAAATACTTAAGGGTATTTGTGAGCATAAAAATCATCATAAAGAGACAGAGTATTATTTAAAATAATCTCCCCCTTTAAAAAACATTATTTTGAATTGTTTGAAAACAATACATTGCTCAACAATCTCCCCCTTTTTGATGATCACAAAACCCATAAAATAATAGAACTAATTTAATTGCAATCTTTATTGAAAAAAAAATAGTTTTATAAAATTTTAGAATTCTGAAAGGATTAAAACAATATTTAACTATAATAAAATTTCTCCCCCATAAAAATAAATTTTCAGCTAAAAAAAAAGATAAATGTCGTATATATATCCAAATTCCTTCATAGGAAACAAATGAATTTAAATGTTGTGTTTATCCAAATTCTCCCCCTTTTTGTGATATCAAAAAGAATGAAAAATTACGTATTTGAACACATTAAATATTGCACTGAACTACAAGTAAATGCTATAATTAACTGTGTATGAATAAGTGAATTTGTTATACTGGCTAACTTAGTCATAAATCAATAAACAACAAAACAAAAAAGTAAGAAAAAAATTTTCATTCACAAGCTGTTATATATATAAACGATTGTGATATACAGATGAATCAAGGTTCATGGATAAGACAGGGAAAAAAAAGGTGTCTATCTCCTTTGAATCACGGTCTTGATCTCTGTAAACTGTTCTCTGAGCCTCTTCATCATCCCATCTCCTAACTTGATGATAAGATCTCTGTTCTCTTGAGTCATATGAATATCTTCAATCAAATTAACTCTGAAAAACTCATGCATTCTTTCTTCTTTTTCAACAAAAAGAGCCAGCTTTTCTGATAACTGATTCAAAAGAATCCTAATCGGTTGCTCTCCAGATGTCAACTGATCCACTAAAAATTTCTGATTATCTAGCAAAACTGACAAAGGGGCACTATTACACTGAAGATCGTGTAATCTGTCACTCATATTGCTTAGTGCTCCTGTAATTGCTTGAAATCTCCGAATCAAATCAGGTGAAGAGCCTGATCCACTCACAGCACTGTTTGCAATAGACTCAAATTTATTCTCCATGTAAATCTTCAACTCAGACATATCATCTTTCTTTACCATCTCTGATTTTAACTGATCAACAGCATGCAACATATCAGTCTTAAACAAATCTACTTCCTGTCTTGATACAGTACATTCTTTCAGCTTCTGAAACTTCAACTGCTCTAAGTTCAGAGAATTTCTGAGACTAACATTCTCAAATTCTAACTGAGAGATACGCTTGTACAGCTCAAAAACTTCTTCTTTTCTCGAATCAGGGGCACCCTGTGCTCTATTCTCATGTCCAGAAACAGGTTGATGAGGCAGGGAAAGTGGTAAAGAATCTGCATCTGACTGTTCTTTGTCCTTGTCCTGACAAGGTTGATCCACTGAACTAGCTTTTGAAGCCTGAAACTCTTCTACTGAAAAATATTCCTGAAGTACTTCTGTATTAGCCTCAGAAGTATGTTCATCACGAACAGTAGTCTCTCTGACTTCTACTGAATGGTCAAGAACAATATTTTCATGTAAATCTTGAGGTCGGGCCACTTCTTCACCAGGCACTGCCTCCATAAGTTGTTCTTGTGGAATTACTTTTTCAACAGCCACAGCAGCAGATTGAGGTTCTTTTTGGATTTCCGGTTGAGCTACTGGTTCCTCTATCGGTGCAGTCTGCTCCACAACAGCTTCTCTCACAAATGAATAAGAAATTACCGGTTCAGAGGATTTCAAGGCAGGAGAGATAATTTCTTCATCAATTGACCTCTTCCTTTTAGATTGAAGTCCTTCTTGACTTCTCTCTTCCTCAACTTCCTCCATCTCAAAACGAATTCTCCTTGCCACTGTACTAATCCTTGATTCTGCTTGTCCCTCCTTGGACTTAGCCGGTTGAGCCTGAGCACTCTCCGAGTCTTCCTCAGCTCCAACAGGTAAGAGTTTTCCTTTAATTGTGCTCCAGAAGTATCCTACATTCCTCAAAGTTCCAGCATTAAAAACATTACTGTGGTGACATTTCACCCCAGCATCTACCAATCTGATCATTCCTCTTTTAAACAAAAACAAAGAAATGAACCTTCCATAAGGGAAAAAGGACATTCTTGCTTCACTCTGACAGCAGTAATTCAAATATCTTATCATAAACCGAGGAAAATTAAACTTAATATCACACATTAGAAGATACATTATGTACATGTCAGGGTATAGGATTTTCTCCATCTCAGCCATCCTTGGTGCTAAACCAGTCTGAACAAATTTTACCAAGATTTTCTGATCGGGCTCCAAATCTTTAATAAACATTTTCTTTATCACTCTGGTTCCAAACAGAAAAGACATAATGTCTTCAGACTTATGTACAGAATCTCCAATATTCCGTAAATCGAAATGAAAAACTCCTTCATGAGGGCAGTTAAGAATTTGACTTATCTCTACAGATGATATGGAAAAGTCCTTATCCTCTATTTGAGCCAATAAACTATCCTCCGTATCTCCAAGGCTAAACTGAACAGTTCTAAAGAAATGTCTCATTTCTGCCTCATAAAGAAACTCAGAATTTTCACTATTAAAAGCTTGCTCAAGGCTTTGAAACGACAACGCTTGCTTCAACAGTAAATTAGTTTCAAACAGCCATTCTAAATCGATGACTTTACCTTGCAGTATTTTCCGACCAACTACTTTAGGTTTCTTTGCAGCACTGCTCTCAGCTTCATCTGGACGCTTAGTCTTTGCCATTTCAACAACGATTTCTGAAGGTTCGTAAGTTTAGGGTTTGAAGATTCAGAAAAGGGTTTTGGAGCAGATGTGCAGTTCTAGGTTTTCGAAAGGGTTTCCGAAAAAGGTGAAACAGTTTAGAAGGTGAAACGGTTCTGACAGCCTTGATTCCCGTGTAATCACTAATCATTACTTTTATTTAAAACAAAATAAAATTACTTTATAGCGGGAAACAAAAATTAAGCAGAATTCGAAAACAGAATAAGATTAAAAAAAACTATTTAAAATTAAATAAACCTAACTCCCCCTTAATAAATTCAAACCTTGCCGTGGGAAGTGGTTTAGTAAAAATATCTGCTAATTGATTTTCTGTATTTACAAATTCTAAAAATATATCCTTTTTAAACACATGATCTCTTAAAAAGTGATGTCTTATATCAATGTGCTTAGTTCTAGAATGACTAATAGGATTTTTTGAAATATTAATTGCACTAGTATTATCACATAAAATAGGTGTATTATTGAAATTTAATCCAAAGTCCATAAGAGTGTTTTTCATCCACAACACCTGTGCACAGCAACTACCTGCAGACACATATTCTGCCTCGGCTGTTGACAGGGAAACTGAGTGTTGTTTCTTACTAGACCATGATACTAAAGACTTTCCTAAAAAGTGACATGTTCCTGAAGTACTCTTCCTATCTAATCTACAGCTTCCAAAGTCAGCATCTGAATATGAAATTAAATTAAAATCAGAGGTTTTTGGATAAAGCAGAGATTGATAAATAGTACCTTTTAAATATCAAAAAATTCTTTTAACAGCAGTTAAATGGTATTCTTTGGGATTTGATTGAAATCGAGCACAAAGACATACGGAATACATTATATCTGGTCTACTAGCAGTAAGATATAACAAACTACCAATCATACCTCTATATAACTTGTTGTCCACTGATTTTTCCAGTTTCATCCAAATCAAGTTTTATATTAGTACACATAGGAGTTGTAAATGTCTTGTTGTTTTCAAGTCCAAATTTCTTAAGTAAATCAGTAATGTATTTGCATTGATTTAAAACATTTCCAAAATCTTTTTGAAATATTTGAAGACCCAAAAAGAAATTTAATTCTCCCATCATACTCATTTCAAATTCTTTTTGCATTAATTCTGAAAATTCATGACAAAGAATTTTATTGGTCGATCCAAAAATTACATCATCAACATAAATTTGAACCAACAAAACATTATTTTTCACAGTTTTCTTAAAGAGTGTTGGATCTGCTAGTCCAACAGTAAAATCATTTTTCAAAAGAAAAGAACTTAGTCTTTCATACCAAGCTCTAGGTGCTTGTTTAAGGCCATAAAGAGCTTTAGTAAGTTTGAAAACAGAATCTGGTTTTTGAGAATTTTCAAAACCAGGAGGTTGCTCAACATAAACTTCCTCCATTAAATAACCATTTAAAAAGGCAGATTTAACATCCATCTGAAATAATTTAAAATTCATATAAGATGCATAGGCTAAAAGAATTCTAATGGCTTCTAACCTGGCTACAGGTGCAAAGGTCTCATTATAATCTATTCCTTCTTCTTGATTATATCCTTTAGCTACTAATCTTGCTTTATTTCTAGTTATTGTTCCTTGATCATACTGTTTATTCCTAAAGACCCATTTAGTTCCTATTACTGGATAATCATGTGGTCTTTCAACTAATTCCCAAACCTTATTTCTCTTGAACTGGTTCAATTCATCCTGCATTACTATTACCCAGCTCTCATCATCTAAGGCTTCTTCTATGGTCTTAGGTTCTTGTTGGGATAGGAAAGCAGAGAATTCAACTATGTTTCCAAAGTTTCTTCTAGTTTTAATACCAGTCTCTAAGTCACCTATCACAGATTCTAAAGGGTGATTCTTTAAGGTTCTAGACTGTCTAGGCATTACATTCAAAGGTTCTTCAGTATCATGTTCTTCTTGAACTGGACTGAATTTCTTTTATATCATTTTCAAAATCATTCTTTAAATTCTCAAGTCTCATGTTTTCATTAGAATCAGGTTCATCTATTTGTTCTATCCTTTTCTCAAAAGGATCAGATTCATCAAATTTCACATGAACTGATTCTTCAACAATCCTTGACTTTTTATTATAGACTCTATAAGCTTTGGAGGTTGCAGAATATCCTAAGAAAATACCTTTATCAGATTTTGGATCAAATTTACCAAGATTATCTTTGGTATTCAAGATGTAAACCTTGCATCCAAAAACTTTAAAGTAATTTACTTTAGGTTTTCTGTTATTCCATAGTTCATAGGGTGTCTTTTTCAAAATAGGTCTTATTAAAATTCTATTCATTATATAACAAGCTGTATTAACAGATTCTTCCCAGAAATATATAGGTAGGCTATATTCATTGAACATAGTTCTAGCCATTTCTTGAATAGTTCTATTTCTTCTTTCTACAATCCCATTTTGTTGAGGTGTTCTTGGAGCAGAGAAGGTGTGTTTAATACCCATGTTTGAGCAAAAGGAATTAAATTCCTGGTTCTCAAATTCTCTACCATGATCACTTCTCAATGAGATTATATTAAAACCATTTTCATTTTGAATAGATTTACAAAAACCTTCAAATAAACTAAAAGCTTCACTTTTAAATTTCAAAAAGAAAATCCAAGTAAATCTAGAATAATCATCAACTAATACATAAACATATAATTTACCAGCTAAACAAGCTACTCTTGAAGGTCCAAACAAATCCATATGGATAAGTTCTAGAGGTTTAGTTGTAGCAACTTTATTAACAGATTTGAATGATGATTTGTGTTGCTTGCCAAGCTGACATGCATCACAGAATCTGTCATTTTCAAATTTGAGACTAGGCAAATCAGAAACTAGATGTTTCATAGATAATTTATGTAAATCATATATATTGCAATGACCAAGTCTTCTATGCCAGATCCAGGATTCACTTATATTAGCAGTTAAGCAGTTTACTTGTTGTTTACACAAGGAATACAAATCCAAAGCATAAACATTATCAGTTCTGGGTGCTCTAAACTTAAACAGTTTATCTTTAGAAACAGTACAACTATTGTTAGTAAAATCAACAGTGTATCCATCATCACAGAGTTGAGAGATACTTATCAGATTGTGTTTTAACCCTTGTACATAAAGTACTTTGTTGATTGAGACTGTCTCTGGATCTCCAACTGTTCCAATACCAATAATCTTTCCTTTGGCATTGTCACCAAAGGTGACAAGTCCTCCTTCCTTTCGAGTAAGAGAAGAGAAATTAGCTGAAGTTCCACTCATGTGTCTTGAGCAGCCACTGTCCATATACCATATTTCTTTCTTTCTTTGGTGACCTGCTACCTGCAAAGACATTTAAACAAATTGCTTTGGTACCCATATTTTGTTGGGTCCAGGAGTGTTAGCAAGCAGTGATCTGGGTATCCAGATTTGCTTTGTTTTCTTAAAATTGATTGAATCATATAGATCGTTGGAAATATAAGCTTTCTTAATTCCACATATTTGAGGTTGTCTTATAAAACAGTTTTTAGCTATATGACCTTTTGTTCCACAGAAGTTACAAATAACCTGTTTAGTGCTAGGAACAAAATAATTTTTGTATAACTTAGGTTTTTCTCCTTTACTTCCAATTCCAAACCTTTCCTTTTTAATTACAGTTTTTTCAAGTATCTCATTTAAGACATTTTCTCCTTTCGTAAAAACTAAAGAAGCCTTTTTATAAGATTCTACTTCATCCTGTAGAGTTTTTATTTTTGATTCAAAATTAATTTTATTTGAGTCAGCAGAGTTGTATCTGTCAATTAATTCCTTATGTTGTTTTAGAAAAGTATTTCTCTCATCTGAAATATCTTTGTGCAAGTTCTTTATAGATTTATATTTTTTAAATAATGAGTCATACCTTTCTTCAAGCATATTGCAGTAAGCTGCAAGTTTTTTATTTGAAAAGCTTGTTTCAGAGTTTGATTCATTATTTGAGTCAGAGGAGTAGTATGTGTGTACCTCATCAGTTTCAGCCATGAAACACATATTTGATTTTAAATTGGCTTCCTCCTTCTCTGAGCTTGATTCAGAAGAATTACTTGAGTCTTCAGAAACACTCCAAGTAGCTTTCATAGCTTTCTTGTCTTTCTGCTCATAATCATCTCTTTTGAAGAATTTCTTCTTCTTTGCATCTTTCAATTTTGGGCAATCCGGTCTGATATGTCCCATCTTTTTGCATTCATAACATCTCACTTCCTTGCTATCCTTTTTGAAGGATTTCTTGAAGTCTTTCTTTTTACTATAGAACTTTCTGAATTTTCTGGCTAGCTGAGCCAGTTCTTCATCCGAATTTGAAGAATCAGAGCTTTCTGATTTAGCACTTACTTCTCTGTTCTTCATCTTTCTATCCTTTTGTTGAGAAGTCACTTTCAAAGCAGTATTTTCCCTTTTTATGTAGACTTTATTCTCATTTACCTCATCTTGCATTTCAGCTTCGTACATCATCAATGTACCAATCAGTTCTCTCATAGTTAGATCTTTAACAGAAGTTGATTGTCTGATTGCTGCAGAGATTCCATTCCATCGAGTAGGAAGTACTCTCAGTACCTTCAACGCTTGATCAGCCTGCTTGATTGGTTCTCCTAGAGCGGTTATATTATTGACAATTTCTTTCAATCTTCCATTCATCTGAGTGATGCTCTCTCCTTCAATCATTCTGAAAGTATCGAATTTTAACTTAGCAGTTGCATATCTCATCTGTCTTACATTATCTGTTCCTTCATAAGCAACAGCTATTGTTTGCCACATTTCATATGCAGTCGGGCATTGAGATACTCTGTTAAATTCATCTGGTCCTAGACCACAGATGATTGCATTCATAGCTTTTGAATTTATGTCATACTCAGCCTCTGTAGCAGCACTCCATGTATCGGGATTTTCAGTAATTTCATAGGGAGTCAGAATCTTTGAATAGACTTCGTAACCAAGATTTTTCAGACAAATAATCATACGTGATTTCCAGCAGCCATAATTATCTCCATTAAAGTAAGGTGCTCTGACCATTGACATTCCCTCTCTCATATCAGCCATGATACACTATGTATAATCTTTAAATACTTCTAGCTTGATAAGACTTTAAAAATAAGAAGCTCCTCCTCTGATACCAATTGTTGGATCTGAATCTACGGATTATACACAAGAGGGGGGGTGAATTGTGTCTTTTCAAAATTATTATAATCTCTTCAATTTAGACAAATTCTGTCCACTATGCTTTTGCTCGATTAAATATGCAGCAGAAAAAGTAAAAGCATGAACACACGGATGTATAGTGGTTCGGGGAACAGAAGGCCCCTAGTCCACTCCACCAACGCTCAAATCCACGAGCTTGGCGATTTTCACTATCTGGTCCTCGTTTCCACAGACCTGTTCACAACTGAGTACAGGCAGTTGACACCTTTACAAGTTTCAGGCAAACACAGCCTTCCTGGTTCAAACACGAACCCACACAGCTTAGAACGAGAAGCTGATCACTCAAAAATAAAAAGGGTTTCGATAAAGAAAACACTTCTCCAGTTGTTCTTCACAATTGCAACAGAATGCAATTGACAGTAGATAGATCGTTGTCTTCAGAAAATAAAGATCTGTAATCAAAACAGTTCTGAGTCGATCCAGTTGCAATAAATATTACCAGAAACTTCACAACTTCAGCAGCAGTAGATTCACAACAGATAGTCGATGTAGAACACGTGAATCTGCTATCAAGATCTTCCTTCGGTAATAAAGGTTTTACACATCTTCTCGATCACCAGAAAAGAACGCCTTTTCACAGTCTCTGTTTCTTGCTTATTAAAAAGATCAAAATCTATCTTTCACACACTTTTCTGTGTATATATATAAAATCCGAAGTTTCCAAGATAGAACATATATATTCAAATCTGAGAAATTCTTCCGCATAAATAGATCCATAAAAATCTCCTTTAGATTCGCGATATTAAATAACAATAGAGCCGTTGTAACTCCCCTGAAGAATCGGCACAAAAAGCTCCGTTTAAATCAATCATTAATCCGTTGTAAATCGTCTTTGATTCAGTCAAAGTCGTACTTAAGAATCGGCTCGAAATCCGCTTAATAATCCGCTTGTTTGACCAATGCAAACGGAAACATCGTCTGTCAAAAATATCCCGACGCCAAACGTAGGGTTGATGACGTGGCTCCAAACGTAGGGTTCACAAACGTAAGGTTCACAAACGTAAGGTTGAACATACATACTTTCTCTTCAGCATTCAAACGTAGGTTTGATCATCCATACTTTTTCTTGCTTCAACTCTCCAAAGAACGTACGGTTGATTATAAAAGTAAGGTTGATGATCCATACTTTTGAGAAACAAACTCAACACTGAAAACTAACGTACGGTTTCTCTTCCATACTTGTCCAACAACGAAAACGTAAGGTTCCTTCCAAACGTAATGTTCTTTTTCAATACTTTTCAACAACGTATGGTTCATTAACCATACGTTTCAAAATAACGTAAGGTTCCTTAACCATACGTTTCTTTTAACATAAAAGGTAAACTTTTCATCCATACGTTACGTTCATCAACGTAGGGTATGAACAGTGATTCCAGTACGCGCTAAAATTGATCTCGCGCTACAGTGATTCCAGAACACGCTGAAATTGATCTCGCGCTACAGTGATTCCAGAACACGCTGAAATTGATCTCGCAATAAATGAAGTATGAAATCTCGTTGTATGAAATAAATAAATAAAATAAATTCCTGCAAAATACTCAACGAAATAATTAGTAAATACCTAAGGGTATTTGTGAGCATCAAAATCATCATAAAGAGACAGAGTATTATTTAAAATAATCTCCCCCTTTAAAAAACATTATTTTGAATTGTTTGAAAACAATACATTGCTCAACATATTCACCATTTATTTATTTTGTGTGGTGTATATAATATAAATTTTATATGTTATATCATGAATAAATTTATATTCATGGAATTTAAAAGATTCATTTGAAATTATTTCTTTGATGGGGATTATGATTCAAAAGTTACCAAAGTGGAAAGGATTTATTTCACAATCTCATCATTATTATGAATTGTAATGTTTAAATATCTCTTGGGTAAAAAGTTTTATATTTATATCTTAAAAACAATATCTTTTAATATCCAGTAGTTATTAAGTATCTTTTCATGTAATATTACCATTTTAAATTATTTTTTACATAAAATTATTGAGATTTTTTAAGAAAATAAAACATTATTTATATCTTTGGTCAAATTTGTTTTCTTCCATATACATGTTTTCTATGAATATTTAATAAAATATTGTTATGATTGTCCAAATAATTTATTAAATATATTTTTACCCATGTATTAATTTTTACAAAATTATTTTCAATGAATCTCCTTATCATTTTCTGAATGATATACTTAACCATTTTTGTTACAGTCTGCAACGAATTTTTTTATCTTATAAGACATTAGTTGGTTTTGAAAAAAAATCATGAACACTCGTTTTTTGGAGCTCACATTACAAATTTACATGGTTCCTTTTAAATAATATTTTCCTAATATTCTTGAAATTTTTAGTTTGTGAAATTTATTCTCAATGTGAAAATTATATTTTTTTCTCAATAATATTTTAATGGATGTTTTATATTATTTCTATTCATAAATGACATAACCCCTCATTTTACCAAATATTAAATTGGGAATATTTTTAAACGATACCATGAAAATTATTTATTTAATAAATTTATGATTAGTTTGACTGGAATTTTCTATTTTTATACCATTCCCCATAGTACTTTGGATGGTTTATGTTGATTATTTTTAATAATTTAAGAAAATTATTAACATTTTGTATAATAATTGTTTAACAAAAATGTTTAGCTTTATTATATTTCTCCCCTTTCATATGAAGAATGCGTTGGACTTAGTAATTTAGGGTTGGGGACCACTATATTCTCTTGATTCATCGGTAGGTCTCATTAGACAATCTATCTTGGTTTCTTGGCTGAGGCCTTACCCATTTATGTAAGATTTCTTAGCATAAGGCCTTCAAGATACGGTAATGTTGTCAAATTTATTCATTCCCATATTATGGGATTATTCATTTATGTCTATGTGATTATTTAATTAGTTAGAATATCCATGGATAATATTCAATCTCATGGGATTATTTAGATGAAATTATTTTGACCAAAATTTATTAATACCATATTATTTTTCTTTTTCAAGTAATTGATTAAATGGAATTTGTTTTGGTTATTTACCTTACAATATTTATTATGCCTTATTTTATTGATATATACTGATGCACACATACCCTTACTGAGAAATATAGACCACCCATTTCTTATGATTCATTTCCCCATGATTTAAAGAATTATACTGTGATTGATATTTAGGGATAGGATAAAATGAATAATAGTGTTGTCCAATTAAATTCTATTTTTTATTTTATCTTATCGATTGTAATATGAGATTAAATAATGTATATAGTCTTCTAAGACTACTAAACTATTCGTTCTTTTCGAATATAATTCCTTGTATATAGTGTTGATGTAATAAATTAACCACTAAATTTGGGCTAATAGGGTCATCCTCTTGATAGTAGGTATTAGATTAAGTTTAGTAGAAACATTTGGAACTTTATTTTGGAATACATGGATTAGATATTAGTTTCTTAAAATCAAATTTTAGGATAAGTCTAAATATGGTATAACATCCTAATATTTTGGTAAAGAAAATATTATGTTAGTTTCCTATAAATACATCAATTTCTTGATACTACAATTGGATGTGTCTCTAGTACAATTTTATTTAGGGGTAATAAATCCAAAAAGTTCACATTGGACTTTGACATGATCATCACCTAATGCATGAAAATATGCCTTATAGCACACCTAGTTTGATAGTCCCATAGGATATTCTAGGGTTAATTAACATTTTATATAAAACCATTAAGAAGTATTTGATTTTTTTTATTTGAAAACATTCCCAAGAAACATAGTTTATGATTATGAGATTAGCTATGCATAATGTTTTAAATTTATGTTCATTATGTCACTATTTTTAAAATTATACATTATAATTCATAATTTTATGATCTAATCTAGAGTATGAAATTAATTAGAAATGGAACGTAGTATAAAAAATGGAAAATGTATCAATAAATGTAATCCATTTAGAGATTTCCCGCCTGGGAAAGATAATGAATCTAGAGTTGGTGCTGCAACTGTAAATGAAGAAATTATAACTATATTGGGGTACATAAATCATGTTATGTCCAATAACCTTACCTGTATGGAGAAAAACATTGATCTAAAACATAGTGTAACAATGTGAGAACATATCACGATTTAGAAACCTCCATCATTTAACTAAAAATCTATTCATAGATGAGTAATGGATAAGTTCCATCAAAAAGATATTTATAATTTTTGGGAGTAATGAAAGGTATAATATTTTAATAGAATATTATAATCTCCCAAGGGATGTGCATCAATAGGGTCATTAATTAAAAACCCCAAGAATGAATAATAAATATAAAGAATGGAGTGAACGGATTTTAAGGTACTCTTCTTGGAAAAGTATTTTCCTCATAGGAAATGAGAAAATATGGAGACAAATTTAACGATTCCATATCAAAAGGAAGAAAAAAAAGTTTATATGTGTAAATATAACATTATATGGTTAGTAAGTCATAATGTGGACAATATATATAATTCCATGAGCATGATTGACCATTTTTTGATGGTATTAAGAAAAGACTTCATTAAGAACTAGTCTCTCAAACCTTCTAATCATACAAGGATATACTATAACTAGCTAGTCAGGAAAAGAAATAACTCTAGAGGTTTTATGGATTCAAAGGAAAGTTATAAAAAGTTTCATCTGAGCACTCTAGAAAAGAAAATACAAAAAAAAAATGGAAGAAAAAATAGTGGAATTTTTAGATTGTAATAAAAGTGAAAAGAAACATTACGGAACATGCTTACTAGTAATGGGATTTTACTACATGTCTCGATAGAAAGGCCACCATGATTTTTATTTAAAGGGAAAGAAAGAAGCTACTAATGTGTAATGATTCAACTATAAGGAGATGGGACACTATTCAAATAATTGTCTTAAGTATCAAGTAAATTTTCTCTAGAAATGTGTAAGAGAGAAAGGATATAGTTATGCAATCACGGAATTTGTGGTTAAAGTTATTAATGATGTGGTGGTAGGTACTTTACTCATATCTTCAAATATATATAATACTTTATCGGATTATGGGACTTCCCACTCTTTTATATCAACCATGTTCTCCACTAAAATAAGGTCTTTTCCTATAATCCTAATATGGTAGTTATTAATCAATAATCATAGTAGAAGTCATACCAAAAATAGGATATTTTAGTTATTTCCCATAATTACACCTAAACATTCCATATTTTTGAGTTTATTATTATACCATTGGTTGATTTTGATATAATAATTGGTATATAATGGATTAAAAAATATGATGCGAAGAATTATTATAAGGGGAAGGAAATTAAGATTTTTAATGAAGAAATTGATATACTTACCTTTAAATGGGATAATTCATCTTCTGAGTCATGTCTAGATCCACCCCCATCAACTACTATGAATGATATTCTTGGGGAAGAAGAGAAAGCACAATCTATAGATAAAAAATTTAATCTATAAATTGAAGAAGTACCTATTATATAGAAATAAATTGATGTATTTTTTAAAGATTTACCTGGACATCCACTAGATCATGAAGTCGAGTTTTCCACAAATTGTTTCCCTAATTTAATACTAATATCAACGAATCCTTATAGAATAAACATTGTTAAATTAGTGGAGTTCAACCAAAAAACCATAGGAGTTGTGTGCTAATGGATTTATATACCCTAGTGTTTCTCCTTAGGGAGCCCAAATTAATTTAGTTAAGAAGAAAGATTATATATATGTTTGTGCACAGATTATAAGGAAATCGATGTAATCATAATAATGAAAAGTCATCTTCTACCTTGCATCATTGAATTATTTGATCAAATTCATGGAGATCAATATTTTTCAAATATTGACATCCATTATAGTATCATCAATTGTGATAAAAGAACAAAGATACTCCAAATAAATTATTTCCTATGATGTATGAATATTACGAGTTTACTGTAATTCCATTTGGATTGAATAATTCACCCATAGTTTTTATGAATCTAATGAATATAGTATTCAAGAAATATCTTGATAATTTTTTATTGAATTTATTGATGATATGTTTGTGTACACTAAGAGATATGAGGACCTTGAGAATCAATTGAGGGTCATTCATAAGACTATTAGACAAAAATTGTTATAAGGGAAATTTGACTAGTGTTAATTATGGCTTTAAAAATTCTTCTTTATTGGTTATATTATCACTATGGATAGAATCTCCGTTGATCCTGTGAATAAAAAGGTAGTAAAATAATTAACTATACCAACGAACATAATCGAGTTATGTAGTGTCATTGGTTTGAAAGGTTAATGTGGGTGATTTCTTCAAATTTTTTCTTGATTATCTAAACCATTAAAAAAGATTTCTAAAAAAGGGGTAAGTTAGTATGTAAAATTAATGCGAAGAATGTTTTTTTGAATTGAGGATGATATTTCAGAATTCCAAAATTTTAATCTACAATCTAGAAATGATGGGTTGTTAATATATAGTGATGCATCAAAGAAGGGAATTGGTTGTTTCATTATAAAAAATGATAATCTTATTACTTATTTATTGAGAAAATTAATGATTGATGAACAAAACTATCCAAACTATGATCTTGAGTTGGTAGTTATAATATTTTCTTTGAATATAAAAAGAAATTATCTCTATGCTGAAAAGTGTGAGATATACCCTAATGATAAGAGTTTGAAACACTTTTTTTCTTAGAAAGATATCAACCTGAGGAAAGGGTGACGTGTCTAGCTACTCAAGTACTATTATTTCTAAATATACAACAACCTGTGGAAGGAAAATAAGGTAGCATATATATTGATCTAGAAAGATCATGGATTCAAGACCAAAATGAGGATTTATAGGGATCATATATTCAGGGACTTGGTAAATATTGATTTTGGAATTATCAAAGAATGAGAGACATCACTCCTTTTTCTACTGACTTCCAAACCATATTTGTTAGAAAATATAAAAAGTTATCAACTTGATTTTGAGAATATTTAAAATAAAATTTTTACCAAGAATTATAGAAAATGGAAAGGCATCATTTTGCAGATGGAATTTGGAAATTTGGGAAGAGTATATGTTTTTAATATATACATGAGCTAAAGAGGTTAATTTTTATATTGCTAATATATTGAATTTATCTATACACCATTGTAGCACTAGAATGTATAAATATTTGAAAGAAAATTTTTAGTGTGATAATATGATGCGGGAAATTGATGATTATGTGTCAAGATGTTTGGTTTTACCATAGGTTAAGGTTAAAAGACAACATCCTAGATGAATCATGTAACCTATTCATATTCCTGTATAGAAATGGGATTAAATTTCTATGGAATTTTTCACAACATTACCAAAGAATCCAACGATGAATAATGGAATATGGGTTATTATAGATTTTCTCATGAAATTTTAACATTTCCACACTATAAGCGAATAATTATCTCTTGAGTTCATTTTAAGACTCTATTAATATAGTTTTAATAATTCACGAAAACACTTCTATCAATTGTGACAGATCATGATTATTTATTTAAATTGGAATTATAGAATAGTTTTTAGAAGACTCTTAATACATAGTTTCATTTTATCATTTCATAATACCAAAAAACAGTTGGGTAATAAAAATGTAATATTCAAACATTATAATAAATGTTTAGTTCACAGTATTTTTACTTTAAAGGTACAAGGTATTAGTACTTCCCATTGGTAGAGATTCCCAATAAAAATGGATTCAATTTATGTATTAAAATGAAACCGTTTGAAGAATTATATAGAAAGGAATGTCTCGCTCAAATGTTTTTGGGATGAAGTTGATGAATGGGAGATTGTAGGACCATAAATTTTGGTAGAGTCAATGGAAAAAGAAAAGACTATTCCAACCCATAACAAAGAATCTCATTGAATAAAAAATATCTATATCTATAACCATAGGAAATATTTGGAATTTAGAGTGTGATATCATATTTAGTTGAAAGTAATACCATGTAAAGGTGCTATAAGGTTTATTAATTAAGGTAAAATGAACCCAAAGTAAAATAGACCTTTATAAATCTCTGAAATAATTGGAGTTTTGGATTGGAGTTTGGTAATGACACCAAGTCTCCCTAAATTACATGATGTGTTCTATATATCATTGTTAAGAAAGTACATGATAGACCCAAATAAATTTGTCTCACCTATCAAGAAATAGAATTAGAACCTAATATGTCTTATTATATGAATCAAATCAATATTCTGGGAACTAAAGAAATTGTTTTTAATAATCGTATGACTTGGATGGTAAAGGCACTTAGGAGAAATCATAAGATAGAAGAGGTGATGTGGGAACCTTTGGAAGTTATGATGATGAACTAACCAAATCGTTTAATAGTGTGACATTATAGAAATTTAAAGGATGAAATTTTTTGAATGGGGGAAGAATGTAATACCCTAATACTTTTTGATATATTTTCTTTTAAATAAATTCAATCTCTTTGATAGCTTGCGATACATGCAACCCGACATCTAAAAGAACTGTAAAATAATATATCATTATAACCTAACTATTAAATTGTTAGTTATGAATAGTAATAACTAATTTATGAAAATTATATGGTTTAAACATATATAAAATAAGTTCATTTGTTATCAACTAATTATAGGTAAAGCTAAAAATCATTTGAAAGAAAAATAATTTTTTTTTTCTGAATAATGTATTTTTTATGAAAAATGGTTTCATCATGTTTTGTGACCGGATTTTAAAATTAATGTTTACCAATTTTAGAAAATTTATTTTAAAAACCAAATTTCATTTTTGAAATAATCATTTTGAAATAATAATTTTGAAATCATCTTAGATAGAATTTGTGATAATTTTTTGAAAATATTTAGTTTTTGATGAATAGAGAAAATGATGCTTTTTATTGAAACCCACCTTTTTGTAGAAATATTTTACAAAGATACATTTTCGTTAAAATCGTATAAAAATAATTAGTTCCATTATATTATAATTAATTAAATTTAGTTCATTTTAATCAATTTTATGTTATATTTGAATATATAAAACTTTTTATACTCATGAAAAATTTTCCTTTGGAAAACCATTTTTTCATGGATTCAATGAGATTAAATTTAAATTAAATTCTAGCAATTTTTTATATTTAATTTTAAAAAATGAGATAAATATTTGGAATAATAATTAAAATTACTATTATATAAGAAGTTAAACATACATCTAGTCATACTGAATAATAAAAATAGTAAAAATTAATTATCGTGGTCAAGGTTAAAACGAGTTTAATTAGGATTAAACTATTTAGATAATTGTTAAAATGACCTAATTTGTTTACCAAAGATTATTTTATGTAAATATTTATAACATATATAATATTATTTTAGAAAATAAGACATATTTGAGCTTTGTGGTCTGTGGAAAACATGGTTATAATTTATTCTTTTCAAAAATGATAAGTCTTCCCTTCCCCCCACTTATAAAATGGAACCCATATTATCTCTTATTCAAAATTTAAAAACCCTTTATTTTAGAAAATAATTGATCAAAATCCTAATTAAATCATTCCCCACAACCTAGATTCCTTTTTGAGATTATAAAACTAATATAGGAAGGATTTAGGAATAAACATAAAAAGGTTTTCTAAAGAAGAGGTATAGTTCATTACCATACGTTTTCCTTTTATTTCTTACATTAACTGTTTAAAATATCCATAAATTAAGCTAAAATAATAAAAAAAATTATGATTAATATACTTAGATATTATTATGTTAATTTAATTACCTATATCCTTCTCCTCTTTAATCAAAATGTGATACATAACTGTTGATCGTGTGTATGGTGGACTACCATCTCGCGAACCAATGTAATTCATTTTCTATAACCATATCTCAAGGATTGATATAATGTTTAATTTAACATACATATATGATATTTACGACATTATTATACTTAAAAAATAATAATATAAAATCTATATTTATACCTTACAATCCGTTGGAAAATGATAATGTCACTCATGCGTAAGAGTGGTCGATCACCTCCACGTAGCGATGTGACACAATTTTTATTTTATATTGAAATAGTTGAAAATATGGATATATTTAATGAATTTATATGATATATATTATATAATAATTATTCTATAAATGTGAAATATTATTTAACTTTCATTCGTTCCATCCGTCATGAAATGAAAACAACGTTCTTTGTGCGCATGACCTACCGTCTCCCTGAACGGTGTAACTCGATATTCCATGCCTAAATTTTATGGAAGGGTATTAAAAATTATATATGATTATATATGATATTTATATCATAGTTAAATTATTTATATGATGTAACCATAATCAATTTACAGGGACCCAAAATACCAAATTAAAACATATATTAAAAACAATGTAGTAATTACCCAAATTAGTTATTTTAACAAATACTTGGTAATAAATGGGTGATAAAAAGTTATAAGTAAATAATATAAGTTATTATATATTTCATTATTTTTTTTATATTTATAATAAATCAATATTTATTATACAGTGGTTTCTAACACTTATGGAGGAAATCAGAACCAAGGTAAGGGTTACTCATCTCACTTTTACTTCCATGAGACAAATGCCATATTCACCACTTATTAATTTTTTGTGGTGCATACATTGAGAATTTTTTATGTTATTTAATGAATATATTTTTGTTAAAGGTATTTAAATGTTAAATTTTTTGTTATTTATTTCATGGGGCTTGCAATTCAAAAATTTATAAAAGTAGTAAGGGTCTATTTTACAATTTCATCATTATTCAGGAATTTTATGTTTAAGTATCCCTTGGGGGAATAGTTTGATATTTCTATCTTAAATAAAATTTATTATCCTATAATATGGTTATTCATGAACTTCTAAAGAAATAGAACCATTTTCCTCTCTTTGTTACTTAGAATGATGCCAAAAATGTTTTTAAGAAATTTTTTCTTTATGTCTCTCTTTAGTCGAAAATCAATTTCGTCCATATCCGTGTTTTCTAAAAATATTTTCAAAAAATATTTTTGACATTATCCAAATGATTTATTAAATACATTTATACCCATATTTTACTTAGTAATTATTATTTTCAAAGGCATATTATTTTTATTTTATGAAAGAGGTACTTTTATCATTTTAGAAACAGTGTGAAAATAATGTTTTGTTAAACTTATATGACATGTATTGAATTAAACACTATAATGAACAATAATTATTTTTATTATTCCATTAAATTTTCTTAATAATATTTTTAAAAAAATGTTTTTTCTAAATATTCTAGAAATTTTATGTTTTTGGCAGTAGTTTTCAATGTCAAAAATATATTGTCCTCCAGAATGTTTTATTTGAATTTTATTGTATTTCTATTAATCAAATACAAAAAACATAAATTTAACTTATTCTCTATTGGGAATATATTGTAATCATACCATACTTATTATTTCTACATATAGTTTATGATTAGTTTTATTGGGATGTTCTATTAGGATACCATTGGCCATAATATTATGGATAGTTTATATTTATTATGTTTATTTATTTAGGGAAATAATTAAAATTGCATATAATAATTCTTTTAAAACAAATTAGGTTGATTATGTTTATCCCCTTTCATGTGAGGAATGAATTTGAATTAGTAAGTAATGGGAAAGGCCTATTATATTCCCTCACTGAATCAATATGTCTCATTAGCCAAACATTCTTGGCTATTTGGATAAGGAGTTACCCATTTATGTAAGATTTCATGGCACATGGCCTTAAGTATATAGTGATTATTTCCATAATTATGCATTCACTAATTATGAGATTATTTATTTACGTCCATGTGATCATTTTATTTGTTAAAATATCTATGGGAAAGTTTCATGATCGTGTGATTATTTATATGGTATTATTTTAATCATTATTTATTCCTTCCATATTATTCTTGATGTACCAATTATTGATTAAATTGTATGTGTTTTAGTTATTTACCTTTTAATTTTTATTATGCCTTGTTTTTTGAAGATATATTCCATTATACACATACCCTTACCAAGCATTAGAGATATCCCCTTTCTTGTGTTCCCTTTCCCAAAGATTCCAAAATGTGTATTATCCCACCGAAACATTTTTTTTTTTCATTTTTCAATAGCTGGTTTATGGGTTCCCGGTACCCATACAAACAGTCCCCAAAATCCAGAATTCAAATTTCTAATTCAAACTAAAACACATCCATCAAACACCATGTGCCACACCTCGAGACTTAAACCCATCATCAAACGTCTCCTTCACTGTATCACAATTACTACAGATCGAACGCCATCACACTGCATCGTGTCATGCACATCATCTCTATTGGTCGCCGGTGAGACCGTTGGAAGCATCGTCATCTAAAAACTGAGATCCATCACCACATTCCACCGTTCACCACAGTAAAATGCCAAAACCATCAACTGATGACGTCGCCGAAGCACTGTCAGACCACCACCTTCATCCCATCCACCGAAGAACAAACTATAATGCATGATCCACGACCTGTCTTGAACGAACAGAAAAATGATTTAACCTCTTCAACCAGAGCACCATTGAGCTTCACCATCATCCTTTGACAACACTGAAGAATTTCCAGACCAAGAATCATGCCCTCCTTGGCCAAGAACATCCAAGCCGAAATCGGTGAGTAAGAAATACACCACCAGATCGAAACAAAACAACATGAAACAAACTTCCCCAAACCAACTAAACCAACTCAACCTCAAAACCGCTTCCCAGAAAGCATCATGAAACCCTAATAATACATAAAAGTGAATAATAAATGGAGGAAAAGGCACCTCATCTTCTCAAACAAAACTAGATCCTGATACCGTCATCCGACAACTCCACAGATATAATGCTCTACATTCAAACGCCCAAATCTGGATGAAGGGACGGTCTCAGACTACCAGGCCAGGAACTCCGGCACAGATTCAACACTGTGTCAAAGAGAAAGACACCAGTGCGCATATAACAAGTCAAACAAGGTCGTAGCAATAGAGAACCACCACCTCGACCAGTCGAACCAGGAAGGTGGGGGAGCACAAATCCGGGAATGGGAAGGCGGCACGAGAACCCTAGCGGAGCGACAATGTTCCCCTTATGGGCCCATCCTTCAATATTCCACCCAAAATGTGTATTATTATTTATATAAAGGGATATGATAAATGGATTAATAGTGTTCTGGAAGAAAATTATAGGTTGTATTTTATGTTTTCAATAGTAACATGTGATTCAGGTTTGTATCTAGTCTCATAAGACTATTATCCTATTTGGTTATTCATGATGTGAATCCATGCCTCTTGTTCCAATGTAATAATGTAACCACTGACTTCAGTCTACTATCTCTAGGGTCATTACGAGGTCCAACTCCATTTTTTTAAAAACAAGTTACCATAGTAAAAGTTAGTCTCCTCATTAGGGGTTGAATGTGGTAAAATGGATAAATTAAGAGATAAGGTAAGAAAATTTCATAAAAACAGTAATTAAATGATTGGATAGTGGATTAATTGATCTTAACCTTATTTTGATTCAATTATTAGAAAATTTGGATCAATTTTATTGAATCATGACATTTCTTTTATAATAAGAAATTGATATTTTAAAAAATAATTCTCATCTCATTTATTTTCTTAAAAAGGTTTTTATGAAAAGGATAAGAATAAAAAAACATTATTAATGGTATATACGATAATATTGATTATTAATAAATTATATTTATTTCAGTAATTTGTTTTAAATTTAAAATAATAGTATAATTTATAAAAACACATATGCAATGTTGACACATTCTTGTGCATATAGTAGAAAATTCATATTAAATGGTTTTACAAATATTAAAAGGACAAAATTTAGATTAAATAGAACCTTTAATGACTTTTGGGTATACTAATTATTTTTAGGAAGTAATTTAAATTTTTAAATTATAAGTTCATGCTTACCTAGGTATCTTTGAAGTTAAATTATGAATATAATCCATGAAATGACATTATAGGGCATTTCATGTTAAAAATGATTCAAAAATTAAATAAAAAGCATGGAAATATTATTATTAGTAAATGGGGTAGATAAAAATATTTTTTTTTTCATTTTCCATTTATGAGCCTCTTCTATTTTTAAAATATCATTCTTTTTCATTAAAGACTTAATTTTTAACAAAATGCCATGGATTTTTTTCTATAAAAGGGGACCCGATATAACATTTTAAAAGACACACATGATATCATTTCTCACTATAAAATATATCAAAATTCACATAAAAACATCAAATTCAATTTCCCAAATCCATTAGTTTGACCATTAACCTCTCTCCAAAATATATTATGTTCAATCGAAAGGAGGATATCAAGGGAAGTGAAAATTATCTTAACCAAGTTCATTTAAATTTATTTATTCTTCCTCCTAATCCAAATATATAATAATAAAAATAATTTAATTAAATATGTATCATTATTATACTAAAATTTAATTATCTTGTTTTAAAAAACATTATTTATCTTTATCCCATCCATTAGAAAATGAAAATGTTGCCCGTGAAACCTGCAGAATACTACCTTCCTGAGCGAAAGATTTTATTTTCCATAATTTCCAACCATGGAAGTTTAAAAAAATAGATTTATTGAATAAATATTATATTTATAATATGATTAAGGTCATTTAATTATTTTTTCCATTATTTTAGTAATATTAAAATTAAATGGGTATCATAAAATTTAACCATCTAAAACAAGCATACCGAAGCACTTTGTAAATAATAACTTCTTAACATTCTATTTTATTTATCTTCATAATCTACATCTTATATAATATGATTTACCACTTCAATATAATAGTTTTTAAATCATTAATATTCTATAGAAGTTATATTATCACTATACAATAACATATTATTACCTATTCAACAATTATAATGTGTTTTTGTTTGGGTGAAATTTATCACTCACTTGAATGATGTTATAATATTTATGTATCAAATGATTAATAAAACATAAATATTTTTAATAATATATTATAATGATGAATTTAATATGTTTTAATTATTTTTATTGGTAATACTCAAAAGTATATTTCCCAAAAAAATCAATTTGTTTTTTAATTCAATAAACACGAAAAAGGGAAAATTTTAAAGAATTTCATATGAACCATCAATGTAAGTTCCATGAAATGACTATGGGGATAAAAACTATACCAACCAATTTTATTAACTTATAATGAAAATTATGCAGATGATTAATATAGATACCATCCCCTTTTACACATATTTTTATGTGATTTTAAGTATTATTAACCATTAAATACAACCTAAGGATCGTAAATTCAGGTGTCCTTGTAATATAAGGTACATAAAATTAAAAACATAGTACTATAATAAAACATATTTTTGTTAATTATCCATAAAGAGATAACAACTTCCTTGGAGCTCCAATATCTTCATAGGATAACCTGGGGAATATATTGACAAAAGGGATGAGCTAAAAATCCTATTAAGGGAATAAACAAAGAAATAAAAAATAGCACATGGGATTGAAGGAATAACATGATGAAATTAAAAGGAATGGAACATGAATGAACATATGGAACCATTAAATATATAACATGGGATCATTGAATCATGGAAATATATAAAAGTGGTAGAAATATATAACATGACATAAAATGAGTCAAATTTGGCCGTCTAGACTATATCACATTGTGGATAAAGCCTCGAAATAGATTTAGGATTACTCCATGTCCCAACATGATGTATCATGAGACCAAACATTACCAAATTCATTGGATCACTATCTGGGTGCACCCATGATAACATGTTCATGAATATGTGTTCCATAAGAATAATCAAATATAATAAATAAACAAAAGTGTTATCCATGGAAAGAAATTGGTATCACAATCATGTAATAAGGCATAACCAAAGGAAATATCAGAATGGTGTCCATAAAAGAATATATTTAAATAATACATGGAAATTAATAGGGGAAAAAATGTATGTATCATGAAAAAATATTTCCACCTAAAGAGAAGACATGTAAAAAGAGTGTTTAAGAAACCATTGAAATGAGACACTCTAGTTCAGTTTAAAGAAAATATTAAAGAGCCTTTAATGAGGAAAATTCCATAATTGTTTGTATAAAACATGTAATTAACTAAGAATGTTTTTAATGATAAAATAATTAATTTTAGGAAAAAAATTGTGGCTTATAACATATTATGGAGTGTACTTGAAAATGGTTAATAAATTGGAAAGTTCTCTTTAATCAGGAATTATTGTTGGGAGGAATTGGGAAGCAAACCTTAAAAAAATGTAATTCCCCCGAAATGAAAGAATAATTGTGATTGGTAAATATGTTTGGAATATAAATAAATAATTTATAATTATTAAATATGAATAATTAAAAATTTTATTTTGGTATAGATAGAGAACTTGTTACTAGAAGGAAAAATTGATGTTTTGAGAGAATCCCTTACCTTATGTTCGAAAGTATTCTGCACTTGTACTTAATGTCCTTGATAATAAAATTAAATACATCAATTTATTAATTAATTAAAAACATATTATATATATATAATTAATTTATTATAATTTTATTAGGTTTATTCATGGCCTTTTAATGAGTTATAAGATTCAAATATCATTATTCTGAGAGTGTTCATTTCATGGTTTCATGGTCGGTTCAGTTGGGTAAAATTATAAAAGTTCTTGTCAAATGGAATAAAAAATCCAAAATTGGAATGATATGGAATTAATATATTTCCATTAAATTAAATGGACCATTATGTCATTTTATTTTTTTTGGCCTGAGGATGATCCCATAGAAAAAATGTTAATGATAAACGTTTATATTTTTGTTGTTTTTTCGATCATCACTAACTAGTTTTGTTATATTATTTAATATTATGTATATATTTTAGTTAAATAACATTAAATAAGTTATAATAAACAAATTATAATAATTATTTAATATTAAAATGGTTTTATTACCATCCATGAAGGCAATAATAAATAATAAAAACTCATCATCCATGAAGGTTGTGAATCGACACCTCACAAAAAGTGTTTTCATTTTTAGAATAAAATGAGGGGAGAATGGAATTGATGATGGATATTCCATTAAAAAAATAACATTACATTACATATATATACATGATAATATTTTTATCAGGTTACTTTATATATGTTAGGTTATTTAAGGATAATAAAATAAAAATATTAAAGTGAAAGTGGGAGGGTTTTACCTCTTGATTGGAATCTCCTTAATAACTACCTTAAGGCACTTGGAAATGGTATTTTGGAAAGAAAAACAAGACCCGAATGTGGGGAATAAGTTTGTGGGGATGCATTTTGATGAATATAATCAATATCCAAGGCTTATAATGTCTGAAGATAAGAGGTGGTGATGGGTGGAATTTATTGTGGGAGGAAAGGGGTGTTTTGGATTATTTTATTCATTTGATTATTATATTGGCCCAATACATTAAATAGTGTTGATTTTTAGGACTAAATAGGGTAAAAGGATTAGGATAATTTATTCCAATGGGTTATTACCTCATATATACATCATCCATGATGCAATAATTCATGAATTTATTAAATAGCGTAAATTATTGAATTTCACTATTCACTAAAATTTGAGATATTTTAGAAAATAAAAAAAATTCACCTTGAAATTTATTTGACACATATAATTTCAAAATGGAATTAATTTTAAGAAAATAATTTTATAAATATGAGAAAATTAATTTTTATTTAAAATAACTATTTATTTGAAAAATACCGATTTTAAAATTATAACTAATTTTATAACACTTTAAAAAATTAATTAAGATCCCATAAAATTATCTTATATTTACAAGATGAAAAAATATTAGACTATTAGTCTATTTAATGAAATAAAATTTTAATTTAAATCATTATATAAAATTAGTAAATTGTAAATAAACATTTACATTAAAAAAATACTAATATTTAATTTATCATTTTAAAACATTTATTTACTTATTCCATGATATAAATTTATTCAATTTTCATTCATAAGATTCCAAAATTTTATTTATAGTTTCATAGGTGAGGATACTATTTTATTGGTTGGTTTACCATTCCTAATGGTCACATTACTATTCCAATGGCCAAGTTACTATTTGATTGGCATAGGTTCATTAATTTCTATAAATACCACTTATTTCATTCTTCATTTCTGAGAATAATATTTTTATTGGGTTATATATGTGATGTTTGTGTTTTATACTATATAACATAAATATCAGAAGGCAAATTCAATTGATAAAATATTGGGTCATTATATTCTCCCCCCTTATGAAATTTCACACTTTAAATTTCATTTTACCTAATATGGTAAAAAAAGAGGTTACTTCTTGTTATTCTTTTCCTCCAGTTCCCTTGTTCCATCTTCATACATATGTTTCCACTATAATAATTTGACTTTGTGACTAGTTTTTTTGGGTAAAACATTATCTTCGGCTGTTTCCTCTCCCTCTCATCCTGTGGTATTATTTAGTGGAGATTAGGAGGTGGAGGATTTAGTGCATCTTATTTAGTGCCCCCCCCCCTCTTCCCTGATTTCCTATTGTTTCCATCTATTCTTTCCTAACTTTTATATTGATGGTCTCACATTCTCACTGGTGCTCCATGTTTCGGTTTTTGATGATGTATTCTCACATGATGGAGGGTGGTGGTCCTAATGAAGGTTGCACAGTCATTACCTTTGGCCGCCTAATCCCTAGATCTGACCCCTTTTTCTTCTGTGACTCTCCATGTTGGATCTATAGTGGTATTCGGATAGAGTTTTTGGGTTATGAGGTTCATAGATTGACAAATTTCTTGGAACTCCTCGGCTGGCTTCAGCTTTCTCATATGAAGTTGGGTTCATGTGTAAGGGATTTCTTGAGATCTCTTCCTCAAACCATGTTAATAGTTTTATGTTTTTTCC
The DNA here is from genome assembly GCA_963277665.1 of Viscum album. Lineage (NCBI taxonomy): Eukaryota > Viridiplantae > Streptophyta > Magnoliopsida > Santalales > Viscaceae > Viscum > Viscum album. The sequence continues at coordinate 2,134,256,164 of OY728145.1, forward strand.
CAGGAAAGATCAAAATAATATTTAGATGATGTAGATCTATGTTTCTAGTTTTTGGTGTTGTTATGTTCTAGATGTGATGGTGGCCATCGGCGTGGGGAGGCCATGGTGATGATATCTCTTCTGAGGCCTTACTATGTTCCACACTCTCCTCTTTCTCTATGACTCCACAACTCTTCTCCTAATTGGAAATGTGTTGTGGTTTTATAGTGTTTGGGATATGATTTTGGGTGGTTGAAAACATTATAGGTGGTGTCTCTCCTGACTGATTCATCTTCATATTTGGGTTCAACCATGATGACATGTTTAGTGAGTTTAGATCGGTTTCTATGTGATAGTATTTTGGGTTTCCAGTGGTGATTTTGTACTCTGGTGGATGTTTCTTTTCACCAAAAGGTGATGGATATTGAAATGACATTTGGTTTGAATATAAATGATGTGAGTATGAAAGTGGTGTTGTGATGATGGTAGTGGTGTTGTGATGACACAATAGTCTTGACGATGTAGGATTACCCGGGTGACTGTTTGATTTGTGGGCTTTGTCACTGAATCAAATACTGCAGTGATGCCTTTTCTTTTTGAAAATTTTTGCACCCTAAATTTTAATTTTTAATTTTATATAAGGTGTTAGGTTTAATTAGGTCATGTGTGGATTCCATTCTACCCTCAAAGTGTATCTTACGAAAATATCAAGAAAAACTATTGGGAGTGTATAACTTTATCTCTATGGACCATGATCTTCACCAGATGCTCCTTATAAAAGAGAACATTTTATAACTGTACCACATATGGATTTTCTAAATGTGAGATATCTATTATGTACTTACTCAATAGATATATGTGGAATTCAACATGTACTTAATACATGGTAGGTGGAAGTGCTGGTTGATAGGCTATAGCTCAAAAGAAATCAAGAATCTCAAAGGGGTCATGTACCCAAGGCACTTCTTTACATTATTCTAAAATCTCTTGATCCTATTCCATGGAGTTATGCAAAGGAATACCATATTTTCAACCATAAACTCTAGGTCATCTCAAAAATTTAATGCATAGATCATAGGGTAAATTTGGGAATCCAAAATATGATGCAGAATGAATTCCACCTTTTTACCATTTCATCAACTATTTTAGATCATAGAAGATTCCATTCACTAAATTATTCCATGCATGCTGGTGTCATACATATTTTCCCATAAAGGAATTAATATGGAGACATTTTTATTCTTGACTATAAACTATTGTTTTAAGAGAACTCGAACAATGGTAAATATTGGTCCCATCATCCCTTGATGTCCATAGAATATACTTTCAATATACATTCTAGTGTTTGAATAGTCCCCCCATATTAGACATTAGTTTGAGGATGATAAGTTATTCTAGAGTTAAACTCATTTTTAAGATCATGTTGGAGGATTTTTGAAAACATGTATGTAACTATATGATCTTGATAGGATACAATTGATAGTGGAACTCCTTGAAGCCTCACCACATCTCTGATGGATATGCATGCTATTTTATTGAGTAAGAATTCCTATTAAGTTTAGATAATGTGATATTTATTTATAAGAAGATCCAAAATGGGACACATAGAATTATTTCATCAGGATGTTTTTTTATGTCCAGTGACAAAGTCCATGGTGAAGTTTTCCCATTTCCACTTTTGTTGGAGTAATGTTTGCAACATTATATTAAAAATTTTCCTTTCAGTCTTCTCTAACTGATATACCATGAACTTTGATGTATATTCAGTGATATTTTTCTTCATATTGTCCCCCCAATAGTGCTCTCAAAGTATTGATACATCCCTGTGCTTCCCTATTGAATAAAGAAAAATGATCTATGTGCATCATTGAGAAGATAATTATTTATCTCTATATTTGATTGTATGCATAACCATAAATAAATTTTATGACTCATTCCTTTTAAAATTTGAACTATGAGTATTTTACTTTTCTTATAGCTTCCACCTTTTTCAAAATTTCCACATTATTTCTTTGAGAATCCATTATTTTATCCACAAGGTATGGTTGAACAATCATTTGATAAAGGATTGATGATATTCCTTTCATAATGATTCCCATGTCTAAAATCTGTAGGTCTAAAAAGATTGGATGCTTAAAAATTTTCATCATTGATAAAGTTGTGGGATCTTTTACACATAATGAATCCACCGCTTTATTGGATTTACCAGGATGGAAGTGGATTGGGAAGTCATAATCCTTGATGAGATTTAACCATATTTGCTGGCACATATTAATCTCTTTCCATGTGAATATATACTTTCGTCTCTTAGGATTAATATATATCTAAAAATTATCCCAATAGAAAAATTATCACTAGATTTTCAATGTGATGACCATAGTCACTAACTCCAGATCATGAATGATATAGTTTTTCTCCTGAATTTTCAACTACCTTTAAGAATAGGATATTGATTTATAATTTTTCATCAGTATATAGCCAAATATTTATTTAAGAATCACCATATACCTCAGAGAGTTACCCACTTATCAGATGTGTGAGTACTAGCATAGTGATAAGCCTATTTTTCATCACTTTGAATATGTCTTCACATTCAATGGTTTAGAAAATCTTTTGACCCTTATGAGTCATCTTGGTTAGTTTCTTTGACAATCATGATATGTTCTTCACAAATTTTCAGTAATACCCGTCCAGACCAAGGAAAATATGGATCTCCATTATAGATGCTAGACAGGGCCACTCCTCAGTTTCCATTATTTTAGAAGGATCCCCATACAACCTTTTGTTGTTCATTACATACCACACAAATGATGCTTCCTCTATCCAGAACTCACATTAGCTATATTTTTCATATAAATTATCCCTTCAAAAAGTCTTTAACATAGTATTCAAATGATCCTTGTAACAGCCTAAGATTATTTATGAAGTATATTTTTAAATAATCTGATTTCTTTAATATATTTAACAACATTCTAAACCATGTTAATCTTGTTCCACTTGCAACACTGACAAATCTTGCGCTACAAACAACACTATGTTTCTAAAAAATATCATTTTATCATTGTAATTATTTAAAATGGAATAATATAACCCAACCAATATAACGACATGTATGAACATGATTAACCGAATAATAAAATTATGGTTTACACATGTATATATAATTTCTTGACCAATCCATCATAAATGAACATGAGTTTTTTAAAATAAAAGGAAATGTTTTTTGGAGAAACAATTTAAATGTACTTAAGTGTGTTTTATACCAATAAATAAAAAATAAATCTTTTAGGATAATATTAATAAAATATACATAAAATATATTCAACATAATCTTTAACAATAATATTTGGTATTTTCGAGACATGATATAAGAACAAATCCGATTTTACTCAAAAAATAAGTGTTTTTTCTAAAAAGATAGTTTTATCATCTTTTGATGGAGAACATGTTAAAAATATAGTTTTTACACTTTTATAGATTTTACTTGAGAAATTAAAATTATTATTTTGGATCGGTATATAAAAATTTACTTTGGGTAATCATTTGGTATTTTTCTGAGAAGTTTCATGTTTTGATGAATATTAAAAAAACTGATTTTATTGAAAACTAGATTTTCTTTTAATGGATTTAGAATTTAAAATTATGTTTTGGATTAGTTTTAAATTTTAATTAGTTTATTTTTTTAAAATAACCCAATTATGTTTTTTAAATGTATTTTACAAACAAATTTCATATAAAAACATTTTATGTTTTAGTAGGTAATTTTTCTAAAAGACTTATTTTCATGGTAGTTTAACAGTTTTATTTGAAACTAGATTCAGAAATTTAAGTGTTATGAATTTTGAAAAATTTATTCCAAATTTTTATTCATAAGGTCCAATTTTTTTTAATAGGTCCCTTTTATTTTTTTCCAAAATGAATAATAACCATAATAAAATTTGTTACCAAGATAAATGATAAATTGTTTAATTTAAGATAAAAATAAAATTATGAAGATTATAAAATGACCCTAACATAAGAAAAAAATTAATTTGATAAAGAAACATCAACACTTAAAACCTAAGGATAAAAATTACATTTCTAATGGACACTTTTATTGGGAAATGACTTATATAATATTTAAATCAAATAAAGTCACAAAATGCCACTTTCTTTGTCTTTAATGTACCTTAAGTGTCCACATTGGAAACAAGTAATGTTATGAATGAATATATCAATAAATTTTTACTTAATATAAATATTTTATGTTAAAAATTTATTTTTTATTTTTTCGGTTAATATATGAAATTATGGTATTTATAATATTTTTTTAAAAATAGTTTAAACATGTCACATTCATGATTTAAATTGTATATCATTTCTTATATATTTCAAAACAATATATATATTCGACTATAAATATTCATATGAAATATAAATTCTTTATCTTTATCACGGTATGTTATTTTTTATTTTTTAGTAAACAAATAATTATACTAGATAATTACGCAACACTGAACTTGTAATTTTTTTATTAATAGAAATATCAGATAAATGATAATAAAAATATTAAAATAAATATAATTTTAGATAATTAATGTGATAAATGAAATTAGTATATGAACCTATCCTCCTAGGTATATACAAAAATATTTTTTTTGATGTTAACATGTAACATTGACATTTTTAAAAGTCCCAATAATTATTAGTTTCAAAATTGACACTAATGACATTTTTATAAAAAAATGTTTTATTAAATTATTTAAAAATAATAATTTTTTAAAAAATATAAAAAAGTATTATTTGGATAAAAATGCTATAAAAGGTTCATTTATTCTATAAATTAAATTAAATAATGAACATTTACAACTTTTTAATATTGAAAGAGTTTCTATCATAGTTAAAAATTAAAATAGGTTAAGTAAGGGTTAATAAAAATTATAAGGTAAAAAATATTGCAAAAACATGTCTAAAATATATTGGTTGATGATATAAAAACATTATGTCATCTTAGTTTTGAATAAATATCCTTTTTAGGTATTTATTTCGAGATTGAATTTATTATAAATTCAAATGTTTTTGAAATTCGAAAAGTGCCCCTCACCTCAATTAAAAAAGGGAACCTTATTCCTAGATTCTTTATATAATTTGGACCCTTATACCTCGAACAAACTACACCAAATTCTATTATCCACTTCCCTGGTCATATTATAGTGTTTTTGGTATTCTAAAAGTACCAAATCTATAGTCCTTTAGAGGCGATCTAAAGGAGTCATTTCAAAGAAGAGGTAATCACCCTAACCGATCACTCTCTTTTTCTACTCTTATATACCACCTATAAATGTATGATATATATTATAAAATAATAAATTCATAATCCTAAATATTCTGAAATTTCCTTATGATTATTAAGACATCACTATAAACCCCTTTTCCCATCAAAAAATAAATGAAAGTATCACTCTTGTGTATGTACGACTTACCGTCTCCACATAGCGATACAATTCAAATTCCATCACCATCTTTTATAAGTTGTAATTATGGTGAGTAAAATATTAATATATTATATTTATGAAATAATAATACTTATTTAATGATAATATCATATATAATGTTTTACCATCTAATCTTTTGGGAAATGATAACGTCACTCATGCATACATATGGTTTACCATCTCAACAATGCTATGTAGTTTGTTTTTCATATATATTTCAAATCGATGTTTATAAGGATTGATTTCATGAATATATATGATATATATTACATAAATATTATTATTAAATGATAATATATTATAAAATTTTCTTTCCTTTAATATGATTAGAAAATTAAAACAGCTTTTATGCGTACGTACGACTTACCATCTCCATGAATAGTGATATTCATTTATATATTTTGTATATTATTATAATAACATATGTAGTGAATATATATTATATTGATATAATGGTTATAATTATGTATAATATGAAATAAATATACATATATATATATAATACAAAAAATATAACAAATTAAAACACTTGTGAAAAAAAAGAACTTCTTACCTGAAACATAACATTAATATAAAAATTGTTAATAAACGGGTAATAGAAGGCCATATGTAAAGAATATATGGTATAATATAATTCAATGTAGTTATTTAATATTTTTATAATAAAATTATATTTATTATAAAGGAGGTTCGCAGGTGTACGATGTGATTCAATACATATGGTAATGGATTTATGGGTCAATTTTATTTCTATGGGACACATGCCTTATACACTAATTATTTATTCTATGTGATGTATATAATGCCCATAAATTTATTTTATGTGTCTTATCAATAATAATATAGAATTTTAGTATCTATATAATTTTATTTCTTTTATGGGGTATATGATTCTACTGATTATAATGTCATGATTATTTGTTTCACAATCTCATAAATATTTGGGATTGTTTCATTTTAAGTCTCCACTGTGAAATATTTATCTTCCATGTTCTTGTTTTCTAAAAATGATTTCAATTTTTTTAATATTCTCTGGTGTATTTTTAAATTCATTTTTATCTATTTTTATCTTTTTACTACATGGTTTGAAAGGAATATTTTTTTCATTTTCCCAATGAGTTACTTCGTGACTTTTCCAGAAAAAGAATGAAAGGAATACTTTTTTACATTATACGGAATGAATGAAATTTTCCACCATCATTATTAATTAATGATTTGAAGTTTCTTTTATAATATTATTGGGTTATTTTCAAATAATATTTTCTCTTTTAAAATTTCACAACTTCATAAAATAAAATGTTTTCAAAGAAGAAAGAATATTTTTCTCATGAATTATTTAAAGTGATCTTTCGGAACCATTTTCTATCTAACACAATGTTATGTGGGGTTAATTATGTTTTAATTGGTATATGATCCAATGGAACCATTATTATTCCCTATCTCAATGTTTTATGTTCATTATGGATTTATGTTTATGAATTCTATTTCTTTTCCATGAGTTTATTTATGATGAAATGATTTTGAAACTATCATTTTTATGGGTTCTGATACGAGGAATGAATTATGTTATTTGGAAAAAAATGTATAGTTTTAATTTTGTTATGAGTGGTACCTATATATCCTGAAAATTCATTGGGAAAATATTTATATCTCATGAGATATATAAGACTGGAATGGGAAGTGACCTTGATTCAGGAATATAAGACTAGAATGGGAGTAAAATCAGTTCAATAATACGTGGATGAAATGTTGAGTGAACCTAGTTTAGAAAGGCATTTTTTTCACTATGATGTTATAGGTAATGAGATTTTAATAATATGAAAATTATTTTTTATGATTATGAGTATTCTATAATTATGATTAATCTTTTATATGTCATGGAATATGCTATTTGGTTCTTTATGAACTTTTATGATTTATTCCTTGAAACAATACCATGATCTTTGATATGAAAGATATAATTTTGAAATGTTTTCTCATGCTATTATACCATTATTATTATTTTATCTCCCATTATTCACCATTACATAGCATATAATCTGACCCTTTAATTATTTTTCCTTTCCCTAGGTTATAAAGAAAGGTTTTAAGCTGGCATACGAAAGGGGAAGATCTTTATGGGAGATGTTGATGATCTTCCACCAATTTAGTTGAATGTGTTCCATGTGTTTAAAGGAACTAAATAATTATAGTACTTGGTAATGTGTTAGTGTAATGTAATGAATAATCATATAAAAAGATGTAATATCCATGTATGTTAAGCTTGGGTCATTATAGTTGGTATCAGAGTAACAGTGTAGTCGAAACTTGGAAACTAGGATGAGAAAACATTATTGAGATACCTAAAGATATTTTAAGGACATGTCTAGGGATATCTCTAATGTAAAAGTTTATGTATAAGCTACAATCCTATAATATTCTTAATAATAATTAATAACCTTTGATTAAAACTTAGGTGTAATAGATTGAAATATTATATGTAATTTCACATTATTATGATGTTTCTACCACTATGATTAGAGTTTCTCACACTATGCTTTCTAGTTTTAGTTAATGGATAATACCCAAAGGATCTATGTTAATGATGGATGAAATGGGAAATTCAATGATTTTCATTTTGATGAACTGAATGTCCTGGGATATGAAATGAAAAATACTATCACTATACATACACAAGATATGAATAATTCTGTACTCTCAAATGAGTGGATAATGGAACAAATTTCTATTGAGTCCATCATGAAACAGTATCCACCTTCATTCAATGGCTACTGCGATCAACATATTATTGAAAAATGGATTGGTACCACTGAAAAACATATTGTACATCCTTTAATATTCAAAACATGTGAAATCCATTTTTGATATATATCATTTGGATGGTGAACCAGATCATGGGTTGAACCTCATTAAGAATATAAGGAAAAGGGATGAAATTGACTCCATAAAATCATGCGAGTTCAAGAAATTATTTTTCAATAAGTAATTTCCTCATATTCATTGTACAAATATAGAAAATGAGTTCCTTGAGATTAATAAATAGGATAATGAATCCTTTAGTATCTATGATTAAAACTTTACAAGACTTACAATGTTCACATCAAGAATTATCATCCAACCTGAAATTAAGGTTTATTGATTCTTCAGTGGATTAAAACCATGTCTCTAAAGGATGTTAGCCAGCAGATACTTCAATATCCATGAATAAATTGTGTGTTGTTCTATCAAGGTGGAAATGGAAGTCGGTGTTAAATATCAATATCATGGTTTTGACAAGAAACAAAAGTCATAGTTTAATGGAAAATATAAAAACCAGAGTGAAAATTAGATTAGGTTTTCTTAATGCTCAATGTTTAGAGATAAGAATGGTGGAGATTTTCTTAAGGGTACATATAGATATTTTATTTGTGGGAAAGAAGGTAATTGGAAAATTCACTGATAAAGTGATGATAAAAATATAGTTATTTATGAGATTAGAGAAAAGGTCACATAGAATGAATCATACGCAATTAAATGTTTCAAGTTCTAGGAAATTGGGAATTATTCAAACCAATTCCCTAATTTAAGGATTATTGACGATGATCGACGTCACCAACCTCTTAATTCCAAAGTATAGGGAAAATTTCATGTGATCACTATTGGCGATGTGGAGTAAAAAAATGAAGTGGTTGAATTATTGTGTGTTTATGTAATGGAATTCAAGGATAATACTGTATAATTACTTTTATAGTGTTATTGAATAATAAAATATATAATTATTAGTCCACTATAGTTTTTTTATAAGTAATTAGGATCATATGATGAATGGTACTGGTAAGCATGAAAAGTGATTAAGGTGGTAAGGTGATATTTTTGGAAAACACATGATTAAGGGATGTTTTACCCTTAATATGTGCATGATTTTGTGATAATGAAATAAATATATGTTTAATTATGATAAAATAAATGGGATAGTATTATTGACCTCAAGACTGATATTATCAAAAAAAATTATGATATCAGTGACTGACTACATATAATTTTGGAATTTATGGTAAATGGAAAGAGGTAATTTTTGAAAGCACGAATGTTTTCACAATGGTTTTACGGTAATTTAGGGTATTAACATATTTCAAGAGAACACGTGATAATGGTCTTTACATGTTTGGTGTTTGAAAATTAAGAGGTAATGTAAAGACCCGGAAATTTCAATGAATTTTTTTCTTAAATACATTGGAATTTTACTTGTCTCTGGCTTCTGATGGCACTTGATTCCGAGACCCGGTGTGGCCAAAATCTATTTCTGAAGTTTAGCTCAGGTACATTCAGTAAACGAACGAGCGGGTTTTTCTATCTTTTAAACTGGTTCTCGAAATTGAAATCTAAGGGCACCGATGAACTCGCAACGCCGGTAATTACTTTAGGGGATCTTTACCTCAATTGTGTTTTCACGGGAGGAGAAGTTATTTATTGGGGTTTAATTAAGAAGTAATGAAAATTGTTGGTACAATTTTTTTTATATCTAAACAGGTTAATTCCTTCCATGGGAAGTTGGTGATGGGGCCCACACCCACCCAACTTCCCATGTGTGGATATATGATATGTGGGGCCCATATGATCCCCAACCTTTCACCTCCCACCAAACTCCTTAACCCCCCCTCTTTAATTTGTAAACTCCTCTTAAATGTGGACTCTTCCTATCCCTCACTCTCCCTCTTTAATTCAGGACAACACATGATAATTAAAGAATTCACCCTCTTCAATTAATTAATAGAGTGGTTTGAATTTATAAATTATAATTGCTTGTGTTAATAAAATAATAGTTGTGCCTATTATTTTATTTTGGCACACGTTGGGTTGGGAAAGATTTGAGAGAACTCTTGTGTGAAGAAGAAGAAAACTCCTCCCTCAACGAAGAACGATGTCTCTTCAACCAAGAATGTCAGTTCCACGAAAAAATGATGATGCGCCATACATTCTCTTCTCTGTGACAAGTGAGGAGATGCCACTTCCTCCTTGGACGCACTCCGACAACGTCTACAAATCCTCACCTCACGACGCCATCCTATGCAACGCCCGACGTACGACATCAATTGTTGAGGTAGGGGGTTTGCTTAATTTATTTAAAATAAATTACTCCCTCATTCTTGTTGTATTCAAGTGAATACCTTGGACTATTGCTATCTCTTTACACGGAGGGTGTCGGACGAACGAACACGGCCCGACGACCCTACGGTTGATCTTGTTTATTATTTTTGGAATCGGAAACCGAAGGCGGAGGAAGCATGGCGCCATCACGTCGTGTTGGGAACGCGGTGAAGGAAGCCGGTGCCATCACACTGGCTGTGCAGAAGAAACTATGGCACGCTTCATAGGGCGCTTCGGCAGAAGAACCGGTTGGCCGGGCGTAGCGGACCTGCGACGTAAGTAGGGTGTCGTGCTAGAAGAGTCGCGGACCGCCGTGTCGGCCGCTTGCGCCAGAAGGCCGAACGACCTAGATGGCTGGTTTGGGAAGGGCAGCGCAACTTGGCGGTGCCGAGGGGGGGTGGGGGGCTCGGACCGCTCGGCCTTCGGTCCAAGGTTGAGCCAGCCAAGCCGTGCGCCTAGCTGGGTCGTGCCCGGTCGGGCCGCATCGGGCCAGGCTGCGCCACTTCGGGTGGGGCCACGCCCTTTCGGTCCGGGCCACGTCCTTCGGGCTGAGTTTCATTTTCATTCGGACTGGTCCGACACCCCTGTTGGGTCAGCCCCATCAAACTGGGTTAACCCGACCCTTCGGCCCACTGGGCTAAACGGTCTGGGCCCGTTATTCACTTAAACGTGAATAACTTAAAGACCGTGCGTCCGATCGATGCGCCATCTGTGGCACAAGGAACCTTATGACGAGACGGTCCTTTTTTGTGTCTCTAAGTGAGTTTCGGGATACTTTGGTAAAATTCTGGGTTTGGAATGAGCATATTTCCAACCGGGCCCCTGGACCGAAAAAGCCAATATCTCTAAGACCGGGCGTCCTTTTGACGCGCCATCTGTCGCGTTGAGTTCCTTTTGATGAGACAGAACTTCGGGATACATCAACTCTGGAATTCGTGACAGTTTATGTATCAACCCCTTTTACTCATAGAGCGGATCCTCCCAGAATTGAGTACGCTTTGTGCGGGAACCCTAGAGCTAGCTGTGACTGCGACGATGATGACAACTGTACATGGATCCTACGTGGGTTCGGCAGCGAGGATGACTATACTTGAATCCTCCGTGGGTGCGGCAGCAATGACGACTATACTAGGATCCTATGTTGGTTCGGTAGCGATGGTTACTATACTTGGATCTTATGTGGGTTCGGCAGTGATGACTTCTGTACATGGATCCTATGTGGGTTTGACAGAGGAGATGATTCAGAGGCTACATCTAATCATCTCTATCCCTCTTCATGAGAAGTACACCTGTGTGAGCTGAGTCTCGAATTTCAATCATTATCATTAGTATGATTGAATTCTTTTCCATTATGGACTGAATTGTGCTTGGGCTCGGAAGTTGGAGTCGTACTGAGATTGATGACTTAGGTATATGTATGGGCATATACCTAAGTAGAGTTGGTTGATACTTCTTGTTTGTATATTTCCTTTGTGTTTAATCCTTTGTGGATTCTGGGAGACCTCCGGAGGTCTCGGGGTCCCTATTGAGTATCGTTATACTCACCCCTGCATGGGCATTGCCCGCACTACATTGTGTTGGTTACAGACAACGGACATCATTGATCGTGGTTGAGGCCTATGAAGCTGGACGGTATCCGGAGGTGGACCACTTGGCGGGAAGAACACGGAGCGGACGAACGGACCCGAGGTACCAATGAGACTATATTTACCTGCCCTTCTGGTGGGATTCCCGTAGTATGACTCGGTGGTTGTTACTTTACTTTACATCTGTGGTACTTTCTTTCTCAGTTGTACTGTACTTGCAGTTGGGTTTTTATACTGGCCCATTTACTTTACATCACTTACTTTTGTACTTAGATTACTTTTTGTTTACTCTAGTTTGCATACTCTGTTGAGTTTGTTTACTTCTATAAAAGAAATGCCTTCTCTTTTATCGGGATTTACACCTTTGGTGCAAGTTTCCCGCCCCTGGCCTATGGAAGGCGGGCTTGCGGTAGTCACGGCATGGGCCCCGAGGACGGGTTGTGAAAAATTGGTATCAGAGGAGTCAGTTCTACTGCAGAACTCAGGACTCTGATAAATTATTCCCTGTTAAGCAATAGTGTTAAGAGTATTGAGTGTGGTTATCAGTCCAGGGAGTCCAGTGTTGGTGTGGCGGCCGACGTATCCATACACCAGGATCCTGACTCCTGATTTCCTACTTAGTGCACGAAAACATTAATTTCATGTTTGTTTCAAATGTTTTCTTTGTGATTACTTTGTTTCATCTCACCAGGTATACTGTACTAAACTTGGAGCACATGTTTCTTCTTAGGATGGCCCCACGAAGCTAGCCAGCTAGGGTTCTTACTTACATGTGTGATGGCAGCCCACCGAGAAACGAGGCCTCGGTGTAGGGCCCCATTACAACGGAGGCACCAGTGGTACCACTACCCGCTGGGCCACCGATACCACCAGCCCCAACAACGTAGAGTGCACGTCGCCTAAGTGTGTTTCACGAGTTTCCGCGACAGAGGCCGCGCCCAGGTTCCGTGGAGATACGGATCCTCAGGTAGTCGAGGATTGGCTAGAGGCTATCGTTAGAGTCTTCATATTGGTAGGGAAACCAGCATACCTTATGGTGATCCTTACCGTGAGTCTCCTGCACGTAGCAGCTGGTAGATGGTGGATCCTGATGCTCCAGGTGCACGACAAAGCATCACTACTTTGGGCGGAATTCGAGAGCCTCTTCCACTCAGAGTTTATTCCAGCCACCCTCTGTGCGGTGCACATCCAGGAGTTACTACATCTAGAGCAGGGCAGTATGACATTAGCCCAGTACTCGATGAGAATTACTGACCACACATGCTACTCCATGAACATGGTACGAGACCCATTCTTCTGGGCCAGGACCTTTGAGAAGGGACTGAGGCATGAGATCAGGGCTTTGATGGTCTCCATCAGCATTCCGACGCAGGCATGAGTACTGGAAAGAGCCCTTCCTGTGGAGAGCTTTCTTGCTGACCCGATGCCAGCAGTGAGACCCACCGTAGGGCGACACATAGAAGAGTCTTCTATAGCCGGCAGTAGATAGATGCCGCAGAGGTCCAATCGGACCAGGCCATCAGGTGGGAAACTCCAGGATTCTGGTTCGAATGTTCGGGGCACAAGAAGAAGAGCCATCCATACAAGGGGTAGGCAGTGCTATTCATGTGGTGGGCAGGGCCACATGGTTCATGACTACCTGACCCTCCATGCAGAGGAGTAGCAGATAGTAGAGGGACATCCCAGGAAGAGGCAGAAGTCCGACCATGGAGGTCTGCAGGGAGCAGGTGGACGAGGTAGTGTAGCGAGCAGAGTAGCAGGTGGTGGATGACGCTTTGAGGCTCTACCACCACCACAACCAAGAGGACCACCCCGACCATAGGGAGCTGCAGAAAGGGGCAGGATTGTCCCCATGAAGTTGAGGCCTATGACCACAGCACACCTCAGATGATTCGAGGTACTATCTGTGTCTACTCCACCCTTGCTAAAGTTCATATAGACACAGGAGTGAGACATTCTTTTATCGTCACTGCCCTTGTTCAGAGCTTGGAGATTCCGATAGAGTTGTTGGCTCGATCCTTACGGCTAGAGACTCCTATAGGAGAAGACTCGATGATTATGCTCTGGTGCCGGCAGTGTGAGATTACCCTAGGAGGTGAGAGCTTCGGCTGGGATCTTCTTGTAGCGGCATCGAGGCCTTGCGACGTCATCTTGTGTATGAACTTTTTATCTATAGTACATTCTCAGATCGACTCTATTAGGCGCAAAGAGTGGTGTTCCCGCACGGATGGGACCAGGTTCACCTTCATAGATGAGAAAAGAGCCTTTGCAGCACAGGATGGACTTACGCAGAGGAGAGGGTAGCTGATCACAAATCAGTTGGTTAATCTCATCCTTAGAGCAGTTGATGTGTGGAGTCTATGTTTTCCTATTGTGGTGGATCAGAATGCAGACATTTTTTCTGACAAAGTTCCAGGACTACCTCCTCGCAGAGAGGTAGACTTCTATATAGACCTGTATCCAAGGACATCACTGATATCTACTCCAGCATATCAGATGGCTCTTTCCAAGCTTCGTGAGATGTGAGTAAAGCTAGAGGACTTGCAGGGAAAGGGATTCATCGGACTTAGCGTTTCACCCTTAGCTTCTTCGATTTTGTTCACCAAGAAGGCGGATGGGAAATTATGACTATGTGTTGACTACCGTCTCCTGAATCAGGTGACCGTAAAGAACAAGTATCCACTCTATAGGATTGACGACCTCTTTGGTTAGCTCAAGGGAGCATGATGGTTCTTGAAGATATACCTCAGGTCAGGCTATCATCAGCTCCGAGTTTGAGACGAGGATGTGTAGAAGACAGCCTCCAGGTGTCGGTATGGCCACTACAAGTTCATGGTTATGCCCTTTGGCATAACCAATGCACCCGCACTGTTCATGAGTCTCATGAACAGGATAATCCTGCCTTACCTAAATAGTTGTGTCATAGTCTTCATCGAAGACATACTGATTTAATCGACTACTAAGGAGGAGCACGCCTACCAATTGCAGGTTGTAATGGACACACTCTGAGACAAACAGCTTTTTGGAAAGCTCTTGAAGTGTCAGTTCTAGATTCGAGAGGTTCACTTCTTGGGGAACAACATCTCGGTGGTGTGAGTTGTAGTGGATCCTGCGATGATCAAAGCAGTACTTTCTTGGGAGCCACCCAGGAGCATGACGGAGGTGCGGAGTTTCCTAGGCATGGCAGGGTACTACCTGAGATTTATGCCAGACTTCTCCAGAGTTGTAGCGCCACATTCAAATTTGACAAAGAAGGGTAAAACCTTAGTGTGGTCAGATAGATGCTAGAAGATCTTCCTAGAGCTGAGGCAGAGATTGACCCGTGCACCTTTCTTGAGGATACCAGAGGAGGGTGTTGGGTACGTAGTTTACTGTGATGCATTAGGGACAAGACTCAAGTGTGTCCTGATGTAGGAGGGAGCAATGATCACCTATGGTTCACGACAGTTGAGGCAGCATGAGTAGAATTACACTGCCCATGACCTGGAGTTAGCAGTAGTGGTCTTCTCCTTGAAGATGTGGCGGCACTATCTAATGTGCTAGCGCATTATAGTCTCATCTGACCACTAGAGTCTCAGGTACATCTTCTCATAGAAGGACATGAACCTGAGATAGCAGTGATGGCTCGAGTTTCTCTAGGACTATGACTTTGTGATAGTCTATACTCCTAGGAAGGGTAACGTTGTGGCTGATGCTCTTAGCATGAGATCGGGCATTCAGCTACTTGGAGAGGCAACAGAGCAGTTATCCGCTTTGTAGATATCCTTTGTGGATAGAGATGGGGCAGCCTTTCTACAGTCCCTCACAGTCACTCCTCCTCTACTTCAATGGAACAGAGAGGCATAGCGTGAGTACATTGACTATGAGACACGACGTGATGAGATTTCCACAAGGCAGGCACCTGATGGATTTTCTGAAGGAGGAGAGCACGTCATCCTCTTTACGGGACGTACCATTGTACCAGTAGCACTATAGGAGGAAGTACTTAGGGAGTTTCACACTTCCCCTCTAGAGGTACATCCAGGAGTGGCAAAGATGTACCAGGACCTCAGACGACATCACCGGTGGCCGGGAATGTAGAAGGTTGTAGCAGAGTTCATTTCAAGATGCCTCACATTCCAGAAAGTGAAGGCGGAGCACTAGGTAACAGTAGGTTTGGTACAGCCCTTGGAGGTTTTAGAGTGGAAGTGGGACGGGATATCCTTGTATTTTGTGATGGGGCTACCACGTACTTCTAGAGGACATGACTCCATCTGGGTGATCGTAGATCAACTCACCAAGTCGGCCCACTTCCTACCTATTTGAGAGCAGGGATCAGTAGAGAGATTGGGACGCTTCTATGTTCAGGAGATCGTACGGGTTCATGGTGTACCATCGTCTATCTTCTCTGATCGGGACGCTCGCTTTACATCCTGATTTTTGAAGGTGTTGTAGGAGTCATTTGGGACGCAGCTATGCCTAAGCACCGCCTTTCATCCTCATACAAATGGCTAGATAGAGAGGACCATTCAGACACTAGAGGACATGCTCCGTGCATGTGTCCTTGAATCTGGTCGTAGCTGGGAGGATCACCTACCCTTGGTGGAGTTTGCGTACAACAACAGCTACCACTCCACCATCAGGATGACACCATATGAGGAACTGTACAGCTAACCTTGTAGATCACCTCTGTGCTGGACTGGCCCTGAGGAGTCAGCACTCGTAGGTCCAGAGACAGTTTAGGCTATGACGGAGAAGGTGCAGATCATCCAGGAGCAGATGAGGACTGAATAGAGTAAACAGAAGTCCTATGCTCATAGGAGATGAAGACCATTGGAGTTCGAGGATGGTGACAATGTTTTCTTACAGGTCTCAACTCGATGTGGATTACAGAGATTTGGCCAGGGTGACAAGTTATCTCCGCGCTTCATCGGGTCTTTCCAGGTCCTCAACAGGGTAGGCGAGGTGGCTTACCGTGTGGCCCTTCCACCTCAGTTGCACCAGGTGCATGATGTCTTCCACATATCTCAGCTGAGGAGATACCTGCATGACCCGACCCACATCATTGACCATGGGGATAAGGACATCGATGACGGGGCTACATTCACGGAGGACCCGGTGGAGATTGAGGATCGACAAGAGCACGAACTACATGGATGGTTGATTTCTCTGGTGCGTATTCATTGGCAGCACGGGAACCCCCTGGAGAGAACAAGGGAGTTGGAGGCTCAGATGCGTGCTCGGTACCCTCATTTGTTTTCCAAGTTTAGGTTTTAGCTTTATGGGGACGTGAAGCCGTAAGGTGGGGGTAATGTAAAGGCCAGAAAATTTCATGGAAAATTTCTTATTAAATACTTTGGAATTTTTGGAGTATGTGGCTTCTGCCGACACTTGATTCTAAGGCCCGGTGTGCCCGGAATCAATTTCTGATGTTTAGCTCGGGTACGTTCAGTAAACAAACGAGTGGGTTTTTATATCTTTTGAACCGGTGCTCGGAATTGAAATCCGATGGCACCTATGAACTCGCAACGCCAGTAATTGATTATGGGACCTTTACCATAATTGTGTTTTCATGGGAGGAGAAGTTATTTATTGGTGTTTAATTAAGAAGTAAATAAAATTGTTGGAACAATTTTATTTTATATATAAGGAGGTTAATTCCTCCCATGGGAAGCTGTTTGTGGGGCCCACACACACCCAACATCCCATGTGTGGATATATGAGAGGTGGGGCCCACACAATCCCCAACCTTTCACCTCCCCCTATACTCCTTAACCCCACTTCATTAATTTGTAAACTCCTCTTAAATGTGGACTCTTCCTCTCCCTCACTCTACCTCATTAATTCATGCAAACACATGATAATTAAATAATTCACCCTCTTCAATTAATTATTAGAGTGGTTGGAATTTTGAAATTATAATTTCTTGTGTTAATAAAATAATAGTTGAGCCTATTATTTTATTTTGGAACACGTTGGGTTGGGGAAGATTTGAGATAACTCTTGTGTAAAGAAGAAGAGAACTCCTCTCTCAATGAAGTATGACGTCTCCTTCATGAAGAACTCCGGTTCAACGAAGAACGATGACGCGCCATCCATTCTCTTCTCCGCGACAAGTGAGGAGACACCGCTTCCTCCTCGGATGCACTCTGATGATTTCTAAAAATCCTCACCTCGCGACGATGTCTTCCACGACGCCAAACGTACGACATCAATTATTGAGGTAGGGGGTTTGATTAATTTATTTAAAATAAATTACTCCCTCATTCTTGTTGTATTCAAGTGAATACCTTGGCCTATTGCTATCGCTTCACGCGGAGGGCGCAGGCCGAACGAACCCGGCCCGATGACCCTCAGTTTCATATTTTTTATTATTTTTGGAATCAAAAAATGAAGGCGGAGGAAGCATGGCACCGTCACGCAGTGCCGGGAATGCGGTGGAGGAAGCCAGTGTCGTCTCGCCGGCTGTGTGGAAGAAACCACGACCCGCTTCGGGGGCAGCTTCGGCAGAAGAACCGGCCAGCCAATCGGCCGACCGGGCGAAGTAGAGCCGCGATGCCAGGAGGGCGCCGTGCTGGAAAATCGGCCGGTCAGCCGGGCGGAGTAGACCCGCGGCGCCCAGAAGGTGTTGCGCCAGAAGAGCCGCAACCCGCCGTGTGGGCCGCTTGCGCCAGAAGGCCAACCGGTTTGGGAAGGGCGGCGCCGCCGGTCTGGACAACCAGGGGGAGCGCCACCTCGGACTGTTCGGCCTTCGGGCCATGCGCCCAGCCGGGCCGCGTCGGGCCGCGCCACTTCGGGCCTGGCCACGCCTCTTCGGGCCGGGCCACGTCCTTCGGGCCGAGCTACGTTTTACTTCGGACCAGTCTGACACCCCTACCGGGTCGGACCCGTCAAACTGGGTTAACACGACCTGTCGTCCAACTAGGCTAAACGGGTTGGGCCAGTTATTCACTTAAACGTGAATAACATAAAGATCGTGCGTCTGATCGATGTGTCGTCTATGGAATAAGGACCCTTACGACGAGACGGTCCTTTTATGATACTCTAAGTGACTTTTTAGAAACTTTGGTAAACGGCCGGGGTTTGGAAAGAGCATATTTTCAACCGGGCCCCTGGAACAAAAAAACCAATATCTCTCAGACCGGGCGTCCGTTTGATGCACCGTCTGTCGCGTTGAGTTCCTTTTGATGAGATGGAACTTCGAGATACATCAACTCTGGACTTCGTGACAGTTGATGTATCTACCCCTTTTACTCGTGGAGCGGATCCTCCCAGAATTGAGTACACTGTGTGCGGGAACCCTAGAACTCGCTGCGACTTCGACGACGATGACGACTATTCATGGATCCTACGTGGGTTTGACAGAGGGGACGACTGTACTTGGATCCTCCGTGGGTTCGGCAGCAATGACGAATGTACTTGGATCCTACATGGGTTCAGTAGCGATGGTTACTGTACTTGGATCCTACATGAGTTCGGCAGCAATGACTTCTATACTTAGATCCTACGTGGGTTCGGTAAAGGAGATGATTCAGAGCATACATCTAATCATCTCCACCCCTCTTCGTGAGAAGTATACCTATGTGAGCTGAGTCATGACTTTCAATCATTATCATTGGTATGATTGAATTCTTTCCTATATGGATTGGATTGTTCTTGGGCTTGGAAGTTAGATTCATACTGATATTGATGACTTAGGTATATGTATGTGCATATACCTAAGCAGAGTTTGTGGATACTTCGTGTTTGTATCATTCCTTTGTGGATTATCCTTTTTTGGATTGTTGGAGACCTTCAGAGGTCTCGGGGTCCCTACTGAGTATTGGTATACTCACCCCTGCACGAGAATTGCCCGCACTACGTTGTGTTGGTTGCAGATGACAGACAACATTGATCGTGGTCGAGGCCTGTGGAGCTAGACGGTATCCGGAGGTGGACCACCTGGCGGGACGAACATAGAGTGGACGGACGGACCCGAGGTACCGACGAGACTATCTGTACCCACCTTTCATATGGGATTCCCATAGGATGACTTAGTGGTTGCTGCTTTACTTTACATCTACTGTACTTTCTTTCTCAATTGTACTATACTTCCAGTTGGGTTTGTATACTGTCCCATTTACTTTATAGCACTTACTTTTTTACTCAGTTTACTTTGTGTTTACTCCAGTTTTCATACTCTGTTGTGTTTTTTTACTTCTATAAAGTCAATGCCTTCCCTTTTATCGGGATTTACGCCTTGGGTTCTAGTCGCCCACCCCTAGCCTATGGAAGGCAGGCTTGGCGTAGTCACAGCACATGCCCTGAGGATGGGTCATGATAGGTAAATCAAGTTTTATGGTGGATTAATGATAAGATTATTTCTGAATGATAGAAACCTTCTTTTGAATGTATTGTATTTTAATCTTATGTTAGGATCATAATGGTAAACATTTAAGAGATTATTTATGTTGAAATATGGAAGAGGTTTTATGTAGAGACCCGAAGCTTATCGTACATGGACATTACATTACTTTTGCGGAATACTTAGTACACAACAAAAACACACACACAAGGATCGTAATAGTTTAGTGTCTTTGGAAACTCGGAACGTAATCTTCTAATCGTGGGGAAAGATCTTCAATATCTCCCATAAAGATCTTCCCTTTTTTTTACCTAAAAACCTTTCTTTATATCCTGGGGAAAAGAAAACATAAAAGGGTGATCTCAAATGCTCAGTAAGGGTAAACAAAATAAATATCAATCACATCATATACATAAGAACATAGCTTTTGGAAATCTTAACCTACAAAAGAGCTCATAATATCATAACATGGGATAAATCATAGAAGTGAAAATGAGATCCCCATAAAACTTGAAACTTTGTGGCATGCACACATAATCATGGAAAATCATTTCTTGTTAGTCATGACTCATTGCCAAGACTATCTTAGTGGACAAAGTCCCTTTCTGAACCGAGTTCACTCCTCATTTCAGTCCTGTATCACTGAACCGAAATAACCTTCCGTTCCAGCCATGTCTATCTCATGAGATATAAAATCTTTACCCAATGCATTGGAGGGAGATATAGGTCCCACCCATCTTATAATGAATCCTTTCTTATGTGTGCCACATAATCATAAAACATACATCATCGCATAACACATGTAACAAAAATGGGATTCTTGAAACATCATGACATCATAAATCAATTCATATAAGATAAAGGAATTCATAAAAATAATTCCATCACAACATGAACAAATCAATTTAATAGTAGGGATAAAAACAGAACCCTTTATTATCTTAGATGGAAAATAATTTTGATAAAACACTTAAACTTCATTCTTGAGGAAAATATCCTTTCTTCTTAAAAAACATTTTTCCTTTCATAACATGTCATACAACTTTAAAATAAAAGAAGATGATTAAAAATAAACTTGAAAACTTGTAAAGGAAGCTTCTTGGAAACAATGTTTTAAAAATCCATTCATGCCGTATAAGTTAAAAAAACATTCTTCGTACTTTTGTCGGAAAAGTCAAAAAGTACCTCGTATGACAAAAGATTCCTTTCATAGATATTACTAAAAACTCACCGAAGGGTAAAAATGGATTTAAAGAATTGTAGGTGGATGGAAATAATATTACATATTGATGAAACATGTATGTGGATGACAAAATACACCCCAGTAAATACTTATGAATAAACAATCTCGGATAAAAATGAGATTGTGATATTTCCCTTACCTTAGGTCCGATTTGCTTTGTTTGTGTCCAAAGCTCCTGTATAATGGTTTAAATAATGTTATTGACTTATTCCAGAATCATACATATTGATATGATATCATATATGGTCATATTATTAGCTTCTTGTTAGTAATATTTCATTGTTACTTGTTACTCGGGTCTTTATAACTTTTTGTTCTTATGCGTGTTTTGTCGAATAAATTCTTATTCTTATCTTTAGGTTATAGATAATTCATTTCCAGAATGTTATTAGTGTAGTATATACCATATTCATTCATTCAATTCATTTATATAATCATTATGAAATGAAGATCATGTAGAACGAGTCGCATCACATCGTGGAGACGGTATTCCGTACGTACGCACGAGTGATGATATCGTTCCTATGATCATGGAATTGTATTGGAGTATATATATTATTTCAGTATCAATATTACTTCATAATAATCATATATAGTTACTCATTACACCATTATACCCATCCTTGTAAGGTGATGGTGGAAAATAGATTACACCACGGCGTGGAGACGGTATTCCGTACGTACGCACGCGCGGTGATTTCATTTTTCCGTAGGATGGATAGAAGGTGAATTAGAGTTGTTTCATATTTATAATAACATATCAGTATGTAAGTAATACTGATGTTATTACTTTATCATGAAACAACTAAAGAAGAAGAAGTTGATGAAGAAAGAAATTGAAAAGATCGGTAATGGATATTACCTCTTCTTTGGAACGCCTCTTTGAATCCTCCACTTAAGGAACTAAGATTGGTCTTTGGAGAAGACCAGGACCTCTAGGATTATTCTAGGGAAGTGGAGAGGAGAAAATGTCAGGGGTTGTCCGAGCTTGAGTGCTCAATTTGGTGTGAGGAGGAGGGGGAGGAGGTGCCCTTTTATAAGGGAGGAGAGGGGCACCTTAGGAATATCTCAAAATATTATTTTATATTAAAGTCAAAATCGGTTTATAATGGTTCCAAAGGGTCTTATTTCAAAGCTAAAGTGGGGATGGGTCGAAATCCTATCAACCAATAGGATTTAGACAAGTTTAGGGTATTATTTTAACCTTATCAATTAGATTTAACTCTAAGTTAAATAATTTAACTTTTACCATGTCTTTTTGTTTTCTTTCACTATATGGTTAATACACTTACTATAACATGCCAAACGAACCCCAAATTGTTTATTATTAATATATATATCCTTATCTAATTCATTTGGCCAAACCTTAGATTTTTAGGAATAAAATAACAATTAATAATATAATATTTTATTTAAAAACTATTTTGTGTCAATTTTGACACTATTTGATATATGATTTTTGTGAAAGTCATAACAGAATTATATGTTCGAACAAAGTTGATTAAATCAACACTAATATATCATAGTAACCTAGAAAATTAGTGGAATTCATAAAAAGTCTCAAATTAAATTTATTTTGGTGTTTATAACATCAATTATGTCAATATTTCATTAATAAGATAATTACTGCATCATCATTGTGTCATAAATAAATTAAATTATTTAATGTCTAAAAATTACAAATAAAATACCCTTATGTACGAAATCGTTTTAGCTTTCTAATGAATATTTATAGTCGAATTTATCTTATGTATAACCCCATATTAAAAATGATTTACTTATTAAACTTTGATTTTAACTATTTTAACCCTTCTTTAAATAAATTAATAATAAATGTCCTAATCTAATCCAAGTGGGCCTAAATGGTCATATTTTATTCCTAAGTTTGTTTTTGGTCGAATTACACTTGTCCAATAGAATTAGGACATGTGTTAGGGTAATATTGATTTCATATTTACCCTTAGTTACCCTATTTACTATTAACCGCGGTAAAAATAGTAAAAAGTTACTATTCACCAAAAAATTATTTTCATCTCATTGAACCACATTTTAGTCCTTGATATTAACCGTGTCTCTCGGATTTTTGAAATTCCATTCACAGAAGCGGTAAAATTAAGTTTTATGCAAAATTCAGTTTTTAACCTACCACTTAGTGGTTTCACTATTCATCAATAATTGAAAGTTTTCAGAAAAATACCAAAATTTCACCCTAGGCTAATTTTGATATTCTGAGTCCAAAAATGAAGTCCATTTTGAAAAATAAAATTTATAAAATTTCAAAAAGTGGTTATTACTATTCATAACGGCTAGTTTTAATAATATTTTAATAGCATATCGTTGTTTAGTGAAACTCGGTATTGCGTACTACACACGCTATCGAGGAAGGTTGTGATTGCATGTAATGCAAGGCAAGTCAAGGATGCGTGTTGTGCAAGCTCCTTTTGGTGTAGCGTACAACACAAGACATTAATAAAATTAAAAAGAATATTTTTCATAAAATCTCGGGCTGTTACATTCTACCCCCCTTAAAATGAATTTCGCCCTCGAAATTCATCGGGGTTATAAATGGTTTACTTATTCGAAAGTTTCTTTAATAGAAACCCACATCGTAAAAAAATTACCAAAACTTGGCTTTAAAAACCAGAGTATGAAATGTAACGATTACCCAAATAAACTAATCACTGGGTTTCCACATAGGTGAAAATATGGATATGGAAGAGAAATCTAACCATCATGTTCTGATGGAGATTGGTAGAGAACATGGCTATGGAAAAGCCAGTAATCACAAATCCATAAATTTGTGACGATCTAAGGTACCATCTGATTCATCAGGTATAAGAGAACTAGGACAACATTTTTGGTTTTCAAGATCATTTCCCTAAAGTTAAAGAATTTGAATTAGAATAAATACTTACTTTATTTTGGTACAATCTCACTGTTGTTCATGCCTTTAACAATTTCCACTTCATCTCTTAAATAAATGAAGTTGAATTTGTTATTCGTGAAGTGTTAGCAGATCATGTGATAGAATGACGGGTCATTCCATCTGTCTCAAAAGGTTAGCAAAATTTATATACATAAGTCGATCTATAGTGAGATTAATCACATATGGTTCCCAAAATGGGCTTACACTTCATATATCATACTGCTTAATATAATAACACTAGTTTCTACTAAACAGGGACTTCCTGTAGGTCAGTGGTAGGCGATAAAGGCCAGTCGCACTTCGGTTGTGGGTTCGATTCCTACAGCCTTGTCCGAAGCGATGGGTTGTCGCCCGTCCTGCAGGTTGTCCTTTTTCTAAAACTACGTTACTATAACATCCCATCAATAATATCGAAAATCTTCTATCCTTAAAAAATACTAACTTATGTCCAACATAATCCAGTCTAATCTTTAGGCTTATACATAATACTGCAGTCCACTCTCATAATATAGTGACAACGATTACCAGAGATTTAATACTGTCGTTGATCCCCACATATCATAAGATATGTCTTGTTGGTCACATTCCAAACATTCAAAGTCCTTAATCATGTATTCTCTTGAATACCTTAGTGAAAACATGAGTGCAGTTAAAAGTTAACACTTTCCACATACCAAAATCCTCAAAATTCTATATACTCAAACCATGATATCACTTAGTCCTTATATCAATCATGAGCTCATGAATACTATTAAACATTTCATTTTCTCGTCTTCATTATGCGCATATCATCTTATTTCCAAAAAATATCTCAATCACTTTGAATACCACATCAATAAATATTGCAATACTCAATGATACAACATTATTTTGGAATCCCATTACATAAACACTTAATCATTCCACCACATCGTTGTCATATTCAATATTTCCAATAGTGATCGCATGTGATTTCCCTTTGTCCTTTGCCTTCAGTGGTTGCTCATGTTGATCATCACTAACCCTTGGATTAGGGCAATTATTAGCATAATGCCCCATTTCCTTGCACTTGAAGCAATGAAGTGTTGGTGGTGCGTTCTCTGCAGTGTTTGCTTTATTCACATCATTAGAAAACCTTTTTCCATTACTTCGACACTCAGCTGCTCGATGACCTTCTTTTCCACACTTAAAACATTTTCTAGTCCCTTTAAGACAATCTCCACCATGCTTCTTTCCACACTTTGTGCATAAGGAAACATTCATCTTCTTTTCACCATTATTCTGAGATTTCTCCTTGAACTCCATCTTTCGTTTCTTGTCAAAACCATGAGATGGATATGTAACACCAACTTCCATTTCTACCTTGATAGCACAACGCACAATTTCTTCATAGCTACTGAAGTCTCTTATAGCTAATTCCCTTCGAAGACTTGGTTTTAAGCCACTGAAAAATCGATCAACTTTACTTTCAGGTTGGATGATAATACCAGAAGCATACCTTGCAAGTCTTGTAAAATTTGCATCATAGGTACCAACAGATACATCGTCCCTTTGCTTCAGTTCAAGATACTCTTTCTCCATCTTTGTTCGAAGAATACGAGGGAAGTACTTACTGAAAAACAAGTTCTTGAACTCGTCCCATTCCATGGACTCAATTTCATCTCTTGGCCTCGTATTCTTGATAAGATTCCACCATTGATCAGCTTCACCTTCCAAACGATATACTGCTAAGATGACTTTATCATGTTCAGAACATTGAAGAACTGAAAATATCTTTTCAGTAGTACTGATCCATTGTTCAGCCACAAGTGGATCAGTAGACCCACTGAAAGAAGGTGGACGTTGCCTCATGAAGGACTCAATAGAATATTGTTCCCTTCTCTGCTCATTTGGAAGTCCAGAATGATTCATAGCTTGTGTAAGTATAGCAATAAGATTTTTCACTCCATCTCCCATAACATTTGTTTGTTCAGGAGGGCAATCATTGCATTGTCCATTGCATTGATCAACACGGTTCCTTCGGGTTCCAGCCATCGTCTAAAACCCAAAAAGAATAGTGTGAGAGGCAAAAATCATGCTAGGGAAAACAACATAATAAAGGGGGAGTACCTTCAATATCCAACATCTTAGGTTTAATTCTATGATCGTTAGCATAATTCTATTACTATAACCTATACGTATACTTATCTCTAGGGACATCCCTAGACATACCTTAGAAATATCTCTAGGGATCACACTAACGTTTTCGCATCCTAGTTTCCAAAGGTTGACTAAACCATTCCTCTGATACCAACTGTAGAGACCCGAAGCTTATCGTACATGGACATTACATTACTTTTGCGGAATACTTAGTACATAACAAAAACACACACACAAGGATCGTAATAGTTTAGTGTCTTTGGAAACTCGGAACGTAATCTTCTAATCGTGGGGAAAGATCTTCAATATCTCCCATAAAGATCTTCCCTTTTTTTTACCTAAAAACCTTTCTTTATATCCTGGGGAAAAGAAAACATAAAAGGGTGAGCTCAAATGCTCAGTAAGGGTAAACAAAATAAATATCAATCACATCATATACATAAGAACATAGCTTTTGGAAATCTTAACCTGCAAAAGAGCTCATAATATCATAACATGGGATAAATCATAGAAGTGAAAATGAGATCCCCATAAAACTTGAAACTTTGTGGCATGCACACATAATCATGGAAAATCATTTCTTGTTAGTCATGACTCATTGCCAAGACTATCTTAGTGGACAAAGTCCCTTTCTGAACCGAGTTCACTCCTCGTTTCAGTCCTGTATCACTGAACCGAAATAACCTTCCGTTCCAGCCATGTCTATCTCATGAGATATAAAATCTTTACCCAATGCATTGGAGGGAGATATAGTTCCCACCCATCTTATAATGAATCATTTCTTATGTGTGCCACATAATCATAAAACATACATCATCGCATAACACATGTAACAAAAATGGGATTCTTTAAACATCATGACATCATAAATCAATTCATATAAGATAAAGGAATTCATAAAAATAATTCCATCACAACATGAACAAATCAATTTAATAGTAGGGATAAAAACAGAACCCTTTATTATCTTAGATGGAAAATAATTTTGATAAAACACTTGAACTTCATTCTTGAGGAAAATATCCTTTCTTCTTCAAAAACATTTTTCCTTTCATAACATGTCATACAACTTTAAAATAAAAGAAGTTGATTAAAAATAAACTTGAAAACTTGTAAAGGAAGCTTCTTGGAAACAATGTTTTAAAAATCCATTCATGCCGTATAAGTTAAAAAAACATTTTTTCGTACTTTTGTCGGAAAAGTCAAAAAGTACCTCGTATGACAAAAGATTCCTTTCATAGATATTACTAAAAACTCACCGAAGGGTAAAAATGGATTTAAAAAATTGTAGGTGGATGGAAATAATATTACATATTGATGAAACATGGATGTGGATGATAAAATACACCCCAGTAAATACTTATGAATAAACAATCTCGGATAAAAATGAGATTGTGATATTTCCCTTACCTTAGGTCCGATTTGCTTTGTTCGTGTCCGAAGCTCCAGTATAATGGTTTAAATAATGTTATTGACTTATTCCAGAATCATACATATTGATATGATATCATATGTGGTCATATTATTAGCTTCTTGTTATTAATATTTCATTGTTACTTGTTACTCGGGTCTTTATAACTTTTTGTTCTTATGCGTGTTTTGTCGAATAAATTCTTATTCTTATCTTTAGGTTTTAGATAATTCATTTCAAGAATGGTATTAGTGTAGTATATACCATATTCATTCATTCAATTCATTTATATAATCATTATGAAATGAAGATCATGTAGAACGAGTCGCATCACATCGTGGAGATGGTATTCCGTACGTACGCATGAGTGATGATATCGTTCCTATGATCGTGGAATTGTGTTGGAGTATATATATATTATTTCAGTATCAATATTACTTCATAATAATCATATATAGTTACTCATTACACCATTATACCCATCCTTGTAAGGTGATGGTGGAAAATAGATTACACCACGGCGTGGAGACGGTATTCCGTACGTACGCACGCGCGGTGATTTCATTTTTCCGTAGGATGGATAGAAGGTGAATTAGGGTTGTTTCATATTTATAATAACATATCAGTATGTAAGTAATACTGATGTTATTAATTTATCATGAAACAACTAAAGAAGAAGAAGTTGAAGAAGAAAGAAATTGAAAAGATCGGTAATGGATATTACCTCTTATTTGGAACGCCTCTTTGAATCCTCCAATTAAGGAACTAAGATTGGTCTTTGGAGAAGACCAGGACCTCTAGGATTATTCTAGGGAAGTGGAGAGGATAAAATGGCAGGGGTTGGCCGAGCCTGAGTGCTCAATTTGGTGTGAGGAGGAGGGGGAGGAGGTGCCCTTTTATAAGGGAGGAGAGGGGCACCTTAGGAATATCTCAAAATATTATTTTATATTAAAGTCAAAATCGGTTTATAATGGTTCCAAAGGGTCTTATTTCGAAGCTAAAGTGGGGATGGGTCTAAATCCTATCAACCAATAGGATTTAGACAAGTTTAGGGTATTATTTTAACCTTATAAATTAGATTTAACTCTAAGTTAAATAATTTAACTTTTACCATGTCTTTTTGTTTTCTTTCACTATATGGTTAATACACTTACTATAACATGCCAAACGAACCCCAAATTGTTTATTATTAATATATATATCCTTATATAAGTCATTTGGCCGAACCTTAGATTTTTAGGAATAAAATAACAATTAATAATATAATATTTGATTTAAAAACTATTTTGTGTCAATTTTGACACTATTTGATATATGATTTTTGTGAAAGTCATAACAGAATTATATGTTCGAACCAAGTTTATTAAATCAACACTAATATATCATAGTAACCTATAAAATTAGTTTAATTCATAAAAAGTCTCAAATTACATTTATTTTGGTGTTTATAACATCAATTATGTCAATATTTCATTAATAAGATAATTACTGCATCATCATTGTGTCATAAATAAATTAAATTATTTAATGTCTAAAAATTACAAATAAAATACCCTTATGTAGGAAATCTTTTTATATTTCTAATGAATATTTATAGTCGAATTTATCTTATGTATAACCCCATATTAAAAATGATTTACTTATTAAACTTTGATTTTAACTATTTTAACCCTTCTTTAAATAAATTAATAATAAATGTCCTAATCTAATCCAAGTGGGCCTAAATGGTCATATTTTATTCCTAAGTTTGTTTTTGGTCGAATTACACTTGTCCAATAGAATTAGGACATGTGTTAGGGTAATATTGATATCATATTTACCCTTAGTTACCCTATTTACTATTAACCGTGGTAAAAATAGTAAAAAGTTACTATTCACCAAAAAATTATTTTCATCTCATTGAACCAAATTTTAGTCCTTGATATTAACCGTGTCTCTCGGATTTTTGAAATTCCATTCACAGAAGCGGTAAAATTAAGTTTTATGCAAAATTCAGTTTTTAACCTACCACTTAGTGGTTTCACTATTCATCAAAAATTGAAAGTTTTCAGAAAAATACCAAAATTTCACCCTAGGCTAATTTCGATATTCTGAGTCCAAAAATGAAGTCCATTTTGAAAAATAAAATTTATAAAATTTCAAAAAGTGGTTATTACTATTCATAACGTCTAGTTTTAATAATATTTTAATAGCATATCGTTGTTTAGTGAAACTCGGTATTGCGTACTACACACGCTATCGAGGAAGGTTGTGATTGCATGTAATGCAAGGCAAGTCAAGGATGCGTGTTGTTCAAGCTCCTTTTGGTGTAGCGTACAACACAAGACATTAATAAAATTAAAAAGAATATTTTTCATAAAATCTCGGGCTGTTACATTTTAGAGATTCAATTATTATCTCTTCATATGATGATTTATGCATATTGAATAACTTATGTTAAATTTTTTTTTTGTGATGATAACTAAAGATATATGGAATTACCTATAATTATTTTTATGGATCAAACTTTCAACTACTTTTTTAGGAATAAAAAATTATCCTTCATTTTATGGAATAAGAGTTGAAGTGGAAATTGATCAAGGAACAAAAAAAAATATGATATTGTTATTATGAAATGTAATTGAATAAAGTAAGTATTTAGTATCATGAAAATTATTCATCTCTAGGGAAATGATATTAAAAATATTTCACCATAGTACCATATTTTCAGATGAATCAAATTGTCTCTTAAATTATCATATAATTATGGGTTTTTTATTGTTAACATTCTCCTAACCATGATCTCTATCACTCTCAAACAGAACATTATAGTTAGATTTATCTTTATATTTATATCATTCTAATGACTATTTATAGTCTAAAATATCAATAATATACCCCCATTTAATTTTTTTTGTAAAAGATACATGTGTATGTTTTATTTTTCTTTAATTTAAATTATTTCTTATAAAATGTTATTTCACTTGACACCTATATTCTCCTGTTTAGAAAAATAATTATGAGTTAATTTGGGTAACCATTATGTTTCCAACTTTCCCTTTTCAGAGTTTTTTTAGTATTAATTTTTTTCATGTGGGCTTATATGATAGAAACTTTCAAGTATTAAACCTTTTATAACGTAGGTAAATTTAGATGGAGGAATTAATTTTAAGGGGGTTAGAATGTAACACCCTAAGATTTTTTCTAAAATAGATTTTAAATAATCTAATTTCCTTAATATATTTCATAGGACACTTAACATTTTAATCTTGCACTACATGCAACATTGGATTAGCTTTTGTTACACACAATATTGAGTCTCAACAAAAGATCATTTTATTATTATAATTATTTAGACAAGAGAATTATTACTTAGACATTAGAATGATGGGAATGAACATTATTAAATAATTAATGAAATTTTCGTTGATACTTGTATATAAATTCTTTGACCAATCAATTATAAATCAATTTAATTTTTTAAAAATAATAGGAAATGTTTTTTCTGAAAAAATATTTAAACGTGAATAAGTGTATTTAATACTAATAGATAAAAAAATAAATATTTTTGGATTATATTAATGAAATATATATATATATAATATTAAATTTAAATTTTAACATTCATCATATGTTTTTTCTATACATTATATAAGAACAAATCCAATTTTCCACATAAAAGAAGAAATTTTCAAAAAAAACTATTTTGCCTCTTCTTGATGACGTAGTTGATAAAAATACAGTTTATGAAACTTTTATATTTTGTATTTTAAAAATTAAAATTTTTATTTGGAATCTAGATTTCAAAATTTTACTTTTGATCAACTTTTTTTAATTTTCTAAGAAGTTTTAGATTTTGATTAATAAGGAAAAATATTTATTTTTATCAAAAACTTTATTTTATTTTAAATACTTTACATGATAAAATTGTGTTTTGGATATGTTTTAAATCTTAATTAGTTCAGTTGAATTTAATATAATCTAATCATGGTTTTTGATAATTATTTTCTAAAATAAATTTTTATAAAAACATTTTATGTTTTAGTAGGTCAATTTTTCTGAAACACTGTTTTTTGGGTAGCTTACAGGTTTTATTTTAAATTAAATTATTTAAATTCATTGTTTTGAATTTTGAAAAAAGGATTCCAAATTTGGATTCGTAAGGTCAAAATTTTGTTAATATTTCTATTTTATTTGTGGCCAATATGAATAGTAACCATGATAAATTTTTTT
Source organism: Viscum album (assembly GCA_963277665.1). Taxonomy (NCBI): domain Eukaryota; kingdom Viridiplantae; phylum Streptophyta; class Magnoliopsida; order Santalales; family Viscaceae; genus Viscum; species Viscum album. Next base: position 2,134,288,563 of record OY728145.1, read on the forward strand.
CCATTGTAAAGGGTAAATTGAGTTAAGTGAAAATAAAATTATAATGATTGTAAAATGATTCTAAAAAATGGAAAATTTTATTGGATGAATAAACTTTGACCTGTAACACCTAGGGATCAAAATCAAGTTATTTAATGGACATTTTTCTAGGAAAATTACTTATATAATATTTGAATGAAATAAAGTCTCAAAATGTCACTTTCATTGTCTTTAATGTTTCTTAAGTGTCTACATGAGAAAAAAATTATGTTATGAACAAATATAACTATGAATTTTGAAATGATGAAAAATATTTTCATGTTTAAAATTTATTTTTGACTTTCTGGGAAACTTAGATGAAATAATGATATTTATAAAATTCTATTTAATAAAAACATAAAGATGTCACATTCATGTTATAAGTAGTACATAATTTTTTATATAGGGCTACAAAATAGATATATTCGACTATAAATATCATTCTGAAATATAAAATCTTTATATTCATCACGGTATTTTATTTTTTATTCTTTACTGAAAAATAGGTATATTAAATAATTAATCAACATTGAAGTCGTAATTATTTTATTAATGAAAATATCTAATAAACGTTGATAAATTTTTTAAAATAAATAAAATTTGAGATAATTAATGTGATTAATCAATTTTATTGATGACCTTTTCATCTTAGGTATATAATAAAATATTTTATTTAATGTTTAATTATTATATTGATATTTTAAAAAGTCCAAATAATAACTAGTTTCAAAATTTACACTAATGACATTTCATCAAAATAATATTTTATTAAATTATTTAAAAATAATAAAATATCTTTAAAAATACAAAAAATTATTTTATGGTAGAAAATTTTATAAATTTTTCATTTAAGATTTCAATTAAATAACATAAGTAAAATTTAAATGCATTTAATATTGAAAAACATGTTCCCTTAGTTAAAATTAAAATAATTTAATTATGGGTTAATCAAAATGATATGGTAAAAGATAATACCAAAAAATATCTAGAATATATTGGTTAATGATATTAAAACATTATAATATATTATATTATATTCAAATATGTATCATTTTTGTGGTATTTTTATTGAGATTCAATTTATTATAAATTAATATTTTTTGAAATTCCAAATGTGCCCTCACCTCAATAATAAAAGATAGATCCTCCCTCAAGTTTTCATATCAATTTGAACCTTATAACTCTACCAAATTCTCAATATTTTTATTATCAAATTCACTATTAAAATTCTATAGGTTTTTTATTCTTTGAAGTCTAACTCTTTAGTCCTTTAGAGGAGATCTAAAGGAGATGTTTTGAAGAAGAGGTAATCACTCTAAGTGATCACTCTATTTTTTTACTCTTCTAAACCTCATATAAATCTATTTTATATATCATAAAATAATAAATTCAGAATACTAAATATTCTTATTTTTTATTATTATAATTAAAAACCCATTATATAACCCCTTTCCCATCGAACAAGAAATGAAATCATCGCTCATGCGTATGTATGGCTTACCGTCTTCACGCAGTGATACAATTAATTTTCTATTTCCATATTTTGGGAGTGGTAATTATGATGGTTTTAATGTTTATATATTATATTTATGAAATAATTAAACTTCTATAATGATAATATCATATTAACCTTTTTACCGTATAATATTTTGGGAAATTATAGTGTTGCTCCTGCGTACATATGGCTTACCATCTCCATGATGCGATGTGATTGGTTTTTATCTAAATTTAATATAATGGTAAAAAAATTATTTTATAAATATATATGATATCTATAACACAAAAATTATTATTAAATTATAATATATCATATTCTTTTTTCTTTTAATATGAAAATTAAATTAAAACATTATTTATGCGTATGTACCACCTCCCCTCCCCACAAACAGTGTATTTCATTTATATCTTTTATTGATTATTATAAATACTTATGTACAGAATATATATGATATTTATAGCATGGTTATAATTTTGGATATTATTAAATCATGATATAAGTAAGAGGATAAAAAATATAACAAATCAAAAAACATGTGAAAAACAAAGAGGTTATTACCAAAAACATAACTTTAACTTGAAAATTGTTAATAAAAGGGTAATAGAAGGACATAAGTAAAGCTTATATGGTATGATATAATTGAATAATATTATATGATATATGTATAATAAGATTACATTTATTATATAAGAGTTTTTCATGAGTACGATGATATTCAATACATAAGGTAAGGGATTTAGGTCTCACTTTTATTTATATGGGACACAAGCCTTATACACTACATATTTCTTATATGTAGTACATATACTAACCATGAATTTATTTTGTGAGTCTTATCCAAAGAGATTATGGTATTTTAATATCTATATAATTTTTTTCTTTCATGGGGTATATGATTCTACTAATCATAAAGTGATGTGTATTTATTTCACAATCTCATCAATATTTATGATTAATTAATTTTAAGTCTCCATTAAGAAATATTTATCTTCCATGTTCATGTTTTATGAAAATATTTTCAAAAATATTTTTACTATTCTACTATTTATGGTTAAATTCATTTTTACCCATGATTTAATTTTTATGGTATGGTTTGAAAGGAATATTTTTTTTGTTTTCCAAATGTGGTACTTTTTGTCTTTTCTAGAAAAAGTATGAAATGAATTTTTTTAACTTATATGACAAGAAAAAAAATATTTCACCACCATGACACCTTAATGATTTTATGTTTCCTTTAAGATATTTCTGTGCTATTTTCTTATAAAATGTTTTCATGGAAAATTTCACGTCATTTTGAGGAGAGAAATTTGTTTTAAAGAAGAAATGATATTTTCCTCAAGAATTATTTCGAATGATATTTCAAAATCATTTTCCATATAAGACAATGTAATTTTATTTTAGTTTCGTTTTACTGGGGATATGATCCAATGATATGATTCTTATTCTTTCTACCAATGGTTTATGTTTACTATAGATTTATGTTAATGAATTAATTTTCTTTTCCTTGAGTTATGTTATGGTGAAATGATTGTAAAACCTACTTTTCTATGGTTTCTGATACAATGACAAAATTATGTTCTTATGGAAGACATATGTATGGTTTTTATTTTGTGATGGTTGGTACCTATATATCCCTATAATTTATTGGTAAAATATTTATATCTCATGAGATATATTGGACTATAATGGGAAGTGAACATGGATCAGTAATACAGAACTGGAATAGAAGTAAACTTAGTTTCGTAATACATGGTAGGAATAGGGAGTGAACTTGGTTCAATAAAAGAATTTTCCCACTATGATGTTCTTGGAAATAAGCCTTGACTAATATGGAAATTATTTTCTATACTTATGTGTATACCACCATTTCATGTATTATGTTATGCTCTCTTGAAATATTCTCTTTATTTCATTATGAACATCTATGATTTATTCCTTGAAACGATATCATGATCTTTGATATACAATATATAATTTGGAAGTGTTATTTTCATTTTCTTATAACCTTATTCTTATTTTATCTCCCTTGATTTACCCTTAATGAGTACATAAGATCACCATTTTCTTATATTTCATCTCCATGTGTTATAAATAATGGTTTTAATTAGGATTACTAAAGAGGAAGATATTTATGGGGGATGATGATGATATTTCACAAAATTAGAAAAATGTGTTCCATGTTCCCAATGGCACTAAACTATTATAGTCCTTGGGAATTTGTTAGTTAAATGTAAAGAATACTCATCTAAAAACGTGTAATAACCATGTATATTAACCCAAGGTCATTATAATCCTCATGTTCCTCCTTTCTCTTAGAGTATATTAGAGTATCATTAAGAAAGACTAAAAAATATTTGTCGAGGTAATCTCTAAATACTATATTCATTTAGTCTATGAAAAGTTTTGGAGATTTAGAGAGTATCAAGGGAATAAATTTGAGAAGATAGTGTCCATACCTTATTTGAAAGGATGTCTTGGTAATACCATAATTATTCAACATTTATTAGTGATATCCCGACCAAAGTTACACCTTATAGAAATATTTTTCCCCATATAGTTGATTGAACAAGTCATATATTTGTGGAAGGGAATACTTTTTCTTTATCATTATGTTGTTGATATCACGATAATAAATGATGAGGCACATTTATCTATATTTCTTATTGATAAATAGGACTGGAACACCCCATGGTGAATCACTCAAGCATATAAAACCCTTGTCCTGATTCCCTTGTAACTTCTAACTATGTTCCTCCAACTCAATGGAGTCCATTATATAAGGTTTCTTTGATATAGTCAAAGATCTATGAATACGTTTAATTGATAACTCAAACATTTGGTCAGTAGAATTAACATGAAATTATTCAGGGAACACATCAATGTAGTCCCTCATAATGGGCATGTCTTAGATTTCCTTTGTCTTAATAATTGGACCTAGATATTGTTTATCATAAGGTAACAATATCCACAATCAAGATGATAATTCTGAAAGAGATTAATCCTCTTCCTTACACTTGTAAAAATTAAAGGATTCCCTAGGGTGTGAAAAGTGATATACCTTTCTCGAATGTTAATGTTGATTTTTTTATTATGATAGCCAATCCATGCCCAATATTGGATCAAACTCCACCGAATGATGTATGAAATGATTTTATGGGAGGTTCAATCCAAAAATATTAACTGGGGATGAGTTATATACTTTGGATGCAATAATTTTCCCATTTTATATTATCAAAAATAACATATCCTCTATATTTTGTAGTGGTGTTTGTATAGTTCTACTAAAAATTAATGATAAGAAATAATTCACTGAAAAATAATCAAATATAATGTTTTCTATTATTCCATGAATAATCAGCATACCAAGCACTAATTCATTGTTGGGATCCACCTCAACAGTAATGATAACATATTCCCTTTTTTTCTTCTATAGAGGTTATTGTGGATTTCCTTCGAAAACCCTTAGAATAGGGCATTGGATCATATGATTCCCATGTTACTTGTAGTCTAAATGTTTTACTACAAGATAAGTTTAGATATGAACCTTCCTTTATTCTTTGACATTAGTGGGATTCATCATATCTTTTCAGAATTTATTATCCACATGCCCATATTTTCCACATTTGAAGCATCTTATGGTTCCCCTTAGGTAGTTCCCATGATACTTCTTCCCACACTTTTGACACAAGGGATGTCAGGTTTTCATTCAATAATGGGATTTATTTGTTGATAGTCCAATATTAAACTCCATTTTCTACTTTTTATCTCTAGGATCACATAATCACTCAGAGTCTCTGATATCTATTTCATCCTTATGGGATCAATAAAAAATATCATCATAGCTGTTGAAGATTCAAATTTCTAATACTTTTCATAAACTTTGATTTAGCATGCTAAAGAGGTGAATCGCCTTTAATTCAGTGTTCATGACAAATATAGAGTCATATCATGTAATCCTTGTAATATTTTCCTCATATGTCCCAATAGACTCATGTTCCTTTTGATTCATCCTAAGGAACCCCCTTTCAATAATAAGATGAAGTGTTTAGGGAAAATATTTCTTAAAAAATATTTTATTGAAATATTCCCATTCCATGGAATCAATTTCCTCATTTGAATTTTTTTTATCATTATGAACCACTGATAATATTCCCCATAAAAATTATATACATCCACTATAGAAATATCTTCTTCTGAGCACTGAAGGACAAATAATATATTCTGAATAGAGTTAATCTATTATTACATGATGACTGTATTGGAAGATCCAGTAAAAATGGGAGGCCCTTGTCCCATAGAGGAATCAACAACAACATGATATTTCTTAGTAGAAGGAGGGATTTACACATAATTCAAGTCATTGTTCGTAACTTGAGTCAGTTGAGAAAGTACTATCATAATGTTTTGAACTCATGTTCCCATCAGATCTGGCATTTCATTAGGGTAATAATCACAATGACTATTACCATGGGTTCTCCTATTTTTAGCCCTTAAATAAAAAATTAAAATTAGGTGGGATTGAATACTTATCTAACATGCATATAATAAAGAAACATTGAATATAGAAGCATAAAACATGTAATTTAAAAGTATATCCTAACTTTTGATTCTCTAAGTTTTAATCTAGGTTATAAATGGTGATAGAATGATTCATAGGGTTATTACTAAATTTTTATAATACCAATTCCTAAAAACAAATAAACCTTTCTATGATATGAATTATAGTTACCTTATCCATTTACACATATTATTACATAATTTTAATCATAATTTACCATCAAATACAATCCAAGGATCGTAAGTTATAGTGTATTTAGAAAATTAGTTTCCTAAAATAAAAAACATGGAAGTAGAATAAAACATATATATATTAATCATCCATAAAGAGATCCTAACATACCTTAAGATATTAAATTATAATAGGATAACCTAGGGAATACATAGACAAAATGCACGAGATAAAAATCCTAATAAGAGAATAAATAACGAAATAAAGCATAACACATTTTCTAGAAGGCATAACCTGATGTGGCGTGGAACATGAATGAAAATATATAATAATAAAATATAGAACATGGTATAATTTAATCATTTAAACAATTTAATTTGGTTCAGATATATAACTTGGCATAAACACAAGTCAAGGCTAACTACCAATACTATGTGACATGGTGAAAAAAGTCCCATAAAGAAATAAAGTTTACTTTTTATACCAACATGATGTATCATGAGAATAAACATTACCCAATTCATTAAAGAGCTATCTGGGATCACTCAACATAACATGTTCATACATATGTGTTCGACATGAATAATCAAACATAAGGAATAAACATATGGTTTACTTATGGAATGAAATGGGTATCCTAATCATATAATAAGGCATAACCAAAGGGAATATCATAATTTAGTCCATAAAATAATGAATTTAAATAGTAAATGTACAGTAATAAGAAAAAAATGTCATATATAATGAAAAATTATGTCCAACTAAAGTTTAATCAAGTAAAAAGTGTGTTTAAGAAACTTTAGAAATTAGACACTTTAGTGCAGTTTAAGGAAAATATTAAAGAGTCTTTAAATAGGAAAATGCATAATTTTTTATAAAAAAACAGAATTAAATCAATATAGTTTTTCATGATAAAATTAGCGATTTTATAAAAATAATGGTATCTTAAAATAGATTATGGAGTTTACATGAAAATGGGTAAGAAATTGGAATGTTCCCTTTAATTAGGCTTTCTTGTCAGGATGAATTGAGAAGGGAAGCTTATAAACACATGTATTTCCCCCAAAAAGAAAGAAGAATTGATATTGGTAAATATTTTTTTATCATAGAAAAAGAATTTAAGAAGAGTAAATTATATAAATTAGAAATTACATTTGGGTAATGGGAGAGAAAGTGTAACCCGAAAGAAAAATAGAGGTTCAAAGAGAATAACATACCATATGACTGAAGGTGTTATGCACTTGTACTTAATGTCATTGATAAACAAATTAAATCAATTAATTAATTAATCTAGAACTTATTATACCTTTTTTTAATTTATTATAACTTTATTAGGTTCAATCATGTAATTTTGATGAGTTATATTACTCAATTTTATTGTTCTGGAAGTGTTTGTTTCATGGTTTCATAGTCAGTTCTCTTGTGTTTAATTATGAAAGTTCTTTTCAAATGGAAGAAAAACTCTAGAAATGAATTTTTTTGGTATTAATATAATTACATATCTTTAAATGTTTCCTTATATTATTTAATTTTTTTATATGAGGATGATTCATTATTTTAAACGTTAATGATAATCATTTCAATTATTTTGGTTGTTTTTAGATCATCACAAACTAGGTTAGTTTAGTTATTTAATATTATGAAAATGAGTTAGATAAATAACATTAAATAAGATGTAATAGACATATTAAGATATTTTTTAACCATAAAATGGTTTTATTACCATCCTTTAAGGTGGAAATAAATAACGAAAACTCGATGTTTATGATGGCGGTGAATTGACACCTCAAAGAGGATGTCTTCATTTTTAAAACAAAAGTAGAGTAAAAGTGATTAGATAATGGAAATTACATTAAAAAAATAAATTATATACTTGATACTATATTTATCATGATACTTTGTATATGGGATGTGAGAGAAGGCTAATAAATAAAATAAATTAAATAGAAAGAGGGAGTGTTTTACCTCTTTTGCATTGTCTCCTTGAGAACCTCATTTTTGAAATTGGAAATAATATTTTGGTGAGACTAGAAAGACCAGAAGTTGGGGGATAAGTTTTGGAGATTAGTTGGGTATAGTATAAGAAATATACATTTCTCATAAGGTGTGAGGATAATAGGTGGTGAGGGGTGGTATTTAGAGTGGGAGGAGATGGGTGTTTTTGATTATTTAATTCATTTTTTTATTATTTTTGGCTCAATACTATCATTAGTTTTGATTATTTTGAATAAATATAGTAAAAGGATTAGTAGAGTTATGTGTAATTGGTTTTTAACTCATTCATACGTCATCCATGACTCAATAATTCATATATTCGTTAAATACTTTAAATTAGCTTATTTCACTATTCATGAAAATTTCAACGTTTTAGAAAAATCCCAAAAATTCAGCCTAACCGTTTTTTGACGTGTAGAATTAAAAACCATAATCCATTTTTTTAAATAATTATCCCTATATGATAAATTTAATTTTAAATTAAAATCCTCATTTATTCAATAAAATACAGATTTTAAAATTATATTTTATTTTATGACACTTTGAAAAAATAATTAATATCCCATAATATTATCTTATAATTTTAATATGGAATTATATTAATTTATGAATCAATTTTATGAAATGAAATTTTCTTTTATATCAATATATTAATTATAAAATTCTAAATAAACATTTAAGCTTCAAAAAAATACTAAGGCTTCATTTATCATTTAAAAAAATTATTTACTTATTCCATGATATAAATGTTGATTCAATAAGGTTTTCCTTATGACTTTTCCATTCTTTCATACTTGGGGGTGATTATTGAGTCATTAAGGTTTCCTTATGACTTTACCATCCCTTCTTGTTTTGAAAATCACAAACACCTTATCTCAAGGAAAATATCTTTTTACCCTGTATTTTACTTCTATAAGGAAAAATTTCCTTTCCCAAGGAAATTTATCCTTACCATGTTTTTATTGTTTACATCATAATTTTTCTAAGTGTAAAATTATGTTTGTAACCAAAACCTCAGAATCCTATAAATACCTAGATATAAAGCATTCTATTTTAGGATTCAAATTCTGAATACGAATTCTAGTTACGAACTCTTCTGAGTTCTGACCCCAAATTCTAAATACGAAATCAAATTATGAACTCCTCTGAGTTCTGACTCCTAATTCTAAATACGAATTTTGGTTACAAAGTTTTCTGAGTTCTGACTCTAAATTCTGAATAAGAATTTGGGTTACGAACTTTTCCGTGTTCTGACTCCAATTTCTCTGAATATAGACTCTGAACTCTTAGGAGTTCTGAATACTAATTCTCATGAACTCTGACTCCAAACTTTGTAAGTTATGGTTTCAAATTATTGTGAATAAAGATTCCGAATTTCATTGAAATTCAGACTCCATAATACTATAGAGTTTAGGTTTTGATTTCCTAGAAAACAGAATCTGAGTATCCTTATATTATAGACTCCGAATTCATTTTTAGTTAGACTCTGAACTTTCATTTGATGACATTCTGAATATTTGGTTTTAGTTATATAACCATGTTTTTTCTTACACTGGTTTTGTTATAAAAATGATTTCATGCTTTCAGTTACTAACTAACTATTGTTTGAGTGACATGTGTACAGGTCCCTCGAAAATTCAAGGAAAAATATGACCATTGGAGGAGGGAGCCGACCAATGAAGGTGTGCTTATAAATAGGAGCTCATTTGAAAGAGCTCAGGACTTTTGGACAACCATTGATCTAAAGTGATTTCTAGAGAGAGATGCTCTCATTCTTAGTGTGTACTACACTTCTTGTTCAGATTTTTTATTGTGCGACTCTGATTGTTGCTGTGTAAAATCGAGGGCTTCTAGGGATAGGAAGATAGAGGTGCCGACTACCTTGAAGTTGAGTGCTTCGTTCCTGAGGAAGACAGAGGTGCTGACTACCTGAAAGTGGAGGGCATGTAGTGATAGCAAGACAGAATCTGATCATTGTTTTGGGGGATTACCCTAGTGTGGGTAAGATAGACTTTCTTAAAGTATAAATCAAAGGACCTTTATCTAAGGTTGTTGGATACCCTTCTCTTTGGGTTAAAATATTTACTACTTGTTACTTTTTTTGTTACATGTTTTCTATGGAATTTGTATTATTGAGGAAAGTATAACTATCTTATACTTCCCTATACTGGAATATTGATTTAGTTAGATTCTACACGCTTTAAGGTAGAATCTTCATCTTTGTAAAATTTAATTATGTTTCTTTTTCCGGAACCATCTTTACAGATTCACATTCTCGGTTTCAATTTTCTAGAATCAAGAAAGTGTGTAGAACTAGAGTTATTGTGAATTACCTTTTTTAACCTTGTTAAACATAACCATATTTAAAAGTTCCAAAATATTTTTTTAAAGTGTAAAATTCACCCCCACTTTTATATTGACCATATTTAGATAATCCATACAGTATCTCTTTTATTTTGATCCTACATTTGGTATTATAGAGTATATCATACTCACATATAATCTCATGAATTGGTATTAGAGGATTTGTTCAATCTAAATTAATCTCACGATTAGATTCAGAATAGTATTCATCTCATTCTTCTCTAGAATCAGTTTTTTGGACTCATAAAGTTCGGATACATTTTTTCTTAGAGATACTCTTGTTCTACATTTTCCTTTCTTAGGACTATTTTCCTTGTTTACAAAACTTTTATTACTAAAATGTTTTTGTGGAATGATATTTATTAATAATGGAAGGAATAAATGTTGGTTCCATAGACAATCCCAATTCAACAAGACCACCTATATTTGATGGAAATGATTATGAATATTGGATAGATCGTATGAATACTTTCATTATCAATACCGGTGTTGATAACTTTGTTATGATTACTAGAGGATATAAAATCCCTGACAAGGAATTAAGTACATTTACCAATCATGAAAAGCATGAATATCAACTAAATTATAATGTACGCAATACTTTGTTGTGCTCCATGACTAGAAATATATATTTCCAAATTTCATCTTGTGAAGCAGCAAATTGTATATGGAAGAAACTTGAAGTTACACACTTTGGGACTTCAAAATTTATTGAAACTAGAAGAGACATACTCAATATTGAATATCATGGTTTCTGATTTCCTTATGGAGAACCCATATATAAGGTGCAATAATGATTCATGACTATAGTGAATTGTTTACAATCTATTGGTGAGAAAGGATTAGATGATGAAGCTCTTGTTGATAAGATCATAGACATCGTGTCGAATGAGTGGGAATCCAAAGAGGACTGCTATTGATGAAAATAGATAGGTCACTCAGATTACTCTTGATGAGTTGTTTGGAACTCTTCTTTAGCAGGAGACTAGAATAAAGAGAGATGTTGATAATGTAAAGAAGAAGAATGGGAATGGATGTGTTTATTTTACTACAACTTCAAATCATATGAAAGTTAAGACTCCTGAGAGGGTTACCAGATCTAAGTCTAAGAAGGTTTTTCTTCAATCTAAACCTAGTGGATGTGAATCCTCATAGAATTAATTAGAAAATATTTCTCAAAGGATGAACAAGATCGCTAGACAGAGGAACTTTCAATCCAGATACATAATGAATGAAAGGAAATATAAGAAAGATTCAGAAGTTACATGTTATGAATGCAAGCGAGCTCGACATATAAGACCTGATTGTCCTATGCTCAAGAGAAAATAATGAAAGGAAAAGTATTATGAGAGAAACTGAAATAAGTACTACAAGGCTAAAGCTAAGAAATTCTTGAAAGCTAAAGACACTTGGATAGAAGAATCTTGGTCTAACAGCCAAACTACATATTGAAAATCATTACATAATGGCTAAGGTACACAATGCTGAATCAATGGCCAATGTTTCCTTAAATGAAAATAATAATAATGAAAAATATTATAACTCTTCGGTTGAAGTGTCTTTTTTAAATAAAGATAATACTTTACCTACCCATGAATAAGTTTCTAGGTTTTCCAAACTTCTTGACTTATAGGATATTTTCTTCAAAATAATTATGTTAAGGGAAATGCGGATCCAACAATTTTTATAAATAAATAAAATAAAAATGTTTTGATTGTTAAAATTTATGTTGATGACATTATATTTGGTTCAACTCATCAATATTTAACTGATTCCTTTATGGATCTAATGAAATCTGAGTTTGAAATGAGTATGATGGGTGAGTTAACATTTTTCCTTGGTTATCAAATATCTCAAAAACCAGAAGGAATCTATATATCCCATCATAAGTATATTAAATATCTTCATAAAAAGAATTGATATGAAAAAATTAAAATTATAAGTAATCCCATTGGTACCTCAAATACACTTGATCGTAATAAAGCGGGGAAACTAGTAGATCAAACATCTTTTAGAGGTATGATACGAAGTTTACATTACTTGAAAACTAGTAGTCTAGACTTAATGTTTTCAGTATGCTTATGTGCAAGATATTAATGCAATCCTAAGGAATCTCATTTAAAGGCAATGAAAATAATATTTCACTACTTAATAGGAACCATGGGTTTATGACTCTTTTATACTTCTGGAAATGATTTTTTTAAATGTTTTTCGGATGCTGACTTTGGTGGATGTAGAATAGATAAAAAGAGTACATCTCGAATTTTTCATTTCTTAAGAGATTAATTAGTTTCTTGGTAATGCAAGAAGCAACAATCAGTAGCACTTTCCACTGTTGAAGCTGAATATGTGGTAGCTGGAAGTTGTTGTGCTCAAGTGTTGTGGATGCAACACACACTCACAGACTATGGTATGAGTTTTACCAAAACATAAATTTTGTGTAATAATACAAGTTTCATTTCCCTTAGTAAAAACCTTGCACATCACTCTCATGCAAATCACATAGATATTAGTCATCACTTTCTTAGGGATCACACACAAAAAGGAGATATCATTATTCAATTTATTGGAACACAAGATCAACTTGCTGATATTTTCACAAAATCTTTACCCTCCGATAGATTTGAATACATTAAATAGAAGTTAGGAATTATAACCGTAAGGTAATCCTCCTTGTTAACTTTTTGTTGAGTCAATCTCCTTACTGTAATAAACTCTTTTTCATAGGGGGAGTATATTTGTTCATAATTTTTTCATGATTTTTTGTAATGAAGTTTTTCATGATTTTTCGTAATGAAGTTTTTCATGACTTTTCGTAATGATGTTTTTCATGATTTTTCATATTGAAGTTTTTAATGGTTTTTTGTAATGATGTTTTTCATGTTTTTTTGTAATAAAGTTTTTCATTTTTTTCATAATGATGTTTTTCGTAGTCAAAATTTTCATAATGAAGGCTTTTCATACTCAAAATCATCGTAATGATGTTTTTCATACCTAAAATTCTCATAATGAAAATTCTCATAAGGAAGATTTTTGTAATAAATATTTTTGTAATGAAGATTGTCACGACCCGCCTTCACCAAAAGGAGGGAAGGGTCAGTAGATTTCCAGTCCCTTCCTTATTTAAGTTGAAGGAGAGATAATGACCCCCGAAACCCACCCTCAATAGGTCTCGGAGTGGCGACTAGCACCAAGGGTATAAAAACACACACTAAATGGAAGGCATTACCCTTTTTGTATTATAGGATCGGGAGGTAAGATGATAAAAACCCAAAAACACCAAAACTATGAGAAAATTAAAGCCAAAAGTAAACCATTCCCATATGCATGTTCCAAAATTAAAAACCACAAGGTACAAGTGACTACAAAGGTAATGTACCAAAGAAAGAAAAACAGCAACTGCAACTGCCCCAAAGGTCCGAGCTAGTATAGTCTCGCATGATCCCTGAAGTCCTCCTAGAAACCTGAAAGCAGTTTTATATGCGTAGGGTGAGCATACAAGTATACTCAGTAGGGATAATCAAAGACTCTCGTGCACATGTGGGGGAACGTACTAAATTCCCTTTAGAAAAGAGTAAACCAAACACCTGACAAGGTAAATTATCCACCCATGCCTCACCAAGGAACACTCCCAAATAACGCAAGTCAAGTAATATATATAATCAGAGCACATCGATGTTTGGGTACCCTGATCCACTTTCCCACTGGTTATTGAAGACATCCTATGCATCGAACCAATCCCTCCATTCTCACCACAATCCCACTACCACAACCCACACACACACACATGGGCCACAACCTCACACAGCCCCACTGCCAAACCCCACCTGCACACACCTGGGCCACAACTGTCACACGTAACCACGCCTGCAAACACCTAGTCCAGAGCAACCACCTCCATGCCTGAAGACACCTGGGATAGAAGATCCACTGCCACGCCCGAAGACACATGGGCCTCATCCCGAAGATACTTGGGAAAATACATGCCCGCACACACCTGGCCCATAACCACCAAACTACCCTGCCTAAAGTTTCTTCGGCTAATAATGGACCTCAGGCCATCACTGCCTGCCCGAAGATACTTGGGCTATCCAAGAAAGGGAGTATAAAGGAGATAATAACCAGCCACTAATAGAAGTGTTGGGAAAAAAACCCTCCCCCATCAAATGGGGGTGTTCGGCACTAAGTTCTAAAATTGGGTGGGGTGCGAATAAGAAACACAAAAACTACAAGTATATATATAGGAAGCACTCTCCCAAGTTTAGGTTTTTCTTCATCCAGTCTAAAGAACACAAACAACACTCAAGTCCGAGTCACAACTCTCACCAACAAAAACCATTTGTCCCATTTGTTTTCATGTTCAGTAATGATGTTTAACTAAGTTCTGCACCTACTTGGGAAACTAGAAAGCATAATCACAAGCCAAGGAAAACGAACAGTCAAGCATCAACTACAACATCCACACCTGGTTCTCTTGTAAAACCACAACAACCAAAGAAAACCCCAAGATACAGACCCATTCCCAACGTCCAGGATCCAAAAGGTTTCTCAACAATAGAGGATCCCACCCCAATTCGTGATATAACCATGTAACCACCCAGTCTTAAAATTCACAACCACTGGAAGCATAACACAGGGGATCTGATCCCCAATTTCACAAACACAGAGAGTATAAGAACATGGGATCCCATCCCCTCCCACATCACCCAGCAACCGACCCGTGAGAGAAGAACAAACAAACCACTACCACCAAGCAAAGCAAGCCCATGCAGGTATTTTCAGATTTAAAAGATTTTACACACTCCATGATTTCAATTCCGCTGTACTTTAAACGGGGTTATCACAAAAAAAGGATTGATCCTGGTGATTTCAATTTACTTAGACTAATGTACATAATTAACTAATTTCCATCACACAGCAAGGGTTCACAACCACAATACAATCCATTTGAACATCACCAATGGTAAGGGTTCATTAGTGTATAGAGAAAGACCACCAACGGCCATGATTTTCAGTAGGAGTAAGCTCGTACAATTCAGAAAGAAGATCATAAAACAAATCATCATCGTTCACACCCCTTCCCCTCCATTCTTTAGAATCGGTTTACTATTTCATTAAGGTTCGTTCCATCCAATTCTGCAGAATCAAAAGTATACCCACACCGCATCATACACAAAAAGGGAGAGACGAAGGAGAAATCACCTACTTGGTGATCAATGATCGATGATATGGCCGGGAAAAAAACTTCACGGATAGCGATGCGGCTCGCATGAATAAAAATCGGCTCATCTGAATGAAGGGTACTCCATGAAGAGGGTGATCGGGAAAAGAAGAGACCCACGGGGAACCCTTTAGTTATAAGGGCCATGGACGATTGAGATAATAACGTGTAACTGCGTAAGGAACGGGGGGTCGTGGGTTGACCATGCGGCCCCACACGCAATTAAATGTTTGGGTGGTTTAAACCGATGCACACACCAGTTTAATTCATTAAATATTTAATTATAACATTTATGGGCGTTACCGGGCTTTAAAACACACTTAAAGGGGTAAAAATAGGGTTTAAAACCCAAATTCGTACAAGGAGTGCTACTAGAAAGACCCCATGGGGGTAGGCGAGAGCCACCGGTAGCCAAGCTACTGGTCGGTTAGAGTGACCTTTAGACCGAGCTACCAGTAGTCCGAGATACCAGTAGTCCGAGCTATCGGTAGATACAACTACCGGTAGACCGAGCTACCGGTAGCTACAGCTACCGATAGACCGAGCTACTGGTAGATAGAGCTACCGGTAGGCTACGGCTACCGCTAGACCGAGCTACTGGTAGGCCTGCTACTGGTAGGATAAGGCTACCGGTTGGCCTATTGTTTCTAAACTTTTCCAAGATTCCTAGACCAGAAAACCCAACATGGGATTTTCATAAAGTAATGGACCCCAAAAACCCGGGACATTACATTAGATACCTCTTAAACGATTCTTGTCCTCAAGAATCATAACAACCCAGAAGGAAAGAGAGAGTGCGAATAACTGCCATGAAGGATACCTCTTAAGAGTGATCCTCATCGTTAGCTAAGAACCAAGCAACATACCATGTCAAACTGCCCTGCCATGTGGGTTGGGGAGTCTCCTTCCCCATGTCAAGATACGATCCGCTTTGGGCGGCACTAACTCACCCACACATGTTTAATCACATCCACCTTAATGCGTCTTGATTAAGGGTCAGATCCTCCCCTTCCATACCCAGGTCTTTTCACACACATTCAGAGGAAAGAAAACTAGTATTTCATATCCAACAAGGTAAAATGTTCCACCACAATAGTTATAAACCGAATAGTACAAAACCCAAAACAACACTAGGTACTGGGAACACATCTGTGCTTCCCTCTCCCACGTAATCTCCTCAATCCCACTATGTCTCCATAACACAAGAACCAAGGGAATGGTTCTCCCACGAAGCACCTTCTCTTTGCGATCCTCAATCATCACTGTTCTCTCCACAAAAGTCACATCGTCCTCGATGTCCAGCTCTCCCTAGCCGAGGACGTGTGAATCATTGTGAAGATACTGATGGAGGTGGGACACATGGAATAAATCATGTATACTTAGTAGCGGCGGAGGTAACGCTAGCTGATAAGACACTTCTCCGACCCACCGCAACACTTCGAAGGGTCTGATGAACCTCAGAGAAAGCTTAATCCCTTTGCCGAATCTATGTTGTCTACGCCGAGGGGAGACCTTCAAGAACATGTGGTCTCCAACCTCAAACTCCAAGGGCCTCCTCCTGGTATCACCATATGACTTCTGTCGGTCTTGGGCCACCTTCATCCTTTCCTGTATGAGCTGAACCTTCTCTGTCGTGCTCTGCACCACCTCTGGGCCAAGGATTCCTACCTATCCTACGTCGGTCCAACACACAGGTGAACGGAATGGCCTCCTGTATAAGGCTTCAAACGTGGCCATACCAATGGTAGAGTGATAGCTATTATTGTAGACAAACTCTACCAGAGGCAAGTATTGCACCCATGATCCTCCTAAGTCCAGAACAAATGCCTGCAACATATCCTCCAAGGTCTGAATGGTGCACTCTGTCTGTCCATCCATCTTGGGATGGAAAGCAGTGCTAAGGCGTAGCTAGGTGCCAAAAGCATGCATAAATCCTCTCTAGACTCGCGAGGTAAACCATACATCCCTATATGAGACTATAGGCCTCGGAACTCCATGTAACCACACCACCTTATCCACGTAATTTCTTGCCAAAGCATCAACTACACTCGACTCCCTGATCGCCAGAATGTGAGCTGATTTCTTCATCCGGTCCACTACCACCGAGATGGCATCATATCCCCCTTGGACCATGGGTAGTCCTGTGAAGAAATCCATCAAGATTTCATCCCACTTACACTCGGGGACATCTACAGACTGAAGTAGGCTGCCTGGAACTCGGTGTTCAGCCTTCACTTGCTGACACACTAAGCACTTGGCCACAAACTCTGCCATTGTTCGCTTCACTCCGGGCCACCAGAACTATCTCTTCAGTCCCTAGTACATCTTGGACACTCCATGTTCCACTACAAGGGGTGAGTTGTGGAACTCACTAAGAACCTTGTCACTCATAGATTTTGGAATAAACAACCTTCCCTGGAAAAGCATCCGGTTTTGGCCATCCTCCGTCCATCCTTCCAGAACATTTCCCTGGTCAACTCGATTACGCATCACTTCGAACTCTAGGTCTCCCCACTGAGACTCCTCCACTTGCTGCAACAGAGAAGACTGCACTGCCATCTGTTACATGCAACCTCTACCACCATCCATCCTCGTATCCAGGTGTAAGGCATCTAACTCCTCCATCTCCTTCCAGGCATCTGTCGACTCCCGGACCGCATCCTTCTGCGTCCTCCTACTCAAGGCATCGGCCACTACATTTACCTTACCCTCAGTATAAGATATCTTGAAGTCGTAATCCTAGAGGAACTCAACCCAACTCTACTGCTGAAAGTTTAGGTCCCGCTGGGAGAAGATATACCTCAAACTTTTGTGATCTGTGAAGACCATGAAGCGTTCTCCGATGAGGTAATGCCTCCATAACTTTAGTGCAAAAACAATCGTTTCAAGCTCTAGGTCGTGGGTGGCCTAATTACGCTCATGAGGGAATAGCTTCCTAGACCCATAAGGGAGCACCATTGTCGTTGAATCAACACACATCCCATGACTTGTCCTGAATCATAACAGAACACTTCGTACGTCGCCCCTTCTTCTAGTATCCTTAGAACCAGGGAACTGACCAACTTCTCCTTCAGATATCTGAAGGCCACCTCGCACTGCTCACTCCACATGAAAACACGATCCTTCTTGGTCAAGGCTGTCAAATGGGATGCAACTCGGGAGAAGTTGGGTATGAACCTCCGATAGTAACCCGCCAGCCCGAGGAAACTATGGACCTCTACCACATTCTTGGGTTCTACCCAAGAAACAACAGCCTCAACCTTTGATGGGTCCACTGCTACCCCCCGCTCGGACACCACATGCATGAGGGAGTGCACTTCTCATGTCCAGAACTTTCATTTTGACAACTTCCCATAGAGATGGTGCTATTGGAGGTCCTCCAAAACCATCCTCAGGTGTTCCGCGTGGTCCTCCTCTGATCTGGAATATAGCAGGATATCATCGATGAACACAACCATGAACCGATCTAAGTACTCCTGGAAGATGGAGTTCATAAGCCCCATGAACACAGCCAGGGCATTCGTAACACAAAAGGGAATGAACACGAACTAGAAGTGTCCATACTTTCACCTAAATTCCATCTTCGAGATGTCACTCTCCTTTACTCTCAACTGGTGGTATCTAGACCACAGGATGATCATCGAGAACCATCTTGCCCCTTTCAGCTGGTTGAATAGATCCTCTATCCTCAGAAGAGGGTATCGATTCTTAATCAACACCTGATTTAGCCTCCTATAGTCTATGCAAAACCTGATACCACCATCTTCCTTCTTTGCGAACAAGATAGGAGCACCCCACGGTGACGCACTCGGTCGAACATAACCCCTCTTCATCAGATCGTCAATCTGAATCCAAAACTCCTGTATCTCTGAAGGTGACATCCGGTAAGGAGCCATCGAGATCGGACGAGCACCAGGCTGTAGGTCTATCCCGAACTCGATATCACATCGAGGGGGTAGAGTCGTCACCTCCTCAGGGAAGACGTCCATAATATCACAGATGATCTCTGGAACCTCCACCATCTAAGCATCTACTGAATCCACTAACAGCTCGGCTAACAAGGAGAGGAGGGGTTCCTCTTGCCTACTTCCCTTCTGACTGCTCCGCACGCCGGTGAAGGTAACATGCTGGCCTCCCATGTCTGAGAACACAACCCTTACTCAGAAGCATTGGACAATGGAACACACCGAGAATAGCCAGTCGATGCCTATGATGACATCGTATGGTTGTATCTGTTGCAGAAGAAGATCTCTGACCGACTGATGTGGCCCTACCATCAGTTTGCATCCCTGACAAACAAATAACAAGTCGGTCTGACCTCTGACTGGTGTGCTCAGCCCCAGGGGCACTAGAAGTCTCTCAGAATCTAGACCCCAAGGCACGGGCTAGACTGGGTGTAACAAAAGAGTGCGAAGCTCCAGTATCGGACAAGGCATAAGCAAGGGTACTGAACAAACTGATCGTACCTCGAACAACCTACGGTCCTGCTGGAACTGCTGCCTATATGGCGTGTAACTGTCCACGCCCAGCTCCTCTGCCCTTCGGCTGTCGGCCACCTCCCCGACCATGCCCTGGTCTAGGTCCTGAGGAGCGCCCTAAGGTCGGCCTCCTCCTCCTACGTCTGCCCTCGGAGGAGAGGGAGCTCGCTGTCTCTGTTGCTACTGGTGGAAAGGCCTGGCTGGAAGCTGTTGATGGGGCGGGTGCTGGGGCTGTCTTCCACTGATGTACTATACCCAGTCCAGGAACTGATCCAGAGATGTCCATGGCTCTCATAGACGAAGAGCCGCGGTCCCGGGCGCAAAGGAAAAGGTCGAGGACCAGGGGATCAAAACTAAAACTGATGCGGCCTGCTCCCTACTGGTCGGAACCTGGAGGGTCCTGATGCTGGAGGCCTCGTGCTGAAGGCCTTCCCCTTCGATGGTCCCATCTGGATCCCCTCTCGTGACACACCTCCTAGAGTGTGCATCCTCTCCACCACTTCGGCCTTCTTCTGGACCTCCAAGTACGTTGGTAGGGTAAAGGGGGTAACATCATACTGGAGGGAGGGTCGGAGTGCCTCCTCTAAACGTCTTGCCAGAGACTCCTCATCGGGAAAGTGGTCTGGAGAAAAACTTAGGAGGTCCTTGAACTTGATTCCTAGCTCCCTCACTGGTATACTCCCCTGTTGGAGGGAGATTAGCTCTTATCTCTAATCCACCTTCGTTGACGAAGAGAGGAATTCCGCCCGGAACTCCCTCTCGAAATCATCCCATGCCACCTCGGCCTCTCTGCTCTCCACCAGGTAAGGTGTCCACCATTGACATGCCACTCCCCGCATCTGGATGATGGCTAGAGGAACCCAGTACTCGGTCGGAGCCCAGATCAAGCCGAAGGCTATCACTAGTTCCTCTAGCCAGCCCTCCGTCTTCACATCTGAGGTGTTGTCCTCATACTTCTCGAGGGTCTGTCGCTGGAAGGCCCAAAGTGTCTTCTGCCACTAGTCATCCTCCTCCTCTCGATCAGCTCTCTGCCGATCGGCCAAGGTAGTCTCCGGGGCCTCGATCGCATGGACCACACATGATCGCCTTCCAGGTGTCATAGCTTCAAGGTAAACAAGGAATGCATAAGCCCAAGTAGTGCAAAATATTGCTTAAAACTTATTAAACTATTAATTTATTCTTAATTCCCAAAACACCCCAGAAACATGAGAACACAAGTCATTATTATGCAAGTAACATTCCTAGGGTCTCTACCCAGTAATCATCGTGGCCTCACTTGGTCGTTCGGTAGATCCAAAGTCATTGCGTCGGATCACGGGGGGCCTAAAATCCAGTGTCCTAGTCGGTCTTCCCTAGCCTAATTCACGCACCAAGGGCACCCAGCACTGTTGCCCTACCATCCCATACAATCCTAACTATGCCTAACTCCAGACTCCATCCTATCTCTCAACCTGGCCTTGGATACCATTCTGTCACGACCCGCCTTCACCGAAAGGAGGGAAGGGTCAGCAGATTTCTAGGCCCTTCCATCTTTAAGTTGAAGGAGAGATAATGACCCCTGAAACCCACCCTCAATAGGTCCCAGAGTGGAAACTAGCACCAAGGGTATAAAAACACACACTAAATGGAAGGCATTACCCTTTTTTTATAGGATCGGGAGATAAGATGATGAAAACCCGACAACACCAAAACTATGAGAAAAGTAATGCCAAAAGTAAACCATTTCCATATGCATGTTCCAAAAGTAAAAACCACAAGGTAAAAGTGACTACAAAGGTAATGTACCAAAGAAAGAAAAATAGCAACTGCAACTACCCCAAAGGTCTGAGCTAGTATGGTCCCGCGCGATCCCTGAAGTCCTCCTGGAAACCTGAAAGTAGTTTTATATGTGTAGGGTGAGCATACAAGTATACTCAGTAGGGAAAACCAAAAAATCTCGTGCACAAGTGGGGGAATGTACTAAAGTCCTGTGAGAAAAGAGTAAACCAAACACCTAACAAGTTAAATTATCCACCCATGCCTCACCAAGTAACACTCCCAAATAACGCAAGTCATGTAATATATATAATCAGAGAACATCGATGTTTGGGTACCCCGCGACACATTCCCACTGGTTATTGAAGACATCCTACGCATCGAACCAATCCCGCCATTCTCACCGAAGTCCCACTGCCACACCCCGCCCGCACACACCTGGGCCACAACCTCACGCAGTCCCACTTCCAAACCCCGCCCGCACACACCTGGGCCACAACTGTCACACATAACCATGCCTGCAAACCCCTCGGCCAGAACAACCACCGCCACACTTGAAGACACCTGGGCTAGAAGATCCACTACCATGCCTGAATACACATGGGCCTCAACCAAAAGATACATGGGAAACTACTTGCCCGCACACACCTGGGCCATAACCACAACACAACCCCCGCCCGAAGGTTTTTGTGCTAATAATGGACCTCAGGCCATCACAGCCTACCCGAAGATACTTGGGCTATCCGGGAAAGAGAATAGAAAAGAGAAAATAACCAGCCAATAATAGAAGTGTTGGAAAAAACACCCTCCCCCATGAAATGGGGGTGTTCGGCACTAAGTGCTCAACTTGGGTGTGGCGCGAATAAGAAACACAAAAACTACAGGTATATATATATAGGAATCACTCTCCGATGTTTAGGTTTTTTTCAGCCATTCTAAAGAATAAAAATAGCACTCAAGTCCGAGTCACAACTCTCCCCAACAAAACCCATTTGTCCCAATTGTTTTCATGTTCAGTAATGATGTTTATCTAAGTTCTACACCTACTTGGGCAACTAGAAAGCATAAGAAAAAGCCAAGGAAAATGAACAATCAAGAATCAACTACAACATCCACACCTGGTTCTCTCGTAAAACCAAAACAAGAAAACCCCAAGATACAGCCCCATTTCCAATGTCCAGGAGCCAAAAGGTTTCTCAACAACAGAGGATCCCACCCCAATTCGTGATATAACCAAGTAACCAACCGGTCTAAAAATTCACAACCACTGGAAGCATAACACAGGGGATCCCATCCCCAATTTCACATCCACTGAGAGTATAATAATAGGGTATACCATCCCCTCCCACATCACCTAGCAACCGACCCATGAAAGAAGAACAAAAAAACCACTACCGCCAAGCAAAGCAGGCCCACGCATGTATTTTCAGATTTAAAAGATTTTACACACTCTATGACTTCAATT
The DNA here is from genome assembly GCA_963277665.1 of Viscum album. Classification (NCBI taxonomy): domain Eukaryota; kingdom Viridiplantae; phylum Streptophyta; class Magnoliopsida; order Santalales; family Viscaceae; genus Viscum; species Viscum album. Next base: position 2,134,312,086 of record OY728145.1, read on the forward strand.
CCACTGTACTTTAACTGGGTTTATCACAGAAAAAGGGTTGATCCTGGTGCTTTCAATTTACTTAGCCTAATGTACGTAATTAACCAATTTCCTTTACAAAGAAAGGGCTCACAACCACAATACAATCCATTTAAACATCACCAGAGGTAAGGGTTCATTAGTGCACAGAGAAAGACCACCAATGGCTATGATTTTCAGTAGGTGTAAGCCCGTACAATTCAGAAAGAAGATCATAAAACAAAGCATCATTGATCACACCCCTTCCCCTCTATTCTTTAGAATCAGTTTATTATTTTATTAAGGTTCGGTCCATCCAATTCTACAGAATCAGAAGCATCCCCACCCCGCACGATACACAAAAAGGGAGAGACGATGGAGAAATTCCCTACTTTCTTATCAACGATCGGTGCTAAGGCTAGGCATGGAACATCACGGATAGCGATGCGGCTCGCCTGAACGAAAATCGGCTTGTCTGAATAAAGGGTACTCCATGAAGAGGGTGATTGGGAAATGATGAAACCCACGGGGAACCCTTTAGTTATAAGGGCCGCGGACGGTTGAGATAATAACGTGGAACTGTGTAAGGAACAGGGGTTCGTGGGTTGACCACGTGGCCCCACACGTTATTAAAGGGTCAGGCGGTTTAAACCGATGCACACACCAGGTTAATTCATTAAATATTTAATTATAACATTTACGGGCATTACTGGGCTTTAAAACACGCTTAAAGGGGTCAAAATAGGGTTTAAAACACAAATTCGTGCAAAAAGGAGTGCTACTAGAAAGACCCCGTGGGGGTAGGCAAGATCCACCGGTAGCCGAGAGCTACCGGTGGCTGACAGCGACCGGTAGCTGAGCTACGGGTAGCCTGGAGCCACCAGTAGACCGAGCTACCGGTAGTCAGAGCTACCACTAGCTATAACTACCCGTAGACCGAGATATCGGTAGACAGAGCTACAGGTAGCTGCATCTACCAGTAGACCGATCTTCTGGTAGACAGAGCAACTGGTAGGCTGCGTCTACAGGTAGACCGAGCTACCGGTAGGCTTCATCTACCGGTAGACCGAGCTACCAGTAGGCCTGCTACCGGTAGGCTAAGGCTACCGGTAGGCCTACCGTTTCCAAACATCACCGAGATTCCCAGACTAGAAAACCCAACATGGGATTTTCACTAAGTAATGGACCCCAAAAACCCGTGCCATTACAAAGATTTTCGTAATAAATATTTTCGTAATGAATATTTTCGTACTCATTTTTTTTTAATAAATTTTTATCTGTAGTCAGGTTTTTTTTCAGAATCTAAAGTTCTTCAAAAATAATATTACCTATTACGAATAATATTCCTAGATATCTGAATGATATGACTCTTTCTTGTGTTTTCATAATCACCTTTTACTTGCAGGTAGATTATTTTGTATTTTTTAAATTTCTCAGATTCTAGTGTCCATAAATCCGAATGTTTTCTTTTAAAAACCTCAAAAGATCGGATCCTACCAAATTTTCCATGCGGCTATCATTTCAACTGTTAGATATGATCAGAAGAATTCTCAGCCATTGGATTGAGATGGGAAGATGAATTGTCCCATAAACACCTATAAAAAGATACCCCCGATGGTTGTCCCACATCGGTTTTCAAGATTTCTTGTGTCGATGATCTGACCCACTTCAAAAGCATGTTCGGGATTTTCAATGGATTTTCATTTCCAAATGTCTGGTGAAGTTCCTTCTCAAGATATGTCTTCTGTCAAGCCGATTTCGTAATGGCATGTATATAGAGAGATGTTGGTGCATCCTAATTTCTTCAATACGTAGGATTCCACTATCTCCAAAAATATCATGTTGAATGGATGGTAAAGTGTTTCCATTTCAAAACCAGGGGCTCAAGACTTGGTGTATCTAGATCTACTCATCGAGTTTTTTGAGATAGTTTGTTTCTTCAAGGGATAAGGGAGACAATAGTTTTCATTCAAGAGTTATGTAAAAACATATTCCCTTTCATACACCAAGGTTGCTTGCTTGGTGGGGCTGTCTTATGAATGGGATGCGGAGTTCTGTTCCGACAAGCTACCAAATGATCAAGGAAGTTTTTTAAAGGTGAAGGATATGGAGTGTCTTTGACTTACAAATGTCAATACCATAAATATTTCTCATTTGTTTACAAATAATCGGATCCTTGAGTTATGGGTTCAGGGTTTTATCATACCGAGAAAGGGAAAAAAAGACATGCAGAATAAAAGTGATATGGATATCTTGGATTTTTTGGTAAATCTAAGGAAGATCAACCTGATGAATCATATTATCATTATGATAGAGAATATCAAGCATGGGAACTTGAGAGCACAGATAATCACGTATCCTGTCGTACTCTTCAAGTTGATTGTTCATTGTCTTGAGTCCTTCAAAATTCCATGGAGTTCCAAGATGAGGAATTTAAAATTCATGTTAGTAAGCAATGATAATTATAAAAGAATTAATTTTTGATTTTCTAAAGATTTTAGAGATTTTTATGATCTACCGGTGGAAGAAGAAGAAGCTATTTCGAAGAATACAGAAGAAGTTGAACCATCGAAGAAGGCTGGAAAGAAGAGTAAACTGAAGGAAGTGGAAGAAACATAGAAAAACCCTAAGGCCAAAGAAACTAAATATGCACCTCTAAATCCCAAGAAGTATAAAGCCTATCTGGGTGAGGTATTAGCAAAATAGATAGAAGACAAAAAGAATAATAAGGAAGTAGAGCCACAATTTGGATTGGATCCTACAGAGGCCAAAGCATTGAAAGAGACGGAAGCTGATGAGCGTGAGAAGAATGTAAAAGATAAGAAGCTTAAGAAGTAAAAGTATGAGGCTGAAATTGTCCAATCTATTTTGAGGGACACTGAAATAGCATCCGAGAACATTCTTGTACCAAAATCTTTCTTAGTTAAACCCTCACCTTAAACTACGAGGAAGAAGTTTATGACACCGGAAAAAGCCCAAGAGAAGGTTATTGAAGAAAAGGAAGCTATTTAATAAGTGTAAAAGAAGAGAGTAGTGGTGGAAATGAATAAATTATAATGCAAGTTGAATATTATCTTGAAAAGGAAACCTCATCCGAGAAACTATACATCTGAATATCAGAAGTAGAGTCTTCAAAGATCCCAACTCCTAGGAAGGATGAGGAAGGTGTAGATGACAAAGATGAAGATGATGTGAATAATATCTCCGAGGAAGAAAGATATAATCATCACTTTATATATCCTGAGGATGCTGAGGCAGGAGCCATGAAGGAGAAGGTTGATGAAGATAGAATTGTTCAGCTGTCTGACTGTGAACATGAGCCACCAGATGAAGAAGTTGTTCTGAGATCCAATAAGGGGAAACAGGTGGTTGTTGATACACCTACCAATGTTGCTTTAAGGTAGAAGGAAGTTGGTGGATCTTCTAATAGGAAGATTTTAGATCTAGAGGAAGAACCATCACCAAGAAAAGTATCAGATTCAGAATAATCATCTCTGGGACATGATTTTTTCATTCAATCTCTGAAGAAGATTTTTGACACCATTCTGATCTTTCCAACCATTGAATGCAGATGTCAGTTGCTCCAACATAGCATGATTCAAAAAGAAGATTCTGTATCCATGGTGATGGATAAGTTTGTAAATATTTAGGCTGATTAAAAGAACTTCCTTATCAACTATGATGCCCGCATAAAATATTGTATGAAAGTGGTTATCTGGTCAAAGAATATAGTTGAAGATTAGAGAGAGCTTGATGAGTTTCAGGATGATGTTAAGGAAAATTTTGATATATAAGATAGAAAAATAAAGGATCTGACAGATAGATTTTAGGGAAGGATAAATCATGAGCAGAATACTTGGATTCAGGAGGTCAAGGATTGGAATTAGAAGTTTTACTCTGTTGCTCAAAGCTGGAAGAGGGAAATGGATCTCTGGATCGAGATCGAAGAGAAGCTAGTCAGGCAAGAGGAGTTATTGAATGCTCAAGCAGAGGCTCTGAAGGCTCTGGATGATAGGATCAAATCCTTAGATAATCAAGTATAGGAAGACCACAAGGAGGTAAATAAGCTTAAAACCATTGTGAAGAAACTAATACCAATTGAAAAGGAAGTAAAATAGATCCAATCTGATCTTTTTTTTGTATTTTCTTTCCTTGTAAAAATTCATCCAATATTAAATGAAATTTTGGTTTCTCATTTCTTTTTTCATTCTTTGTACTAATATTTTATGTAATGTAATTTTTTTTCCATTCCCTCAAAAAAAATTTGAAAATCACAAAGGGGGAGAAAGGAAAAAAGAATGCTAAGTAAAGAATAAATATTCCTAAGTAAGGGGGAGTTATCTAAGGGATATTTTTCATACAGATATTTCCATACTCAATATAATGAAAAATATCATTCCAAAAATCTAGAATACGATCCTTAGTTTTCCAAATCCTAAGGGGGAGTTAGTTGTATTCATCCTTGCCAATGTGAAAAGAGAGATAAGTTTTATTTCAAAATCTAGAAAAAAATTTCTAAGTCCTTATATTCTTTTTCGTAAGGATGTTTATGATTTCATAAAGGGAGGTATTGTTGAGTCAATAAGGTTTTCTTTATGACTTTTCCATTCATTCATACTTGGGGGAGATTGTTCAGTCATTAAGGATTCCTTATGACATTACCATCTCTTCTTGTTTTGAAAATCACAAACACCTTATCTCAAGGAAAATCTCTTTTTACCCAATGTTTTACTTATATAAGGAAAAAATTTCTTTCCCAATTAAATTTATCCTTAACATGTTTTTATTGTTCACATCATAATTTTTCTAAGGGTAAAATTTGGTTTGTAACCAAAACCTCAGAATCCTATAAATACCTAGATATGAAGAATTCTGTTTTAGAATCTAAATTCTGAATACGAATTCTGGTTATGAAATCTTCTGAGTTATGACTCTGAATTTTAAATACGAATTCTAATTACGAACTCTTCTGAGTTCTGACTCTGAATTATAAATAAAAATTCTGGTTACGAAATTTTCCGAGTTCTGACCCCGAATTCGGAATACGAATTTTGGTTACGAACTTTTCTGAGTTCTGACTCCGAGTTCTCTGAATACAGACTCCGAACTCTTATGAGGTCTGACTCCGAATTCTCATGAAATCTGACTCCGAACATTTTATGTTCTGGTTCCGAATTCTTGTGAATCCAGATTACTAATTTCCTTGAAATTCAGACTCCGGAAATCTATAGATTTCAGGTTCTGAATTCCTAGAAAACATAATCTGAGTATCCTTGTATTATAGACTCAGAATTTATTTTTGTTTAGACTTAGAACATTCATTTTCTTACATTCTGAATATTGGGTTTTAGTTATGTAACCATATTTTTATCTTACACTTGTTTTGTTATAAAATGATGTCGTGCTTTCAGTTACAAACTAATCGTTGTTTGAGTGATATGTGTACATTTTCCTCTGAAATTCAAGGAAAAATATGACAGTTTGAGGAGGGAACTGACCATTGAAGCTGTGCCTATAAATAAGAGCTCATTTGAAAGATATTTGTACTTTTGGACAACTTTTGATCTGATGTGATTTCTAGAGAGAGATACTCTCATGCTTAGTGCATACTGAAATTCTTGTTCAGATTTGCTTTGTGGGACACCGATTTTTGCTGTGTAAAATCGAGGGCTTATGGGGATAGGAAGATAGAGGTGCCGACTAACTTGAAGTTGAGGTCTTCCTTGCTGAGGAAGATAGAGGTGCCGACGACCTGAAAGTTGAGGGCTTGCAGGGATTACAAGATAGACTCTGATCTTCGTATCTAGGGCTTACCCTAGTGTGGGTAAGATAGAATTTCTTGAAATTATAAATCAAGGGACCTTTATCCAAGTTTTTGAATACCCTTCTCTTTGGGTTAAAATATTTACTACTTGTTACTTGTTTTGTTATAAGTTTTCGGCTTCATTTGTATTGTTGAGGAAAGTATAACTATCTTATACTTTCTTATACTTGTACTCTGATTTTCATAGATTCTATACGCTTTAAGGTAGAATCTTAATCTTTGTAAACTTTCATTAAGTTTTTTTTCCGGAACCATCTTTCCGGATTCACATTCTCAGATTTATTTTTCCGGAATCAATCAAGTGTGTAGAACTAGAGGTTTTGTGAATTACCTTGTTTGTACTTGTTAAACATAACCATCTTTAAAAGTTTCAAATGAATTTTTTAAATTTTACAATTCACCCCCTCTTGTATATTGGGCATAATTAGATAGTCTATACAATATCTCTTTTATTTCGATCATACATTTGGTATTATAGAGTATATCATACTCACATACCATCTCAATAATAAATATATTATATTTTTATTCATAAGATAACTAAATTTTATTCATAAATTCATAGGTATTGTTACTATTCTATTTTCTGTTTTACTATTCTTAATGTTCACATTAATATTCCAACTGATATGTTACTATTATGGTAATATAGGTTACTTAATTTATATAAATATAACTTATTTCATTCTTTATTTATGGGAATAATGTTTTTATTTGGCTATCTGTGTGATGTATTTGTTTTATATTGTATAAAATAATTTTACATGGGGAAATTCCATTGATAAAATTTTCGGTCATTACAATTAACTCATGAAAAATACTTTTGGATGGGAACTATCAAACTAAAGTATCTAAGGGAAATAGAATGGTTAATAACTAAATATTAATTTTAACAATAAAAAATCAATACATGTGTAATTAGTAATTATTAATTGTTTATATAAAATAAAATAAATTTGAATAATATTTTAATTTATAAGAATAATAAAACTAAATTTATTTTATATGTATGTTAGAGCGCGTTCAACCAAGAAGATGTATGTGGTCAGGGTTTCTTGGTCTCAATTTCAATTCCCTCAGACATGATTAATTTTATACACCATGTTTAATTTTATATGGTTTTATTTTAATTCACTACCCCATGATTATATTATGTTATATTTTCACTTAATAAGTGAGATTCATAAATCCAAATCTTTTTATTCTTATAATGGATTCTGATTTTAGTGATATAAAATCCATAAGGGTTATTTTTCTCCAATTCCATTTCTTGAGACATATTTCAAGTTATGTGACTATTTTTTAAATGGTGTATAAATTCCCCCTTTTTTATATTATGTCATGATTATATCATTATTCATGGTATTTATTATTCCTTTTTATTTTTTATAATTCAAGGGGTTTTGATCCAATGGTTTCCAATGCTATAATGATTTTCATCTCAATTTTCCTTCACTGAGAGTCGTTTCATATTATGAAACTATATTCATTTATATAGAACATATAATTTCTATTTTAAACATTATATCATGTTTATATTTTATTAATGATATTTAAATTTCATTTTTAAGTGTATTTTTAAGGGATATTTATTTTAAATGACATAAGGCGTTTTCTTTAAAAAAAATCATTAATTGTTTTAAAGCCTTTTATATAATAATTTCACATCCATGTAAATATTATTTATATTATTCTAGTAATAATATTATCAAGACATAAATGATTAATTTAGGTTATCTTATTTTATATTTTTCTTTCTATAAGAAGGTTTTCAAATAATTATTTTTAATGTTTTATGCATGGGTTACTCTTGACTCTATTTAAAAAAAGTATGAAATGATTTTTTTAATGTATACATATTGAAACCCCGTTTTTTACTTTTATGTAAATTGCTAGTTACCAGTATACCCTTATATGATCCAATTTTTTTTGAATAAAGTTCATTCCTATTACTACGTAATACAGTAATATTTTTAAGAAATATTTCTCTTTAAATAATTTTAATACTTCACAAGCTTACGTTTCATGCAACCGTGATTTTAAACAAACCATGAGACACTGTTAGTATAAATTACCAATTAAATTAGAAGGAAATAATATGAATAAATAAAATATTAAATAAATATAAAGCTTTGACTCAATATTAACATATTAATTATTTCCTAGAAAATAATGTCATAATTTTAGTAAAATTGCGTTGGACTTCAATTTGTTTTCTTCAAAAATGATTTTTTCTAGTTTTTATTAATTTTTCGAGGATATAAAATATAAAATTTAAAATTTAAAAATAAATTTTTAATTCATCATATCAAAATATTTAATTTTTTTTTCTGAAAACATTTATTTTTTAAGGAATAGTGAAAATACTAATTTATATAGAAAATTGTATTATATTTTAATGAATTTACAAGGTAAAATTATGATTTTGATTATTTTTTCATTTTAATTAGATAATTTTAATTTAAAATAATTCAATATTTGTTTGAAATTATTTATTAATTCATTTTATTATAAAGACATTTTATGTTTTAAAAGGGCATTTTTTTAAAAACTATTTTTCATGGCATTTTATCGGTTTATTTTAAATTAAATGTCGAAAATTTTGTGTTTTGAATTTTGAAAAAATGGATGAAAAATTAGATTCATAAGGTCTAAATTTTGTTTATATGCACCTTTCAATTTGGGACAATATGAATAGTAACCGTAGCAAATTTTTTTACCACGGTAAAATGTAAATTCTGTAATTTAGAATAAAAATAAAATTATAATGATTATTAAATGAATATAAAATATTCCAAAATTTTATTGGACTTTGATAATTCAACCCTTAACACATAAGGATATAAATTATATTTATTAGTAGACACTTTTCCTTGAAAATGACTTACATAATATTTAAATCAATGAAAGTCACAAAATGTCACATTCATTGTCTTAAATATCCCTTTTGTGTCCACATGGTAATAAATGTATGTTATGAATTAATATAAATGTAAAATTTTAACTTAATAAAAATATATTCATGATATAAATTTATATTTGACTTTTTCGGCCACTTAGATTATATTATTATTTTTATTATATTTTATTTAATGAAAATTTAAATATATCACATTCATGTTTTAAATAATCGATCATTTTTAAATATATTTTTACAAAAAAGATATACTAAACTATAATTATTATTATAAAATATTGAACATTTATATTTATCCTGGTAGTTTATTTATAATTTCCAGTGAAAAATACGTATATTAAATAATTTCACAATGTTGATGTGGTAATTATTTTATTAGTGGAGATATTAAAATAAATTTTATTAATTTTTTATTAAAATAACTTAAATTTTAAATAATTAATGTGATAAATGGTATTTCTAGATTAACTTTACCTCTTATGGATACAATGAAATATATTTTTTTCAAATTTAATTTGTTATATTGATAATTTTAAAAGTCCATGTAATGAATTGTTTCAAAATTTACAGAAATGATATTTTATCAAAATAATATATTTTCAAATTACTTAAATATAATAAAACATATTTGAAAATAAAAAAATTATAATATACTAAAAAATTCCTTAAATTTTTTATTTATTGTCTAATTTACATAACATAAGTACAAATTTAAAACCTTTTAATATTAAATTTTTTTTTTCCATAGTTAAAATAAAAATAGTTTAACTAAAGGTTAATTAAAATGATAAGGTTTAAATGAATAAAAAAATTTGTATAAATTATATTGTTTGATGATATTATAATATTATGTCATCTTATATTCGAATACATGGTCTTTTTGAGGTATTGGAATTATGATTTAATTCATTATAAATTAATATTTTTGTAAATTCCAAAAGTGTCCCTAACCTCAATTCTAAAAGGGAACCTCCTCCATCACTTCATCACTTAAAATTGAGCCTGAATGATTGACCAACCCCTAACCCATTATATTTTAAAATTACTGATAAAAATTAAAGAGGTTTTGATATTCTAAAAATTCCAACCCTAGTGTCTCGAAGAGGGGATTTAAAGGAAGTTCGCCAAAGAAAAGGTAATCATCTGTACTGACTCTTTCAAGATTATTTCTTCTTCTACTTCCTATTCAAGTGCTTTTTCAATTATAAAATAATAAATTAATCATAAAATATAAATGATTTGTTATTATTATTATGGGAAAAATATATTATACCTTTTATCCATCTAACAAAAAACTGATGTAACGCGCTTGCGAAAGTACATCTTACCATCTCCTTGTCATGGGGTAATTTGTTTTCTCATCACCAATTTATTTGGATGGTATAATTATAGAGATAATATATATATATATATATATGTGTGTGTGTGTGTGTTTGTATATAATAATTATAATAATATATTTATTCTTCAAAAAATATATATATCTTACATTTCTTTACTCTTTTAGAATTAGGGGAATGATACCATCGCTTGTGCATACGTACAACCAATAATCGCCACAACGCTATGGGATTCATTATCCATGTTCACCACTAAATAATGATTATATAAATGTATATAAATAATAAATTTTATATATATTACCTTAATCTCATTTTGGAGATGACTTAACTAATTCTGATTCACATGAACTAGGAGTTATATGACAAAACATGGATAGGAAAATGAAGTAGTAAACACCTAAAAAAGGGTAATAATGAAATGTTATTAAACAATAGGGGATAAGATGTTATAATAGGATCCTATTTAATATCATAAATATGAATATGGTTATGTTATAAATTAAAAAAATTATTTATTCTATTTTATATGATTCTTGTATACATATGAAGGAAATAATACTTAAAGTAAATGTTAATTCCACAATCTCATTATTATTTTGGATTGTTTATACCTAAGTATGTACTGAAAAAATATTTATCTTGCAGGTTCATGTTTCTTAAAAAAATTCAAAATATTATTAGAATTCTTATATTATTTTTTAATACCATTTTTTCCCATGTTTTAATTTTTACTGAATGATTTGGAAGGAATATTTTTATCATTTTCCAAACAAGGTACTTTTTGACTTTTCCGGAAAAAGTAAGAAATGAATTTTTTTTAACTTATTCCACATGAAAATATTTTTCCTCTTACATGATGACATAATTCCCTAAAGCTTCCCTTACAATCATATAAGGTTATTTTCATGGAAAAATTTTTATTTTTAAATTACTTAGTGTTTCAAGAAGATAAAACATTATCAAAGAAGAAGGGAAATATTCCTCTAGAAATATTTTTATGTGATATCTAAAAATTATTGTCTATTTATGATAACATTATTGAACAATACTTATGATTAATTGGAGAATTTTTTTGAGTATAATATACGTATTTTTTATATGGTTGGTTTTTGTTTATGATGGAATTCTATTTATGAAACCCATTTATTTTCTATGGGTAATGTTATGATGGAATACTATTTATGAATCACATTTATTTTCATGAGTTTTGATATGATTAAAGAATTATGTTCTTCTGTCACACATATGTATGGTTTTCATTATGTGATGGGTGGTACCTGTATCTCCCACCAATGTATTGGGTAAAAGTTTTTATCTAATGAGATAGACAAGACTGTAATAAGGATTTAACTCAGTTTAATAATACATGGATGGAATGGGGAGTGAACCCAACTCAGTAATGGAATTTTTCCACTGTGATAGTATTGGAAATTAGTCTTGAATAATATGGAAAATATTTAATTTGCTTATTTATATTTCCAAATTCCATATCTTAAGTTATGATCTCAGGGAATATGTTCTTTGATTCTTTATTAACTTCTAGGATTTATCCCATGAAAATATATCATGATCTTTGATATGCATGATATAATTGTCAAATGTTTTTTCATGTTCTTATGGTTTATTATTATGATATGATTGATATCTACCTTGTTTACCCTTACTAAGAATCTGATATCACCCTTTACTATGTTTCTTTTCTACATGATATGAAGAAATTTATTATGTAAGATGTGTCAAAATGGGTTCTAGTTGTGGAATAATAAGCGAGAGATGATGTAGATGATTTATGAACCAATTTATCATATTTACAAGTTTCCAAATACAATAAAACATTATGGTTCTAGGATGGTTTTGTTATATTGTGTAATGAATATTGTTCTATTTATATAAACTATATATTTATTAAAATTATGTGACGTTATAATTGGTATCAAAGTAATTTTTAGTTAAACATTGGAAACTAGGATGAGGAAACGTTAGTATGAAAACTAAGGACCATTATAAGTATATGATACAATCCTAGAGTTTGGGTGGTAATCATAAATAACCTAATATAAATACTACGGTGTCTTTAATTTAAAGTTAAAGAGAACTTTTCCTTGATTATGTGGTTTTTCCATTTTTATTAGAGTTACTCACGCTATATTTTTGGTTTTATTAAATGGTTAGATCCTGAATGTACCACATTAATGTTGAAGGTGATAGGAAATGCAACGAATCTCCTCCTGAGAAACCAAAGGTTTTGGGATCCAAAATAAAAAATCATATTTCTATGATCACACAACATTCTGAATCTATGAATCATGCAGTGTATCTAATGGATCAAAGGAGGAAACAAAATTCTATTGAGTCCATCATAACGAAGGGTCCACCATCATTTAGTTGGCCTTATGATCTACTAGTGAATGAATAAGGTACCAATACCACTAAAAATATATTTTTAGTTATCCAATATTCATAACATGATAAATTCAGTCTGACACTCTATCATTTAAGTGGTAAAGATTATCAGTGGTGAAATATTATCAATAAAATGAGACAAAAATATGAACTTGACACTATGGAATGGGACGAGTTCAAGAACATATTATTCAATAAGTACTATCTTAATATTATTTGAAAGATGATGAATAAGGAGTTCTTTGAGCTTAATAAAAATTATGATTAATCTTTTGGTACCTATAAAATAAATTTTACCAGACATTCATAGATTTCTTATCAAATTTTCATCCAACCTGAGAGTAAGGTTAATCGATTCTTCAGTGGTGTAAAATAAAGTCTCCAAATAAAATTACCCCAAGGGACTTTAGTAGCTATTAGGAAATCATTTTATATACTCTAATAGCTGAGATAGAGATTTGATTTTCCCATTAATATTATGGGTTTGATAAGAAGAGAAAAATGGAATTCAAGGGAAAATGTAAAAAACATAGTGAAAAGAATATGATCATTCCATTATAGTCAATGTATTGAATGAAAAATGGAGGAAATTTTCTTAAGGGGTATAGTGAATGTTTCAAGTGCGGGAAAGATGGTCATTAGAAGATTGACTACTAACATTATAGAAAAAATATAACTAATCATGCGAATAAAGAAAATTCTATACCTAATAAACCTCCCACACCTTAATGCTTCAAGTGCATGTAAAATCGGAATTATGATATCTAATTCCCAAATCCAAGGGCTATCAATAATTATCAATGTCAGAAACCTATTAATTCCTATGATAATGGTAATTTCCATGCGGTCACTATTGGGGATGTGGAGTAATAAAATGATGTTGTGAAAGGTACACATACAATACACTCTAAAGTAGATAATATTTTTTTTGATTTTGGATCCACCCACTCTTTTATTTCTAAATAATTTTCTATGAGTATCATCATATTATCACAATAATTAGATGTTGAGTTATCTATTGAAATCCCTAATGAAACAATGGTCACATCACAAGTTTATAATTCATCTCTAATTGAAGTTTGTGGTAAGGTGCATCCTAAAAATTGGGTGGTCCCCCCTCTAGTGGAATTAAATGTGATTCTTTGCATGCGTTAGATTTATCTACTTAGACATATTATCAATTATCAAGGAAGGGATGTCGCATTTCACATTCCACGTGAATATATGACCATCCATTGATGCAAGGATGACTGTGAACTTTTAGTAAAAATCACTTCCATATTTTGGGTATTAATTCTTGTAAATGAAGGTTATATATATCAGATTTTTAGGGAGAAACTCATCATTAAGGATACACATATTATGTTGGAGGTTTTTGTTGTTTTTCAGAAATAATTTCCTGGTCTTCCACTAAATCATGGTGTTGCGTTTTCAAAAGAACTCATATCAGGTGATATGCATATTTCAAATAATCCTTATAGAATAGACCCAATTGAGTTTTAGGAATTGAAAAAGACACTCCTAGATAATATTGAAAATGTATTCATAGACCCTACTATTTCACCTTAGGGTTCACCTGTTTTATTTTTTAAGAAGAAAGATAGATTAATGAGGCTATGCATTGTTATAGAGAACATAAAATGATCACTGTTAAGAAAAAAATCCTCTCCTACATATTGATGTATAATTTTATCAACGACATGGAGATCAATACTTTTCTATGATTGATCTTCAATCTATATATCATTAATTAATATTCAATAAGGAGGATATATCCATGATGGTATTTTTTACAAGGTATGAACACTATGAATTTTTAGTGATTCCATTTTGTATTACTAATTCCCTTGTTATTTTCATGGATTTAAAGAATAGTGTCCTTAGAGACATTATTTATCAGTTTTTGGTAGTCATTAAAGATGATATTATTTTATATTAGAAGATAATGTAAGAATATAAATATCACTTAATGATTGTGCGGAATACCCTAAGAAAAAAGAATATTTATGAAAAATTTACCAAGTGTGAATTTTGGATTCAGAAAGCTACATTCTTGGGTCACAAAATCTCAAGAAAGGGGATATATGTAAATCTAGTAAAGGAAAAAGTTATTGAATGTTGGACAAGAATAACAACGGTAACATATATCCAACCTTTTCTTGGTTTGGATGGATATTATCGCTGATTTTTGAATCATCTCTGATGATTATATAATCTACTCACCATGTTTACTAAAAAAGTAGCTAAGTTCATATTGATAGAATAATGTGAAGAGAATTTCAAGAGTTGAAAAGAATTTTATTTAGTGCACCTATTCTTACAATACCCTATAGTATAGAAATTTTTGTGATCTACAATGATTTATCCAAGAAGGGGATGCGATTTGTTCTCATGAAAAATGATATGGTGATAGCTTATGTATCATTATAGTTGAAAATGCATGAGAAAAATTACCCAACTCATAATTTGGACTTATCTATTGGAATTTTTTCATTAATTATACAGAGGAATTTTGTTTTTGGAGAAATGTGTGACATATATACTGATCATAAAATTTAAAAGTATATATTCACTCAAAAGGAGTTGAATATGCACCAAATAAGATGGTTGGAGTTGACTAAATATATTTGAATTCTAAATAAATTACCACCATAGGAAAGTGAAAAAGGTGGAAGATACTTTGAGTCCAAAGGACTATGATAGTCTATCTATGATGAGGATTACAAAAGATCCAAATTTTATGGATTTGAAAAGGATGGATATGGAAATCATATTGGAAGGGGGAAATTTTGTCTTTCTCAAATAAATGATTAACTATCATTACAAGTGAAGATTAAGGAGGCATAGAATAATGATATAGATCTACAAAAGAAGAGGAGAAATGTTATATAGTTCAACTATTATTTTGATTGAATAATTAGGTTTACGAATCATGTTTGTATCCCTCTCATACCATAATTATAAAACAGATGTTGTATGTGGCTCATTGTCAATCATTATTTATTCATCCAAGAAGCACCATGATGTATAAGTACTTGAAATAGTATTTATGGTAGGATGGCATGAAGTAAGATATTTCATAATATGTTTCTTGGTTCTGGGGTTTCCATGAAGTTAAGGATGAGAGATAAAATTTTAAGGGGGGTGTTATAACCATTACCCATACTAGAATTTAAATGAGAAAAAAAACAATGGATTTTTTTGTTAGACTTCTTAAGAATATAAAATCCATAATTCTATATTGGTTATCATTGATCTAATTAAAAAATCAAAACACTAAATTTCTATTAGAGAATATTTTTCTATTTATCAAATTTCCATAATATATATTAGGGAAGTGGTAAGATTGTATGGAGTAACACTTTCCATTATATCTGAATGGGATCCAAGATTTACAATGAAGTTCTGGAGAATTATTAAGTAGGCTTTGGATACAGACTTATGTTTCAACACTGCTTATCATCCTCTTATAGATGGTCCATCTAAGAGGAAAATTCAAACTCTAGAAGGTATGTTGAGAGCATCCTCTAGGGATTTCAAAGGTGGTCGGAATCAAAACCTACCTTTGGTCAGATTTTCATACAATAATAACATTCACTCTTATATTCATATGGCTCTTATAAATCCCTATATGGTAAGAAGTTAAAAACTACTACATGTTAGAATTATATTGGGGAATGAAAGTTATTGGAACCTGGCCTAGTTGAGGAAATGGTATATAATGTTGTATCTATTCAACAACACATAATAAATGCTCATAGTTGACAAAAATGTTTTACTAAAAATTTATGAAAAGATCTAGAGTTTGAAGTGGGTTCAAGGTATTTCTAAGAATATATTCATGTAAGAGAGTTATGATATTTTGAAATAATGGAAAGCTAATCCCTTGTTATATCGATCATTTTTAAATTCTAGATTGTGTGGAGAAGGTAGATTATTTATTAGAGGTTCTACCAAAACACTCTCATGTCCATGATATGTTCCATGTATCTCTCCTAAAAATATACATAATTATTCCTTCACATGTACTAAACATAGAATTCATGATTTTGGAGCAAGAAATTTCTTTCTAAGAACAACTGATATATATTTTGGATCATAAAGAAAAAGTTCTACAAAACATGACCACTAGTTTGGTAAATGTTTTAAGGAAGAACTATGAATTTTGGGAAGATACATGGGAACCTAAAAATTTGATGAGGTAGAGGTATCCTCATATATTTTGGTCTGAGTGATAAAATTCAATGTTGAAATGCATTTTATGTGGGGTATAATGTAACACATGAATATTTTTATAAGAACCTGGATATTCGTTTCAGGTATGTTTTCCCTTTTTTGGAGTTTTTGAGAAAAGAGGAGTAATCTGGAAACTTTTGAAGTACACACCGTGTACTTTATAAGTACACGCTGTGTACTCCCTTGCCACACCAGGCCGTGTGTTGGCCATGTTCGGGCCACACACACGGTCTGTAGGGGTGTGGTCGAGGCCGCTTAAAGCGAAGTACAGAAAAATGGAGTATACGCAGTGTACTCAAGAAGTACAAGCCATGTATTTTTTTTCATTAAACACACCAGGGTCGTGCCTAACAGACAGAACACACTCCTTCTCTAGGTTCTTCATCCGAGAGCGACACGTACGACCACAATTCTTCTCCGGATTCCCGAGCCTCCGTCTGAACACAGTTTCAGCCACCATCGATTGTGTTGGAACCGCCACAGGGATTTCTTCCTTATCCTAGAGCCATGTTTCCTGATTCCTCCTCTTTCTCAAGATATTTTGGGTTGAGTGTTTTATACGTTTTCTCATATCCTCGACGTTCTATGGAGAATCAATCGTCATGGTTCGCATATATAATTCTCCAAGCATTGAGGTAGGGGTATTGCGCCTTTTTGTAGGAAGTCATTGAAGATTATGTACAATTATCAATAATACCCTTGAACGGGGAATTGCATGTTTCCAATTTTGTCCTTTTTTTTTGGTTTCTTTGCTGATATGCCTGTGTAGAGGTCATTTCTTGTGAATAAGGTAAATTGTAATGTGCTCTGGATGCTTTGTCATGCTTGTTTGCTTGTTCGGTGTTTTCCAGTTTTCATGCCTTGTTGTAGGATAGTGGAACTGTTGTACTGTTATGCTATTGTTCCTTAGAATGATAGCCAAGTAGTTTTTGAGGTTTACTTGGGCCGATACACATGCTATGCATGTTTTCTTTACACACGGATGTGAGAACCTAGTGTAGAGGACCATAGGGGGAATGGATGTAAGGGCTTCTCCAGAGTGTCTTTAATTTACTATGAGAGACTACAGGGGGAATTTACGTTGAGTGCTTCCTCATAGAGTTTGTAGTTTCTCAACGCAGGCCACAGGGGGAATTAGACATTTAGTGATTCCCCAGAGATCCTTTAGTATGATACGAGACAATAGGTGGAATTGACGGTGAGGGATTCCTCAGAGAGTCTATTATTTATTTAGCTGAACCAGAGGGGTGAGACTATTTGTGCCTCCCAGAGGGTTTCTAGTACTTGTAGGTTGAGCCTTAGGGGTTATACTTTGTGAACTACCAAGAGGTTACCTTTTTGTTATACTTGCTTGAGTGTCTGTTTCTTGTTTGTAGATTATAGGTTAGAAACTGTATATTGTTACTGTTGTGTACTATCTTGTTTACTACTTACTGTTTACTGCTTACTGTAAATTACCTGCCATATATTCACTGACTTCTAGGCACAGATCTTTGGGTGGTTGCCTATTGGGACTTTGTCTCACACCCTGTTTGGGTCATGCTTTTGGGCCCAAACAAATTATTTTGTTGCAGGTGTAGATAAGGGAAAGCACCCTTCTACTTTAGGATCTTGATTGCACTGGAGTTGGAGAGAATGGGACCAAGCCGTGGCTTGCGATGCTGAGGATTTTATCATCTATTTTTCTTTTGTACTTCGGCAGAGTACTGTAATTCGGCATTGTGACTTGTTTGGATATTTTCCTAGAAATAGATGTACCAGGAATCATTTACATACATTTGGTCCTTAGTTGATTATTTGTTAGTCTTCTGATGCTTATCGTTTACTCTTGTATGTATGTCTACAGCTTCTGCTATTTTTGTTATTTGTTTTTTTCTCTTCCGTTGTGCACTCTGATAATGAGGGAATAGTTTCCCCACTATCACACCCAAGGCCCTCGCTTCTAGTCGACAGCCTCTGGCGTTTGGGGAAATGTGATTGAGGCCATGTGACCGACCAGGTATGGGGCGCCTCTGGGTGGCTTCTGGAACCGGGACGTTACAAATTGGTATCAGAGGGGTTTTCTTTTCTCATGATTTACGGTTTGGAGCCTTTAGCTAGGGATAGGATGGATTCGGTACTTGGAGTTAAGCTGTGCTCAGGAGTAGCTGCACCGTGTATAGGGAAATGCCATACTACCTCAATTATTGCAGTTTTGGGTTTTGAGATTTGCGGTTGTTATGATTTCACCTAGAGTGATTCACATGACTTGTGTTGTTACTGTTGTTACTATTATGGTTATATTTCCGTTGCAACCCGATGAGATGAGGGTATGCCATCTCATGCATCATATAGGCACCTGTTAGAAATGACATTCCATGCATTCATGCCATGCCATCTAGGATACATTAGTAATTGCATGTTGTTGTGATAGACTTTGTGTTGGTTATGCATGCTGTTGTGAAAGATGCTTGATAGAATCCCTACAGTTTGATAGAAAGGTTGTTTGTTTTGTACCTTGCATAAATGAACGCCAATTTTTGGTTCTTGAGGTGTTATGGGCCCTCTTGAATAAAAAATTAGAGAATCATTGGCCTGATTTTCCTTATATATGACTGTATTGGATGCCAAGATTTGATTCGTGGGGTGTATGGGCCCTCACGGATTAGAATTTGGCAGATTCATGCTCATTTTTCAGTGTTTTCTGGGCTTTGGTACAGTTTCAGAGCTACTGCCTGGAAAAACCCATAATACATGGCGTGTAATTTATATATACACACCGTGTAGTTTTAAACCGTTTCACTGACTATGTGAGAAGAAAACCGGGTTGTGAAAAATCACCAGGAACATGCCGTGTATGGTAGGTGCACGCCGTGTAGTGGTACGCTGTGTACCCGGCTGTGTAACTTACAAAACGGGTCAGGGAAACTCACGTCATACATGTCGTTTTTGTATGAACACGCTGTGTATCCTTGTTTTCAGTACCCTACAGTGTCACAAACAACACAGGACGGTGTTCTATCCATTTATACATGCCATGTTTGTTCAGAACATGCCATGTAAGGGTCAACCGTGTACTTGGTCTTGGCACGAACAACATGGGTCAGGAAGATCTTCAAGTACACGCCGTGTTTGTTCGGAACACGCCATGTAGTCTCTTCCATGTAGACGACCATGTAACTAACAACACAGGTCGTTGACACCTTGTCTACTAAACGCCATGTCCACTAGGAAGACGCCGTGTAGTCTCTGTTTAAGAATACCATGTGGGTTAGCCATGTAGGGAGACACGTGCAGGGGAATAGAGTTAAGTACATGCTGTGTAGAGTTTATACCCGTTGTGTAGTCATGTTTTGTAATCTTGAGTGTTTCCTTCTTTTGTTTCTGTTTTGTACTCTTTTTTTCTCTTTCCTTGTTTTCCTGATCTAAGGTATGCTTTTGATCATTCATAGATATGCCTCTGAGACGTCCTCCGTTTGTACGTCAGTTGTCTGGCATTGATCAGATGCCAGATATGGCTAACCAGGGACTTCCTGCCGATCCTCTAGTCGGGCCAGCCTTGGCACCGACTGTCATACCAGTTGTAGGCGCTGATGCGCAGTTCATGGAAGGTTTTATGAGGATGATTTAGATCTTTTATGGAGCACTGCCTCCTACCAAGACTATGGAAAACTTGACGCTGGTTTTCCTGCAGCAGCTTCCTCCTACTTTCTCGGAGGAATGAGGACCACAAGCTGCAGATTCATGGCAAGAAGCCATTCTGACTATCTTGGAGCATCTGGAGATGCCTCCAGAAAGGCGATTCAAGCTCACTACCTACATGCTTCGAGACACTTCCAAGAGGTGGTGGGACGTGATCTCACAGGCGGGTCATCAGCAGGTTATGGTCTGGGAGGAGTTCCAGTGCGTGTTCTACGACTAATTCTACCCAGAGAACCTGAGGGCCGATTGAGCCCAAGAGTTCATGAGTATAGAGCAGGGTACTCTTTCTGTCATGGAGTACTCCTCTCGTTTCACCGAGCTGCAGAGTTTCACACCCCTCTGGGATGAAATTGGGGTGTTCTTAGCAAGGAATCTTGAGGATGGACTCAGGTGGGAGATCCGCTCATAGGTGAATATCTTCCAGTTTACTTCTATCACTTCCATCGTCAACCAGGCGCTGATTGCGGAGCGCAATATGAGAGGCTCTGGAGCTGCGAGACAGGGAGTTTCTGCTTCTAGAACTAGTTTTCCTCCAGTTGACAGCAGGAAGCACTATAGGGAGTCTACATGCGGTGATCCGAGGAGGCGAGATACATCTTCAGGTAGCAAGGTAGTATGCTACTAGTGTGGAAGGGCAGGGCACACGAGGCCGCAGTTCCAGAGAGACCTAGTGGAGTGCCGATGTTGCAGAAAGATGTGTCACCTTCAGCGTTTTTTCCAGGTGTTCTCACCAGTAGCTGATGACGGGGGTTCTTCCATGACTCATCGTTCAGGGGAAGCACCACCAGTTTCTCACCAGTCAGGGAACTGGAGTTCTTCCGGCCGTTCAGGCTGAGGTGAAGGTTGAGGCCATGGAATTCAGTCACCATTCCTTCAGTGATAGTAGGGAGGATCATCTCAGAGTGGTCAGGTAGGGTCAAAGGGCCATGGGGCAGGCCATAATTTTGCAGTGTAGCAGACCTATCAGGAGCAGGATCCCAGACCTTCTACAGTTCGAGGTACGATCTTAGTAGCCTCAGTTTTATCTTCATCTCTTTTCGATACTGGTGCAACACATAGCTTTATATCTGTGGATTTTGTGGAGAACCTTGGGCTCTGTATCCATTATTCTGCAGACTTGATAACACTAGACACACCTTTGGTGACGAGGAAATCTAGTGTACATCACTGTAGAGAGTTCTCTCTTGAGGTTGCAGGGTATCATTTCATATGGGATCTCTATTTCCTAAAGATGACAGGCTATGATGTCATTCTCGGAATGTACTGGTTGGTACCCTTCCAGGAATTCGTCGACTGTTATTGCTGCAGGGTGAGTTTCATTTCACCAGAGGGTGAATTTTTTCTTCATAGAGGTGAATGGGATGTTTAGGCGAGTCGAACAGGACTCGGGCATCATGGGCTAGGAAGGGTGACAACTCAGATTGCTAGTCTTTATCTAGATGACTGGGGGACTTCACGGTTGGAATTTCCTCTAGTGGTGGATCATTTTAGGAATGTCTTTCCAGAGGACTTTTTAGGTTTGCCTCGAGAGCATGAGGTGGACTTCTCTATTGATCTCGTGCTAGGAGCGGCATCGATGTCCATTCCTCCATACAGGATGGATACACCTGAGTTGCAAGAGCTCAAGAAGCTATTGGAGGAGTTACAGGCAAATGGTTTTATCTGACCGAGTACTTCTCCTGGTTGTTCGCCTGTCCTATTTTTGAAGAAGGAATATGGTACCCTTAGGCTCTGTGTGGATTATCGGAAGCTGAACCAGTGGATGATCAAGAGCTGATATCCCTTTCCGAGGATTGATGACCTCTTCGATCATCTTTGAAGATTCGAGGTGTTCTTGAAGATCGATTTGAGGTCCGGTTATCATCAGATTTACATTAGACCATCAGATATACCTCTGACAGCATTCAAGAGCAGGTATAGTCTCTACGAGTATATGGTCATGTTGTTCGGTCTCATGAATGTGCCAGAAGTTTTCATGGAACTGATGAACCGAGTGTTCCATCCTTACTTGGATTCTTTCGTCGTGGTCTTCGTGGACGATATCTTGGTGTACTCTCACACTCGACACGACCATGCTACCCACCTTGAGATTGTTCTGAGTACACTAAGAGAGAATTGAATTTATTCTAAACTCTTGAAGTGCCACTTTTGGATGGATAATATTCACTTCTTGGGTCACGTCATCTCAGAGGCAGGAGTATTTGTGGACCCAGAGAAAGTGAGAGCTGTAATTTCTTGGTAGCAACCGAAGAACATTTTTGAGTGTGGAGGTTCCTAGGGATGGATGGATACTATAGATGCTTCATTCAGGACATTTCACACCTAGAAACACCTTTGACAGGTCTGACCAAGAAGGGGGTGGAGTTTTTATAGTCATATTCTTGTGATTCAGCCTTTCTGGAGCTGAAGGGAATGTTGACGTCAGCACAAATACTAGTCTTGCCAGAGCCAGGAAAGAGTTATACTGTTTTTTGTGATGCTTCAGGTATCATAATAGGAGTTGTTATTATGCAGGGATATGGAGTCGTTGAGTACGGGTCTCGGTAGTTGAGGTCACATGAGAGGAACTACCTGATGCACAATTTGGAGTGGGCATCTGTTGTTCATTCCTTACACTGTTGGAGACATTACCTTCAAGGAGAGAACATTGTGGTTTTCACTGACCACAAGAGTCTCAAGTACATCTTCACTCAGCGTGATCTGAATCTAAGATATCATAAGTGGGTCAAGTATCTTCAGTCCTTTGATTTTGAGCGTGCCTATACACTGGGAAAGGGCAACGCAGAGGCAGAGGCTTTGAGCAGGAGAACTCAGATTCAGGCAGTTCAGGAGGCCAGCAGTGAGTGGAAGCTTATGGATCTATTCTCTAAGTTGCATCTGGAGGTGCATGACAGACAGGGATAGACATACCTATCTTCTATAGCTGTTACCTCTACACTACTTGATCGGGTATAGATGAGGCAGCTATCAGACTCGGAAGGCTTAGTCCTGCGGGGGAGTGTGTCAGGATAGGACCCTCTTCCAAGATGGACAATGTGCAAGGATGAGATCTTTCATTTCTTGGGACCCGTTTGGGTGCCAGAAGACATACACGAGGAGATGATGCGAGATTTTCATTCCTCAGTTTGGGCAGTTCATCCTGGCGTCACCAAGATGTATCAGGATCTTCATCGCGAGTACTGGTGTCTAGGTATGAAGAGGGATGGTGCTGGTTTCATATTGTGGTGTTCTACTTGTCAGTAGGTGAAGGCAGAGCATCAACGACCAGCAGGCCTTTTACAGCAGTTACCCATTCCAGAGTGGAAGTGGAACGATGTCTTGATGGACTTCATGACCGGATTTCCAAGGTCGCCTCGAGGGAATGATTCTATTTGGGTTTTCGTTGACAGGCTCATGAAGGTTACTCACTTCTTACCGATCAAGGTGACCTTCAGTGTCGATGATCTGGGATGGCTATACATCCGAGAGATTGTACGTCTGCATGGAGTTTCAAACTCCATTGTTTCAGACAGGGATGATCGCTTTACTTCTCGGTTCTTGCAGGGGATTCAGAGGGCTTTGGGCACGCAGCTACTCTTGAGTACAACATACCATCCCTAGAAATATGGCCAGTTTGAGCGTATGATCCAGGTTCTTGAGGATATGCTCCGATTTTGCAGACAATACTTTGGCGGTTCTTGGGAGAAGCATATCCCTCTGGTGGAGTTCGCCTACAACAACATTTTTCAGGTGACTATTCAAATGGCACCTTACGAGGATTTGTACGGTAGGCCATTCTGATCACCCTTATGCTGGCTGGAGGCAGGAGAGGTATCTCTGTTGGGACCTCGTCTTGTTCAGGAGACCTCAGAGCAGATAGAGTTGATTCGGAAGAGGATGGCTATAGCACAGTCTCGACAGAAGTCTTATAATGATCAACAAAGATGACCTCTGGAGTTTGAGGTCGAGGATCAGGTTTCCCTACATGTTGCACTGAGGTTGGGACACAAGAGGATTCAGAGATAGGGTAAGCTTTCACCATGGTACATCGGGCCATTTGAGGAATTGGAGAGAGTTGGGTCGGTTGCCTATCATCTGCAGTTACCTCAGAGGTATCGGGCCATGCATGACGTATTCCATGTCTCTCAGCTCCGATGTTACTTTTTTGACCCGTCTCATGTCTTTCATCCTGAGAAAGTTGAGCTCAAAGCGGATGAATTATTTGAGGATCATGCTATCTAAATTGTTTATCACAGTATGAAGGTTCTCCATGGATAGTTTGTTCCTCCAGTACGGGTGCTATGGCAGCACGGGTGAGTACATGACGAGACCTGGGAAAGGGTGGTCGATGTGCGATCGCAGTGGCCGGAGTTGTTCGGGGATTCTTCTTCTCCACCTCGTTAAGGAAATTGGAGGCCAAATTTATTTAAATGGAGAAGTTTGTAAGAACCCAGATCTTCATTTCAGGTATGTTTTCTCTTTTTCTGGTGTTTTTGAGAAAATAATAGTTTTCTGGAAAATTTTGAAGTACACATCGTGTACTTTATAATTACACGCTGTGTACTCCCTTGTCGCGCCAGGCCGTGTGCTTGCCGTGTTCGAGCCACACACATAGTGTGTAGGGGTGAGGTAGAGGCCTCTTAAAGAGGAGTATGGAAAAATGGAGTACATGCCATGTAATCTAGAAGTACACACCGTGTATTTTTTTTCCATTAAACACACCGGGGTCGCTCCTGATGGACAGAACACACTTTTTCTCCAGGTTCTTCGTCCGAGAGCGACCCGTATGGCCATGATTCTTATCCACATTCCCGAGCCTCCATCTGATCTCCATTTCAGCCGCCGTAGATTGCGTTGGAACCGTAGCGGTTAGTTCTTCCTTCTCATAGAGCCCAGGTTTCCAGGTCCTCCTCTTTCTCAAGATATCGTGGGTTGAGTGTTTTAGATGTTTTCTCGGATCCTCGACGTTCTAAGGATAAACAATCATCGTGGTTCACGTATATCATTCTCCTAGCATCGAGGTAGGTGGTTTGTGCCTTTCTGTAGGAATTCGTTGAATATTATGTGCAATTTCCACCAAAACCCTTGAACGGGGTATTGCGTGTTTCCTATTTTTTCCTTGTTGTTTGCTTGCTTTGCTGATATGCCTGTGTAGAGGTCATTGCTTGTGAATAGGGTAAATTGTATTGTTCTCTGGATGCTTTTTTAGGCTTGTTTGCTTGTTCGGCATTTTCCATTTTCCATGCCTAGTTGTAGGATAGTGGAACTATTGTACTGTTATGCTGTTGTGCCTTAGAATTATTTCCAAGTATTTCTAGAGGTTTACTTGGGCCGATACGCAAGCTATGCATGATTGTTTTACACAGGGCTGTGAGAACCTAGTGTAGTGGAACATAGGGAGAATGGAAGTAATGGATTATCCAGAGTGTCTTTAATTTATGATGCAAGACCTCAGGGGGAATTGACGTTCATTTCTTCCTCAGAGAGTCTTTAGTTCCTCGGCGCGGGCCACAGGGGGAATTAGATGTAGAGTGCTTCCCCAGAGAGACTTTACTACGATACGAGTCTATAGGGCGGAATTGACGGTGATCACTTCCTCAGAGAGTCTATTCTTTCTTTAGTTGAACCAGAGGGGTTAGACTGTGTGTGCCTCCCAGAGGGTTGCTAGTACTTGTAGGTTGAACCTTAGGGGTTAGACAGTGATAACTACCCAGAGGTTACCTTTTTGTTCTACTTGGTTGAGTGGCAATTTTTTGTTGGTAGATTATATGTTAGAAACTGTGGATTGTTACTACTGTGTATTATCCTGTTTATTTCTTATTGTTTACTGCTTACTGTACTTTACCTTCCATATATTCACTGACTATTAGGCACAGATCTTTGGGTGGTTTCCTATTAGGACTTTGTCTCACACCATGTTTGGGTCATGCTTTTGGGCCCAAACAGATTTGTTGACGCTCATTTTCGTCATAGAGTCCAAAGGAATGTAAAGTGAAATGACTTAGCACAAATTGATTCATCCTTTGAAGAAAATATCAAAAATTGACAAAGGGATGAACAAGGAGAACATTGCCCATAGGTCGCGCAAGTTCCCTCATAGTCGCGCAAGTCTACTTGCACGACGTCTAAATGGTCGCGCAAGTGACTTGCGTGACCTAAGTGATAACTGCCCGGGGTCTTCTCCTGCCTATAAATAGACCATGTCGGCCCCCCATTGGAGGATGATTTTTTCCAGAAACTCAGATTTATGCTCCTAGTGCCCTAGTCTCTTCTCAAAGCTTCCAAAACACTTCTAAGGTAATTTCTTACCTAGAACAGAAGATCTAAAGAGGAGGAGGAAGGCCTATGTTTTGAAACTCATCAACACTTGCACGCCTGAGTGGCCAGACCTTAAGGGAAATGGCCACACTTGCGCACCGCCTTACTCCTTCAATAGAACTTGCACGCCCCTCTCCTGGAAGAACCTCAAGATGATTCTAAAGGCTTTAAACAAGAGTCGCTCGTGTATTACCCTGCTGGTTAACCATCGCGCAAGTACCCATGTGTCGCGCATGTATACCTTCGCGACCATGACTTGTGCGCCCACATAGTATCTACGCGCCGGCCAGGACTTGCACGCCCCTACCTTTTTGGGTGCCCTTCTAGCGCATTTCACCCCTCTTAAGACATTCCACCTCTCCTATTCAAGATTCAGTCTTCAAGACCCTCTTCAAAGACATTTATGGCATAATTTCTTGATTTGAATTCCTTATCAGAAAGGAATTCTATGGAATATCTCTCAAAACCTAGTGATTTACACATCTTTATGTCACTAAAGATTGAGATTTCATTCATTCAACCTCATCCATTATGATGAGAGAACTCATTAATCTGGGCCTCCTTTTTAGGAGTAAGCCCTAGTCCCCAAATTTGAGCATCCTACTTAGAAGTAATCCCCAACCATAATTCTGATTAATCTGGGCCTCCTTTTCAGGAGTAAGCCCCAGTCCCCTAATTTGGGCATCCTCCTCAGGAGTAAGCCCCAAGTCCCTTAATTTTTCAAGTCTCTTATCCTGGGCCTCATTTTCATGAGTAATCCTCAGTCTTAATTCCTCTTAACCAATCCTAATCTATATTTGATCTGGGATTCCTTCTCAGGAGTAAAAACCCAATCATAAGTCCTCTCCTAATTTGGGCCGCCTTTTCAGGAGCAAGTCCCAAGTTAAAGTATTCAAATCTCCATGAAGCACATATACCTTTATGGACCCTGTTCCAAGATTTCTTCCCTAAAGTAAATCCAAATATTCATTTATCTGGGCAGTCATACATACATAAGTTCCACCTTATTTCTTATGATTGCATATTTCATGGAACAATTGTCTGATTTTTACCAATACCTCTTGTTTCTCACACCGAGCATGAATCACGTGAGCTTAGAGTGTAAAAGTAATTATGAAATCCTTCTTTCATCCATCAATCATAAACATCATACTCCCTTACTCGAACTGCGTGGGTTCAGATTCCTTTTCTAAACAAAGGATACGTAGGTAGCCCATCTGCAAGTTTGATCCCAACTTTGAAATATTCCATGTCCTTCTGAAAGACAATAAACATCAAGTGCCCCACTGAGTGGCTTTAAAACCAGCATGGTCATCATAATAACCAAGAGACATTTATGTATGAAAGGATACCATTGACTAAGAATCTCTTAACAAGTACAGACGATTCTCTATCAATGAAGAACCTCGAATACATATAATAGATTCTCTAAATTTCCTACATATCAATCATTTATTTTCAGATCTAAAGGAAAGCTCATTTTATACTTGGTAATGTAATAAGGATTCATGAACATAACTTAATTCTATAAAGAGAGTCCTGGAGTAGAAAATAATTCCCCTCAAAAAGGTGTGATGAGTCCGACCTCCCATCCTCTCGACCAATGAAAATTCCTAAGCCTCATCAGTCCAAAAACTAATGAGCGCCTACCTTTGGAATGTAGTTCCAAATGGTTGTGGAATCATTGGATGTTTCTGCTTCTACGAACAAACCCGTTAGAAACCGATTGGAATGTTTGAACCTTCAATCAAGGAGGTCATCCCCAAATTCTGAGGGAAACAAAAATGGTGAACTGATGTGAATCCTTAACCAAGTTAAAATGTTGTTTTACCTATTTGTTATGACCCTATTTAAAACTCAATGTGAGGGACAACAAACAAAATCATTGACATATGTTCTCATCCAAAACATGTAGTGGCTGAATTTATCTTGATTACGTCTGTTATATCAAACAACCACTCTTTTCCATGATTTTCTGCATTTCTAGAATGGCTGCACTCAAGTTAACACCTGTGAATACTGCTGCTGTAATTGTCACTGTTGCTACTCACACTAGATCATCGTCCACTCTGAGGATGACATCACCTACTCAGTGTCTTCAACACTGGGTATCAAATACGTTGTTTAAGGAGTACCGTCAACACGGTACCATCCCAACTCTGGAGGTTGCCGGACAAGCCCTCCAAGTGAACAACTCACCCCAGTCGTCCGGACAATGACGACCAGTGATCAAGAAGCAGGCGGTGCTAACCACCATCTCCAACCGTTTCGGGTCGTTATCCCCGGAACGCAATAACCATTTACTCCCATATTCCGGGGAGGTGAATGAGCAGGTCCCTCAGGGCCTTAATTCAAAGAAGGAGGAGTCCTTCCTGACGGATCCTATCAACAATTGTCACCAGACTCATGCGGCAGTACGCCCTCAAAATGATGAGGGTCCCAACTCCAGGCGTTTGGCTCAGGTTCCTCGGACCCAAGTAGGAAAGACGAACCGCCAGAGGCGGAATCTGGTCAACAGTGAGCAAGTTATCATCTCTTCCATCTCCGGAGATGTCCACAAACCTAACTTGGTGGCAAGCAACGAGCGGGCACACACACCTGCCCGTTTTAATTCTGCTGTCTAGCAGACTCGTCTGGCAGAATCATGAAAATCCCACCAGGAAATTCCGGCGGAGTACTATAGGCAGGAACATACACCTGTTTACACATCATCAGCTAGTTAGCAGGATCGTCTGACAACATATGATGGATCTCTTCAACCACGTTCGGCGAAGTGCAATCAGCAGGCACATACACCTGCTAGTATTAATCAAGCCTACCAACAGTCTCGCTTGGTAGCATTCGGAGAAGTCAGTTGGAAAGCTCCAGGGACAAACAGGAGGCAAACTCAACTCTCTGCCCCCACACTTGAGTACTGTCAGGATTCACTAACCGGAAAAGGAGGACAGGAGCCGACACATACACCTACTCCAAGCCCGGAATGGACGTATATCCCCGTTCTAGCAGCTGAAGTCACCAAGCATATTCTATCAATGGTGAAAGAGCAGAAGAAAATCCCTGCTCATATTCTGGATACCTGCAAGGATATTATAACAGCTTCAGTGGCATCTCAAGGATATGCACATAAATATATCCCTACCAGTGGAGTGACACATCAACAATTCACTCTAGAATAGACACACACATCTGTTCCAGTCCAAGAGGGTTGTGGGTCATAATCCCCCATATCATACGGACAACCAAGTCAACCACATAAACCTGATTTGAGTGGAGATCTTCAGCCTAACCTGGCCATATTTCCTGATCAGTAACATACACCTACTCAGAGCAGCCACTTTCGTCAACAAGTGGTTTCCAAGGTGAGTAAGAAGGCTTCTAAGAAAAAGACCCACCCAGCACAGTCAGGAGATCAAGAGCCAATCTGTAACAAGGCCTTGCCCGATGCTGGAGTTCTTGAAGCCCTCAGACAGTTATCTATTGGAATTCAAGATTCTACTCCCTCGTTTCCCAATAGTGGGAACATTAATTCCAATGGTCTTCAATATACACTTCCTCGTGAAGGCTTGCTTCATGAAAATTCAGTTAATCTCGAAGTTTCATCTTCAGATGGGAGCCACAAGAACCCTCTGTGTGGTTAGAAGACCAAGGAGCAAGAGATCTCATCTTTTGTTGTAACCCATTGTGGTGGTCCTCCCCATGATGATGAATTTCGCTGTGAAAGTCCTCTCTGAAGTAGTGATGCACATTGCCCGTAAAATGCTCTAGTGGACAATGTAGTGCCGAGAAATCCCTCTTATCTTGAGGCACTTGCAAAGGCGAAACCAGTCATGTCTGATGCTTCATCACTATCAAGTGAAAAACTTTCTCAATCAGAAGATATCCCAGGGTGTAGGTCATTCTCCGAACCACCCCTAAGTCATGCATCTTCTAGTTTGATCAATTATTTCCCTACCATTCTTGTTGAATCCGATGAAGCAACAAGGAAACACCAACTCTGGTCAAATCAAGTAGAATAATCTTTATCAAATGATAAAGAGGAAATGCTGAACATGAGAAAACAACTGGCGAAAGGTGAAGTGCCAGTCATGTTTTGGCCTCTGGATGACTCTCAGTATGACATTCCAGAAATGTTAACGGAAGATGAAATTCATGATATTCATCTCAACATATGGAAAACTCTTTGTAAGTTGAAAAAGAAATTATTATCTTATGATGAATATGAAAATCATCTTAAGATAATAGAAGGGTTACAACGTCAGATTGATTTGGCATCTCTATCAGTCTCTCGATATCTGAAAGATGAAAAGCAGCAGAGAGCCCTTCAACATTAATGCCTTGGTGAGCTAAGAAGATTGCGTTAGTTAATTTCCAATGCCCCATCTTGTATTCGTGTCAGAGGATGGGGTGGTCATGGAGCACTTCATTTCACGGTGCTCTCCAGTCAGCAAAACCCGCCGAAAATGGAATCATGCAATGTTATTTCCCATGGCCGGCCACATTCAATGGGCTTTTTCTGTAATCAAAAGCTTTCCCAAGAACAGTCCTCAACTAGTTCTTCTCAAAATCAAGAATACAGAAAACAAGTTGTTGAATTACTCATGCATCAAGAAAATGAAAATATTGAACATGCCTCTCGTATGGAGAAAGCAAATCATCAAGTGATAGAAGTGTCAGAAATCATCCAACGGTCTTTTGAACCAGGTGATAAAAGTCGATACAGGTCAATGCATCCAGCTAATTTCCAGACTAAGGTTCACAAGATCAGGAGATCTTTTAAGAAATTCTCAGACATAACATGTCAAGAGCCACCCCAACTTTCCAGACTGGGGACTCTTTTAAACCAACAATCGGAATCAACAAATTGGATTCGAGGAGTTGAGTGGGAACAGCAGGAACAGCCCCAGTCCACCGGACTGGGGACTTTTTCAAATCATCAATCCCCTCCTCAGAGAAATTCAGTCTTTTCTCGATTGGGGAAGAAGCATAAAGGGGAATAAAGATCCAAATTGTCAAGAGATTCCCTCCAAATTGAAGTTCGTCAAGAAATTCCCGAGGGATCGAATCAACAAAAGGAAATGTCTCATCAAAGACATGGAAAAAGATAATATCACAGAAATGCTGATAGAAGGGATGCGATGCGTTATGCGTCAATCAATGTCATCAATTCCGTTGTTGCTGATCCACCAGATGAGGTTCACTCAGGGGACTCAGATGAAGAGGTTCATGCTCATGAATATGTACGTACTGACACAAATGGAGAAGGTGTGCATACATGAAATCAAAGGGTTACTTAGAACCTAGGTAACCCTTCGAGTAACCCACTTCCCCCTCTCCGAAAAGAATCCAACAAAGGGAGGGGAAGGAATAAGGTTACATATCCTTTCTCTGGAGAAGGCCATGCACTCTCACTAGAGCAAAGTTTTGCACAATAGGAGGAAGAAATGAAGGAATTAAGAAGGTTGAATGCAGAACTACTTCAAAGTAGTCTTCTTCATAAGCGTGTTAAAGTCGGTCAGCCAAAGGAATTTGTTGCAGCTGCTGAGATGTATCAAGAATATCCTCCTCTATCAGTACACCCTCACAGGTATAATCCTACAGGTCAAGTGCAACAACAGTTAGCAGTGCTACAATTTGTTGCAGCACCAACCACCACATCTATCCAAGCTCCAGTCATTGCACCTACCCAAGTCCAAGTTCAACCGGATGTTTCTCAAATGTTAATAACTACTATTGAGTCATTAACAGATCGGTTAGAAACTATGGAAGGGAAATGTGTGCAGGTTCAACAAGAAAAGAAAGTTTACCCTGAATGGGTAGATTCAATCTCTCCTCCATCTAGTTTTGGAATCCATGTATTCCCTATTTTCAATGGATCAGGCGACCCTAAACAGCATTTGACACATTCCGTGTCTTTTTGTGATCCTATTATGGGAACTCTGAAGAAGCAAGAAGCAGTAAAACTCAGATGCTTCATATGGACGTTGCAAGGACCAGCCTTTGTCTGGTATACAAGATTGAAATCCTAGTTAATTACTCGATGGGAAGATCTCCGTCAACAATTCCTTCTTCAGTTCAGCTCAACTTTGCCAAAGACAACAGTTTTTGATCTTACAAACTGTAAGAAAATGGAGAATGAAGGGGTCTCAGATTTCATTGCTCGCTGGAAGGGATTAACATATTCCCTAAGATTAGCACTCCCTCAAGAATAATTGTTGGCAATCTGTGTGGAAAATTTGTGTGATGAGTTGCGCATGCCGTTGATCCCTATGAAATACACAGGAGGGTTTTGAGACCTTACTTCAATCGCTCAGCAGATTGAAGACTCACTTATACAGGCTAAGGAAAAATCTCGTTTAATTCCATCAACTCCAGGAAGGAGAATGGGTAAAGTATAAACTGCTACAGTTATGCTTAAACAAGCACCTGTACCTGTTTCTACTTCAAAACCTTCATCTTCTCGAAGGGCTCCACCTCTTGAGTGCCAACAACAAAGGCCATTTCATCCAGATGATCAAAGAGATCAAAGATGAAAACAATTTGAGGATTTGAAGAGAAAAACATACTCTTTCCAAAATGAAAAAGTTCCTGGTTACTTCATTTCGGCTCTGGAAAATAATTTGGTTCAGTTACAAATTCCCAAGAGGCCAAACAAGAAAGGAGATGAAGACCATCCCAATTATTTCCCCTTTCATCATATGTTAGGGCATACCATGCAAGAGTGTTTTGTCTTCAAAGTCCTCCTACAAAAGATGGTCGATTTGGGACAAGTCAAACTGAATGGTTCTTCAGCTCAGGTAGCATGTGTTACTGCTACAGTTCCAAAGGAGGAAGGCGAATGGAAAGAAGTAAAAAAGCAAAAATGCATAGAAGAATGATGATTGGATGGTCAGAAAGACAATAAACCGAACTCATGCTATTTTGTGAACACAATTAAAGAAACTGATTGTGTCTTCTTCCATGAATGTTGCGGCAAAACCCTCTTCGTCAGAGGGAAAGTCCTCAAAGAAACGACATGATTCAAAGAAAGAAAAAGATTCAGAAGAAGATGTGTATATGTCAAAGCCTAAATTGTCTTTGACTCTGGCATACTTCATACCATCTACTTAAAATCCACGGGCACCGCCCCACCAAACGACACAACCTAAACAGGGTAATCAGAAAGAGTCTTCATCAGATGAAGAGTTAATCTTCAGTTCTGTTATTATGATTCAATTAACAGATCCATATGCCAGTCGCAGTTTTAATTTCAATGAGCCTGAATTCCCTGTATCAAAAAAAGGAATCAGAGGA
This sequence comes from Viscum album, assembly GCA_963277665.1. NCBI lineage: Eukaryota > Viridiplantae > Streptophyta > Magnoliopsida > Santalales > Viscaceae > Viscum > Viscum album. The sequence continues at coordinate 2,134,346,074 of OY728145.1, forward strand.
TGTTCCAGAGGCTCCGGATACAGGGGAAGACATGGATCTTTTAGAAGCCACTACTCCAATTCTACCCCTGCTAGAACTGTGTACGCAGTAGAAACTCGTGGTAGAGACCTTTAGTGAGTTCAGCACGAACAAGCAAGTTCTTCTACCAATAGAAAATTCTGTCCCGGCACAGTTATTTTGGAAGACTGGTTGAAAGTTCCATCTTCATCCTCTCAACAATTAAAAGGATCTAATCGTTCTAATCTTCCAAAACCAAGAATATTGCCAACTCTTATCCTGATACAAGATGCATCAACTTCCAAAACATCTGAGTCCAAGGTACCTACTAAACCACATATTCCTGTTGGTAAATGTAGACCTCTGGATAAAAAGTATGATATATTGAAACACTTGGCCAAAGTACCAGCCATGTTATCAATTCTGGATGCTCTGAATCTGTTAAAAGATCTTCGGGAAGCACTCATCAAGGCTTTGTCGAGTCCTCAGGAGTTTGAAACTAAAATTGTTGCAGCTAATGTCTATCACATAGAGAATAATCCTACAGAATTCCATGAAATAATATCTTTTACTGATGAAGATGAAGATGATTTTGTGCATAGACATATTAGACCTTTGTACTTATCTGGCAAGGTCAATGGCATAGACATCCAAATAGCTTTCATTGACAATGGTTCAGGAGTCAACCTCATGCCCATTCGTACAGTTCATCGATTGGGCCTCACAGAATCTGATTTATCTCTTTCTACCAGGATGTTACAAGGATATGATAAAAATGAACAAGAACCACTGGGCTAAGTTACACTCAGAACTCAGTTTGGAGATCTTGTATCGAATTCCGATTTCATGGTTGTTGATCAAGACTCAGCCTTCAACATCTTGCTTGGAAGACCCTGGCTACATCAACATTCAGCTATCCCTTCATCCTACCATCAATGTCTCAAATAGTGTTTCGATGGTCAAGTTGGGACATTGTATGTTGATAAGGCCCCATTCAAAACATGTGAGTCTCAATACATTGAGGCCGAATTCTATCACATGAAGGGAAGGGAGAAATCCATAACAAAGGAGATTACCAAAGTTAATGCTCCATATGGTTTAGAGAAAATTCCATTAAATCCATTTACACATGTGAGTACAGATTATGTGTTGCCTATCAGTCCAATTGAAAAGATAGAACCAAATCAAAATACTCTTATGGAAAGATACATATTTTCAATTACGGCAATTGAGCCAGACAACATGGGAGAAATTGGTAATCTACCAAGCAGTGATGAAAGCACAAATGGTGACGTATTCATTTCATCTGCTGAAATCCAACAAGTCTATGCTTCGCCAATTAGGCCAGAAGAAGTTATAGCAACATCGGAGGTGAACAATGATGTCTCTTCTCAATCCATCATCTCCTATTTATTACCCAAAGAAGACCCTTCATCATCAATCGAGTCGGAAATGGAAGCTTCTTCTTTAAGATATGAAAATTTTGACAACTCTTCTGATCATGAAAATTATACTTTATCATCTACTATGCAAGTAGAAATGGAAGAAATAAAACATGATGAATAAGAAGCGGAAGATTTCAGTAATGCTCCTCCAGCATTTGAAGAGGGTATCTCTACCACTGTGGATGAACTCAGAGAAATAAATCTGGGTACAAAAGAAGATCCACACCCCACTTTAATCAGTGCGGCGATGACTCTTGAAGAGAAAGAGATGTATATTTCTTTTCTAAATCAAAATAGAGATATATTTTCCTAGAACTATTCCGAAATTCCTGAGATAGATCCTGATGTTTCTACTCATCATTTGGGTTTACCAGAAGAACATCGAGGATTTAAGAAAGCCGTGAGAAGAACACACCCAACTTATGCTTCCAAAATTGAAGCTGAAGTGGATAAGCTTATCAAAGCTAACTTTGTCAGAGAAGTTCAATATCTCAAGTTGTTGGCTAATATTGTCCCTGTAAAGAAGAATAAAAGACAAATTAGAGTTTGGATCGATTTCAGAGATCTTAATTGGCATTGTCCAAAGGATGATTTCCCAGTTCTGATTACAGAACATTTAATTGATGCAACAGCTGGCTATGAAGCACTTTCCTTCATGGATGGATAATCTAGATATAATCAGATCCGAATGGCCCCAGAAGATGAGGAATCTACAGCCTTCAGAGCCCCTTAGGGTGTGTTTTTCTACCGGGTATTGCCCTTTGGCTTAAAGAATGCAGGTGCAACATATCAGCGTGCCATGCATCGTATCTTCAAACCCTTCTTAGGGATGTTTGTTGAATGCTATGTAGAAGATTTGGTGGTTAAATACAAACAAATTTCTAATCACTTGGATGATTTGGAAGTCATATTCCACAAGCTTCGACAACATAATTTGAAGATGAACCCCTTAAAATGTGATTTTGCGGTAACCTCAGGAAAATTTCTCGGCTTTGTTGTACACCATCGTGGTATTGAAGTCGATCCTGAGAAGACCAAGTCAATCCTTGGTATGTCACTTCCTCAAAATTTTAAATAATTAAGAGGAACTCAAGGACACTTAGCCTATATTTGGCGTTTCATCGCCAATTTAGCAGGCAAAAGTTTACCCTTCACCAAATTGATGAAGAAGGGAGTCACTTACTAGTGGACTGAAGAATGTTAAGAAGCATTCAATATTCTCAAGAAATACCTCTTGAGTCCACATATACTGATGCCACCTGTTGAAGGAAGACCACTTATCCTCTACGTGACAGCTCTAGAGCGATCATTGGGTGGCTTTCTTGCTCAAGAGAATAATGCTGGGAATGAATACAACCTCTACTATCTCAGTCGAACTATGATTGAATCAAAAACCCGGTATTCAAGTATTGAGAAGTGCTGCCTGGCATTAATCATTGCAGTTCAGAAGTTGAGACACTACCGACAACATCATGAGGTCCAATTGGTATCTCGCAATAACCTGCTGAAATTCATCCTTAGTCGTCTAATGCTTACAGGACATCTGGAAAGGTGGGCAGTTATTTTGCAGCAATTCGTCATTCAGTATGTGTCTCAAAAGGTGATAAAGGGCCAAGCTCTGGCTGATTTCCTGGCTGAACACCCTTCAGTGGAAGACACATATTCAGATATTGGACTCCCTGATTAGGAAGTCTTCTCTATTCAAGAAAGTCCTAATGCATGGGAAATGTATTTCGATGGTGCTTCCAGAATTCCAACCGGGAGAAAAATGGAAAATTCTAAATTCAACAATGTTGGCTTAGGAATTGTGCTCATTTCTCCAAAAAATTCAGTGTTACCTTATTCTTTCTTATTGTGGGAAGGTGGTACCAATAATGAAGCAGAATACTAAGCTCTCATCATAGGCTTGGAATTAGCACTTCAAGCACAAGTGAATCACTTAAAGGTGAAAGGTGATTCAGACCTGGTAATCAAACAAGTCAATGGGGATTATGCCATCATAAAAGAAGAACTAATCCCTTTGTATGATTATGTTAGAGAGTTAATGGTAGAATTCCCTTTGGAACTGAAATTTTCTTATGTCCTAAGATCACAAAATGCTCAAGCTGATGCACTGGATAATATAGCCACATCTCTGGAAGATCCAAATTGGGACGAGACAACCATTAGTATTGCCCACCGTCATGCAATTTCACCTTATGTTCGAATCAGAACAGAGGAAATTAATGAAATTTGTCCCATTCATGAACTGTATGGTCATACTATAGGATGAATGTCACCTATCAGGGAATACCTTCAAAATGGAACACTTCCACCTGATAGAGGTGATAAAGAACAAATTTGGTGACGTGTGGTCAATTTTACTCTTTATGATAACCCAGATCACCTAGAGAAAATTCTCTACAAACGTGGTTTTGATGGAGTTCTCTTCAGATGCATTGATGGTGAAGAGACAATGGCTATCATGAATGAAGTACATGCAGGAGTATGTGGTGCCCACTAGTCTGTACATAGACTGTCTCATCAGATTCGAAGGCTTGGATACTTTTGGCCTTCAATGATACAAGATTGTGTTGATTTCACAAAGATGTTTCATTAATGACAAGTACATGCCAACTTCATTCATCAACCTCCATAGTTTTTTCATACAGCTAAATACTCATGGCCATTTGACACATGGGGAATGGATGTGGTGGGACCTTACCCTTCGGCTATGTCCAAGTAGTTTAAGTACATTCTTACTTCTACTGACTTCTTTTCCAAATAGGTAGAGGAAATACCTCTCAAGGAAGTCAGTTCTAAATGTGTTGTTAGCTTCATCAAGTCTAACATCATTACCAGATTTGGTGTCCCTCATGCCATATTGATGGACAATGGCACCAACTTCTGTTCATTCGAGGTGAAGAAGTTGTATCAAGAATACAACATCAAATCTAACCATTCATCTCGGTATCATGCATAAGCCAAAGGCCAGATAGAATCCTTTAACAAGACTCTTTCTAATATACTGCAAAAGATGGTGGATAAAGATAAGATTTCATGGACTGATAAACTCTTTCATGCTTTATGGGATTATCGTACTACCACCCGCATTGCAACTCGGTCTACTCTATATTCACTGGTATATGGAACGGAAGCCGTCTTTCCCATTGAAGTTCAATTGACTTCGCTCAGAGTATCCATTTGTTATCATTCATCTATAGATGAACAATCTCAAAAGCGATTGAATGAATTGGAATGGTGAGATGAGATAATATTTTGCACTTTGCACCACTTGGAAGTCTATTAGAATCGAATAGCACAAGCTTTTAACAAAAAAGTTCATCATAGTTCATTCACTCATGGAGAATTGGTATTAGTTCTCAATCTCCAATGATACCAGGAGAGAAACTTCCCAAGCTTGATCAAAAATGGGATGGACCTTATTCAATACATATGTTATACTCCATTGGAGCTTATTCATTAATCTTTATGGATGGAGAACTCATCACTACTCCAACCAATGCCATATTTTTGAAGAAGTATTTTGTATAAACACAAAACCTTCATCGTCCTTGCTGTATGACGTTAAAATATACAGAAATGGTCCATACATATGACCTTAAACTATTTGTACTTTCGTCCCACATGACGTTAAACTGTGAAAAAGTTTCCTAAATGGTCCATTATGACCTTAAACTGCACCATGGTCCAGTATGACCTTAAACAGCAACTAGGTCCTGTATGACCTTAAACTGCATCATCAACGGTCATGCATATAACCCTAAACTATTTGCAAGTCCCTTATATCCAGTAAGACATTAAACTGTGACGTCCTAACTACATGAAGTTAAACTGTATAAAAGTCCCTTACATCCGGAAAGACGTTTAACTACATAATCATCAAAGGTCTTGTATAACCTAAAACTACACCACAGTCCAGCAAGACGTTAAACTGCCTCGTCAATGGTCCATGCATATGACCTTAAACTATTCGCACTTTCATCCAACATGATGCTAAACTGTGAAAAAGTCCCTAATACGTCCAACATGACGTTAAATGGTGTACTCTTTTTTCCTCACTGCATGACATTAAACTACATAGTCCCCCTTTCGTCCAACATGACGTTAAACTATATTGTCCCCATCGTCCTGACTACATGACATTAAACTGTACAGAATGTCCGTGATACATCATACATGACATTAAACCGTACTTTTTCCTTGCTACATGACACTAAAATGTGCGTCACCAATAGTCCTAACTGCAAGAATTTAAACTACATAGTCCCTTGATATGTCCTGCATGACATTAAGTTGTGCATCATTAAGGTTGTTGTTACCTATTGTTTCTCACACCGAGTATGACTCATGTGAGCTCAGAGAAAACATCAACCATAACACTCTCTTTGGGCCACTAACCATTTTTAAGTCCCAACAACATCATTTGTTTTAGTTCATTGTCCCCAAGAACAACTTGATCATTAATTCATTCTTTAATTGAACTACAAGGACTTTTATCCTTGACTTCTAGGCTGGGTACGTAGGCAACCTCCCAAGGTTCAATCCCAAAACCAATCTCTTCACGTCGGGTTCACCATTTTTGTTTCCCTCGGAATTCGAGGATGACCTCCTTGATTGAAGGTTCAAACATTCCAATCGGTTTCTAACGGGTTTGTTCGTAGAACCGGAAACATCCAATGATTCCACATCCATTTGGACCTACTTTCCAAAGGTAGGTTCTAATTAGTTTGTGGGATGATGAGGCTTAGTAATTTACATTGGTTAAGAGGATGGGATGTCGGACTCATCACACCTTTTTTAGGGGAATTATTTTCTACTCTGGGACACTCTTTATAGATTTAAGTTATGTTCGTAAATCCTTATTACATTACCAAGTATAAAATGAGATTTCCTTTAGTTATAACAATCAATGATCGATATGTAAGAAATTTAGAGAATCTTTTATATGTATTCGAGGTTCTTCATTGGTAGAGAATCGTCTGTACTTTTTAGAGATTCTTAGTCAATGGTATCCTTTGATACGTAAAAGTCTCTTGGTCATTATGATGACCATGCTTGTTTTAAAGACACTCAGTGGGGCACATGAAGTTTATTGTCTTTCAGAAGGACATGGATTATTTCAGAGTTGGGATCGAACCCGCAGATGGGCTACCTACGTATCCTTTCTTTAGAAAAGGAATCAGAACCCACATAGTTTAAGTAAGGGAGTATGATGTTTATGATTGATGGCTTAAAGAAGGATGTCATAATTACTTTTACACTCTAAGCTCACGTGAGTCATGCTCGGTGTGAGAAATAAGAGGTATTGGTAAAAATCAGACAATTGTGCCATTAATGATGAAATCATAAGAAATAAGGTGGGACTTATGTATGTATGACTACCCAGATAAATGAAGATTTGGATTTACTTCAGGGAAGAAATCTAGGAACAGGGTCCATAAAGGTATACGTGCTTCACGGAGATTTGAATACTCTAACTTGGGACTTACTCCTGAAAAGGAGGCCCAAATTAGGAGAGGACTTATGATTGGGTTTTTACTCCTGAGAAGGAATCCCAGATCAAAGGTAATTTAGGACTGATTAAGAGGAATTAAGACTGGGGCTTACTCCTGAAAAGGAGGCCCAGGTAAAGAGAATTATGGTTGGGGCTTAATCCTGAAAAGGAGGCCTAGATTAATGAGTTCTCTCATCGTAAAGGATGAGGTTGAATGAATGAAATCTCAATCTTTAGTGACATAAAGATGTGTAAATCACTAGGTTTTTATAGATATTCCACAGAATTCCTTTCAGATAAGGAAGTCAAATCATGAAATCATGCCATAAATGGCTTTGAAGAGTGTCTTGAATACTGAATCTTGAATAAGAGAGGTAAAATGGATTTAGAGGGGTGAAATGGGAAATAAGGGAACCCAAAAAGGCAGGGGCACGCAAGTCCAGGAAGGCGCATAGGTACTGCGTGGGCGAGCAAGTCATGGTCATGCAGGTATACCTGAGCGACACATGGGATGGTTAACCAGTAAGGTAATACTTGAGCGACTCTTGTTTAAAGCATTTAGAATCATCTAGAAGATTTTTTTACAGAAACTAAGATTTAAGCTCCCGGTGCCCTATTCTCTTCTCAACGATTCCGAAACACTTCTATGGTAATTTCATACCTAGAACGGAAGCTCTAAAGAGGAGGAGGAATGCCTAAGTGTTGAAACTCATCAACACTTGCGCACTTGAGTGGCCATCCCTTAAGGGAAATGGCCACACATGCGCGCCGCCTTACTCCTTCAATAGAACTTACGCACCCCTCTTCTGGAAGAACCTCAAGATGATTATAAAGGCTTTAAACAAGATTCGCTCAAGTATTACCCTTCTGGTTAACCATCGCGTAAGTACCCATGTGTCGTGCAGGTATACCTGCGCAACCTTGACTTGCGCGCCCACGCAGTACCTGCGCGGCTGCCAGGACTTGCGCGCCCCTGCCTTTTTGGGTTCCCTTCTTGCCCATGTCGCCCCTCTTAAGCCATTCCACCACTCCTATTCAAGATTTAGTCTTCAAGACACTCTTCAAATCCATTTATGGAATGATTTCTTGATTTGAATTCCTTATCTAAAAGAAATTATGTGGAATATCCCTCAAAACCTAGTGATTTAAATATCTTTATGTCACTAAAGATTAATATTTCATTCATTCAACCTAATCCTTTACGAGGAGATAACTCATTAATCTGGGCCTCCATTTGAGGATTAATCCCCAGTCCCCTAATTTGAGAATCCTCCTTAGGAGTAAGCCCCAACCATAATTCTCTTAACCTGGGCCTCCTTTTCAGGAGTAAGCCCCAGTCTTAATTCCTCTTAACCAGTCCTAATTTACCTTTGATCTGGGATTCCTTCTCAGGAGTAAAAACCCAATCATAATTCCTCTCCTAATTTGGGTCTCATTTTCAGGAGTAAGTCCCATGCTAGAGTATTCAAATCTCCATGAAGCACATATACCTTTATGGACCCTGTTCCTAGATTTCTTCCATGAAGTAAATCCAAATCTTCATTTATCTGGGCAGTCATACATACAAAAGTCCCACCTTATTTATTATGATTGCATCTTTCATGGCATAATTGTCTGATTTTTACCAATACCTCTTGTCTGTCACACCGAGCATGACTCACGTGAGCTTAGAGTGTAAAAGTAATTATGACATCCTTCTTTGAGCCATCAATCATAAACATCATACTCCCTTACTCAAACTACGTGGGTTCTTATTCCTTTCTAAACAAAGGATACGTAGGTAGCCCATCTGCGGATTCGATCCCAACTCTGAAATAATCCATTTCCTTCTGAAAGACAATAAACTTCAAGTGCCCCACTGAGTGGCTTTAAAACGAGCATGGTCATCATAATGACCAAGAGACTTTTAAGTATCCAAGGATTCCATTGACTAAGAATCTCTAACAAGTACAGACGATTCTCTATCAATGATGAATCTAGAATACATATAAAGGATTCTCTAAATTTCTTACATATCGATAATTGATTGTCAGATCTAAAGGAAAGCTCATTTTATACTTGGTAATGTAATAAGGATTCACGAACATAACATAAATATATAAATAGAGTCTCGGATTAGACAATAATTCCCCTCAAAATGGTGTGATGAGTCCGACCTCCCATCCTCTCGACCAATGCAACTTACTAAGCCTCATCAGTCCACAAACTAATGAGCACATACCTTTGGAAAGTAGGTCCAAATGGATGTGGAATCATTGGATGTTTCTAGTTCTATGAACAAACACGTTAGAAACCGATTGGAATGTTTGAACCTTCAATCAAGGAGGTCATCCTTGAATTCTGAGGGAAACAAGATTATTTTGTTGCAGGTGTAGATGAGGGAAAGTGCCCATCTACTTCAGGTTCTTGATTACACTGGAGCAGGAGATCCTGGGACCAAGCCAAGGATTGCGATGATGAGGAGTTTTTCATCTGTTTTTCTTTTGTACTTTGTCTTAATATTATATTTCCTCATTGTGACTTGTTTGGCTGTTTTCTTAGACATAGATATACCATGCATCATTTACATATATTTCTGCTAGAGTTGATTATTTTTTAGTCTTCTGATGTTTATCATTTACTTTTTTATGTACGTCTACTGCTTCAGCTATTGTTGTTATTTGTTTTTTTTTCACTTCCGCTGTGTACTCTACCAATGAGCGCATAGTTTCCCCACTATCACACCCAAGACCCTCACTGCTAGCCTGCAACCTCTAGCGTTCGAGGAAATTTTCTTGATGCCATGTGACCAACCAGGTACGGGGTGACTCTTGGTGGCTTCCGGAACCGGGACGTTACAAATTTTATGAAATATTTCTCTTTAAATAATTTTAATTCTTCAATATCTTGTGTTTCAAGCTACCGTGAATTTAAACAAACTATGAGACACTATTAGTAAAACCTTGATGTTAAATTATATGGTATAAATATTAATAACTAATTTAAGAAATAAATATATATCTATATGTCAATATGAATGTAATGTTGAGTGATTAGAAAATAATCACAAAATTTTAGTAAAATCGCCTTAGTATTCAAAAATAAGTTTTCTTAAAAAATTAGTTTTTCTTATTTTTATATTTTAGTAGATACTATAAAAAATGAATTTGAAAAAAGTAATTTATTTTTTGAATTCATAATGTAAAAATTATCTTAAAATTATTTTTTATAAGATTTTTTATGGAATAGTAAAATTACTGATTTTTATTGAAAAAATGCATTATCTTTTAAAGTCTTTACAATGTAAAATTATATTTTTGATTAGTTTTATATTTTAATTAGTTAAATTTAATTTAAAATAATTAAATTATAGTTTTGAAAATTATTTTATTCAATAATTTTTTATAAAATAATTTTATCTTTTAAAATGGAATTTTTCAAAAAAAATTCATGGAATTTTAAAAGTTTTATATTAAAATAAATTTTGAGAATCTAATGTTTTTAATTTTGAAAAATGAATGAAAAATATATATTAATTAGGTCCAAATTTATTTAATATTTTCCTTTTATTTTTTTCCAATATAAATAGTAACCATGATAAATTTTGTTACCCCGGTAAAGGGTAAATTGGGAAATTTAGGTTAAAAAAATAATGAAGACTATAAAATGACTATAACACAAGAAGAAAAATAATTTTATGAACATACTTCGACCCTTAACACATAAGGATCTAAATTAAGTAGTTTTATTAACACTTTTCTTTGAAAAATACATATATAATTTTTAAATCAATGAAAGTCCCAAAATTTTAGTTTCTCTATCTTAGATACCCATTATGTGTCCACATGGGAAGAAGATATGATATAAACGAATATAAATGTAAATTTTTAACTTAATAATAATATTTTAATGATATAAATTTATCTTTTACATTTTGGGCCACTTAGATGAGATTATGTTATTTATAATATTTTATTTAATGAAAATTTAAAGATGTCACATTCATTTTTTAAATTCAATGTCATTTTTTATATTGGGTAACCGAAAATATATATTCTACATAAAATATTATTATGAAATATAGAATATTTATATTCATCATGGTATTTTATTTTTAATTTTTAGTAAAAAAATTTGTATTTTAAATAATTATACAATGTTGATGCATTAATTATTTTATTAATAGAAATATCAAATAAATGTTATTAAAAATATTAAAATAAATTTAATTAAAAATAATTAATGTGTTAAAAAAAATTTATAGATGACCTTGACGTCATAGAAATATTATAAATTTTTTTTTTCAAAGTTAACTTATTATCTTGATATTTGTAAAAGTTTAAGTAATTAATAGTGTCAAAATAAACACTAATGATATTTTATCAAAATTATATATAATTAATTTATTTAAACAACATAAAAAATAAAAAAAATAAAAAAAAATTATAATATGGTCTAAACTTTTATAAATAGTTCACTTATGGTCTAATTGAAATCACATAAATAAAAATTATAACCTTTTAATATTGAAAAATTGTTTCCTTAGTGGAAATTAAAATAGATTAACGAAGGGTTAATCAAAATGATACAGTTTAAAATAATACCCATATTTTTCTAAAATATATTGGTTGGTGATAATACAAAATTATATAATCTTATCTCCAAGTACATTGATTTTTGGAGGTATTTTAATTATGATTTAAATTATTATAAATTAACATATTTTGACATTCCAAAAGTGCTCCACACATCAATTATAAAAGAAAACATTATCCCTCACTTATTCACCTCACATTTAGCCTTAGATCTAGACCATAACCTAACAATTTAACTTATAAACGTCTATATACACATTCTAGGGGTTCTGAACTTCCCAAAGACCACAACGATTATTCCTAAGAGGAGATTTAAAGGATTTTTTTCAAAGAAGATGTAATCGTCTTTACCGACTATTTCAAGATTATTTCCTCTTCTACTTTTCATTCATCTGTTATTTACATTTTAAAATTATAAATCATGTATAAAATATATTAAGATAGATTTTTATTATTATTTAACAACCATACTCCTCCTTTTATAAATCCTACAAAAAACAAAAAACACTATGTGTGCGTACATAGGACTTGTCGTCTCCACACCGTGGTGTAATCTGTTTTTAATCAACAATTTATTTGGATGAGTATAATGATGGAAATAAATTATATATATATAATAATTATAGAAATATTTTTATTATATAAAAATATTTATACCAACCACTTTGTTACTATTTTACAGTTAAGGGAAGGATTCCATCGCTCTTGTGTACATACAACCTACCGCCTCCTCGACACGATGCAATTAATTTTACATGTTCACCATTAAATAATGATTATGTAAATGTATATAAAGAATAAATATGATATATATTACCTTAATATCATTTTGGATATGACCTAACTATATATTAAGAACTATAATTGGGAGTAATACGAAAAAACATGCTTTGGAAAATGAAGCAGTTAATGTCCGAAATAAGGGTAATATTGAAATGTTATTAACAAAAATGTGATAAGATGATATAATATGTTCATATATAATATCATAAAAATAATATCATTTTGGAATAAATTAATAACATTATTTAAACCATTATATAGAACATTCAGATACGTATGAAATAAACCATACTAAAGGTAATGGTTAATGCCACAATCTAATTATTATTTGGGATTATATATACATAAGAATCTACTGAGAAATATTTATCTTCTATGTAAATATAATCTAAAAATATTTTACAAAATATTTTGGCAATTATTCTAATTTTTTTAAATTAACTTTTTAAGAAACCAGATCTTATTTTCATGTATGTTTTTCCTTTTTTGGTCGTTTTTGGGAAAAAGGGGAAATTCGGAAAATTTTCTAAGTACATGCCATGTACTTTCTAAGTAAACATCATGTACTTTGATGCCACTGGAGGTCGTGTGATGGTTGTGTCATGGGCACACACACGGCCATGTTTGGGTGATGTGGAGGCCTCCTAATGCGGGGTACAGAAACAGCAACTACACACCGTGTACTCTAAAATTACATGCCGTGTACTTTGATTTTTTTTCATTAAACACACCAGGGTCACGTCGTAACCCCACAACTATCTCCTTATAGGTGTTCTTCTACTAAGAGAGTCTGTATGGCTATGGATCATCGACGATCCATCGAGACTCCGTTCATCCTCTGATTCTAACACTGTTGGGTGTGTTGGAATCGCAGTAGTAAGCCCTTCCTTCTCCTAGAGCTCCATTTTCCCCTCTTTCTCAAGTTATCGTGGGTTGAACGTTTTGGACTTCTTCTTAGATCTACGACATTCCATGGAGAATCAAGCTTCGAGGTTCAAGTATATCGATCTCTTAAAGTCAAGATAGGTGGTTTGTGCCTTTCCGTTTAATGTCCTTGAATATTATGTGTAATTTCAACCAATACACTTGAACGGGTTATTGTGTGTTCACCATTTTACCCCTATTATATTCCTTCCATGCTAGTATGCATGCATAGGTGATTTTTGAAATGAATATGGTTGAACTGTTATGCATTGGAGGATCTTCCCACGCACGTTCTGTTTATGACCGTTTGGTCCTATTTTGCATTCACAATTTTTTTTGTTTTCTATGCCTGTTGTAGTAGGATGGAAAAATATTTTCGGACATTCCTGATATGTTGTAGACCCGTTTAGCTAAGTAGTTCTCTAAGTCTACATTGGTCATATTTTACTACTATATAGTTATCCTACACAGGGCCGTGAGAACCAGGTGTAGTAGACTATAAGGGGATAGACCGAGTGAGATTCCTCAGAGAGTCCTTGATCTATAGGATATATGGGGATTGACTGACTGAGCATCCTCAGAGAGACTAGGATTACTATTGGATAAAAGGGGATGGACCATGAGAGCATCCTCAAAGAGTCTTTGTTTTGTTTTTTGAATCACCTGAATACCATAGGCTATAGGGGGAATTGACTGTGTGGGCTTCCTCAGAGAGTCTATGAATGACATGGGCTATAATGGATATTGACTGAGTGTGCTTCATTAGAGAGTCTTTGACCTTGGGGCTAAAAGGGGAATTGGTTGCGCGGGCTTCCTCAGAGAGTTCCTAACTACCCTAGACTATAAGGGGAGTTGACTACGTGTTCCTCCTCAGAGAGACTTTATAATTCTATATGGACAAACCCGAGGGGTTAGGCTGAGTGCACTACCCAGAGGGTTATTGGTACATGTTAGGTAGGACTAGAAGGGAGGGCTGCGAGTACTTCCCAGAGGGTTACCTATTGTGATTTGTTGCTTGTTAGCATTTTCTTGACTTTGTAACTATGGTTTATTTATTGTGCAGCATGTTTCTGTTTACTGTTTTCTATAATTTTACCTTCCATATATTCACTGAGTGTTAGGTACTGATATTTGGGTGGTTACCTACTGTGATTTAGTCTCACACCCTGTTTGGGTCATGCTTTTGGGCCCAAACAAACTATATTGTTGCAGGTATAGACAAGGTCAAGCATCATTCGACTTCAGGTACATGACTTGTTGTGGAGATGGGGAGTATGGGACCAAGCTTAGGATTGTGATCTTGAAGAGATGCTTGTCTTTCTTTTGTAATAGTTTTTAGTAATAATTGTATTTCTATCATTGTGTCTTTTTTGGCTATTTTCCTAGACATATGTATCATGCATCATTTATATATATGTATGCTCTAGTTGTTTCTTTATCTTAGTCTTCCACTTTTTACTCTTGTATGGATGTTAAATACTTTTGCTATTTTATGTGTGTGGTTTACATCTGATGTGTACTCTGCCAATGAGGGAATAGTTTCTCCAATATCACAACCAAGGCCCTCGCTGCTAGTCTGCAGCCTCTAGCGTTTGGGGAAATGCGCTTGAGGCCATGTGACCAACAAGGTATGGAGTGCCTCTGGGTGGCTTCTGGAATCGATACATTACAAAGTGGTATCAGAGGAATTATTTTCTCTTGACTTACTATTTGGAGCCTATAGCTAGGGATAGGACGGAATAGGTACTTGGTAATAAGCTATGCCTGGGAGTAGCTATCATGTGTATAGGGAAAAGCTATACGACCTCTTTTATTGAATTTTTAATGGTTTTCAAATTTTAGAGTTGATTTGATTTCACGGGTGGGTGATTCACATGCATTGTGTTGTTACCGTTGTTGTTATTGTAGTTCAATTTCTATCACAACCCGATGAGATGAGGGTAAGCCATCTCATGCATCATATAGAAACTTGTTAGAAATCACATTCCATGCATTATTTCCATGCCATCTAGGATGAATTAGCGATTCCATGTGGTTGTGATAGACGTTGTGTAGATTATGCATGTTGTTGTGATAGATGATTTGACAAAATCCCTGTTGTTTGATAGGGAATTTGTTTGTATTGTTCCTGGCTTAGATGGATGCCAGAAATTGGTTCTTGAGGTGTCATGGGCCCTCATAGACAGAAATTTGGTGGATCGTTGCTTGTTTTCCTTGTTATAACTTGTATAAGATTCCAAACATTGATTCGCGGGGAGTATGGGCCCTCACAGATTGGAATTTGGCACCTTAATGCTTGTTTTTCTGTGTTTTATGGGATCCGGTGCAGTTCTGAGGCTACTATCTGGAAAGACATAGAATACACGCCATGTACCTTATGAATACACACCGTGTAGTTTATATCCGTGTCACTAACTGTGTGGTAATGGACACAGGTTTGTGAAAAACTCTTGTAGGAACACGTCGTGTACTAGTTTAGCACATTGTGTAGTCTGAAATAGGTTCCTCGGCCGTGTCATGAACAACATGGGTCGTGTTATCTTTTCACATACATGCCATGTATGAATTTGACACACAGTGTAGAATGACCTGGGTATCCGACCATTTCACTAACAACATGGGTCGGGGAATTCCTTCATGTAAACGCCATGTCCCAGTGGAACACACCGTGTATAGATAACCGTGGAGCCGGACGTGTGGCTAATAACATTAGTCGGTGTTACCTTTCTCGTGCACGCCGTGTCCATCTAGAACACACCGTGTGGTGTCAGCCATGTTTCAGGCCGTGTTTCTAACAACATGGGATAGGTAAGGCATGTCTAGTACATGTCGTGTCTGCCTTAAACATGCCATGTATTTTTTCCTTAGAGGAGTTGTGTGGCTTAACCATGTAAAAGGAATTGGGAAGGGAAGAGGACTCAAGAAAACATCATGTGTTCGGCCAACACGCCGTATATTTTGGGTGTTACATTACCATTTTAGGTAGGAGTACATGCCCATGTGAATGACTTAAGGGAACACACCGTGTAGGAAAAGTATGTGTCATGTAGTCATGTTTTGTAAAACTTGAATTCTTTCTTTCTTCTATTCCCTTTTTGTCCTTCCAGTTTTCAGTTTTGATAATCTTGAATCTAAGGTGTGCGTTTGACTATGCAGATTCATGCCACTGAGATGTCCTCTGGTTGACCGCCAGTTTTAGGGCAGTGATTAGATGCATAATATGGCTGATCAGGGACTTCCTGTAGATCCTCCTTTCATGCTAGCCTTGGCACCAATGGTTATACCTGTTTTTGGCACAGATGCACAATTTATGGAGGGTTTTCTGAGGTCTATGAAGTCCTTCCAGAGAGTGCGGCCTTCTGCCCCATCGATGGCCAATTTGACGCGTGTTTTCCAGCAACAGAATCCTCCCACCTTCTCAGGGGGAGGAGGATCTCAGGCTGCAGAATTGTGGCTCGAAGACACACTGAAGATCTTCGAGAATCTTGAGGTACCACCAAAGAGGAGGGTGAAGCTCATGACCTACATGCTCCGAGACTCCACCAAGAGGTGGTGGGATGTCATCTCATAGGTAGGACACCACCAGAATATGGCTTGGGAGTAGTTTCAGTGTATCTTCTACGATTACTTCTACCCGGAGACCTTGAGTGCTGACCAAGCCCGAGAGTTCATGAGATTAGAGCAGGGTACTCTTTCTTTGAAGGAGTATTCATCTCATTTCACGGAGCTGTAGAGTTTCACGCCTATCCCAACAGTTAATGAGTTGTTCCTGGCTAGGATGTTTGAGGACGGTCTCAGGCAGGAGATCTGTTCCTAGGTGAACATCTTCAGGTTGTCCTCGATATCCTCTATCATCAACTAGATGCTGATCCCAGAGCGCAATATAAGGGATTATGGAGCAGTGATCTAGGGCGGTTCAACATCCAGAGTTAGTGTCCCTCCTACTAATATCAGGAATCGCTCCAGGGAGTCTTCTCGAGGGGATAATATTAGGCAGGATGCACCTTCTTGTAGCCACTTAGTGTGATACCAGCGCGGGAGGAGTGGGTATACGAGTTCACGTTTCCCAAGAGACCTGATGTAATGCTAATAATGTGGAAGGACGGGCCATCTCCATCATTTATGTCAGTTTTTCCCTCCAGTAGTTGGAGACTGGGGTTCTTCTATGACTCCTCATTCGGGAGCATCACCACCAGTTTCTCACCAGTATGGGAACTGGAGTTCTTCCGGCCGATCAGGCTGAGGTGGAGGTCATGGATGGGGTAGCCAGTCGCCGGTCTAACAATTACAGTAGGGTGGATCAGCTCAGAGAGGATATGTAGGGTCAGGAGGCCGTGGAGAAGGCCAGACTTTTGCGATGGAGGAGACCTAGCAGGAGCGGGTTCCCGGACCTTCCACCGTTTGAGGTAGGATCTTAGTAGCCGCAGTTTTATCTTCTGCTCTTTTCGACACAAGAGCATTCCATATCTTTATCTCTATGGATATTATGGAAAGCCTCGGTCTCTGCATCTTTTATATTGCTGACATGTTGACACTAGACACACTATTGGGGACTAGAACGGTTGGTTTATGTCATTGGAGAGAGTTGCCCCTTGAGGATGTAGGGTGTCACTTCTTATAGGATCTCTATGTCCTAGAGATGACAAGCTATGATGTCTTTCTCAAAATGTAATGTCTAGTTCCCTTCCAGGTAGTCGTCGATTGCTACCGCCGAAGGGAGGGTTTTATATTAGCAGAGGGTGGATCCTTTATTCATCGGGGTGAGTGGGATGTCTAGGCGAGTCGAGCAGGACCCGAGCATCACGGGCTAGGAGGAGTTACAGCCCAGATTGTTGGTCTAAATCGGGACGACCTGGGGACTTCACAGTTACACTTTCCTCCAGTGGTGGATCATTTCAGGGATGTATTTCCAGAGGACTTTTTAGGTTTTCCTCCAGAGAATGAGGTGGATGTTTCTATTGATCTTGTTCCAGGTGTGGCACCGGTGTCCATTCTTCCTTATAGGATGGCTACACCAAAGTTGAAGGAGCTCAAGAAGCAGTTGGAGTAGTTGCAGGCCAAGGGTTTCATCCAACACAGTACTTATCCATGGGGTTATCCTGTCCTATTTGAGAAGAAGGAAAATGGAACCCTTAAGCTTTTATCAGATTATCGGAAGATGAACCAGTTGATGGTCAAGAACCGATATCCCTTGCCTAGTATTGAGGATCTCTTTGATCAGCATATAGGAGCTCGGGTGTTCTCAAAGATCGACTTGAGGTCAGGCTACCATTAGTTGTGAGTTAGACCATCTGATAAACCTCTCAAAACCTTCCGGAGTAGGTATGATCTATATGAGTATACGATTATGCCGTTCGGTCTCACAAACACACCTACAGTTTTCATGGCACTGATGAACCGAGTGTTCCATACATACTTGGATTCCTTCATGGTTGTTTTCATGGAAGACATATTGGTGTACTCTCACACTCGAGACGACCATGCAACCGATCTAGAGATCATTCTGAGTACAATCAGAGAGCTTCATTTATCTGCTAAGCTCTCAAAATTCCACTTTTGGATGGATCAGATTCACTTCTTGGGTCATGTTATCTCAGATACGGGAGTATCAGTAGACCCAGAGAAAGTGTGGGCAGTAATTTCCTGGGAGTAGAAGAAGAATGTTTTTGAGGTAAGGAGTTTCCTAGGGATTTATGGATACTACCAACACTTCATACATGACTTTTCACAATTAGAAGCACCATTGAAAGGTCGGACAAAGAAGGGTGAAAAGTTCTTATGGTCAAATTCTTGTGAGTCAGCCTTTCATGATCCAAAGGGGATGTTGAATTCAGCTCTGATACTAGTCTTTCCTGATCCAGACAAGAGCTACACTATCCATTGTGATGCTTCAGGTATCGGGCTTGGAGTTTTTCTTATGTAGGGAGATGGAGTCGTTGTGTACGGGTCTCTACAGCTGAGGTCGCATGAGAAAAATAACCCGATGCACGATCTGGAGTTGGAAGCTATTGTTCATGCCTTACACTATTGGAGACATTATCTTTTGGGTGAGCATTTTTGGGTTTTCACCGACAAAAAATGTCTCAAATACATCTTCACTCAATGTGATCTGAATTTGAGACAACACAGGTGGGTCGAGTATCTTCAGTATTCTGATTTAGATCTTGCCTATATGCCAGGAAAGGGTAACGTAGTGGCTGATGCGTTGAGAAGGAGAACTCATATACAGATAGTTCATGAGGACAATAGTTAGTGACAGTTTATGGCTCTGTTCTCTGAGATGCATTCGGAGGTTCACGACAGACAGAGATAGACTTTTCTATCTTCTGTACCTGTTACCTCTACTTTTTTCAATCAGGTACGGATGAGGCAGATATCAGACTCAGAAGGGCTAGTCCTGTGGGAGAGTGTGTCAGGAGAGGACCATCTTTATAGTTGGATATTAGGGGAGTATGAGATCTTGAATTTCCCGGGATGCGTGTGGGTGCTAGAAGACATACACGAGGAGCTGATGAGGGATTTTCATTCCTCATTTTGGGCAGTTCATCCTGGTGTCACCATGATGTATTGTGATCTACACCGCCAGTATTGGTGGACAGGTATAAAGAGAGATGTTTCTGGAATTTTCATGAGGTGTTCCACTTGTCAGTAGGTGAAAGAGGAGCATCGCAACTAGTTGGTCTTTTACAGTGGTTACCCATTCCGGAGGGGACGTGGAATGATGTCGCGATGGAATTCGTGACCGGTTTGTCGAGGTCACCTCAAGGGAATGATGCTGTTTGGGTTGTCATCGACAGGCTTACGAAGGTTTCTCACTTCTTGTTGATTAGTGAGACCTTCAGTGTTGATGATGTGGGACAGTTGTACATCCGAGAGATTTTACATCTACATGGAGTTCTACACTTCATTGTTTCAGACAGGGATGTGTGTTTTACTTCTGGGGTCTGGTAGGGCCTTTAAAAGGCTTTGGGTATACAGGTACTTTTGAGTACAACATAACATCCCCAGACAGATGGCTAGTCTGAGAGAAAGATTAAGGTCCTTGAGGAGAAGATCTGATCTTGCATTCTGGATTTTGGAGGTTCTTGGGAGATGCATATTCCGCTTGTAGAGGTTGCCTACAATAATATTTTTCAAGAAACTATTCATATGGCACCTTATGAGGCTTTGTACGGTAGGCCATTCCGATCACCCTTATGTTGGCTAGAGGCAGGAGAGGTAGCTTTGATGGGACCTCATCTTGTCCAGGATACTATAGAGAAGATAGAGTTGATTTGGAAGAGTATGGATACTGCATAGTCTCAGCAGATGTCTTATGCTTATCAGCGGAGGCGACCTCTGGAGTTCGAGGTCAGGGATCAGGTTATTCTACGTGTCACATTGAGGTTTGTGAACAGGAGGATTAGGAGTCATTGTAAGAATTCAGTGAGGTATATCAGGCCATTTGAGGTGTTGGAGAGATTTGGGCCGGTTGACTATTGGTTTTAGTTACCTCAGAGGTACCAGGCTATGCATGATGTCTTCCATGCTTCTCATCTCTGACGTTACTTTTCATACCTGTCTCACACTTTCCATCCTGAAGAAGTCGAGTTGGCGTTTGATGCGTCATTCAAGGAGAATCCTATCCAGATTGTCGACTGCAGTACAAAGGTTCTCCATGGCTGATTTGTTCCTCTAGTACGGTTGCTATGGCAGCACAGGCGAGTCCAAGATGAGATTTGGGAGAGGGAGGCCGATGTACGAGCACATTGGCTAGAGATGTTCGTGGATTCTTCTTTTACACCACATTAGGGAAATTTGGGGAAGAATTTCTTTAATGGGAGAAGTTTGTAAGAACTTGGTTCTTATTTTCAAGTATGCTTTTCCTTTTTAGGTTGTTTTTGGGAAAAAGGGGAAAATCTGGAAATTTTCTAAGTACACACCGTGTACTTTATAAGTACACGCCCTGTACTTCGATGCTGCTAGAGGCCGTGTGCTGGCCGGGTCATGGGCACACACACGGCCATGTTTGGGTGATTTGGAGGCTGCCGAATGTGGTGTATGGAAACAACAAGTACACATCATGTACTACAAAAGTACGCACCGTGTTGTTTGTTTTTTCATTAAACGCACCTAGGTCGCGTCGTAACCCACGAACTGTCTTTTTCTAGGTGTTATTCACCTGAGAGAGTCCATACGGCTGCAGATCATTGACGATCCACCGATCCTCCATTCGTCCTCCGATTCTAACACCGTTGGGTGCATTGTAATCGCATCGATAAACTCTTCCTTCTCCTAGATATCCGTTTTCCATTTTCCCCATTTCTTAAGTTTGTGTGGGTTGAAAATTTTGGACATTTTCTTAGATCTATGACGTTCCAAGGAGAATCAATCTTTGAGGTTCAAGTACATCGATCTCCTAACGTCAACATAGGTGGTTTGTGCCTTTTCGTTGAAAGTCCTTGAATATTATGTGCAAATTCCACCAATACCCTTGAATGGGGTATTGTGTGTTTATCTTTTTACCCCTGTTATATGCCTTCCATGCTAGTATGCATGTATAGAAGATGTTTTAAATGAATATGGTTGAACTGGTATGCTTTGGAGGTTCTACACACACACGTTTTGTTTATGACCATTTGGTCCAGTTTTGCCTTGGTTGTTTTCTCTGTTTTTCATGCCTGTTGTAGTAGGATGGAGAAATGTTTTCTTACATGCATGATATGTTGTAGAAATGTTTAGACAAGTAGTTCTGTAAGTATACTTTGGTCATATTGTACTGCTATTCCGTTATCCTACACAGGGTCGTGAGAACTGGGTGTAGTAGACTATAAGGGGATAGACCGAGTGAGTTGCCTCAGAGAGTCCTTGATCATTAGGCTATACAGGGATTTAATGATTGAGAATCCTCAGAAATTCTAGTATTACTTTGGGCTCTAAGGGTATGGACCGAGATAGCTTACTCAGAGAGTCCTTGACTGCTTTAGGCTATACGGGGATAGATTGAGAGAGCTTCCTCGGAGAGTCTCTGTTTTGTTTGTTGAATTACCTGATTACCAAAGGCTATAGGAGGGACTGACTGTCTGAGTTTCCTGAGTGAGTCTTTGAACGACCTGGGGTATAAGGGAAATTAACCGAGTGTGCTTCCTTAGAGACTCCTTGACCTTGGGGCTATAATGGGAATTGAATGTGCGATCTTCCTCAGAGATTTCCTGACTACCCTAGACTATAAGGGGAGTTGATTGTGTGTGTCTCCTCAGAGAGTCTTTATAATTCTGTATAACCAAAATAGAGGGGTTAGGCTGTGTGCACTACCCAAAGGGTTGTTGGTACATGTTAGGTAGGACTATAAGGGATGGCTGAGATTAGTTCCCAGAGGTTTACCTATTGTACTTTGCTGCTTGTTAGCGTTTTCTTGCCTTTTGGACTGTGGTTTGTTTACTGTGCAGCATGTTCATGTTTACTACTTTCTATACTTTTACCTGTCATATATTCTCTGACGGTTAGGCACAGATCTTTGGGTGGTATCCTACTGTGATTTAGTCTCACACCCTGTTTGGGTCATGCTTTTGGGCCCAAACAGACTATATTGATGTAGGTATGGACAAGGGTAAGCACCCTTAAACTTCAGGTACTTGGCTTGCTGTGGAGCTGGGGAGCATGGGACCAAGCATAGGCATGTGATGCAGAGGAGATACTTATCTTTCTTTTTTACTTTTTTTAGTACTACTTGTATTTCCAGCATTGTGACTTGTATGGATATTTTCCTAGACATATGTATCATGCATCATTTATATATATGTATGCTCCAGTTATATCTTTATCTCAGTCTTCCATGGTTTACTCTTGTATGGATGTTTACTAATTCCTCTATTTCATGTGTGTTGTTTACTTCCACTGTTTACTCTTCCAATGAGGGCATAATTTCCCCACTATCATACTCAAGGCCCTCACTGCTAGTTGGCATCCACTGACATTCGGGGAAATGCGCTTGAGGCCATGTGACGAACTGGGTACGGGGCGCCTCTGGGTGGCTTCTGGAACTGGGACGTTACAAATTCCCAATCTCCATCTGTGGTATAATAATCCAATCACGAGTTTTGAAGGGATAAAATCTATCCATTAATAGATTATGATGTCGTATAGGGAGATCAAAGAAAGAATAATTATCTAATTCATGGGAGCCCAAACCAAATGTAAAATTAAGTCTCGGGATCCAATAATTTCTCAATCACCCAAGGACCAGGCTCATCGTGATCATTTGAATTCATATATCATATCTAACCATAGGAACTTTTAATCTTCATAATAGGGGTCTCAGTCTAATTAACCATTATAAATAATTTTACACTATGAAATGCAATGTAGTGGTTCTTAGGGTAATCTTATGAGGAGGTTGATAACTAAGGTAGTAAAACTTTCACTTTTTTATTTTTATAAGGTTTAGTAATATGGGGATTAAGAAAATGTTAAAAAACTAATTTAATGAGAAATAAATAATATTTTGTTGGAAATTAAGGTTATAAATTAGAG
Source organism: Viscum album (assembly GCA_963277665.1). NCBI lineage: Eukaryota > Viridiplantae > Streptophyta > Magnoliopsida > Santalales > Viscaceae > Viscum > Viscum album. The sequence continues at coordinate 2,134,369,806 of OY728145.1, forward strand.
AGAGGATATACTGAAGAAATATGAGAAACCAAAATACAGATAGAAGTAATGTACGTGTTTCTACCTTTGAATGTTTCCTTCATCACAGTATAAAAATGTTACCAAATTTAAATACGTATTGGATACTTCAAGACCTAAAAATATACACATAACATTCCTAAAACCCAGACCAATATCTCAAATATGAGTGTCTATACCCATATAAAACTGATTTTATTACCCAATGACCTTTGAAAAACCAAAACTCATTGAACTCATTGTGCTTAAGAGTGAGACCTCACTCAATAAATTTAAGCAGCAAGAACAATTACATTACTTCCATAAGTTGAAAAAATATCTAGAAATTTTTATTATCATATGAATAAATAAAATGATGTTTTAAATATAGGAAAAAAATTCTAAAATAATTCAAAAAGAGTTTACAAATTTGTATAGAATAACTCAAAAGAGGAATATCCTTAGGACTCCCCTACTAAAGATGCTTGAAGTTTATCCCTTATTGGCTTGATTAATACATTTAACTATTTTACCACTATCGTGCTCTTATTTTATAGTTGTTTTCTCTCTATAACCATAAAAATCTATATGGAGACATATATATGTGAATGAAATTTGAGGTACATTTCCCCTTAAAAATAAGTCTATCAATTTTGAATTCCATTTCAACCTCCAAGACTTTCAAATATTGAATGATGAAAAAATAGAAAGTTTTCTAGAATTTATCCGACTTGTATAAACAAAATTAAAATTAATTAAGACACTTTTACAAAAAAAATTGTGTTTGAATTACAATGGGAAAATTTTACATTTATATGATCTTCCAGTTCTGTCGAATTTCACACAACCTTAGGCTCCCTCAATGTTAAAATGTTTCTGTGATATTTATTGAACATGTGCACCACTAAGTTATATTTCATTAAAAACTAAAATAAACTTATTTATAATTTTTATCCTGAGTTTTTTCATTTAATAGAGGGTGATCAATTTATTTTCGTGTGGTCCCTTTGGATTTTTGATTTCTTCTCATCACTGGATGATGTGGACATGGGGTTGTGATCTACTCCGACCTTTTTGAAATCCCTTGTAATGACCAAGTAGTTCTTTCAAATTTCTCCATAATAAATTCTAGGATTGGATTTATCTGGACCCTAAAACATTCATATGGTAAAATTCAGTATGCCCAAAAGTTTCCCAATTTTTATTCTTTATTCTGTTCTCATATTATTCAATTCATCACTTGGTAAAGTTGATTGAAATAAATCCTACTAAGCATAAAATCCTAGAAAATAATTTTTTAATTTTAATTAGTTCGTATAATTTATGGAAGAACAATGGAAATTATAAAAACACTTAAAAATTTCAAATTTTTCAATTGCTATAATAATTCCCAAAAAAATTTTAAAAACAAAAATTAATTCAATTAAACTTAATATAAAAATAGCATGGGATTAAATTATAGAAATTTAATAAAAATTTAATTAAAATTCAAGAGTAATCAATTTCTGTATACCAAATACTTGGACTCAGGGACAAGTAATCATAACAAATAGCACCAAAGGAACTTCAATATACAAGCCTATCTGTTCTACTAATTCCAAAAAATACCCAAATTTATCATTTATCATAAAAAAACATTTTAAAAAGTTTTATTATGGTTCATTGAATTCATTGACACTTCATTATTTTTTTATTCATGAAAAAAATCACCTCATACTAATTTTCGATAATTAGTAAAATTTTGAATTTCGAAAAATCCATTCTCACCCAAACACATGAATGGGTCACCATAAGCCAGATATATTCTTAAATCTATACCCAAAAAAGTCATGGATTTGTTCTAATTTTGAGGTCTTTTACCTGGTCTGTTCTGAGGTTGAGGGTTGGATGATTTTAAATGTAAAATTAATAGAGGAAAAGTGAGGATGGATATGCTATAAAGTTAATCAAATTCATGAAAACAATTTCCCTCATTAATGGTGTACTGTTCAATATCCTTAAATAATGTAACCTCTAAATACCTCTTGATATAAATGGGTAGTTCACACTTGATCAATTTAGCATAAAAATAATTTTTCCCTCTTAACATCATTTTGAAACACTATATATCTAACGTACCCACCCTGAGATCACTTATTAGAGTATGGACTGGGAAACCATGTGACCTCAGGTTCACCTCCCTATATTCTAGAGGCTTATAACTACTATTAAGGTTTTAGGGTGTTGCCATAGAGATATTATGCTACATAGATGAGTTCACAATTACATAGTATAAATAACCAAAAGGTATCTATAAGCATAGTAATAAATCAAGGTATGTAGAAAAAATAAACAAAATCATTAAAAAAATGAATATGAAAGAAAACAGTCACATAGACTCAAGATTATTCCAATATATAACAAGTGATCTCCCACCAGGCCAACCACATATACATAAATAAAATAATAAAAAGTTACTAAGGCTCAACCATCATCCTCGAGCCTCATCATCCCATTATTTAATCCTATCCAAGATATCCCAATCAATCAACCTACTTGAAGCCTCTTCATAACCATAACCTACAATAGTTAGGTTTTTTCAGGTACTCAAGTTCCATATATTCTCAAATAGGGTGTGAATATTACTCAGTATTGAACCACTAATTCATTCCTATATATAACCAATAAAATAGTGTATATACAAGTGATATCATAATTTGAATAAATAATTATTGTGTGGATCATACATAAATAACCATTATTGTTCATAAAGTTTTGATGTGAAACCTGGGATTAGAAAAAAAATTATTTATCCCGTATTAGAGTATCTTTGAGAATGTCATGTAATCATTCCAACCATAATCAAGCCCATAGCTGATTCCTAAGAAAAATTCATAAAAAATCAAAATATTATAACATATGAATCTAAATAATTTGTCTAATGCATTCCAAACTAAATCATAGATAAACTCAATGACCATTTACAAGGTGTTACAAACATAGTTACCTTGAAACCCATAGACCATTGTCCAAGAAATTCCAATATCATTCACATAAAAATACATGTATTGTTTATATGGAATTCTAATATTGGTCATATCTAAATCCCAGGAGCATGTCCATGGAATTCCAAACCAGATCATATCCAAACCTAAAGACCATCTCCAAGGAATTATTAACTCAGACACATAAAAATCCAAGGAGAATGTACAATTCATTCCAAACTCAAATATATTTGAACCCAAGGATGGTTTTAAAGGAATTAAAAACTAAGTCACATTTGAATCTTGGGAGTGTGTCCAATTTATTACAGACAAAGTCATATATAGATCCAAGGAGTGTTTCCAAGGAATTCCATGTCTAGTTATATTTGAAACCATGGAACGCATCCATGGAATTCCAAATAAAATTAAATATGAACCCAAGGATCACATCCTAGGCGTTCTAAAGTTAGTTATATCCCAACCCAATGACTATACCCAATGAATTATAAAACTCAGTTATTTATGAACATAAGACCATGTCAAAGGTGCTCTAAAATCAATCATATCTGAACCCAAGAAATATTTCCAAGGAGTTCCAAACATAGTGAAATAAAAATATAAGGATCTCTTACAAGGAATACCAAGAGTAGTCATCTTTGAAACCAAGGATAGTGTCCAAGGTGTTGCAAACTCAGTCACATCTAAATCCAAGGAGCATGTAAAAGGAATTGAAAACCAATTGATATCCAAACCAATAATGTTTTTCCAATGTATTCCAAAATTAGTCATATCTAAACATAAGGAAAATTTATAAGGAATTCCAAGCTTAGTCTTATCTTAAACCCAAGGTCCATATATAAATCACTCCAATATCAGTAATATATGAAGCTAATGATCATTTCCACGTTATTCCAAACTCAGTCATATCCAAACTCAAGGACCATATCCAAGGAATTACAAACCCATTCATACTAGGATCATTTCCAATTTTGGTTCTAAGGTTTCACCCATAATAATAACAACCATTTACCTGAACACACCCACTATCGGGGCCCCATATTTCTAGGGAATCCATTGGGAGCCCCTAGGCCACGTCATAATTTAGACCCCTCACATGGTATACTCATTATCATACTCATATTTTGTGTAATCACCCATTACTCAAGGGTAATATGACCCTCATCCTTATCATGATCTTTATATGGCCTCAATGGCCTTGTAAGTGAGTCCTATTGGTATTTGTTTAAGGAGATGGCATATTGCTTATAAAATTTCTTCAAGTAGTCTCATGTCAATCCACTTAGCTAGACACAAAATAATATTCCCAAGGTAGACCCTTTATAGTTCTCTCTTAATTAGGGGAAACAAACACTCTCCCCATACTCATATCACTATTCCCAATATTTTAATGTCATCTCAAGGTCATATCTTTGCCTACACAGGCTAATCGCCCAAAACCTACTATCTCCCCTATATGGAGGTGTCTAAGGATCTTATGTGAGGGGAAACTATATTAAAATAATCTATTCACACCCCTTCGGGGACCATGTGTCTCAAGGAATACACCTATAATCATGGACTTGACCATTATCGAATGAGGCATCAATCCAGTATATAAGGGTCCATCATGGTCTTCGAAATATTTTTTAACTCATTCATGGAATTTATTTTAATTAAACAAATTTATTTAGTAAAAATGATGATGTCTAATTGTAATGAGAAAACACATGTCACATTCCATATATACATAATAAATGGAATACTATAGGCGCATGTATATGGGACCACCTACATGAAGTTATTCCCTTTTAAAATAATGCTCAATCATCCTCATAAAGACCCAAACAAGAATATATGACTACATACCACCCACATGAGTCCATAAATGATGCAAAAAATATCCAATTTTATTAATTATAATAATTTATAATTAGATAAAAAATTAAAATTTACCATATAAATCAGTTAGGAATAACACCCAAAATCTCACTGGGAACCCTCATTACATTGAAAATTTGACCAACTACATTCCAATTCCCCATTATATACTCTTGACACATCTCCCTCTCAAAATTCCTAATAAATAGAAATGATTTAATTTCCCAATTCATTAAAATTGCAATAAATCCCTAGAAAAAAAAATCATATTTTGATGTACCTTAAAATGATGTGTGGGGATGTGTAGAGATCATCTTATGATTTCCTCTATCCGTGAAACTCTAAATAACCACCATAACAGATGATTTCCACTATTCTCTATTGGAAATTATCACCAAACCCTAATCCTGGTCATGCCAAATCAGAGAGAGGGAGAGATGAAAGGTCAAAGAGGAAGGATGAGGAGGTAAATCACTAAGAATAATTGAAGAGAATATCTAAAATGACCCCAAACTAGGGGGATCCAAAGAGTTATGAGAGGGGGTCATAAAACATGAACATGCACGTGAGGTTGGAAGAAAAGAGGGATGGTTTCTTAAAAGTTTATCGGGAAAATTTGTAATTTTATAATTTTAATGAGCCCCATTGTTTGCTAAACCATTCCACAACCATGTATCCTTCACTCTCCAATATCCCCTCCCTTTTTTGGTTGTTATTCATTGTTAAATAAACCATACACTAACCATACATAACCCTCTTTAATGAAAAACATAGGTCATGTATGTTTTGTTTGTAACTGTGTAGTGACCACACGCCTCAACCCAATCCAAAATAAGTTACATGGTTACCTATAAAAACTATATAGCTAACCATTAACTATGAACTAACAGTGAATTCTAATGGTTCTCTTTAGAAAATGAGTTTGAAATCAAACCACTCTTTGGGTGATGTACAATTTCTTCAAAACAATGAACACTAAATAGTGAACCCATGGAAGAAATCATCCAGAACTTTCAAAATTTAATATGAATATCCCGAGACTTATTTGATCACCCATGTCAATTCTAGATCCTGAATCATTTTCAAAAAAATATCTCCTTAGGACTCTACAACTCACAAAATTACGATCCAAATATCAATTATAAAAAATACCACTTCTCCCAAATTCTAAATATTCATATTCTTATGGAAAATCAACACCTACAAAAGAGTTGGGTTTTATAAAATCCCAAAAATTGAACCTATCATCCTCAAGAATACTTAGTGTTTTTTATGCCACTAGCATCTCCCTATATTGGTCAACAATTCATGCTCAATTTGACATATTATACCCCAAAATTCCAAAGTATATTTTAGTGCACAACTCTGATCCTGATGTGCATTATTCATTAAAACTCAATCCTCCTCTCAATATCATCACTGAATCACCAAAACAATGCTTATCCACTCCCATATATCCTTAAAAAATATGGTTTAATTAATTGTTTCATCCACATGATTATGGAACTCCCCTAACCTAATAATCTACTCATAAGTGTTGATTTTATACCCTGGTGATCCCCATAATAACAATCACCAGTTGATATGCATTTACCACCATCTAATGAAAAACTCAGTGTGGTTTCTATCCCACCACACATGATCATATATAAAAACACTAATTACTCATCCTATGGCCGACAAAATTGGAAAATTATTTTCCAAACCCACTAACATGATATCTCATCGCTTGTTCTTGATGCCTCAACTTAGAGAAGCACTGCGAGATCATCCAATTCCCGCTCTGAATAGTAATCCCATATTCTAGTATAACTCCATAGTTGGGTTATTAAGCATTCAAACCATCATTCATTATCTCACTAGATCATCAGGGAACCTCATATCTGACTCGTTCTTAGATTACAGCAAAACCAACTCAAGCCTAATACAAACAAAAATACTCTATCCAATATCACATATTAACCCAAAATTTTGTTTTTGACATTGAAATAGATAACTCATATTTCTTATATTACCGATATCCATGAACCACCTTTATTATCTAATGATTGGTCTCATCATATCCATGACCCTACCAATATGAGTTCATACCTATATCCCATGCTCTAACCATTACCACATGCAATGATTGGGCATTACAGTCTCACTCATACTTGAGGCCTAAGATGAAATATCAAATTTTTTATTCCAAAATCACCAAGAATATTATACTAAATATTAGTTGAATTTGATTCTATAATGAGGGTTACACCCTAAATGACCCATGGTTCACTCCCCAACCCATGGATTCCCCTATACAACTCAATGAGAACATCCTCAATAGGTTCTACCATCATGCCTCCTTGAAAATATTTTTTATGGTCCACCCCTAGGAAATCATTCCTAAAAGTATCTCACCAAATCCATCTATCCTCATTCCGCACACAACCACTCTCAAATCCACAATTAAATGGCACCATTCATAACAAGTGTGTACCAATATAATCTCATCTATATACTACAAGGGTACTCTCCAATACCACCCATTCACAATTCCTGACTCAAGATACAATGATTCAAACATTATTAACTCTATACTCATTAAATTATACAACCAATAATAATCACATCTCAATATCATCCATCCAAAAGCACCATAGGTGATCCTCTTTGAAAGAATGTATTTTAACTATGCCATGTTCTATCGGACAATCACCTTTCAACTGAAATATTTTCCAAACAATAGAAGTGTCTAACCATTATATCGTAATATGACTAAATATTCATCCAAAATACATAGGTATAGACATTATACAATTAATTCCATCTAAAATATAACTTGATACAAATATCACTAGCACTCAGGGTGATCACCTCATGAAAAAACAAGGAATCACCCTGCTTATACCATATACCTGGTATCACCTCATATGTATTGATCTCATATCCCAAATCATATAAACATGATTCCTATCTATAAGGAACTCAAGATCCTTGGATAAACAATATATCAGGTTACTCTCACATATATCATATGTGTCATCAATATACTAAGATGCATCACAAAACACTAGTCTCTCCATACTTTCCATCAACTATATCTTACATTGGTCATAACTAATAGAAAACGCCTATCTATTAATGAATCTTCATCATAAATCAACTCATTGATCAAATTACCCACTCATAGGTTCATATATTCATATACATATTTGGAATCAAATGTCAACGTGTCTTCTTACAGTGGAATTAAACCTCAATGGGAAATTTCATATGAGACTACCCCTTCAAGAATTATATTCTCCTGTTGATATGGGTTGATTCTCAACATACAAGATCCAACCCTAGAAGACAATGTTATCATCCATGTGAACATATAAATATATAAATGTACTTAAGAAACATGATATGTTTCAATGGAACCATAGTCATATGGTTCGGTTATGTGTAATTTCAGCAAGAAGGTATTTAGGAAAATAGTATATAGGTTGTGATTGTCACTTTAAATAACCAGATCATTTTTTCATTTTTAGAATGTGTATAAAAAACACCATAAAGGACTCATTTATAATGAATATAATGGTTATACCAACCTACCAGGGTCTCTATACATATATTAAATAAAGAACTGCATAATCATAATTATAGATAATCTCGTAATAGATCCACATGACCAATCATCATAGAAAATTTATCATGGTTTGGATTTTTATAATTCCAAAAATAAGTTATATGGGAAAACAAAATATTTTTTAACCTAAACATTAAATAATTAAAGTCTATCCTAAATGATATCAATCCCATTTAGGAATGTAAATTTAATGTAAACTCTATGTTATAAACATGATGCAAGTACACAGCTTCTTGCCAATCAACCAAGACCAAAAATCAATAATAAGTCATAAATATAAAAATTTATGTGTGTCATTATAGGTAAAATAATAAAACCATAAAATAAAAATAAAACAACAATAATCCATTATCCTTGGATACCTAGACTTCCCATTGAAAAAGGTTTCATTGATGCAACAGTTTGATATCCACCACAAGAACAGAAATATTCATATTCCACCTGTTTAAATCTCATCAAATTGAAAGAAAAAATTAAACTCTAATAAAATTTATGATTTTATTTACATATGATATAATAAAACGTAATAATGTTCCCTAAATGAGACCACTTGTTTTTTTTATAGGAGAGACACATGACCTCAGGCGTGTCTTTATGTACAATAGAAAATACCAGCTAACTATGAGGTTCTAGGGTGTTACCATGGGGAGAATATACCTCCATATCATAGTGCATAAATATTTATAAAAAATAATCAAAATGAATCCATATTCATAGTAATTAATCAAATTATGTGTAATTAATAAACACAAACATCAATAATGAATGAATGGGGAAGAAAAAAAGCACATAAACTCACGATCATGCTAATACACAATAACCAATTTCCCACATGGCCAAGAACATATAAGTTTATAAATAAAAGAATAAAAATACACTAAGGTTCCAATATTATCTTGTTTCCTCCCCATCCTGTCTCTGATCTTATCTGAGCTATCCTACTCAATCAAGATTCCTTGGTTCGTTTTCCAACCTGATCACGTGACTTACAGTTCTACTCAAGTACCCATGTGCCAGACGCCCAAGTAGGGTAAGATTATAACTCAGTAGGGAATGAAACTTGTGGTCCCATACATAAACAGTAATGTAATGTATACACATGTAATATTCTTAACTGAGTAAACAATTATTGTTTGTAAGAATAAATAAATAACCAATATCGATCTGTAGGTTCTAACATGGAACTAGATATCAACCCAAACCCACTTAAGCTAGTGATAGAGTATCTATGAGCAGGTCATGTAATCATGAAAACCAAAATTAGGCCCGCGACTGATATGTCATTGATATTAATAGGAAATCTAAATATTATCACATATGAATCTAAGGAACATGTCAATTGAATTATAATATCAGTTTTATTTAAACTAAATGACAATGTCTAATGTGTTCTAAACTTAGTCACATCCAAACTCAAGGACTATATACAAGGAATTACAAACTCAAACACATCTAATTCCATGGAGTGTCTCCAATGAAATAAATAATTACTAAATATTTTAATCCAAGGATAATATCCAAGGCATTGAAAATCAATTCGTATCAAAACCCAAGGAATATTTCCATTTCATTACAATCCATGTTACATTCGAATCCAAGGAGTATATCCAAGGCATTACAAACCCAGTTATACCCAAACCTATAGACTAGGTCTAAGTAGTTCCCAACTTAGTCACATTGAAATATAAGGATTGTGTCAAAGAAATTCCAAACCTAGACACATCTAAACCCATGGAGGGAGTACAAGGTATTTTAAAATAAGTAATATCCAAACCCAAGGACAATATCCAAGGAATTCCAAACTAAGTCATATTTGAACCCAAAGACCATGTAAAAGGAATTCCAAACTCATTCATATATAAACCCAATGACTATATCCAAGTAATTCGAAACATAGACATATTAAAAATCAAGGGTTGTGTCCATGGAATTCTAGACTCATTAATATCTGAAATCAAGGATTTTGTCTGAGGTAATCAAAATTCATCCAAATTTGAATCCAAGCTGTATATCTAAGGCATTACAAACATAGTCATATCTAAACACAAGGATCATTTCGTAGGTGATACCAATATAGTCACATCTCACTACCACAAAACAGGGTAAGGTAAGCGATTCCCTTTATCAGCACTAAACAGAAAGCACTGATAAAGGGGTTTTCCTTCATCAGCGCTAGTTAAAAGTGCTAATAATGGTTAGATTTCTCATCTCTAAAATACATGCTAATAAAGGTGTACCCTTTATCAGTGCCTTTTTTAGCACTGATAAAAGAGGTCATTTATCAGTGATTATTTTAGCACTGACAAATGTTTCTATTCTTAATTTATATAAAATTATAACATTTATCATCACTAAAATAAAAGCGCTGATAAAACATAAATTTATCAGCACTTTTATTTTAGCACTGATAAAACATTCTTTTATCAGCACTTTCAAAGAGTGCTGATAAAGGTTCCAACGGTTTTTTATTTAATAACCCTAATAGGCCCTCCTCTCTCATAGGCGGTAAAGCATTCGCGGAAGCTTAACCAGGCCCTCTTCTACCTCAACTTCCCCTCCTCATTCTCCTCCTCCTCCATGTCCTCGCCTTCCTCGTCCTCCTCATCCTCGTCCTACTCTTCCCCATCCTTCTCTGCTACCGCCATTGTGTTTTTCTCCTCCGTCACTGCCTCAGCACCGTTGTGGTTTGCTCCTCCGCCGCGACCGCCACTGCATCTGCTGCCGCGACCTCCGCCGCCTCTTCCGCCACTGGTCAATGTAAGAGTTTTTTTCCATATCATGGGTTAATATAAATGAGAAATGATGATTCTTGAATGATTATGATAAATTATAGTGTTTTTATAAGTGAATTGAACCTATGTATGGATAGTTGGGGAAAGATTGAGAGCCCAGGTGGTGAGACCCTTGTATTGTAGGTTGTTTTAGATATCGGTTGTGTGAGAACCTATAGTAAGTGGTTGGTTTGGTTCACTAGATGATGTGTGTTTTGAGGTGTGGATAGGAGTGGCACCCATGGGCTAAGTATTGTGAAAGAATTTATGTAATGGGTTTGTGGGAGATCCCAATGGTCGTTAGCTTATGACTCAGGATGGTAGCGAGTTAGTGAGTTTTGGTGGTTGGGGGAGACTACTAAGTGGGGTTATCTTGGTGTTATGAATACCTTAGATACATAAATCCAAGGTAGATTCTTTGACATGAGTGATTGATTCATATTAGGTGTTATCAAGTTGATAGCGAAGGAATGGTCATGCCTTGGATTTATATAAGGGAAGCACTCTCTATTCTTGAGTTTCGGTGTTATGACTGGGTTGAGGGACATGATCATTTGGGTTCCTAACCCTATTGATTTATATAATGGTTTTAATGTGACCATAACTATTGAACATAGATGGATGGGTTTAGGGTAATAAAGCATGGGTATATTCCTTTTGTTTTGGAATAATGTTGGGTGACTGGTGATCGTGTGGTGAGTTTTGGCATGGCGTGATGTTAAGATTGGAAAAGCGTACCAGGGGTGCCCCATTGGAAATATGTGCATTCCCCCTAATTTGTTTCAAGATTTACGGGTAGGCTCATTGAGTTTGAATAGGGATATGATCCTACTCACTAGATAACACATGTTGTGTTGAAAATATTGTACCACAAAGATTAAAGTCATGCAATTAGGATGTATGTGTCATGAAAGGTTTGATAAAAGAGGATTGATCAGGGATAAATCATTTGAGATATTCTATCTAGAATAAACTAGGGGAATATACCAAGTAAGGAGGACATATTGGTCAGGGATTACCCATTGTATGTTCGTCTTTTATATTTTAAAAATTCTATTGAACTCGTTCTATCGAAGGTGGTTTCTATAATTTCTTGATATATTAAGGTGTGTTTAACCATGGTATGGGTTGATTTCGATTTTTGTGGGTTCTTGGGGTTTGTGGGATGTGGTAAATGGTGTACTCGGTTTTAGATTATTTTATTCTCATGAGTTTCCCCTATTTTAGGTTTTCATTTAGTTGGAAATCTCCTCTGTTGTGTGCCTCTCCTCTACCAGGAATGTACCTCTGTCGTGTGTTTAATGACACCTTTGCGGTGAGTTTTCTCCTGTTAGTCATTGGTTTCATCTTGCTCAAATTCTATTACAGTTTGATATTGATGGTTATAATGTGAAATGTACAAGCTAAACACCCCGCAGAAAATCATGGTCGTTGGTGGTCCTTGTTTGCGCACTAAATGAATTGCATGTGGGTTGGTTCTTGTTGATCATTTGAATATAAATATTTCTAATTTACGTATACTTGACTTATTAATGAACTCCCCAGGATGACAAAACTTCTGTGATAACCCCTGAATTAACAAACAAAATTGAATAAGGGATACTTTGTAAAATCTAAAATTGTGATTGTTTGGTTTGTATGGTGTTGCGATTGTGAGCATGATTGTGTTTTTGTATGGTGTTGCTTTTGTTGGTGTAATTGATATTCCATTTGTTTTCCATGTTGTAGTTATTCCACCATTGAATATCAATCCAAACATTACCCATTTCAATGGAACCACCACTTTGTTACTAGTTCAATTCCACTGAATCCAAAAAACCACTTCAAGAGGACTCTATGAGACACTTTATGGTGTGAAGATGATGTTTTTCATATTCTATATATTTTTAAAATACATGGTATGTAGTCTTCTTAAATGGAACATGCTTCAACGTACATGGATTTCATATAGATTTTAATGCCATACAATAGTTATCTTAAAAATTTACACCACATGACTCATCTTCAGACTCAAACTTGGAATAAGTTTTATATTAATTGCTACATGTCATGTGAACGTAGTATTTACAAGACATATACTTCCACATAAAACCATGTAAATTCCATGAAATAATGGTAGAACCATATTAAATGTGTTTTACTTCACTCACACCACGTATATATATATAATAGAAACATGATGTATATAGACTATACACCCGTAGTGGTCATGTAAGGACTACACACCGTGTATTCCCCAAAAAATGTGATGCATAGCTTATGAAGTGACTCATTTTGTATCTAAAGTACACACCTTTAGCTCGAGTTGTTCTATATGTCATGTATTTTCAAAGGCATCATGTAGTATTTGTAAGACTAACTTGGAATTAATTTGATATATGTCAGATTAAATAAGGTATCTTATCTATAGACGATGTTCACCCTACTGGATGCACCATGTATATGGATTTCGCATGTGTTTAGAAATGGTAGTATATAACCAACCTTGACTGTGAACCCTACACATTGTGTATCCATTGAAAAAATTGTGTGCTATGTTAATTTCATTATTATTATTTATTTTTCACTTAGATAATAATATTTCATGTATGAGTAGACCATTATAAATATATTCTCATGTAAATCACAATATTATGATTCCCTCATTGATTGGAAATTGCACACGATGTGGTTTGGATATTTTAATTATCTTCACTCTTCTTGAGAATTGATAAGTTACAAGTGAGATGATTGGAGAAAATATGGAGTATGGTACTCCCCCATGTTTCGGTGAAGAGTCCTCCATGTATAGGTGTTACGTACTCCATGGATATAAACAAAAGATAGGGCACAGTCACCCATATATAGATAGAGTTCAAGTACTATCACATGTTTTGGGGTAGGTTCCTCTATTTCGTTGTAGAGGCATTTGTACCATGATTTTTTTTATAAAACCCAAACAATGCTACTTGATTAATTAAAACATAATATTAGGCATGTTAGAGATCGAACCCATAAAGACGATGAGTATAAATAAAGAATGGATGAATTTCAATTGGTTGACAAAAGAGTATGAATATGGAGTTAAAGAGTTTATCAAGTTTGCAGGAGATCATGCATGTGACCCTTCTAAAATCCTTTTTCCTTGTTTACGTTGTTGTTATTCAACACAAATTAGTCCAAAAGAGTTGGAAGAACACCTGATCTATCATGGAATAGATCGAAGTTATACATGTTGGAATAAACACAGGGAAAAATGAATGTAGGTAGTGGCTCAGATAACACGACATTTTATGGAAGATATGATATGATTACAAGAGTGAACAATGAATATGATCGTATGGAGGGTGTGATTATAGATGTGAATGATGATGAAGAAAATATTGACGAAATGACAGGGACAGTTGAAGATGAACTTCGTGATTTCCCAAAATTGTTTGAGAAGTTAAAGAGTTGTGAAAAGACACCATTGTATGCTGGTTGCACTAAATATACAACATTGTCAGCCGTACTGAAGCTGTATAATTTGAAATCAAGCAACGGGTGGAGTGACACAAGTTTTATGGATCTACTTGCTCTCCTGAATGACATGATCCCAAAAGATAATAAACTCTCAAGCTGAACATACGATGCCAAACGAATGCTACGATCGATGGGTATGATCTCTGAAAGAAGACACGCCTGTCCGAATGACTGTATATTGTTTCGCAAGGACCAAAAATCACATAAAGAATGCCCAAAGTGTGGTTCTTCTTGATACAAGATAGATGATTCTAGTCCTACGAAAGTTGTATGGTACTTTCCAATCATTCCAAGGTTTAGGCGCCTATATGGATGTGAGGAGACTGCAGGACAATTGATATGGCATGCAGATACAAGAATTAAAGATGGGAAACTACGTCACCTGAAAGACTCTCTTTAGTGGAAGAGAATTGATCATGAGTATCCTGAATTTGGAAACAAGCCGAGAAACCTTTGTCTAGAATTTTCTACAGATGGGGAGAAGCCTTTTGGTTTTCAAAGAAGCAGTCACAGTACATGACCAGTTATGTTGGTAAATTATAACTTACCACCGTGGTTATGCCTGAAACAAAAATAAATCATGTTATCTGTTCTTATATCAGGACCAAAACAACCGGGTAATGATATTGATGTTTATTTGGCTCCATTGATCGAGGATTTGAAAATATTGTGGGATTCAGGTGTTACGTTGTATGACGCTTACAATAAGAAGCTTTCACTTTGAAAGCCATTTTGTATGGGATGATAAATGAATTTCCTGCTTATGGAAATTTTTCAGGATATAGAATTAAAGGAACTCAAGGGTGTCCCATTTGTGAACAAGGTACACAGTCAATTAGGATAAAACATTCATTGAAAATCGTGTTTTTAGGACATCACAAATTTCTACCCTGATGAAAAAAGTAACGATCTTAGACAACATCATTCGACGAAAGTTCATAAGAATGTACAACACCCTCTCCACTAACAGGTGATCAATTGTTTGAGAAGGTAAAAGATTTGAACACTACTTTTGGTAAACTATTTTTGAAAAACCTTACGAAAACTGGTTGAAAAAAGAGATCAGTTTTTTTGAATTACCATACTGGAATTATCTATATGTCAGACATTTTCTTGATGTTATTCATATTGAAAAAAATTTATTTGATAGTGTTATCTCCATGTTGCTAATTGCACCCAGAAAAAAGAAGGATGAAATAAAGGCTAGAATGGACATGGTTGAGATGGGAATACGAGAAGAGTTGGCACCAGTGAAGGGTGAAAAACAAACATTTCTTCCTCCTACTGCTTACACACTTTCCAGGTATGAGAGATATCAGTTTTGCAACTTCTTGAATGACGTAAAGGTTCCACAAGGGTATTCATCAAATATCAAAAACATAGTGTCAATGATCGATTTAAAATTAAAGGGAATGAAATCACATGACTTCCATGTTTTGATACAAGATTTAATTCATATGGCTTTACAATGCATTTTTTCCAAGAACGTGTGCCATACATTAAGGAAGCTCTATTTCTTATTCAAAGCTATATACAGAAAAGTTATAGACCTGACGAAATTGACAACTATGTAAAGAGAAATTGCTGTCATATTATGTGAATTGGAAATATTCTTCTCACTGACATTTTTTGATATGATGGTTCATTTGATGGTTCATTTGGTGAGAGATATTCGACTATGTGGTCATGTACATTATAGATGGATGTACCCCATTGAATGGTATATGAAGATTTTGAAAGGGTATTTCAAAAATTGAAGATGACTAGTGGGTTGTATTACAGAGCAATATATTATTGAGGAAGCCATTGAATTTTGTATCGAATACTTGTATGGTGTGGAAAACGTTGGCCTACCGAAATCCCGTCACACTGAGCGGCTTGAGGGTGAAGGAATTTCTGGAAGAGAGGTTGTCAAAATCAATATTAAAGATCGGGAGCTGGCTCACCATTACGTTTTTCATAACTGTTTTGACGTTGACCCATATTTTCAAACCCACCATGAAATTCTTAGACATTTGAATCCATCAAGGGATGAAAAATGGATATCAGATACACATAATTGATAGTTTATAGGATGGTTTCAGGACCATATTTTGAAGCAATTAGATGAAAATCCAGACTCAATTTCAGAAATAATTCGATGGCTAGACGGAGGAGAAAGTGTGTATGTATTACCTTACAATGCTTATGCAGTTAATTGTTATATATTCTATATTAATGAACATGATGAAGACAGTACCATGAAGAATAGTAGGGTTACACTTTTGGATGAGTCGATTCATTTTTCCTGTGCTAAGGACAAAATTCCAATTTATGCGAATATGTCATACTTTGGCATCCTCAAACGAATATGGGAGTTGGATTATACGAAATTCAAAGTGCTGATTTTTCAATGCAAATGGGTTGATAACAGGAGTGCTGCTAAAATTGATGAATTAGGATTCATGAAAGTTGATTTCAGTAAGGAAGGGGAGAAAGATGAACCATTTATAATGAAATCATAGGCATCAAAAGTATTTTATGTTCCAGACCCCGCAAACTAAAATTTGTCAATTGTTCTGTTATCGACCAAAAAAAACTGAAGGGTCAGATGAAAGTTCAACAGAGGATGACCCTTTTATAGGGACTTCATAATCATTTTGCAGTGGTCCCAATGTAGACGGATTTTTGTATGTCAAATGAGACCACAATGAAGGGATTTACATAGTTGATAGAAGAGTAAAATATCTTTAGCCTTTAAAGAAAAAAATGAGAGTACAATAATCAGGTTATTTGATTATTATAATATACATTATGTTATGTTATGTTATTATCTGTCTGGTGCTTCTTTTATGTAATCTAAATTAAATGTTAAACCACTTTTGCAGATAATGACTTCTTCACCTGCTGATGCACCCAATCCCGAGGCACAAAAGGTCTCTCAACCATCTGCCGGTGGTCCCAGTGTAGAATAACTAAAGGTTTCTCAAGCAGCTTTTGGTGGTTCTAGTGCAAAGCAACAAAAAATTTCTCAACCAATTGTTGCTTGTCCCAGTGCAGAGCAACACCAAGTTTCTCAACCTATTGTTATTGGTCCCAGTGTTGATGCTAGAGCTTCAGATAAAGATATTGATGATACTTATGAGGAAATGGTAGGAAATGAAACCCTGAAAGCACAAAAAAAAACAACAGCTCCGTAGTTTGAAAATGTTAGCCAAAATCATTAAGGAAAAAGAAAAAGGCATCAAATTTGAGGTGGGATGGAATAAGTGAGGCTAACATGTTAACCCCAACAGATCCATCATTAGTAGCTACATTGGAATCATCACTCGGCAATGCATGCCGATTGATGTACAGTCGTGGCACCATGTTGTCACCGGTCTTAAGACACTAATGTGGGAAGAGATTATGGTAACATTATGATATCATTTTTTTTTAATTTATTAAAATAATATACAAAAACATTGACTTACTCTTCATCATCCATTGTAGAGTGAATTTATATTATATGCCTCGCACAAGGAATATGTATTAAGAGTTGCAGGAAGGATTCATAGAGGTTTCCGCAAAATTTTAACGAAATATCATATTAAAGATGCTGAAGGGAAAATCAAGCCACACCCACCTCCTCTTTACGAACACTTGATATCCCAAGGAGCGTGGGATGCGTTTATCAACCGTTGTGGGGAGAAAACTTTTCAGGTATATTTTTTGGGGTAATTCATTGCTTCACGTTGCTTTTATTCATCACTTTGATTGACAGTTTTTTATTTATGAAACAGAAACTGAGTGCTGAAAATAAAAAATGTGCAGCAAAACTAGCATACCCTTACAGTAAAGAAAGGATGGGGTACGCTTCACATGAGAAAAATTATTACGTATTCTAAATCTACCGTACTACTTATATGTGACATAATACAACCTCATAACCATGTTTCTCTATTTATATGTCGATTGATGAATCAAAATCGAAAGCCAAATCCATCTCACACCATATGCTATGGAAGGATGATCGTGTAAAGAAATAGGGGATACTGATAGATGAAAACACACAAAAAGTGTGGGAAACATGAGTAAGTATGACATAATATAAATTTGATTTGTTTTAAATCTCTATTACATTACAATGACTACTTATTTTTCTATATTTTCTATCTGAGATAGTCACAAGAATCAACAACACTCTCACCAGATGCAGACATACATTCAACATCCTTGAAGTGGCCAGACCAGTACGACCGCGTCAGAGGTTTGGGTTTTGGGGTGATACCTTGAACATATTTTCAAAAACAAAAACAAGTGGAGGATGAAAATGAAAAAAATTGAAATGATGCAAGAAAAATTAGCTATTTTTCAAGAAGAATTAGAGTACCAGAGAGAGATGATAGCAAAATTGATGGGGGAGATGCAATGATAAAAAAAACTCAACAACAACCCATGCATGACGCTCCCGCCCCACCCCCACCAGTTTTAAGGCAAGACATTCCCCTAGAAAACCTAACTTAGCTGAGGTAATAAATGTTTTAATAATTGTTTCTGTGAAATTTGATTCACATAGACACTGATACATTTCTTTTACTAATATTCTATATGGTGAAAATGACTGTGATTAATATCTATCAACTCCCACCTATCGCCTTGTAGTGAGGGCGACGATGTTCAATACGTAGAATGACATGCTACACAATAGACAGATTCCAATAGATAATTTCAGAGTGCCAATTAACGTAGCTAATGATCCGAGTGCCGAGCTACCTGTTCCAAATGATGATGACGACATTCATACGGTTGAACAAGCTATGGGAACATTCATCGTATGGCTGTCAGTTATTGTAAAAAAACATGTCGACACGGAGGTATCCATTTCCAAGTTATTTTTCAAGATGGACCTTTAACATTTAATGGAAAAAGGTCTGAACCAATGAATGTTATTACAGAATGACAAAGAGAAGGGAGTGAAACGAAATATCAGCTCAAAAATATCTCAAGGATCATCCAACATATTTAAACATTCTATTGAGAGCACATTCACCCCACATATTCTATATCCATAGTTAATATCATTGTAGGCTCATGTGGATACAAAGTTGATAGAAAACAATGATCACACAATTGATTTTGAAAAAAATATGTACGGAGATGAATCATCATATTTCATTAGTGCTGAAAATGTAAATGAAATCCTCAAGTATGAATGGCTAGGTGCCTTAGTTGTAAATGTATACAAGAGGTATGTTTTCATGATTTGATTTTAAAAAAGATGATAAACTCTGATAATTATGACTCAATACATTTTATATTTTTCGTAGGGATACATATGAAAAAAAAATAATGGGATTTCCCCATGAACAAAAATTTGGACTTTTTAGTCCTCGCACCACCTCTTTAAAAGAAGAAATAGATTCTGATAAAGAGGTTGCAATAATGTCATCCCTGCTCAAATCATTTGAAAAAAAAATTACAGATGATAGAATCTTTTTAATACCAACGATTCAGGGGTAAAACACTACAATATAATCATATCAAATATATTTTCATTTCATTCTTTACTTATTCCTTTTTTTTATTTTTAGGGAGCATTGGATGCTGATTGCAGTCAATTTGGATACTCCAAAGATTTATTTTCTGGATTCAATGCATGGATATCCAACAAACCGACCACTCATGATGGTGTTTGTTAATTTTTGATAAACTAGATCCAAAATTTTAAAATTCAACATCTAGTTATATAATTTATGTTATCTTTTAATGAGGATTCTGTTATGATAGGGCGGTGCATCAATATCTTCTAATGCATGGAACGAATCCAGGGCATAAGGATGAGCAAGCCTACAAGATCTACAACTGGAAAAGTATCTGGGTATATATAATAACATTGCACTATCCAAACAAATATCAAAACAAATTACTTATTGTATTCGATGTTTCTTCAGTGTCGAAAACAAACAAAAGGAAAGGACTGTGGTTATTATGTTTGTAAATTTATGAAAGAGATCATATCTCATTAACAAACTAGCATCCCTGACGAGGTATTTTTGAAAATAATTACGAGTTCATTTAAAATATTTATTAATCCTTTATCTATTTATATTTTTTCAGTACTACCATGACTATCGCAAAAACGCATATTCAGAAGATGATATAGATGTGTTTAGAAATGAATGGGCAATATACCTGAGGAAAGATTGTACAAAAATAGGATGAAGGTGAATTCCAACTAATGTTATCCATATATGATCATTGATATCTACCTTTTTTACACT
Organism: Viscum album; assembly: GCA_963277665.1. Classification (NCBI taxonomy): domain Eukaryota; kingdom Viridiplantae; phylum Streptophyta; class Magnoliopsida; order Santalales; family Viscaceae; genus Viscum; species Viscum album. The sequence continues at coordinate 2,134,390,768 of OY728145.1, forward strand.
TATTTAGCATATATGATCACCCTTTATTCTGTTTTATATCCTTAGGTTATGTAGAATGGTTTTAGATGTGTTTTGTCTTTCTAGTAAATCATAACTCATTGGAATACACTGGCTGATATTGTGGAATTTGACCGATGCATAGTCATTCAGTCCACTCACGAGCATCTTAAAATCTTGATGGGAACCAATATATGGGATTTTAAAATTTATAATTTTAGTTTCCCTTATATGTGGGTGGGGGTGTCCAAGATGGAGGGGGTGTCCAGGAGTGGGGGGGTGTCCAGGAGGGGGTGTGTCCAAGAGGGAGGGGGTGTCCAGGTGAGAGGGTATCAAGGAGGGGTGGGAGGGGGTGTGTCCATTAGGGTGTCCATGAGTGGGGTGTCCAGGAGTGGGGTGTGCAGGAGTGGGGTGTCCAGGAGGGGGGTAGATCTCTCAATCCAATTATAAGGAGGAAATCCTCTATGTCACACTTCACCAATCCCTATATGGAATATCCTACTCATCACAAATGACATATGGAAAACCGAGAAAAGACTTTTAGATTGTTTTTATACTTTAGGAAAAATATCCATGAGTCATTTGTGACATTTATGAATAAACCGCACCTCAATCCGATGCACGATGTGATCAGTATGGCTAAAAGTGTCTGATATCAGTTTCAAATTCACATTAACTTTATAAAATAACACTACTGACATACGGAAAACTAAGAAAATGCGTTCGGATTGTTTTGATACTTTATAAAAATTATCCATGAGTCATTTTTTATGTGTATGAATCAACTACACCTCAATCCGATGCACGGTGTGATCGGTATGGTTAAAAGTGTCCGATATCTATTTAAAATTGACAAAATCTTTAGAAAACAACACAAGTGACATATGGAATAACGAGCAAACTTGTTCGGATTGTTTTTGTTACTTTAGGACAACGATCCATGAGTCATTTGTGACGTATAGAAATTAATTGCACCTCAATTCGACAGATGGTGTGACCGGTATGGATAAAAGTGTATGATATCAGTTAGAAATTGACATTAACTTTAGAAAACAACACAAGTGACATATGAAAAACTGAGCAACATGTTCATATTGTTTTGATACTTTTTGAAAACTATCCAAGAGTATTTTTTGAGGTGTATGAATCAACCACACCTCAATCCGACACACGGTGTGACCGGTATGGCTAAAAGTGTCTGATATCAGTTTGAAATTGACATTAACTTTAGAAAAAAACACAAGTGACATACAACAAACCAAAAAAATGTGTTTGTATTGTTTTGAAACTTTTGGAAAATGATCCATGAATCATTTTTGAGGTGTAAGAATTGACCACACCTCAATCTGATGCATGTTGTGGTCGGTATGGTTAAATGTGACTGATATCAGTTTGAAATTGACATAAACTTTAGAAAACAACACTAATGACATATGGAAAAATGATCAAACACATTCAGATTGTTTTGATACTTTAGGAAAACAATCCATGAGTCATTTTTGACGTGTACGAATCGACCGCACCTCAATCTGACACATGATGTGACTGGTATGGCTAAAAGTGTCTGATATCAGTTTCAAATTGACATTAACTTTAGAAAACAACACTACTGACATACGAAATACCGATCATGAAAATTCATATTGTTTTGATATTTTAGGAAAATGATCCATGAGTCATTTGTGACGGGTACGAATCAACCGCACTTCAATCCGACACACGGAGTGATCGTTATGGTTAAAAGTGTCTGATATCAGTTTGAAATTGACATTAACTTTAGAAAACAACACTAATAACATATAGAAAACCAAGAAAACGCATTTGGATTGTTTTGATACATTAGGAAAACTATCCACGAGACATTTTTGACGTGTATGAATCTACCGCACCCCAATCCGACGCACAGTGTGATCGGTGTGGCTAAAAGTGTCTGATATCAGTTTGAAATTGACATTAACATTAGAAAACTACACATGTGACATACGGAATACCAAGAAAACGTGTTTGGATTGTTTTGATACTTTAGGAAAATGATCCATGAGTCATTTTTAATGTTTAATAATTGACCGCACCTCAATCCGACGCATTGTGTGATCAGTATGGCTAAAAGTGTCGGATATAAGTTTGAAATTGACATTAACTTTAGAAAACAACACTACTGACATTCGGAATACTAAGAAAACAAATTAGGATTGTTTTGATACATTAGGAAAACGATCCATGAGTGATTTTTGACGTGTACGAATCAACATCACCTCAATCCGACCCACAGTGTGATCGGTATGGTTAAAAGTTGCTGATATCATTTTGAAATTGACATTAACATTAGAAAACTACACTACTGACTTAAGGAATACTGACAAAATGCATTAGTACTATTTTGATACTTTAGGAAAATGATCCATGAGTCATTTGTGACGTTTAAGAATTGACCACACCTCAATCCGACGCACGGTGTGACAGGTATGGCTAAAAAAGTCTGATATCATTTTGAAATTGACATTAATTATAGAAAACAACATAAGTGACATACGGAAAACCTAGAAAATGCATTCGGATTATTTTTATACTTTTGGAAAACGATCCAAGAGTCATTTTTGAGATGTACTAATTGATTGCACCTCAATTCGATGCACGGTGTGACTGGTATGTCTAAAAGTGTCTGATATCAGTTTGAAATTGACATTAACTTTAGAAAACCACAAAAGGGACATACAGATCACCAAGAAAACACATTAAGATTGTTTTAATACTTTAGGAAAACTTTCCATGAGTCATTTTTGAGGGGTACGAATCGACCACACCTCAATCTGACGCACTGTGTGATCGATATGGTTAAAAGTGTCTGATATCACTTTGAAATTGACATAAACTTTAGAAAACAACACTACTAACATACTGAAAACTAAGAAAACGCATTCAGATTGTTTTTATACTTTAGTACAATGATCCAGGAGTCATTTTTAACATGTAAGAATCAATCGCACCTCAATCCTACACACGGTGTGACCAGTATGGCTAAAAGTGTCTGATATCAGTTTCAAATTGAACTTTTGAAAACAACACTACTAACATACGGAATACTAAGAAAATGTGTTTATATTGTTTTGATACTTTAGTACAGCGATCCATGAGTAATTTTTGACATTTACGAATCAACCGCATCTCAATCCGACGAACTGTGTGATCGGTATGCTTAAAAGTGTCTGATATCAGTTTGAAATTGACTTTAACTTTTGAAAACAAAACTACTAACATACAAAAAACCAAGAAAACACATTAATATTGTTTTTATACTTTAGGAAAATGATCCATGAGTCATTTTTGATGTGTATGAACCGACCGAACCTCAATCCGACGCATGATGGGACAGGTATGGCTAAAAGTGTCTGATATTAGTTTGAAATTAACATTAACTTTATAAAACAACACAAGTGACATACAAAATACAGATCAAAATCATTCAGATTGTTTGGATACTTTAGGACAATGATCCATGAGTCACTTTTGATGTATTCGAATTGACCGCACCTCAATCTGACGCACAATGTGATCTGTATGGCTAAAAGTGTCTGATATCAGTTTGAAATTGACATTATCTTTATAAAACAACACTACTGACATACGGAATACCAAGAAAACGTGTATGTATTGTTTTGATACTTTATTAAAATGATCCATGAGTCATTGTTGATGTGTACTAATAACCCACACCTCAATCTGACGCACGATGTGATCGGTATGGTTAAAAGTGTTTGATATCATTTTGAAATTGACATTAACTTTAAAAACCAACACTACTTACATACGGAAAACTGAGAAAATGCATTCGGATTGTTTTTATACTTTAGGAAAATGATCCATGAGTCATTTTTAATGTGTAAAAATCAACCTCACCTCAATCCGACGCATGGTGTGATCGGTATGGTTAAAAGTGTCTGATATCAGTTTGAAATTGACATTAACTTTAGAAAACAACACTACTGACATACGGATTACTGATAAAAAGCGTTCAGATTGTTTTGATACTTTAGGGAAATATTCCATGAGTCATTTTTGATGTTTACGAATCAACCTCACCTCAATCCGACGCACGGTGTGACCGGTATGTCTATAAGTGTCTGATATCAGTTTCAAATTGACATTAACTTTAGAAAAAAAAACATTACTGACATATGGAATACCGAGAAAACACATTCGGATTGTTTTGATACTTTAGGAAAATTATCCATGAGTCATTTTTGACATGTACGAATCAACCACACCTCAATCCGATGCATGGTGTGATCGGTATGGTTAAAAGTGTCTGATATCAGTTTCAAATTGACATTAACTTTAGTAAACAACACTACTAACATATAGAAAACCAAGAAAACACATTCATATTGTTTTAATACTTTAGGACAATTATCCATGAGTCATTTGTGACATGTACAAATTTACCACACGTCAATCTGATGCACAGTGTGACCAGTATGGATAAAAGTGTCTGATATCAGTTAGAAATTGACATTAACTTTTGAAAACAACACTACTAACATACGGAATATCGAGAAAACACGTTCGGATTGTTTTGATACTTTAGGAAAATGATCCATGAGTCATTTTTGACGTGTACGAATCAACCACACCTCAATCCGACCAACGGTGTGACTGGTATGGCTAAAAGTGTCTGATATCAGTTTGAAATTGACATGAACTTTAGAAAACAACCCAAGTGACATATGGAATATCGAGCAAACATGTTAAAATTGTTTTGATACTTTAAGACAATGATCCATGAGTCATTTTTGACATGTAAAAATAGACCGCACCTCAATCCGATGCACGATTCGATCAGTATGGTTAAAAGTGTCTGATATCAGTTTGAAATTGACATTAACTTTAGAAAATAACATTACTAACATACGGAATACTGATCAAATGCGTTCAGATTGTTTTGATACTTTAGGAAAATGTTACATGAGTCCTTTGTGACGTGTTCAAATCAACCACACCTCAATCCGATGCACGATGTGATCATTATGGCTAAAGGTTTCTGATATCAGTTTGAAATTGACATTAACTTTAGAAAACAACACTACTAACATACGGAATACTGAGCAAACACGTTCAGATTGTTTTGATACATTAGGACAACGATCCATGAGTCATGTGTGACGTGTACGAATCAACCTCACCTCAATCCGATGCACGGTGTGATAGGTATGGTTAAAAGTGTCTGATATCAGTTTGAAATTGACATAAACTTTAGAAAACAACACAAGTGACATGCAGAATACAGAGCAGACGCGTTCGGATTGTATTGATACTTTAGGAAAAATATACATGAGTCATTTTTGACGTGTATGAATTGACTGTACCTCAAGTCAACGCACAGTGTGACTGGTATGGCTAAAAGTGTCTGATATCAGTTTGAAATTGACATTAACATTAGAAAACAACACTACTAACATACAGAAAACCGAGAAAACGCATTCGGATAGTTTTTATACTTTAGTAACACGATCCATGAGTCATTTTTGACGTGTATAAATCAACCACACTTCAATCTGATGCACAGTGTGATCAGTATGACTAAATGTGTCTGATATCAGTTTGAAATTGGCATTAACTTTAGAAAGCAACACTACTTACATACGGAATACCAAGAAAAAGCATTCGGATTGTTTTAATACTTTAGTACAATGATCCATGAGTCATTTTTGACATGTAAAAATCAACCTCACCTCAATCCGACGCATGGTGTGATCGGTATGGTTAAAAGTGTCTGATATCAGTGTGAAATTGACATAAACTGTAGAAAACAACACTACTAACATAAGGAAAACTGATTAAATGTGTTCCGATTGTTTTGATACTTTGGTAGAACTATCCATGAGTCATTTTTGATGTGTACGAATCAACCGCACCTCAATCCGATGCTCAGTGTGACCGGTATGGCTAAAAGTGTCTGATATCAGTTTCAAATTGACATTAACTTTAGAAAACAACAAAAGTGACATACGGAAAACCGAGCAAACATGTTAGGATTGTTTTGATACTTTAGGACAACAATCCATGAGTCATTTTTGAGGTGTACGAATCGACATCACCTTAATCTGACGCATGGTGTGACCAGTATGGCTAAAATTATCTGATATCAGTTTGAAATAGACATTAACATTAGAAAACAACACAAGTGACATACGAAAAACTGAGAAACCACGTTCAGATTGTTTTGATACTTTAGGACAACGATCCATGAGTCATTTTTGAGGTGTACGAATCAACCTCACCTCAATCTGACACACGGTGTGACCGGTAAATCTTTTCATTAGATAAAGAATCAGTATTTATTATATGAGATAAATCATCCAAAAACATATTGATTTTACATTATTCCCTTTCATTTTTATCAGAATGAAAACATTTGAGTTTATCATTTCTATATTTTAGTTTCACATTTCCATATTAATGTATTCTTTCATATTAATAATTTAATTTATTTCATTATTGTATTACTAACATAATATATGTTTTCTTATATAGGTGAATTTTTTTCCTTGATTTCGGATGCTTTGTTTGGAAACAAATACCGTGGACGACAATGTTTGAGAGGATCACGGATATCAAAGGATGAGACATCAATGCTTATAACTATTGTTGGATAATTGTAATTGTAACCATGTAAAAAAAAATTTAAATTTGTATAGTAGTGTATTTTTTTGTATTCATGAAATTAAGAAAATGTATATAGAATTGTTTGTCAAAATATTGTGTGATGGTGCTATTTTGTATAGGTGTGCAGGTGCTGTTTTGCGCAGGTGTGCAGGTGGAGGTGCTGAGGTGCTCGTTTTGCTGGCGCAGAGGAAGGTGCCTTTATCTGCACTTTTTTAGCGCTAATAAAGGACACCTTTATCAGCGCTATCTTGAGCACTGATAAAGGATAATTTTATCAGCTCTATCTTGAGCGTTGAAAAAGGAAACATTTTTCTGCGCTATCTTTATCACTGATAATAGGGCCCTTTATCAGCGCTCAAGATATCGCTGATAAAAGCACCCCTTAATCAGCGCTAAAAAAGATCTTTTAATGCCGGCGTAGATAAAGGGTACCCCCTTATCTTTATCGGCATTAACAACATTTTTTTAGCACTATTATAGTCGGTATTTAGCACTGATAAAGGGCCAAATTGCAGTAATGTCTGAAACTAAGGATCGTGTCTATGTAATTTAAAACATTGTAAAATATGAACCCAAATAGTATACATAAGGCATTCCAATCCCAGTCATTTCCAAACCCAAGGTTTACTACCAATTATTTCCCAAAATAGTTATATTTGAACATAAGGATCATTTACAAGGAATTAGAAACATAGTTTAATTCAAACCTAATGAAAAATTCCTATTAATTACAAATTTCGTCATATCCAAACCCAAGGACCATGTCAAAGGAGTTCCAAATTTAGACATATATTAGTCCTAGGACCATGCCCATGTAATTTTAAATATAGTCATATCTAATCCCAAGGAACATTTCTAGGGAATAAAAAACTTACTCATACTAGGATCATCACTGATTCTAGTTCTGTGGTGACATTGGAAATCATCCCTATGCATTACCTGAACACACCATCTCTAGGGTCAACATATTATTGGGTTATACACTGGGGTCACCTAGGTCACATCATAACTCATAACCCTCAAATGGGATCCTCAAATTTATAATCATAGCTTAGGTCAACACCAATCTCTAAGGGGTAGTACATCACTCAAACTTATAATGATCATTATACGACCTCATTAGCCAAATAAGAAAATACAAACTACCATCTGTCTGAAGAGATATCATATTTTTCATCTAAATTTTCTAATTCATATATGGTTAGTATACTAACCTAACCTATATATAATCTACCGAAAGACTGACCACCTATGTGATCCCATCACAATGGTAAAGAAACTCTATCATTATACTCATCTCACTCCACCCAAAGGTTTCAAGTAGTGTTAAGGTTAAATTGTGGAATATACGTGCCAATCACCCAACCACCAAAAAATCCTTTATAAGGAGGTGCTTAATGATACTATACAAAGGGAAACTATGTTCACTTGGTCCATTCAAACCCCTATAGTGTTTATACCCCTAAAGTCTTACAAAAAAATCACAACGTTGTTCATTAGTGGTCGAGTCATCTAGCCAACGCATAAGGGTCTGTAATGTCCTTTAGAGCGTTATTCAGTCCATCCTGGAATTTAATTTAATTAAAATAATTTATTTAAACAAAAGTTCAGTCTATAAGAGTTGATAGACCACAAATTTCACATTCAATATATAAATAAATATATTCAAACACCATAAGAGAATATATAATGCACCACCTACCTAATCAATAGAGTTGTTCACTTTTAAATAGACACTCAACCATCCTTGTTGAGACCCATCCAAGCTCACCTAGACACTTTTCATCCCCATGCGGCCCTAACTCATTCCAAAAATTCTAAATTAATTAATTATAACCATTTATAATTAATTAAAAAATTTCTAGTTTAAATATGTAATTCAATTTAATTAGGAATAACGCTCAGGGAACCCCCGTCAAATTGAATACATGACCAAGGCCATGCCAATTCCTTATGGAATAATCCCAACACATCCGCTCTCAAAATCCCTAACATTCAGAAATGATTTAATTTCAATACATATTTTAATTAATCGAAGTCAATTTAAATAATTCATATTGAAATGTAACTCCATTTATATTATGAATGATTGTGTGAAGATATATTATCAAGACATTCTCTAGCCAATACAATCCAAATACCCACCATATATGATAATTTACACAAGGTTATGGTTGAAATCATCAACTAACCCTAATTCAAGTCGTGAAAAATCAAAGTGGGGAAAAATAATAATTCATAAGAAGAGGTGGGAGGAGGAAAATATCCTAGAATCACTGAATAACAGCACCAAAAGAATCCCAAAACAAAGTGGAACCAAAGAGGAATGGGAGATGGGTTCGTCGACTCAAACATGCATATGAGGGAGGAAAACAATTGGGTTAGGGGAGTAAAATATAATTGGAGAAATGAGAATTTACAAATTTTAATGAGTCATACGGTTGGACAAATCATGATTCTTTCAATTTATAAGGCCTTCTACCTTACATGGTTGGTCCACATGGTTAGAAAAACTATTTTCCAAACATTTGGAACCCTATATAACCAAAAACAATTTGTCCCATAAAATTTTTCTATAGCTATGTAGTGATAATTCACCTCACCCCAAACCAAAGAAACCACATGGTTACCTTTGAAATCCCCACGGTTCACCCTTTACTATGAACAGACCATAAAGCCTAATTGTGTCCTTTAGAAAATGAAATTTTCATCACCTCACTCTTAAGGTATTTCATGGTTTATCATAAAACATGCACACCTACTGACACACCTATGAAAGAAATCCTCCAAAACATTTAAAATTTAAATCGAGGCTCCTCAGACTCTCCCATGAACTTGAGGCACTTTTTAGACCACAATCCTTATCCAAAAACATTAACTTGGGATGCTCAAATTCTCATAATTTCAATCTGAATCTCAATTCCGAAAACAAATACTACTCTAAAATTCTAAAAATTTAAATTACCACTATAAATCATAACCAAAAAAGATGTAGGGTTTTACAGTTTTATATTTTTAGATCTATAATTATCAGTGTATATTTGAGTTTTATAAAGGAATAGATGGACATTTTTTATTTAGAATAGTAGTGAACATTTATACCATATTTTAAATGATAATTTGGACTACCAAACATCATTGTAAATTAATTTTTATCCTCAATATAGTGCGGAAAGATCCAAAAAGATTTCAATTCAACTCAATTTTTTTTGGATAGAATAATTTATCTTCTATTCTCCCTACCCCATATTTGAGTTATAAAATAATCATGCATGTAACTAATAGATCATGATGGAAAGGGCTAAATAGTTTGTAATGTGGCTAAAAAAGTTGTTATATCCAAGATATTATAGGATTAATAAATGAAATATGAAAGGGTATACCATAGTAAATTATAAATATAAAAACTATATTTTAAAAATGGTGCCTCAATCATCTCAAAATAAGTGACATAACTCTTAGGGTTTGAAAAAAAAATCACATTTTGGTTAAATAAAGAATTTTTTAGTTTTCTCAATAAGTAAGGGTAATGTAAAGAATATGTCAAAAAAATTTAAAATCCTCGTATGATGGTGACTTTAAAATTTTGTTAGTTAAATGATGCATGGGATTTAAAATTCTGTGGTCTTTTCATGACATATCTGATGTTTTAAAATTTAAAAGAATGTCATTTCAACATTCATTTAAATTCAATTTCATGGGTCAAATGAGTTCACTAATTAGAAAGGGTTTTGTATCTTATAATGGTTTTAAAGTTGATATCATACGTTTCAGAAACATAAAAAAATTTAAATTTAAACACAAAATTAAAAAATAAACCTAAAAATTATAATAAAACCCTAAAAAACAAAAACAAAAACACTAGAAAATAGAATAAAAATAAGAAAACATATAAAAATATAAAGTCAAAAAATGGATATACATTCCCACAATTTTTTTAAAATTTTCCCATTTCCATATATTTCAATTGGGAAATTATAATCAATAATTTAAATACATAACAAAAAAGTGGAAAGAAAATACAAAACCTAGTTTTTATTGAGTTGTAGCATCCAAGAGCTATCCTCCAAAAATATTACTCCTATAGACCAAAGATAAAGAAAGAATTTTTTAATTAAAATAAAAGAAAAAATGTAAAAAATAAAATATAGGAGGGAGAATATGACTTCGTTTGAACCCCCATGTAGGTTATATTTTAAGAAATTTCAACCACTATAAAATGGTAATGTTTTGTCCCCAATCTGAATGTTTTAATGGTTTCTTTATTATTAACCACCATGAGTTCTTAGATGCATTAATATATTGTTTTTAAATACTTTGGAATCATATTTATTTAGGATCCCTACCATTTTTTTCAGTTTTAGTGAAGTAGATAAATTCAGAAAAAATGAAATAGAATCTCAACCTCACTTGTTATTTAAAATTGTTATGAACCCGTTGTTGGAATTCCATTCTAGGATTTGTATTATCATTATTTTTATCTTGAGAAAATATTTATTTCTGTAAAATAGAATGGTACCATCATCCTTATATAGACCAATGCTCATATCAATAAGTTCCTCTAGTTGTTCATTGAATTGAAAAATCAATTCCTTTTCCACACCGGTAATATAATTGCACCCAAAATCCATATTTTTAATTTTTTTATAAGAATAAGATATTAATATTTAACTATAAACATAATCTGAATAAAATAAATCAATGTTTGATACTTCTCATCATGTCATCCTTCATTTTAGTTTTTGTTTGGTGTAGAGAACATCTAGAAAAGAATCATTGAAAGATTAAATTAGATCAGGTTAATCTACTTATTCTTCAATGTTGAATGGATCAAGTTTTTAATTCTCTTTAGGCATTTTTTTGTATAAGTGTTCTAATTTTTTATCATAAAAATTGGATATTTCATATTGAATTTTATTTTCCACAAATTCAGCCCAATAATTTCATAAAGAACATTGGTTTCCTAAAAGTAATTCAGTTAGTAAAGATTTTATAATTTTTTACTATAAATTTAAAATAGAAAAAAACTATTCTAATTAATTCTTAAACTCACCCCACATGGTTCTTTATCACAAAAAATTCGTAGGATAATATTTTATTTTTATTGAGATTATTTTTTAGTGGCCAATTATTTTAATTATTTTAAATTAATGTAAATGATAAATATTTATTTATGCACTTAGTATATCTTGAAATAATTTTTATAGACTTATTATTTAAAAAAGTATTCCTTATTATATTCCAAACATTAATTTTAAGAATGCTAATAATAAGAGTAGTCACTGCAAAAATATACATTTATTTTGTTCAAAATTAGTGGTTAAAATACTAGTGATGTAAAAAAAATAAAAATAAGTTAGACAAACTTAAGAAACATCTCAAAAAATAGTTCTAATTGATAATTGGGGGTTTATTTTCATTTCCCATTTTGTATAATTTTTCTCTAAGAAATTTATTGTAGTGGTTACTAAGGTTGTCTCCTGAGGATGGCATAGACTAAGATAGCACAACTGTCACTTTGGTTAATTTTTTTAAAGGGATAGTAAATTGGGAGATTTAGTAATGTTTTAAAAAATTTCAAAATAAAACTATGTTAGAATAGTATTGGAATTTGAATTATAAATTAGTGATATTATATAATAAAAAAATATGAGAAACAAGAATTGAGATAGTATTAATAGACTTGTTTTGACATTTAAACATTTAATTATTCATTTTCTAAAAATGTTACACAATTTAATTAATCAATGTATATATAAGAAACTCAAATTATACAAAAAAATTACAAATAAATCATATCAATACTTAATCCATGGGTGAATAGACTCTTATGAAAGTGATTTGACTACTCAAAGACATCTGGAAAACCAAAACAGACATAACCCACTATGGTCAAGAGTGAGGGCCAACTCAATAAATATAAACCAAATGATCAATTAATTTACTTACATAATTTGAAAAAATATCGAGTACAATTTTTCATAAAATTATTTCAACAAAGAAAAGTAAGATTTTAATTCATTAAATCATATTCTAGAATAAATCAAAATGAGTTTACAAAGAAGTATATAAAAAATTAGAAGAGGAATATCATTCTTTATCTACCACCACAACCAATTGATGTTTATCCCTACATGGATATATTGTTATATTTTAAATATTATATCCCTTATTTTTACCATACTATAAAATCAATAAATCTTTATAAATCAGTAAATAGAAGTGGAGATATATATCTATTAAGAAAATGTGAGGTAGATTTTCCATCCAAAATTTTTACATAGAATTTTAATTCCATTTTGAACAAAATTACAACTGAATATAGAATACTTATAAAATATAAAGTGTTTCAAATATCTATTTCATGTGTGTTAAAAATAAATCAATTATTTTAAAAAAAAAATTAGAAAAAATTGTATTCAAATAACTGTGGTTATGTTTTCTATCGAAAAATAATATTTAGTTTTCTCCAATTGAACGCATCCACAAGCCACATTAATGAAAAATAATTTCCATAAAATTTAATGAAGACATGAAAAAACAAATTATATTTTATTTTCAATTAGAATCATTTAATTTTTAGTTATGTATCTCAAGCAATGATTCATTTTATGATTAGATGTCAATTATGTCCACTCAATAGTTTTCTAATTTACATGCTTTAATTAGGAATCATATGGTTTGATTCAGCACTAGTTATAGTTAATTTAAATGAATACTAATATACATATAATCCTAAGAAAATAATTTTACAAAATTTATCTTTTTCTAAAAAAAATTAAAAATGGTAAAATCACTTTAAAATAATTTTTTTGTCATTTTCACAATAATTACCAAAAAGTAACTTAAAAATGATTCAATTTCACAGAATATGGAAAAATGGTGAGGATTAAATCATTGAAATTCATGGGAAAGGTAATGAAAATTGAATTTATATCACATCTCAGTCAATTAAAACTACCATTTTTTGTATAAGAAGGAAGAACTATAAACTAAGGAGAGGTAAGATACCTTAGAAAACATAGAAAGGATATATCTATAATGATTATTCTAAAAAACGCATTATAACATGTTACCTAGTAGTTTAATGTCTCAAATTTAGTAATTATATCATCATTAATGTGATTATATATACAAGTTTATTATTAATGTGTATCATTCTTAATTCATTAGAATGAATCCATAAATGTTAGAGAATATTCAAAGGAGTTGACATTGGAATGACATGATATATCTTAGTGACCGATATATGATGCATGTAAAAATTTACTTGTAACCTAATTTTTTTTAATGTTATATGTAAAATAATAAGTTATCAGTGTCATGGAGAAAGGATACATTGTCCACTACACCTATATTTTTCTCCCTAGTCTAATAACCAAACATGATAACCCTTTAAATCCATTTCCATAAAGTTGTCAAACCAATCCTCACATGAATATTAGTTAAAACTCTATTTGTATGAATAAACCACTCTAATACCACTCTAACATGAACCAAACTACTAGAGGCCCACCTAGGTTGGTGCTATGTCAAGAGTGTAACGCCCCAACCCTAGTTTCCCAGTGTCCACTACTGGAATTTAGTCTTTTCCCAACGGTAGTATACAAACGGTTTACTTAAACCGTTGGTATAGTGAGGCTTTGCCAACGGTTTAACAAAACCGTTGGCAAAGAGAATTTCGGTGGACCCTTTCCCAACGGTTCACTGGAACCATTGGGAAAGGGTGCTAAACTCACACATTTCCCAACGGTTCATTGGAACCATTGGAAAAAACTCACACCTTTCCCAACGGTTCACTGGAACTGTTGGGAAAGGGGTGCTAAACTCACACATTTCCCAACGGTTCTAGTGAACCGTTGGGAAATGTGTGCCTTTGACAACGGTTTTTATAAACCGTTGGCAAAGGTTTCCCCAAATTCCAGATCGCGATCTCCTCTCCCCATTCGGACAGTGCCCTAATCTATTCGCTCCGGTGCTCTCGCGAACCCCATCCGACTCCACGGCTCTCGCGAATCCGAACACCAGCACCCCCATCCCAACAGGCACACCCCCATACGAATAGGTAAAATTTGACCTCAACCATATTGTTGTAGTTGTTTTAATGAATAGATTTTTTCCAGGTGTTGGTGGTTTAATTGATTATTGAAATTAATATCTAAATAGGATATTGTTTGTGTTTGTGAAGACTTCTTTAATGTTTTTGTATTCTATGTTTGGAAGGAGAGTGTTCAAAACATGTAAATCAGAGTTGGGGGAGGCTATCGTGAACGTTTACATGTTTTGGATAATGGATTGTGGGAATTATGGATTGTGTTCAAACCAATTTGATATGTTTTGGATAATGGATTGTGGGGGTAGGGGGTGTCCACGGGGGTGGGTGGGTTGTCCACGGGGGTGGGCGGGGGTGTCCACGGGGGTGGGAAAGGCTGTCCACGGGGTGGACGGGGCTGTTTAGGGGGTGTGGGCTGTCCTGGGGGTCTGGGTGGGGTGTCCTGGTGGGGGAGGGGTGTGTGGGGTGTCCAGGGGGGGTGGTATGTCTAGGTGGTGGTGGTGGGGTTGCAGGGGAGGGGGGTGTGGGCTGTTTGGGAGGGTGGGAGGGGCTATCGAGGGGGGGGGGGGTACGGGGTGTCCAGGGGGGTACGGGGGTGGGCGGGTTGTCCACAAGGGTGGACGGGCTATCCATGGGGGTGGTCGGGCTGTCAAGGAGGGGTGGGCGGGCTGTCCAGGGGGGGTGGGTGGGCTGGCCACGGGGGGTAGGGGTGTCTAGGGGGGTGGGCAGGCTATTCAAGGGGGTGGGGGGCTGTCCATAGGGAGAAGGGGTGTCGAGGGGGGTGGGTGGGCTGTCCACGGGGGTGGTTGGGGTGTCTAGGGGGTAGGGGGTGTCCACGGGGGTGGGCGGGGCTGTCCAGGGGGTGTGGGCTGTCCTGGGGGTCTGGGTGGGGTGTCCTGGTGGGGGAGGGGTGTGTGGGGTGTCCAGGTGGGGTGGTATGTCTAGGTGGTGGTGGTGGGGTTGTAGGGAAGGGGGGGTGTGGGCTGTTTGGGAGGGTGGGCGGGGCTATCCAGGGGTGGTACGGGGGTGGGCGGGCTGTCCACAAGGGTGGACGGGCTGTCCATGGGGGTGGTCGGGCTGTCAAGGAGGCGTGGGCGGGCTGTCCAGGGGGGGTGGGTGGGATGGCCATAGGGGGTAGGGGTGTCCAGGGGGGTGGGCGGGCTATCCAAGGGGGTGGGGGCTGTCCATAGGGAGAAGGGGTGTCGAGGGGGGTGGGTGGGCTGTCCACGGGGGTGGTTGGGCTGTCTAGGGGGTAGGGGGCGTCCACAGGGGTGGGTGGGTTGTCCACGGGGGTGGGCGGGACTATCCACGGGGGTGGGAAAGGCTGTCCACGGGGGTGGGTGGGGCTGTCCAGGGGGTGTGGGCTGTCCTGGGGGTCTGGGTGGGGTGTCCTGGTGGGGGAGGGGTGTGTGGGGTGTCCAGGGGGGTTGGTATGTCTAGGTGGTGGTGGTGGGGTTGCAGGGGAGGGGGGTGTGGGCTGTTTGGGAGGGTGGGCGGGGCTATCCCGGGGGGGGGGGTACGGGGTGTCCAGGGGGGTACGGGGGTGGGCGGGCTGTCCACAAGGGTGGACGGGCTGTCCACGGGGGTGGCTGGGCTGTCAAGGAGGGGTGGGCGGGCTGTCCAGGGGGGGTGGGTGGGCTGACCACAAGGGGTAGGGGTGTCCAGGGGGTGGGCGGGCTATCCAAGGGGGTGGGGGCTGTCCATAGGGAGAAGGGGTGTCGAGGGGGTGGGTGGGCTGTCCACGGGGGTGGATGGGCTGTCTAGGGGGTAGGGGGTGTCCACGGGGGTGGGCTGTCCATGGGTGTGGGTGGGGCTGTCCACAAGGGTGGGAAAGGCTGTCCACAGGGGTGGGCGGGGGCTGTCCAGGGGGTGTGGGCTGTCCTGGGGGTCTGGGTGGGGTGTCCTGGTGGGGGAGGGGTGTGTGGGGTGTCCAGGGGGGTTGGTATGTCTAGGTGGTGGTGGTGGGGTTGTAGGGGAGGGGGGTTTGGGCTGTTTGGGAGGGTGGGCGGGGCTATCCTAGGGGGGGTACGGGGTGTCCAGGGGGTACGGGGGTGGACGGGCTGTCCACAAGGGTGGACGGGCCGTCCACGGGGGTGGCAGGGCTGTCAAGGAGGGGTGGGCGGGCTGTCCAGGGGGGGTGGGTGGGCTGGCCACAAGGGGGTGGCCATGCTCTCGCGAACCCCTCGTCCGAACATCATCGACCCCCGTGGACAACCCACCTTTTATCCCAAATTCCATAGATTTATACATTATTTTATTATATTATGTCTCAAATTATCTAAAATATGTGTTTGATGTTCTTCACGTGACCTATCATAATTCCTTCTCATAATCTATAGTGATCATTGGAAGATCCCATGCATGATTCATGATCACTCAAATTATTTTGCAGATCATACATAATGAAAGCCTTACAGGATGTGAGATGATTATATCTATGAAATCTACTCAGGTACCTGGTGAGGAAGTTCATATTAATTCAAAAAGGTAAATCGCATATGAGGATACCCTACTAATATGGTTATGGGATGAGGCATGCTCTGATGTGATAACACATTAAGTTCTTGTTGGTTTTACATTTTTTCAATAACACATTAGTATGTTTTTTTCACATGTGTAGTTGATACCATGATTATTTTCTTCCTTTATCGTTTACTTAAATGTATTTTCTATTAAAGTTCAATCCTATTGAATTGATTATGACAAAATGACTTATATATATTCTTTTTACAGAATGGACAGAATTTGGATGTATGAAAGCGATCGTATCTCAAGCGATTTTCAAAACAATTTGGAGAGCTTTATAGATTTTGCATTTCACAATGCTTCAGATAGTGGTCACATACACTTCCCATGTTCCAATTGTGTTGGTAGACCTTGGTTGAGTCGTGAAGAAGTCAGCTACCACATAACCAAAAATGGTTTTCAGGAAAACTACTTTGTGTGGTATCACAATGGGGAGAAAATGAAATCTCAAATTGGTGATGATCGAAATGAAAGGACTGGAATGGAGAATTTGTTAGATGATCGGTTTCCGTTTATTAGTCATCATGAAAAAGAAAGGATTTCGACTCAAGAAGACGTCGATATGAGGACAACTGATGCATCTAGTAAAAATGATGATATTGATAGGGTGAAAAAATTGAATGATTCTTCCACGACTCCAGTATATCGACAATGCGATAAAATGAAAAAGCTGGAATTTTTAATCCGATTGTTTTATGGAAAAACTATGTATGGGATTTCTAATACAGCAATCGATTACATTCTTACCCTCTTAAAAGATTTACTTCCAGATGATGCAGATATTCCCTCAAACCACTATATGGCATGGAAGTTAGTTGAAGAACTTGGATTTTCCATAATCAAAATTCATGCTTGACTGAAAGATTGTAGTTTATTCTGGGAAGAAACCGCTGAACGAAATGAATGTATAAAATGTGGCACATCCCGCTGGAAGTCAAAATCTGATGGAACACCATCTCGCGTTCCACAGAAAGTAATGTGGCACTTTCCATTGATCCCTAGACTCCAGAATATTTTTATGTCTGATGACATATCAATAAAAATGAGATGGCATGATACCGAGAGAAAGAAGACTAATGATGAGTTGGTTCATCCTGCAGATGGATTTGCATGGCAGAGATTTGATGTTCGACATCCTGATTTTGCAGTTGACGTGCGTAATGTGAGGCTGGGACTTTCATGCAACGGTTTTAATCTGTTTGGGCAGATGCTTACTTCGCACAGCACATGGCCAGTTTTTATACACATTTATAATCTTCCCCCATGGTTGTGTATGAAAAAATCTTTCACTTTCATGAGTATACTCATATCTGGTCCTTCTGATCCCGGCATTGATATTGATGTATACATGAAACCTTTAATAAAAGAGTTGAAACTTCTTTGGGATGTGGGTGTGCGCACATACGATGCATGTTCGAAAGACATATTTCAGATGCGTGCTGCGCTTATGTGGACGATCAATGATTTTCCGGCTTATGCAATGATGTCTGGATGGAGCACGAAGGGAAAACTGTCATGTCCAGTTTGTATGAAGAATACATGATCCAGAAGACTGAAACATCGTTGTAGTTTCAGTTTTATGGGACATCGACTATTTTTGCCAAAGGATCATCCATATAGAATGATTCGTCGAAGATTTGATAATACTATAGAGACCGATGATCCACCTCAGCGTATGTCTAGAACTGATGTGCTTAATGAATTGAAAGATTTAAGTTTTTCATTCGGGAAGGGTCAAATGAAATCTGGAAAGAGAAAGAATGTTTCCACAGAAACATGTTACAATTGGGGGAAGAGGAGTATCTTTTTTGATTTGCCTTATTGGTCAACCAATTTGCTACGTCATTGCTTAGACGTAATGCATATTGAAAAGAATATATGTGAAATGTTGCTTTCAGTTCTTCTAAATGTCAAGGGGAAGATAAAAGATGATTTACGATCTCGACGTGACTTGGTGGATTGGGGCATCAGACTTGAATTGCATCCTGTGCGTATCAGTGAAAGTAAATGGCAACTTCCATGTGCTTCTTATGTGATGACACCTACTGAAAAAAAACAATTTTTGGAAGTATTAGAGACTATTAGAGTTCCTGATGGCTATTCAAGCAACATATCTAAACGGGTCAATAGAAGATAGTTGAAACTAAAATCTTTGAAGACTCGTGATTATCACGTTCTACTACATGAGTTGCTTCCAATAGGAATCCGTCATCTTTTGTCCAATAATTTAAGGGTGGGTGTTATTCGGTTGTGCCATTTGTTTAGAGATCTTTGTGCTAAGAAGTTATCCAAGTCTTTCTTGTAAAAAATGTTGACAGATGCCCCGTTAATTTTGTGTGAGTTGGAGAAAATATTTCCCCCATCATTTTTCACATGCATGCTGCATCTGACTGTCCATATTCCAACTGAAATACTTCTCGGAGGACCTGTTTATTTTCGTTGGATATATCCAACTGAAAGAAATATGTTCACATTAAAGTCTTATGTTTGAAACAAGAATCATCCCGAAGGTTCTATCATGAACGGTTAATTAGCTCAAGAATGTATGGATTTCTGTTCCATGTATTTGTCTGATATTACTACAAGAATGAACAGACCAATGAGAAATGAAGAAGAACAATATGAGCAAATTGAACCCAGTTTTCCATCACTTCCTCAAACAGGAGGAATTCCTGGATCATATACATTGAAGACATTAAGCCATGAAGAGCGGGAGATGGCACATCGCACTGTTTTGTTCAACTATGATTTGTTCAATGACTATATCAGGTAAAAAAATTGAATATGTATATCTTACATATATATCTATTAAACTATTCATATTTTTTTATCTATAGGGAACATAAAACAATGATAAATAGGAATCATCGTTCTTTATCTTTGAGAAGGAGAGATACTTTGCATAGCAAAGAGTTTTCTGCTTGGTTAAAATTGAAGGTAAAAATATTACTATTTAAATTAATTATTTCAATATTTACTTAAGTTTAACTGTCATTTATATTGCAGGTATTGAGTTTGTCTGTTGAATCTGTCTCTGAGGAAATAAGAGCTTTGGATTTTGGTCCTAATACCGTGGTTCGTGACTGTTAATCAATTTTTATCAATGGGTACAGATTTATTGTCACTGAACGAGCCAAAAACATGAGAACACAACATGATGGTATTATGGTTACTGCCACAACAGATTGTTATGCCAGTGCATCAGATAGTAGACCGCGACTTGAAAATGTGGGTTATTATGGAATCGTTGAACAAATAATAATATTGGATTATTACTCTCATGGACGAGTCATAATGATGAAATGTCATTGTTTTGATTCGATGACGAGACATGGCACATTTATTGATGATTGTCGATTTCGAGTAATTAATATGACCCGCACTCTTGCTACCGAAGAACCATATGTGTTGGCATCAATGGATAAACAAGTTTTTTATGTCAAATATCAACTTCAACCTGAATTTGGTGTCATAGTTGAAGTAATTCCAAGACATATTTTTGATGATGCTGATGATGGAATTGACACTGTCCCTATTGCCATTGGAACCAATCCATTTATTTCTTTTGATGACTCCAATAGCTCAATTGTCAGAGTTGATTGTGAACCTGAAGTTGTGGTTGTAAATATATAGAATCATTCATCCATGTTCTCAATTATTTTGGTTTACCTCGAGTTGGGTTGTTAAGGTTGGTAATATTCATATTTATTTAGTATTGATCACAAATATGTTTTAGCTGACTTGACCGTTATGTGAATTTTCAATGTTTATTGGTTGCTGTTTTATTTGAATTGCATTTTCTAATTTGGAATTGAACTGTATTCAAACCAAATCAAACAATATTTCTAACTTGGTGAACATTACAACTTGTATGTTTTATTAAATTCATTCAAGCTCTTCTAAAACAATTGAAAGCTAAATTACCAATGAATCCCCTCATTCCATCATATATTTAGTTTTTTGGTTTACACATTAATTTTCTTTTTCTAATTAATTACATATTTGTTTTCAAATGCACGAAATCCAGCCAATTGAAGAGAGACGAAGAAAAAAAATGGCGGAGAACAATCGTCGGATGGAGGAGATGGGAATTCCACCATTAGTGCCTACATTGAGTACTTTTTTTCAAATATATATATATATATATATATACAGAATATATAATGTCATGTGATTAATTTTTTTGTAAACTTTTTTGTAGGATCCACCATTACGTCGACAGTTATTCGACGAGGAGCCTAGTACTGGTCCTAGTACTCAGGCCGGTGGTACGAGGAGGGTTCGTACCAGAGGTGGACGTAGAGCTGCGCGTGCCCGACTAGACACTGCCCCTCCCACTGACATTTCAGCCTTCCCACATTCTGATCCCGGTGTGTCGTTAGGGACACACGGGGTATTTAGGCCTCCCATGTTTTTGCTACCTTCTACATCTTCTGCCCCATCATTTTCACATCCCATGATGATTCCCACACCCCAGTCAGCATCAGGTCATACAGCTGTTCCATCTTCTTTTCCTTCTACTTCTGTCTCTCCGAGCTTTTATATTCCATCGTCTTCGAATCCTGTTCCACCAGAGGGTGTTCCATCAGGTTCTGTGGATCCGGTGCCACTCATTGATCAGACTAGCACAAGTATATTTATAAAACCCTAACAAATTTTTATAGCAATATTTATTTTCATTATAACATGTTTTGATAAAATATTTGTTTTTCTTTCATGACAGATACATCTACTGACAGGAGGCGGGGGCGGGGCTGTACACGCATGCGTTCGGTGTGGAACCGTCGCACACAGGTTATGGTGGAATATAATGAAGACAATCAGATGGTTGAGAAAACAGGGCAGCAATGTCGGAGTTTTCTGGCGGCGCTTGCCAAATACTCCGACATCATTCCCGTCAGCCCGCTGTCGTGGAGACATTTGCCACACGAGGTCAAAGATAGAGCTTTGGCAGAGATATGGGTAAAAAAATATGTTGTATTTAATGCCATGAATTATTTTTGTATTTATATGAATTAATATTTTGATTTCAGCTTCGATTTAATTTTCCTGATGGTGAGGGTGCACGACTGGAACGTCTAAAGAATTTAGGCGAGCTTTGGGGAGCCTACAAGCATGAGCTGTATATTGGCTGGCGTGCTAGAGTTGGTACTGAGTTAGAGGCGGTACCATTCATGGATGATTGTCCTATAGAGCAGTATCGTCAGATGATTACTCATTGGACGAGTACCCAGTTTAAGGTATGAATTACATTTGAGGTATTTAAATAATAACTTTCAAGTTTTGCAGTAATATTATCTTTTTCATTATCGAATTTTATTTAGGAATCATCTAGAAAAAATAAAAAAAAACATTGATGCAAAAAAATACCTCCATACACTAGGACGCACGACGATGTCGGATCATGAGAGGCAACAGGTATGACAATTGTTTATAAGTTTTCTTTACGACTTACATTTTCTTTTGATTCCTCAATTATTTAATCATTTGCTAAAGTTTTTATATAACTTTTTTTTTCAATGTCATTGTAGAGGCAAGTACAAAATATTGAAGGACGTGTTCCTCGAGCAAAACTGTTTTGCTCGAGTAGACGAAAAAAGGATGGAAGTGCTGTCAACGAAGAGACTCAGCAGCAGATTGTAAGTTTTAATCTGTTGATTTTATATTTTAATATCTATTTCATAACTTAATAATATATTTATATTTGTAACAGGATGATTTAGAGGCCCTCGATGCCCAAGAAGTAGACAATTTTGGGCCATCTGATCACTTACATCGGTTGTTGGGAGAGGATCATTCTGGCAGAGTACGCTGCCGACCTAGGATAGCCCCGACGAGGTATTGGCCTGCCTTAGGTACAAGTTGTAGTGCCACCGAGCTGTAGCAAGTTAGGTCACAGGCAGAACAGGCAGAGAAAAGGGCCACAGAGACGACAGAAGAGTCTGCTAGGGCAAACAGTGCATTTATGAAATTTATTGAAGTTCTATGTCCAACACTTCCAGCAGAAGCCATCCCAGCGATTGATGAATACATGTCGTCGATACATTCTATATATGGTGCACCAGGTGGCAGTTCCAGTGGTGGTCAGGCCAATGTCCATCTTGAAGATGATGATGGCGAGGAGTCTAATGCGGAAGAGGAGGGAGATGAGGAGGGCGAAGAGGAGGGCGAAGGCGAGGAGGAAGGCGCTGTGGAGGGTGAGGACGATGAGGAGGACGATGACGAGGGTGATGATGATGATGATGATGGTGATGGTGATGCTGATGTGGGACATATTGATCCGTTACATTTTTGACTTATATTACTGAGATTTGATGTTTAATCTATTCTAGTTGTTGGTTTTATCTAGACTCGTAGTATAGTATTGGAGTTGAGTTATTTTTATATATTGTCTATTTTTATGGATGTTGTTGTCTTTTAGTGGTTGTGTGTTTGAGAACTCCCTAGACAACCCCCCTCATTCTTGGACCCTGGACAACCCCCCCTCCCCCTTGGACCCCGAACACCCCCCAAACACCCCCCGGACAGCCCCGCGGACAGCCCCCTGGACAGACCCCCGTACAGCTCCCAACCCTCCACCCTGGACCCCGAATAGCCCCCTGGACAGCCCCCCTGGACAACCCCCCACCCCCCCCCCCTTGGACCCCGGACAACCCCCCAAACACCCCCCGGACAGCCCCCTGAACAACCCCGGACAACCCCCTGAACAACCCCTGAACAACCCCTGAACAACCCCCTGAACAACCCCCGGACAATCCCCTGAACAACCCCGGACAACCCCCTGAACGACCCCCAAACACCCCCCGGACAGACCCCGCACAGCCCCCCCACCCTCCTCCTTGGTCCCCGGACAGCCCCCCAGACACCCACCGGACAACCCCCCCCCCCCCCCCCAGACAGCCCCCCGGACAGCCCCTCCACCTTCCTTAATTTCATTAGCTCTGAAATGTTTCATATCACGATCAACTAAAATCTAATCCATACTAAATATGATATAAAAATATTCTATATGAATTTCTATAAGATTTTAAGTGAAAACAAAAAGTGACATACGAAAAACTGACCAAACGCATTAGAAATGTGTTGATGCTTTAGGAAAACGATCCATGGGTCATATGTGATGTGTACGAATCAACCCCGCCTCAATCCGAGGCGCGGTGTGGTCGGAACAACTCAAAGTGTATGTCTTTTGTTTCAAAAGGACATCATTTTAAGTGAAAAACATCAACTGGTATACGGAAAACCGGACAAACGCATTCGGATTGTGTTGATACTTTAAGACAACGATCCATGGTTCATTTGAGACGTGTACGAGTCAACCCTGCCTAAATCAAAGATGCGGTGTGGTTGGGACCACTCTAAGTGACTTTCTTTTGTTTAAAATGGACAGTATTTTAAGTACATACGGAAAACAGACCAAACACATTCGGTTTCTGTTGAAAATTTAGGAGAACGATCCATGGGTCATATGTGACGTGTAGGAGTCAACGCCACCTCAATCCGAGGCGCGGTGTGGCCGACACCACTCAAAGTGTCTCTATTTTGTTTAAAATGGAATTCATTTTTAGTGAAAACAAAAAATGACATACGGAAAACTGACCAAACGAATTCGGTTTCTGTTAAAACTTTAGGAGAATGATCCATGGGTCATATGTGACGTGTACGAGTCAACACCACCTCAATCCGAGGCGCGGTGTGGCTGACACCACTCAAAGTGTGTCTCTATTTTGTTTAAAATGGGCAGTATTTTGGCCGTTTATGACACCAGAAATGCGTTGTCAGTCACCGCGGGCACATGGCACGTCTGATTGACGTACCGTCTGCGCGTACATGTCATGAATAATAATAAGAATGTTGAACGGTGGTTTCAGGTCAATTCAAGGTTGTCCGCTATGAATTTGACCGTTTGACGCCCGTTTTGGCCGTTTATGACACCAGAATTGCGTTGTCGGTCACCGCGGGCACACGACACGTCCGATTGACTTGCCGTCTGCTCGACCACTTCATAAATCACTCACCCGTATTTTTCTTCTGATTTCAGGTCATTCCGACTTCGTTCGGCCCGTTTGGACCCCCCTCATGCGCGTTTACGAAGCGCGTGCATCACTTAAAATACGAATATTGAGCCGTACCGCGCAAAACGCACGTCCGATTGACGTGACGCATGCGCGTACACGTCAAGAATAATAATTAGAATGTTGCAAGGTGGTTTCAGCTCAATTTGAGGTCGCCCGCTATGAATTTGACCGTTGGACGCCCGTTTTGGCCGTTTATGACACCAGAACTGCGCTGTCGGTCACCGCGGGCACACGACACGTCCGATTGATGTGCCGTCTGCTCGACCACTTCATAAATCACTCACCCGTATTTGTCGTATGATTTCAGGCCATTCCGAAATCGTTCGGCCCGTTTGGACCACCCTCACGCACATTTACGAAGGGCGCGCATCACTTAAAACACGAATATTGAGCCATACCGCGCAAACCGCACGTCTGATTGATGTGCCGTCTGCGCGTACACGACACGAATAATAATTAGAATGTTGCACGGTGGTTTCAGGTCAATCCAAGGTCGTCCTCTATGAATTTTACCGTTTGACGCCAGTTTTGGCCGTTTATGACACCAGAACTACGTTGTCGGTCACCGCGGGCACACGGCACGTCCGATTGATGTGCCGTCTGCTCGACCACTTCATAAATCACTCACCCGTATTTTTCGTCTGATTTCAGGCCATTCCGAAATCGTTCGGCCCCTTTGGACCACCCTCACGTGCGTTTACGAAGCGCACACATCACTTAAAACACGAATATTGAGCCGTACCGTGCAAACCGCACGTCCGATTGACGTGCCGTCTGCCCGTACATGTCACAAATAATAATTAGAATGTTGCACGGTGGTTTCAGGTCAATCCGAGGTCGTCCGCTATGAATTTGACCATTTGACGCCCGTTTTGGCCGTTTATGACACTAGAACTGCGTTGTCGGTCACCGCGGGCACACGACACGTCCGATTGACGTGCCGTCTACTCGACCACTTCATAAATCACTCACCCGTATTTGTCATCGGATTTCAGGCCATTCTGAAATTGTTCGGCCCGTTTGGACCACCCTTACGCGCGTTTACGAAGCGCACACATCACTTAAAAAACGAATATTGAGCCGTACCTCGCAAACCGCACGTTCGATTGACGTGCTGTCTGCGCGTACACGTCATGAATAATAATTAGAATGTTGCATGGTGGGTTCAGGTCAATCTGAGGTCGTTCTCTATGAATTTGACCGTTTGACGCCCGTTTTGGCCGTTTATGACACCAGAACTGCGTTGTCGGTCACCGTGGGCACACGGCACGTCCGATTGACGTGCCGTCTGCTCGACCACTTCATAAATCTCTCACCCGTTTTTTTATTCTGATTTCAGGTCATTCCGACTTTGTTCGGCCCGTTTGGACCCCCCTCACGCGCGTTTACGAAGCGCGTGCATCACTTAAAATACGAATATTGAGCCGTACCGCGCAAACCGCACGTACGATTGACGCGCCGTCTGCGCGTAAACGTCAAGAATAATAATTAGAATGTTTCACGGTGGTTTCAGCTCAATTTGAGGTCGTCCGCTATGAATTTGACCGTTGGACGCCCGTTTTGGCTGTTTCTGACACCAGAACTGCGTTGTCGGTCACCGCGGGCACACGGCACGTCCGATTGACGTGTCGTCTGCTCGACCACTTCATAAATCACTCACCCGTATTTGTCGTCTGATTTCAGGCCATTCTGAAATCGTTTGGCCCGTTTGGACCACCCTCACGCGCGTTTACGAAACGCGCGCATCACTTAAAACACGAATATTGAGCCGTACCGTGCAAACCACACGTCCAATTGACGTGCCATCTGTGCGTACACGTCACGAATAATAATTATAATGTTGCACGGTGGTTTCAGGTCAATCCGAGGTCTTCTGCTATGAATTTGACCGTTTGACGCCCGTTTTGGCCGTTTATGACACCAGAACTGCGTTGTCGGTCACCACGGGCACACGGCACGTCCGATTGACGTGCCGTCTGCTCGACCACTTCATAAATCACTCACCCGTATTTGTCGTCTGATTTCAAGCCATTCCGAAATCGTTCGGCCCATTTGGACCACCCTCACGCGCGTTTACGAAGCGCGCGCATCACTTAAAACACGAATATTGAGCCGTACCGCCCAAACCGCACCTCTGATTGATGTGCTGTCTGCGCGTACACATCAAGAATAATAATTAGAATGTTGCACGCTGTTTCCGATCAATCCGAGGTCGTCCGCTATGAATTTGACCGTTTGACGCCCGTTTTGGCCGTTTATGACACCAGAACTGCGTTGTCGGTCACCGCGGGCACACGGCACGTCCGATTGACGTGCCGTCTTCTCGACCACTTCATAAATCACTCGCCCGTGTTTTTCGTTTGATTTCTGGTCATTCTGAAATCGTTCGGCCCGTTTGGACCACCCTCACACGCGTTTACGAAGCGCGTGCATCACTTAAAACACGAATATTGAGCCGTACCGCGCAAACCGCACGTCCGATTGACGTGCCGTCTGCGCGAACACGTCACGAACAATAATTAGAATGTTGCACGGTGGTTTCAGGTCAATACGAGGTCGTCCGCTATGAATTTGACTGTTGGACGCCCGTTTTGGCCGTTTATGACCCCAGAACTGCGTTGTCGGTCACAGCGGGCACACTGCACGTCCGATTGACGTGCCGTCTGCTTGACCACTTCATAAATCACTCACCTGTATTTTTTGTCTGATTTCAGGCCATTCCGAAATCGTTCGTCCCGTTTGGACCACCCTCACACGTATTTACGAAGCGCGCACATCACTTAAAACGCGAATATTGAGCCGTACCGCGCACACCGCACGTCCGATTGACGTGCCGTCTGCGCGTACACGTCACGAATAATAATTAGAATGTTTCATGGTGGTTTCAGGTAAATCTGAGGTCGTCCGCTATGAATTTGACCGTTTGACGCCCGTTTTGGCCGTTTATGACACCAGAACTGCGTTGTCAGTCACCGCGGGCACACAGCACGTCCGATTGACGTGTCGTCTGCTCGACCACCTCATAAATCACTCAACTGTATTTGTCATCTGATTTCAGGCCATTCCGAAATCGTTCGGCCCATTTGGACCACCCTCACGCGCGTTTACGAAGCGCACACATAACTTAAAACTCAAATATTGAGCCGTACCGCGCAAACCGCATGTCCAATTGACATTTCGTCTACGCGTACACGCCACGAATAATAATTAGAATGTTTCACGGTGGTTTCAAGTCAATCCGAGGTCGTCCGCTATGAATTTGACCGTTTGACGCCTGTTTTGGCCATTTATGACATCAGAACTGTGTTGTCGGTCACCACGGGCACACAGCACGTCCGATTGACGTGCCGTCTACTCGACCAATTCATAAATAACTTACCCGTATTTGTCGTCTGATTTCAGGCCATTCCGAAATCGTTCGGCCCGTTTGGACCACCCTCACGCGCGTTTACGAAGCGCGCGCATCACTTAAAACAAGAATATTGAGCCGTACCGCGCAAACCGCACGTCCGATTGACGTGCTGTCTATGCGTACATGTCACGAATAATAATTAGAATGTTTCACGGTGGTTTCAGATCAATCCGAGGTCGTCCGCTATGAATTTGACCGTTGGACGCCCGTTTTGGCCGTTTATGACACCAGAACTGCGTTGTCGGTCACCACGGGCACACGGTACGTCCGATTGATGTTCCGTCTGCTCGAACACTTCATAAATCACTCACCCGTATTTGTCGTCTGATTTCAGGCCATTCCGAAATCGTTCGGCCCGTTTGGACCACCCTCACGCGCGTTTACGAAGCGCGCACATCACTTAAAACACGAATATTGAGTCGTACCGCGCAAACCACACGTTCAATTGACATGAAGTCTACGTGTACACGTCAAAAATAATAATTAGAATGTTTTACAGTGGTTTCAGCTCAATCCGAGGTCGTACGCTATGAATTTGACCGTTTGACGCCCGTTTTGGCCGTTTATGACACCAGAACTGCGTTGTCGGTCACCGCGGGCACACGGCACATCCAATTGACGTGCCGTCTGCTCGACCACTTCATAAATCACTCACCCGTATTTTTCGTCTGATTTCAGGCTATTCCGAAATCGTTCGGCCCGTTTGGACTACCCTCACGCGCGTTTACGAAGCGCGCGCATCACTTAAAACACGAATATTGAGTCGTACCGCACAAACCGCACGTCCGATTGACGTTCCGTCTGCGCGTACACGTCACGAATAATAATTAGAATGTTTTACGGTGGTTTCAGGTCAATCCGAGGTCGTCCGCTATGAATTTGACCGTTTGACGCCTATTTTGGCCGTTTATGACACCAGAACTGCGTTGTCGGTCACTGCGGGCACACGGCATGTCCGATTGATGTGAAGTCTACTTGACCACTTCATAAATCACTCACCCGTATTTGTCGTCTGATTTCAGGCTATTCTGAAATCGTTCGGCCCGTTTGGACCACCCTCACGTGCGTTTACGAAGCGCACACATCACTTAAAACACGAATATTGAGCCGTACCGCGCAAACCGCACGTCCGATTGACATTATGTATGCACGTACATGTCAAAAATAATAATTAGAATGTTTCACGGTGGTTTCAGGTCAATCCAAGGTCGTCCGCTATGAATTTGACAGTTGGACGCCCGTTTTGGCCGTTTATGACACCAGAACTGCGTTGTTGGTCACCGCGGGCACACGACACGTCCGATTGACGTGCTTTCTGCTCGAACACTTAATAAATCACTCACCCGTATTTGTCGTCTGATTTCAGGCCATTCCGAAATCGTTCGGCCCATTTGGACCACCCTCACGCGCGTTTACGAAGCGCGCACATCACTTAAAACACAAATATTGAGTCGTACCGCGCAAACCGCACGTCCGATTGATGTTCCGTCTGCGCGTACATGTCAAGAATAATAATTAGAATGTTGCACGGTGGTTTCAGGTCAATCCAAGGTTGTCCGCTATGAATTTGACCGTTGGACGCCCGTTTTGGCCGTTTATGACACCAGAACTGCGTTGTCTGTCACCGCGGGCACACGACACGTCCGATTGACGTTCCGTCTACTCGAACACTTCATAAATCACTCACCCGTATTTTTCGTCTGATTTCAGGCCATTCCGAAATCGTGCGGCCCATTTGGACCACCCTCACGCGCGTTTACGAAGCGCGCGCATCACTTAAAACACGAATATTGAGCCGTACCACACAAAATGCACGTCCGATTGACATGCCGTCTATGCGTACACATCACAAATAATAATTAGAATGTTTCACGGTGGTTTCAACTCAATCCGAGGTCGTCCGCTATGAATTTGACTGTTTGACGCCCGTTTTGGCCGTTTATGACACCAGAACTATGTTGTCGGTCACCGCGGGCACAAGGCACGTCCAATTGACGTGCCGTCTTCTCGAACACTTCAGAAATCACTCACCCATATTTGTCGTCTGATTTCAGGCCATTCCGACTTCGTTCGGCCCATTTGGACCCCCCTCACGCGCATTTACGAAGCACGTGCATCACTTAAAATACGAATATTGAGCCGTAACGCGCAAACCGCACGTCCGATTGACGTTCCATCTATACATACACGTCACGAATAATAATTAGAATGTTTCATGGTGGTTTCAGCTCAATCTGAGGTCGTCCTCTATGAATTTGACCGTTGGACGCCCGTTTTGGCCGTTTATGACACCAGAACTGCGTTGTCGGTCACCGCGGGCACACGGCACGTCTGATTGACGTGCCGTCTTCTCGACCACTTCATAAATCACTCTCCCGTATTTTTCGTCTGATTTTAGGCCATTCCGACTTCGTTCGGCCCGTTTGGACCCCCCTCACGCGCGTTTACGAAGCACACACATCACTTAAAACACGAATATTGAGTCGTACCGCGCAAACCGCACGTCCAATTGATGTGCCGTCTGCACGTACACGTCACGAATAATAATTAGAATTTTTCACGGTGGTTTCAGCTCAATCCAGAGACGTGGTGTGGCCGTAACCACTCAAAGTGTCCGTCTTTTGTTTCAAAAGGACGCCATTTTAAGTGAAAAGCATCAACTGACATACGGAAAACCGACCAAACGCATTCCGATTCTAT
The DNA here is from genome assembly GCA_963277665.1 of Viscum album. NCBI lineage: Eukaryota > Viridiplantae > Streptophyta > Magnoliopsida > Santalales > Viscaceae > Viscum > Viscum album. The sequence goes on from OY728145.1 coordinate 2,134,422,197, forward strand.
TGATAATTTATACCAACAATCCAGGGGTCATATGTGACGTGTACGAGCCAACCCGGGATGAATCTGAGTCGCGGTGTGGTCATGATAAGTCAAAGTGACTCTCTTTTGTTTAAAATGGACACCATTTTAAGTGCATCGTAAAAACGACCAAATGGATTCGGTTTCCATTGAAACCTTAGGAGAACGATCCATGAGTCATATGTGAAGTTTACGAATCATCCCCGCCTCAATCCGACATGCGGTGCAGTTGACACCACTCAAAGTGTCCGTCTTTTGTTTCAAAAGGATGTCATTTTAAGTGAAAGGCATCAACTGACATACGGAAGAACGACCAAACGCATTCGGATTCTATCGATACTTTAGCACAACGATCCATGAGTCATATGTGACGTGTACAAGTCAACCCCGTCTTAATCCGAGACGCGGTGTGGCCGACACCTCTCTAACTCTGTCTCTTTTGTTTAAAATGGACATGATTATAAATGAAAAGAACAACTGGCATACACAAAACCGACCAAATCCATTCGTAATCTTTTGATAATTTATCACAACGATCCATGGGTCATATGTGACATGTACGAGCCAACCCGGGATGAATCTGAGTCGCGGTGTGGTCAGGATTAGTCTAAGTGTCACTCTTTTGATTAAAATGGACAGCATTTTAAGTACATACGGAAAACTGACCAAATGCATTCGGTTTCCATTTAAACTTTAGGAGAACGATCCATGGGTCATATGTGACGTGTACGAATCAACCCCGCCTCAATTGGAGACGCGGTGTGGTCGGCACCACTCAAAGTGTCTCTCTTTTATTTAAAAAACACTTCATTTTAAGTGAAAACAACAACTGACATACGGAAAACCGACCAAACGATTTCGGAATATGTTGATACTTTAGGAAAACGATCAATGAGTCATTTGTGACGTGTACGAGTTAACCTCGCCTCAATCCGAGGCACGGTGTGACCAGTATCATTCCAGATGTATTTATTTTGTTTAAAATGGATATCATTTCTATTAAAAATATATGGTATATGAAAAACCAATCAAATTATGAATTGAATTCCGGATTCCACATATGATTTTCATCTAAATTTTAAAATGAATTCTAAATGAATTATGTATGTTTATAATTATGTTATGAATTCTACTTTAATTATGGATGTGTATATTTTCAGGATGCATTATATGTGTTCGTTGGTTGGTTTGCATTATTTGTATGTGTTGGTTTGTTCTCTATATGTATGCATTATATGTGTTACAGGTACAATAATTGGATTGAAAAATGAATTGAAAACGAGGGAATAATTAGATTGAAAATTGAATTGAAACCGAGGGTGAATGCCCAAAAACCAGACCTGCTGTGCAAATTGCAAGCTGCTGTTCAATTTGCACAGCAAAGCCTATGCCAATGGTTTGAAAACCATTGGCATAGGCTCTATGTAGCTGTTTTTACCAATGGTTCAAGGAACCGTTGGTAAAAACACCCTATCCCAACGGTTTGAAACCGTTGGGATATCCTGTTGAATGGTTGTTTTTACCAACGGTTCATAGAACTGTTGGTAAAAACCTTTCCCCATGGTTTGTAAACCGTTGGGAAAGAAAATTCTCTGTTGATTTCCAAATGGACCAAACCGTTGGGAAAGGCCTTTCCCAACGGTTTGGCAGAACCGTTGGGATAGGTTGATTTTTTCTAACCTACCCCAACGGTTCTCTGTAAACCGTTGGGAAAAGCCTTTCCCAATGGCTTACTTCCCCATGGTTTGCAGAACCGTTGGTATAACATATACCAACGGTTCTGCAGCCTTTCCCAACGGTTCTAAACCGTTGGGAAATGCTGGATTTCTAGTAGTGGTCAGTGCATTATTTTAATACATTGGAATGTTTACAAGGAATAATGTCCCAAAAGGCCGATCAGTTTAGCAGTCTTAGAAAATATATTACATACATGAACATTACATTACACTTTCTAACATAAAACACACAAAAAAATCCTTTTATAATTCCATTGCTCCCTTATCTTTGCCTTGCATATCAAACATAAAACACTTCTAGGGGTCCTAGGAAAATAAAACATAAGAAAGGGGTGAGCTCAGATACTCAGTATGGGTAAATAATTTTGTGGAATATAACATAAACAATAGGCATGGTGAATAATTGAAAACACATTCCTTTACAAATAATAAACATGAACACTTTATGGCAGAAATATGAGCTGAGTAAATAATTCCATAATAAAACATAGTCATGGGTATTCTACTAGTCGAATAACCACACGAACCATCAATATTATTTTAATAATGAGGGAATGTATAATGCCAGACATTCTGAAAAATTTTGTCAAGGCCTCGGCCAAGTTGTCTAAAAATGATTAAGGCCTCGGCCAAAACCATATATCAAATTGGGAAAGGCCTCAGAAAATTACACATCTAATTGTCTCATGAAACCAACCGATTTATCGAGGAGCTATAGTGGGCTCCACCGGTCACTTACTATGTCCAATATATTCCTCAAATTAAAAGGTTGAAACATAACATAAACATTCGTATTAGAACTAGCATACGAAGTGTCAATAATTTAACCATAAACCATGAATGGTATAAAAATAACACATCCATAGTCAAACAAATAACAATACCTTAAATACAATAAGGAGATTTGTATCATAATAAATCAACTTCAATCAAGTTTAAAATCCATCAAAGGAAGTTGACATAGATGAAAATGATTTGTGAAACTCTTTGAGAGAAATATCCATTTTTCATAAAAACATTTAAAAGTCACACAGTTTAGAATGGAATACATTTAATGAAATTCTGGAATCAAAGTGTCTCACACCACTTTGAAACTTTTTAATGGAATTAACATTTTAAAAACATTCATGTCCCTATAAATAAATCCTTAAAAAACCATTTTGACAACATGGAAATTAATGATAATGATTTAGAAGAATAAATATTTAAGACATTTAAAATGATGTTTTAATTAAAATATTCCCTTAAAAAATCTCATTGAAAACTATTTTCTGAAATATGGACATGGATAATAAATATGTCCCAGTAAAAACATACCCATAAACAATCTAGAATAATAATGAGATTGAAGAATTAACCCTTACCTTGCACTTTCCTTTGGTTTAGGGTACATCTAGCCCCCTGTATAATGACCACAGTATGTTATGAAATTATAATAGAACCATATTCATATTTATTATATCATACATGATTCATTTATTACATTATACTACCCATTTAATAATGATTTCCATGTTAAATTAACATTTTGGGTAATAATCCATTTCTTCATCGTATGTATTTTAACTTGTTATTCTTGATCATATCATGTAGATCATGATTTAAATGATTCTAGAATATAAACCTTGATTTATATATCATATATATTTATAATATAATTATTTGTAATAGATTTATATATGAAATGGAGGGCACCGTTTATAGATACGGTGGGCCGTACATACGCATAAACGTTGTTTCCGTTTTCACATCGTATTGAACAGAAGAAAGTGAATAAGATATATATAAGTAAATAAATAGATGCATATATATATATATATATCCAGTAGCATTATTACTTCATATATTACATACTTATTAATAATATATATTTTTATAATCATCTTTGAATGGTGAACATGGAAATGAATCTCATTGCGTCGTGGAGACGGTAATTCGTACGTACGCACGTGCGACAATATCATTATTTTGATATTAAAATCGTATGTAAATTGATGTTATATCATATATATAGAATCATTAACATGTTATAATTATTATTTACATCAATTATACATCATTATGGTACCCCTCCAAATAATAATGTATTGAATAACAACTACACCACAACGTGGAGACGGTAAGGCGTACGTACACACATATGGTGACATGTCATTCATAGGATGGATAAAATAACGAATATGGTTGTACCATATTTATAATGAAATAAAATTATATATAACATACTGGAGTTATTATATTATAATAGAAACAATAAAGAAAGAGGAAGTGGAAGAAGAAAATAACTTGAAAGAGGAGATGAAATATTTACCTCTTCTTTGGGTTCTTACTTTTGACTTGATCAAAAGGGATCCATAGGTTGTCTTTAAGACAAAAGTAAGAACTATAGGATTATGGTAGGAAAGTTGAGAGGATATTTGGGTAGGTTTGGCCGAGCCAAATGGATTTTGATATGTGAATTTCAGAGAAGGGGAAGTGCCCTTTTATAAGAGGGGTGAGGGTCACTTTAAGAAATGATTAAAGTATTAATTTGTTATACAATCATATTTGGTTCATAATGGATCCAAATGAATTTATTTATAGCCTTATGTGGTTATGGGTCGAAATACTCTCAACCAATATGTTTTAGACAAGTTTATGTTTCCATTTTAACCTTATTATTTAGATTTAACTCTTAGTTAAATATTTAACCTTTTACTGTGTCTTCTTGTATTCTTAAACTATATGGTTAATAAACTTACTATAAACATCCAAAAGAACCTAAAGTAGTTAATTAATAACATATATAATATTATTTAATCCCTTTTCCCAAAAATTATATTTTTAGAAATATTATATCAACCAATAATATAGTATTTGTTTTAAAAATTAACTTACGTCAATTTTGACACTATTTTGTATTTTGTTTTTTTGAATGTCATAAAAACCTTATAACTTAGATTTTTTTTTTCAAATCAACCCTAACATGTCTTATTATCCTAGAAAATTAGTGTAATTCATCAAAAGTCTCAACTTATATTTATTTGGATATTTATAATATCAATTAGTTTAATCTTTCATTAATAAGGTAATTACTGCATCATCATTGTGTCATTAATAAATTAAATTATATAATGTCTAAAATTTATAAATAAAATACCATTATTTAGGAAAACTTTTTTTCTTTCTAATTAATATTTATAGTAGAATTTATCTTCTGTATAACCCTATATTAAAAATGCTTTTGTTTTGAAAACTTGAATTTCACACTTTTAACTTTTCATTAAATTAAATAATAATAAATGTCCGAATCTAATTCAAGTGGACCTAAATTATCATATATTATTTATAAGGTTATTTTTTGTCGAATTAAACTTATCCAATATAATTTGAACATATTTTAGGGTAATTATAATATCATTTTTACCCTTAATTACCCTATTTCCTTTTAACCGTGGTAAATAAAAGTCAAAAGTTATTATTCATCAAAAATTATTTTCATCGTATTGGACCTCATTTTACTTACTATGGTTAACTGTGTCTCTCAGATTATTGAAATTCAACTCATAAAAGCCGTAAAATTAAATTTTATTCCAATTTGCAAATTCTCCTAAGAGGTGGGTAAAAGACGGTAAAAAGTTCAATAAGATTTTTATATATCTAAACTCATTATAAAATGACTCCAATTAATTAAATTTAACTTATATAGGTATAATGTATCTATTTTTACCCAAAATAAATTTAAATAAAATAAATAATTATTAAAATAAAAAGTCGATTTTAAACAATAACACAGTGTTTTCACTATTTATCAAATACTGAAAGTTTTCAGAAAATACCAAAAATGTACCCTAAACTAATTTTGATATTGCAAACTCATAAAAAAGTATATTTTACAATATTTAAAACATATAAGTTTCATTTATTAATTGAAAATTATTTCTCGTTGTCAAAACCAAAAAGCGAATTTTTAAAAAAGTAAAAACTATCAAAAGATTGTCATGTGTTTATGTCAAATTTAAATGTGAAATAAATTATAATGACAAAAATTGCATTAAATAATAAAAATATGATCTAATTATACTTCAAAATCTTTCATATGCATAATTTAGCACTGTAAATTGTTTCTATTAAAAATTTGTTTTCAATTAAAACATAGTATTTTTCACTATTCGTCAAAATATGAAAGTTATCAAAAAAGTACCCAAAACTTTTCCAAATTAATTTTTATGTCCCTCTTCTAAAGAAGAATTTAATTTCATTAAAGTTAAAATTTAATAGTGTCAAATATTGGTTTTAAAAAGGGTTTTTCATTAAAAGGTGGTAAAATTGCATTTTTTGAAAAAATACTTCTTTTATCTGAAAAAACGAATTTATTCTTATATTATGTCTATGAAGCACATAATATAGATGATAAAATTATATAGAGAATATAAGATTCAAAATTCTATTAATAATATTCATAAACACTTTTTGAACGACTTGTTTGGTGAGTTGTGGTGCGCTCAAACTTAGTGTTCCATTTAGTGCTTGCTATTAAATTACTTTGATGAGATAACGTACTATGAGATCTTGGGGTGTTATATTCTCCCCTCCTTCAATAAATCTTGTCCTTTCAATTTGATATTGTTCTTCAAAAATAAATGTTTAAAAATAGAGAAATACATTTTTGGAAAGCCCACATATGAAATTGGGTTAAAAAATTTTAGTCTTAATAAGAGGGAGAAGGAAATGAAAAAGTTACCACCAAATTATGATCTCGATTAAGAGAACATTGGTGGAAATTAAAGACTCATAATTGTAGGGAAACGTAAATACTTATAGGGAGTGACTGAGGTCATCAATCACAATATATCATTTAAATATATTGACATAACAAATCCATTCTCAAAACCACTTCCAATACCAAAATACGTAAAAAGGCTATATAGTATTTATTTTCTTTTAAAAAAAACATTTTCAATTGTTAAGGAATACAAAGATCATATAAAACTCATGGTGGTGGATTGTTCTTTGTCACCAGTTACGTTTAAAAAACATTCATTTTTTTTATCATTTAGTAAAACGCTTTGTAGAAAAATACTCCCCTTGAAATGAAAAGTCAAAGGGTTTTATACACCGTATAAAAGAAAGTTATTTAGAAATAAAATGATGACTCGGTGAAAGGAGATTGAGATGAAGTCCTTTAACTAATTTTTATGAATTAATTTATTCATAGAATAAGAGGGAATATATATATATACTTGACAAGTATAGTTACATCCTTTAACTAATTCCTACCACAAACTCATCTTTCACTCCAAAAGATTTCAAAAAAATATTCTTTTTATCCTAATCGTATAGGGTTCCAAAAATAATGAATTTATAATTAACTTATTAGAACTTTTAAAAAAGAAACTACATTATAAAATCCAGGTCATCACGTAGGCCAGTGGTAGGTGATTCACCCTTTTCGCCCTTCGGTTGTGGGTTAAACTCTTGTGGCCTTCCTGAACGTGATTGGTTGTCGCCCGACCTCTGGGTAGTCATTCTTTTGACAATCCAAAAAAAACCTTAACAATTGTATCCAACTTCAAACTTAATCTATTTTAACCTTTAGACTTATCCAAAATACTTCTATTAAAACTCACAGTCCAAAATTTATAAGGAAGTTATACACAATGAAGATCCTTTTTTCCACGTAATAACATGTGAACACCTTCAACATGTATTCTTTTAAAACATGGTAACACCCTGAATTACCATAAAACCTCATTGATTACATTCATTCTCCCTTATTCTTTATAGAATACTGGATATATTCCTTATATCCAAATTTTTTAATATTCGAACAATGATGAAATAAACAAACTATTAATCAGTTCCAAGGAAGTCAAGAATATCTGATATAATTTATCCAAATCAACCTTCTCTTATTCCAAAATCACTAACTCATTATCAGGAACATATTAAGGATTACCTTTCCTTCAACCATGTATTTTCCAAAAAGTGTAGCTTACTATTAAGTAATTTTTCTTAGAACCATATATTCTCAAATCCTCATTAAAATAGTACTACAGTACAATCCTTATATATCTCCATAATTCATATAACCAGTATATTTTTGATACAACACTGAAATGAAATAATTCTATAATAAAAACATAATAACACTCGTCATTCATCTTCATCTAAGGTAGTATTATAACTTGATTATTATCCAATAGCATCATTTGTGGTATACTCTAATAACTGGGACATTGATTCACGTAGTGTCCCAACACCCTGTAGATGAATCATTTTACATTTGAATCCTTTTTCTTACCCTTGCAATCACATACATGGTGTCCTTTTTCTCCACACATATAAAAAACTACCATTCCCTTCAATCATTTATCATGGTGATTATTTCCAAATTTATCATATATGGGAAATCACTTCTTTCCCCTCTTCTATTTATCCATATTTCCCTCAATCGTCCATTTATTCTCTTGCTTCCCTTCAAAGCCATTGGACTTAGATAATTCTTTACTTATCTTCTTAACACATGATATTATTTATTCATATGTTGATAATACATGGGATACTATATCCCTTATAAATTTTGGCTTAATACAATGAATGATATGATCCTTCTAACTCTTTGGATCATACGTATTGCTGGAGTTCTCATTCCTTCTACTAGGTGCCATTTATAATCTATGGCATACACTAGGTCAGATTATGAATCACAATGAATAATTCTAAACATGTAAAATACCAAAACTAAACTGAATATTTTATGGATATAATCAATAATAATAATAAAAATTCTTTGACGAAGTATTTACTCTTAAATCCCTCATAATGACTTGTAATGAAAATGTGAATTATCCTAAGCATATCACCCGGGAGTGTCGTAACCAAGAGTGCAGCAACGCCCGTTGTCGTGCACTAGTTTCCGTTTGAGTCTAGCTCATATTGGTGTTTTTGGGTTTCACCCCTAGGTACATTTGGGCCAGAGCCACCTCTACCTGCTCCTATTCAGATAGGAATGTATTGATTGAAAAACTCACAAAATCTCTAAATTACCAATATTCTAGGAAGTTCTTATATACTAATCCTCAATGTTTATCTTTGGGTAATGTTATCTAATTAGATTTATCTAAATCTATTTCCAAGGTTGTTGTTAAAATTCCTCTGATACCAACTATAATGCCCCGACCCTAGATTCCCAGATTCAGTGCATTATTTTAATACATTGGCATGATTACAAGGAATCATGTCCTGAAAGACCAATCAGTTTAGAAAACTTGGAAAATATATTTCATACCTAAACATTACATTACACATTCTAACATAAAAAAAAATTTTATAATTCCATTATTCCCTTAGCTTTACCCTGCATCTCAAACATAAAACACTTCTTGGGATCTTGGGAAAATAAAACATAAGAATGTGGTAAGCTCAGATACTTATTAAGGGTAAATAATTTTGCGGAAGATAACATAAACAATAGGAATGGGGAATAATTGAAAACACATGCCTTTACAAATAATAAACATGAACACATTATGGCAGAAATATGAGATAAGTAAATAATGTCATAATAAAACATAGTCATGGGTATTATACTAGTCGAATAACCACATGAACCGTCAATATTATTTTCATAATGAGGGAATGTATAATTCCATACATTCTGAAACATCTTGTCAAGGACTCAGCCAAGACATCTAAAAATGATTAAGGCCTCAGCCAAAACCATATATAAAATTGGGAAAGGCCTCATCCAATTCAATGTCTAATAGTCTCATGAGACCTACCGATGCATCGAGGAGCTATAGAGGGCTCCACCCATCACTTACTATGTCCAATACATTCCTCATATGAAATGGTTGAAACATAACATAAACATTCATATTTGAACTAGAATATGAAATGTCAATACTTTAACCATAAACCATGAATGCTATAAAAATAACACATCCATAGTCAAACATATCAGAAAACCTTAAATACAATAAGGAAGATTTTTATCGTAATAAATCAACATTAAACAAGTTTAAAATCCATCAAATGATGTTGACATAGATGAAAATGATTTGTAAAACTCTTTGAGAGAAATATCCCCTTTTCATGAAAACATTTAAAAGTCACACAATTTAGAAAGGAAGACATTTAAAGACATTTTTGAATAAAAGTGTCGCATACCAATTTGATACTTTTTAATGGAATTAACATTTTAATAACATTCATGTCCATATAAATAAATCCTTAAAATCCCATTTTGAAAACATGGATATTAATGAGAATGATTTAGAAGAATAAACATTTAAGAAATTTAAAATGATGTTTTATTAAAAGAGTCCCTTAAAAGAATAACATTGAAAACTCTTTTATGAAACATGGACCTGGATAATAAATATGTCCTAGTAAAAACTTACCCATAAACAATCTCCAATAATAATGAGATTGAGGAATTAACCCTTAAATTGCACATTCCTTTGGTCGAGGGTACGTTTAACCTCTTATATAATCACCATAGTATGTTATTAAATTATAACAGAATCATATTCATATTTATTATACCATACATGATTCATTTATTACATTATACTAACCATTTAATAATTATTTCAATGTTAAATTAACATTTTGGGTAATAATTGCTTTCTTTATCGTATGTGTTTTAACGTGTTATTCTTGATCATATCATTTAGATCATGATTTAAATGATTCCAGAATATAAACCTTGATTTATATATCATATATATTTAGAATAAAAATATTTATAATAGATGTATATATGAAATGGAAAGCACTGTTTATAGAGACGGTAGGCCGTATGTACGCATAAACGCTCTTTCCGTTTTCACATCGTATTGAACAGAAGTAAGTGAATAAGTTATATGTAAGTACCTATATACATTAATACATATACATATATATATATATATATCCAGTAGAATTATTATTTCATATATTACATACTTATTAATAATATATATTTTTATAATCATTGTTGAATGGTGAACATGGAAATGAATGTCTTCGCGTCGTGGAGACGGTAATCCGTACGTACGCACGAGCAAAAATATCATTCTTTTGATATTAAAATAGTATGTAAATAGATGTTTTATAATATATAAATATTAATTAACATGTTATATTTATTATTTACATCAATTATACATCATTATTATGCCCATCCAAATAATAATTTATTGAATAACAATTACACCACGACGTGGAGACGTTAAGCCGTACGTACGCACCTATGGTGACATGTCATTAATAGGATGGATAAAATAATTAATATGGTTGTACCATATTTACAATAACATCATAGTATATAGAAGATACAGGAATAATTATTTTATATTGGAAACAACAAATAAAGAGGAAGTCTAAGAAGAAAAGCACTTGAAAGAGGTGATGATATATTTACCTCTTCTTTGGGTTTTTTCTTTTGATGTGGTCAAAAGGGCTCCCTATAATGGCTTTCTGACCAAAGTAAGGACTCTATGATTAAGGGAGGAAAGTTTAAAGGATATTTGGGAAGGTATTGGCCGATCCAAATGGCTTTGGAGGAGTGAATTTGAGAGAATGAGAAGTGCCCTTTTATAAGAGGGGTGAGGGTAACTTTAGGAAATGATTAAAGTATTAATTTATTATACAATAATATTAGGTTTATAATGACTCCAAATGAATTTCTTTCGTGCCTCAGGTGGTTATGGGTCTAAATAAACTCAATCAATATGTTTTAGGCAAATTTAGGATTCCATTTTAACCTTATCATTTAGATTTATCTCTTAGTTAAATAGTTTAACTTTTACCTTGTCTTCTTGAATTCCTACAATATATGGTTAATAAACTTACTATAAGAATCCAAAATAACCTCAAGTGGTTAATTAATAACATATATAATATTATTTAATCCATTTGACCGAACCTTATATTTTTAGGAATGTTATATCAACCTATAATATAGTATTTGTTTTAAAAATTAATTTATTTCAATTTTGACACTATTTGGTATTTTGTTTTTTTGAAAGTCATAAAAACCTTATCACATCAAAAAAAAATCTAATCAACCATAACATTTATTATTGACCTAGAAAATACTTGGAATTCATCAAAAGTATCAAATTGTAATTATTTGGATATTTATAATATCAAATATTTTAATCTTTCATTAATAAGGTAATTACTGCATCATCATTGTGTCATAAATAAATTAAACTATTTAATGTCTAAAAATTATAAATAAAATTCCATTATGTATGGAATTTTTATATATTTCTATTTAATATTTATAGACTAATTTATCTTATGTATAACCCTATATTAAAAATCTTTTAGTTATAAAAACGTGAATTTAACACTTTTAACTTTTCTTTAAATTAAATAATAATAAATGACGTAATCTAATCCAAGTGCAGCTAAATGATCATATTTTATTTTTAAGGTTGTTTTGGTATAATTAAACTTATAAAATAGAATTATAACATGTGTTAGGGTAATTATAATATCATTTTTACCCTTAATTACCCTATTTACTTTTAACCGTGGTAAATAAAAGTCAAAAGTTACTATTCCAAAAAAAAATATTTTCATCTTATTGAACCACATTTTACATTATTAGGATAACTGTTTCTCTCATATTTTTTAAATTCAACTCACATAAGTGGTAAAATTAAATTTTATGCAAATTTGCAAATGCTCCAAGGAGGTGGGTAAAAGGCGGTAAAAAGTTTAATAAAATTTTTATATATCTAAAATCATTATAAAATGACTCCAATTAATTAAATTGATAATATATAGGTATTATGTATCTATTTTGACCCAAAATAAATTTAATTAAAATAAAAAATTATTTATATAAAAAGTCAATTTTAAAAAATAACTTAGTGTTTTTCACTATTCATCAAATATTTAAAGTTTTTAAAAAAATACCAAAAATTTACCCTAATATAATTTTGATATTCTGAATTCAAAAATGAGGTCTATTTTACCAAATTAAAAACATATAAGTTACATTTATTAATTTAAAATTAATTCCTGTTGTCAAAACCAAAAGTGGGTTTTTAAAAAAGTAAAAACTATCAAAAGATTGAAATGTTTTTATGTAATGTTTAGATGTGAAATTACATATAATGACCAAAATTGTATTAAATGATAAAAATATAATCTAATTATACTTAAAAACATTTAAAATTCATAATTTAACACTATAAATAATTTCGATTAAAAAAGTTGTTTTCAATTAAAACATAGTATTTTTCACTACTTGTCAAAATATGAAAGTTATCAGAAAAGTGCCAAAAAATTTTCCAAACTAAATTTTTATGTCATTCTTATAAATAAGATTTAGTTTAATTATATTGTATATATATATAAGTGTAATTTATTGGTTTTAAAAAGGGTTTTCCATTAAAAGGTGGTAAAATTGCATTTTTTTGAAAAAAATACTTCTTTTATATGGAAAAATGAATTTGTTCTTAGATTATGTAAAAGAAACACATAATATGGATGTTAAAATTATATAGAGTATATAAGATTCAAAATTATGTTAGTAATATTCATAACCTCTTTTTGAACGACTAGTCCGGTAAGTTGTGGTGCACTCGAACTCGGTGTTGCATGTACCATAAGCTATTGAATTACTTTGATGAGATAACGTACTATGAGATATTGGGGTGTTACAAAGAGAACCACCCCAAGCCTTCCCCGAATAGGCCATAGGATTGTTAGTATCATTGAGTAGGCATAAATCATAATATAGGAGGCTTTGTCTTAAAAAAACCTATAATAGATACATGTCTCCAATGCATAAAAATAAATAGAAACACCAAAAAGATGAATATATATGATCAACTAAACTATTAACAACACATACCTGAGATATCAATTACAAATACATCCTATAAGTTAAATACAAACGAAAAAAGTATCTAATGTAAATGACACTAAGAAAATCCTACACACTACATGTACTCCTAGATCACACACCAGCCACAATGGTCACCACCACCATCTCAGGTCACCACTCTCCATAATTCATCACCAAGAATCACTATTCAGTTAATATAATCATTCCACACTAGCTCTACATTTACAAACCCCATCTCCAAATCTAGGAAAAAAAATACACAAACACAACATGTGTGGGAAAAAGTCAAATACAGGGGTGAGTTTAAATATACATAGTAGAATACCCCAAAAACCAAAACAGAATCACACAAAAATAAGTCATCTCTCCTCCTTGTACAAGATGTGTCTAAGAGGAAGACCAGGAGGATAAAATAGAAACACTATATCCACTTAATGCCCATGGTATCAGTGAGTTACCAAAATAATTTTAGGGAATAATAATTCAGATATTCTCTTATACTAAATCACTTAATAACATTAGAAAGGTCTCAGTCATCTCAACTCAAAACCATGAAAGTTTTATCCTATGAAAAAATACGAAATATTATATCACTAATGGGTCCATGATTCATATATTTGATATCCAACTTTATGACACATATCAAAGGAAACTTAGAGAGGCCAAGGGGTTCAGAATACCTAAATATGTTTGCATCCCTTAGCCTTTCCAACTAATATACCAGCAGTAGAACTTAAAAATGGATCCTACTCATTGTTAAATTATAATCACTAGGAAAAGAAGTACCACTCCCCTTATTCCATATATATCTCACCCACCAATCACATATATTTTTTTCCCATTACATACAACCCATGTAAACTCAATAGATCATTAGGGGACCGTGCCTCAGTGGTAGACATGAAACTTGACAAGGGAGAACCAACATTGGGTGGAGGACCATACCCTACATGAGCTCCAAGATGGGGGAGTAAATGCTCTATATAAAGTGTAATAAACCCCTAGAACAAGTAGGATATTATAGATTCTATTTATAAATAGTAAATGGGGGACCAAACCTTGATATAAGTGCGCCTATCAAGGGAATGTTGACCCTAACATCACTCCACGGTTCACACCTAAACTCATTGGATAAAAATTATAGAACATGTTAACCTAATAATATAACCTCATTTCATATATTTTATATAAAAAATAAGTACATAATTGCATTTTATGTTGAATTCCACTCATCATAGACTACTCATATACCAATATCTGATCTCAAATCAATGTTTTTGACCTATGGGTGAATCTGAAAGAAGTACACGTTATCTAAGATAGTATACACTATGTGTAGGACCCATATAGTTAGTCAATGTGTTCCTAATATTCCAATATCATATAAACTAAATTACATGATGTGTACCTTAGTGGTACATGGTTTGTTGATCTAGATGTTAATTTGGAGTCAACTTCTAGAGGAACGCACGTCGTGTCCCACCCAGAGTACACGTCATGTGGGTATATCCCACATGACGTGAACATCCATATTTTCTTATGGGCATGTAATCTCTGAACATTTTCAATATAATTTTGTGGAATTAAATTTGTCATAAATCTATAAACCTCTTCATATTTAATTTTACTAAAAACTTATACATTGAATTCTCTAAAGAACACGACATGTGTTCTTCCTAAGAAAGCATCATGTATTTATAAATTTATAACATGGATCATTGTATCACCAAATGTTTTCCCATAACCACTATATATTCCTCCAATCCCATAAATAACTTCTCTAAATTAATTTAATATGGTAATAATAGCTCTAGAAGTCCGTTTCACACCACAAATAACTAAAAAAATTTATCACTAAATCTTTGATATCTGAACACCACAACATGGGAAAAACCCACTCCTTACACCATCCATGACCTACCAACATGTAGTGATCCTACCACATTCGAAGGTCCATCATTGATTAAAAACACACAAGCATGGATCATGGTTTGATTGAGATATAAACAAAATAAATATTTGTCAAATCACGGGCCAAATCATGGCTGATGATGAATGTGAAAAGAAACATGGGATAAATTCATGAAATAAGTAAAGTGGATAATCATGATGGATAATGAACAATTATCCACCAATTATGGATATAAAAATCAAATAATTAATGTAAAATAATACATGATTTAGATTCAATAAAGAAAATCGTAATTTTGGAAATCTTAAATTAATTGTTCCATGCCATTATCTAACAAAATTAGACTTGATAATGATTAACCCATGCTCTAAAATCATAAAAATGGATAAATAAAACAATAATAAAATCACTACCTAAATGTTGGATCTATCATTTGGGTGGAATGAATCAATATTGATGTCATCGGTGTTTTCATGGAATCCATTTTCAATCCTTCAAACTCCAATCAACCCCACCCATGGATTCCCCAATGGTGAATTTCCTCTAATCTCTAAGAGTAGCATATGTAAGACAAAGTTTTTTCCTATGCGGGGTTTAAATAGTAGTTTGTTATCTTAAAGTATTAATTAAATAAATTTATTTATTTAATAAATTAATATAATTTTAAATCTACCCACAATGGAAAACTGTCATGGAAGCTAAAAAATGAAAGAATTACATCACCTTTAAATTAAACCTATGTTTTAAAATCACCAACACTGTCAGTATTTCCTATTACATGATCTAACCAATAGATATATGTGTTTAATAACAAATACATCTGAACATGCTAAAAAAATTTATACTAAATATTTTGTTTTCAAGGTTTCATCATGTTTACAATTCCATGATGGATCTTTTGGGGGGTAAAAACTACTCCCCAAAATCAACTGAACCATCAGATAATTTTTATGAGGTCTCATGCTATGGTAAATTAATCATTTTATCCCTCATAAAGTCTCAAATATTTGATACTCAAAATTGATATAAGTATTAATCGGTAAAAAGTAAGATCTCTACTAGCACCGTGACACCCATAGAGGGTATGGGTACAACTCAGAAGGCCAAAAATAATGGTGTCCTTATTCAAATCTAGAATATATAACGTTCATGTTAATGTTATATGATATTAAAAACATAAATATATAATCAATTTTCACACCCTTAGGTTCTAAAAAGTCACAAAATAAGGACCATACCTTCTTCAACAAGTATCAAATTCAATTCTAAACATCTCCCATAAGATACTAATGGTTTTTATTTCTTATATCCATAAACAATATCAATGAGATTAAGATAATAGTTTAAAATATACCCAATATAGAAACTATAAAATAGATAGATTGTCATTTTAACCAACCTCCATAATCATAAAAATATAGTTTTCTAACCTCATTACCAGAATAACTAAGTTTTTAATTACACACTACCACATATCACAAAAATGGACAAGGTTATAATTACACCCAAACTACATGAAAACATGAACCTGGTTGTCATTACACCCAACCAACACCACAAGAATAGCCAAGGTTGGCATTATACCCAACTACATTACAAGCACTCCTAAGGCCGATATTACATTCATATTCATACCATAATATCCAAGGTTGGTATTTCAACCAATAAATTAATAAGAATAGTTCATGCTGGTAAAACACCGAAATGTATACACAAAGTTTTCATTATACCCAACCTAAATGAAATAAATAACTATGGTTGGAATTATAACAAACTGATATAAGGAAAATGACACGGTTGTTAGTATAGCCAACTCACATCTCTAAAACATATGTGGTTGAAATTATAACCTACCACAAAATATGAAGATTCTAGGATGACATCAAACCAAACCATATCATCACATTGATTGAGATTAGAAAGACACTCAATCTCATACCAACCAATGTAATTACATAATAAAAAAAATCATATAAATGAAACATATCCCAAAAGGAAAAAAATGGATTAGAACCACATCTATCCCTATTTCACACAACACTTTATTAGAACCCCATCTCATGGTAGCCCTACTTTTAGATGTATTAAAACCCATGGGAACCTATTAAGGTCTAGTTTATCATAACCCACCAAGAGAACCCCTAATGGATTCCCATTTCCTATTCTAATAACACGTTAATAAAGATCTTTTCCATAGATGACCATCACAGTAATCATCACACATGGAGAAAATACATAATCCTAAACATTGTTATAACATTCATTAGTTATAATGAAACATCATGTGGTTTCTTGTTAGTATATTCACACATTCATGGTAAATCACACAATTCATAACACACATAGAAACTATTATAAATTGATGTGAAAGATTAAATGAAACCTACATGAATTTATTAAAATCTAACTCCTTAAATATATCCAAAACATCTGACTTTAATGGGAATAAATTTCAAAATCTGATATATTCCTTAGAATTAGGGATTTCCCATGACAAACACTCTAACAATGAGAAATAAATATATAGAAATTGAATATATGGAATAATATACATAGACATACCTCTATAGATCCATTTCAATTTACATGACTCAAATTATAACATAGATATACGATATCTCACACTTAAAATGGGAGAGTGGCAAGGATGAGGGTTTTGGTTCATGAAAATGCAAATAAAAAGAGTGGTATTTCATCCTATAAGATTTTATTAATTTTATATAGTTTAATTTAAATATAAAAAAATACACATGAGGGATGTTGTAGCCTAGGCATATGGGTCACAATTCCATTACCATACTTAGGGTCTCATTGTGGAATGAACCTTTGGCTTACAGAATAATTCCCCTTTTCTAGAAAACCACCTAGAAATAATATCCATGAATTATAACTTTTTAATGGCCTCATGGAAGAATACCCTTATTCTTCATCATGAAACATCTTTATGATTATCCCTCATAACCCAATTCCCTATGTTTCATCATATTTGACCACCAACATAAATGTTTCATCCCATATCATGACTAATTCCTCAAATAATAAACTTCAAAATATGTTCATTCCTATGAAAACTAAAAACCATTAAATTCAATATGGTTTGAAATTTTTCAAATAGAACCACACCTTAGAATATGTGGGGGGTTAAAATCTACACATCATATTGATAATACCCTTCAATATGTGTTTTTAAGAATCAGTAGTGAATAACACCAACCAATGAACTCACATATCATCCTTCCATGCTCAGTTCTCCACCCAGATATGATCATGCTACCACTTCATGCATTCAAAGATAACACAAAATAATGAATCTATACTCACACCTCTATACCAATGGTTTTATCTATCCATTGGAATGGATATCCCTATATCAACAGTTTATACTAACCATTGGTATATTTTCAAAATCGTAACACGATACCAATAGTTATAAAAAACTATTCGTATATGGTTTACTATACCAATGTTTTTTTGAAATCATTGGTATTTTAATTCACTAAAATGAAATAGCATGGAGTCCCCCCTGTAATCCCTACTATTATCTTCTATTATATGGTTTTCTTACACCATTATTCATGGGAGACCTACCCTTATTCATCCATTTATTGATTCAGTCCCTTTTCAATTTCTAATTATTGAGTTTCATACCCATCATTAAATTTTTAGAGATTCATTTTCATTTTTATCTAAGTATAAAATAGTAATTGAGATCATATTAGGTAATGATTATTCTCAATTTATTGAACTGAGGTTTATTTAAATTATATTTTTTTATTATTGTATAATAAATTCAATAATAGTTGATGTATTTTTTTGTAATTTAGTTATTCAAGGCCTCTACCTAAACCAATGCAATTTTTTATGTAATATATATTACAGGATTATGTAATTATTCATTCTATAAATTTATTAGTTTATTGATGTTCTATGTATTATGAAATTATTCACTTAATATAGTTTTATTTTAATTAATGGATGATCAAAATTGTGGTATTTTTAATTTCAATGTAATGTGGTGTGAAATGTTAGAATAAGAATTTTATGGTAGTTTATTTCGGATTGAAAATTATTTTTAGTGTTTTATGGATTTTAATTATTATAGAGGTATATTTCCACGAATGTATTTATATTCTTTAAATATCATAATCCCATTCTACACCACTATAATATCAATATAGTCATTTCAATTGGTCTATTTAGAAAATTTATCACCAGTATATCTCTCCACAAGTCCATATTAGGTGTAGGAACATGTGTTCCAAAATCCTCTAGCGATTTCTTAAAATTTTCCACTTCTTCCCAACCCCCACTACTATTCCAAGGTTTTTTACCCTCTTTGACTTCAGATTTAGGTGGTTTCTTTTAAATTTTTAATTTAAATTCCTCCGTCTATCTCATTTTATTCAAAATCAATGTGTATCATCTATGAAATTTTAGTGGCTTTTAACTGTTTTAATTTTTCAAATACTACTTGAATCTAATCTTGAACTTTTGGATTCATCTTGTTTATCTATTTTTTTGAAATTCCAAACCCATCTACATCATTTTCTACTTCAAATGAAAATTTCCCAAATGATTGGATTTTAGTATATTCTTATAAAAAACAGCTCACACAGGACTTCATATGGGATGATTTCAATAAAAAACATAACTAAACTAACCCTAATTAACCCCAAAAAATATAATCAAATTTAACTAACCCATCCTGAACAATACTAAAACTAACCAAATGTAACTAAATTATATTGAACAGAACTAAATATAATCATTTGAAAAAAACCCAAAGAACATTGACCTAAATTAAACAAAATCAAATAATAGTGATCTTAACTGACCATAATTGAGATAAACTTACATAAAAACATAACTAATTCTAACTAAACTACTCATAATTTACTTGAAATAATCCTACCCAACATGAACTAAACAAAATAAAAAAAATTATCCAAACTAATCATATTTAGTTAAAATAAATTTAACATAAAAAACTTTACCAAACCATACTGAATCCAACCAAATAGATGAAAATAAATGTATAAAAATTGAACTAAAAGATATTGGAACCCATTAAAACAAATAAACTGAAACAACCCAATTATAAAAAATAAAACATGGACGGAATAATCAAATTAAACTAAACAGAATAAGAAATCAAATAAAATAGTATTGACTTGAAATAAACTAAATCATATCAACCCAACCTATATTGATTGGAATTAAACTAACCTAAATCAAACTAAACTCATCTAGCCTAATCTTACAGGACCCAAATCAACCTAGTTAATCTAAATTATACTAAATTAAATAAAAATGAATAAAAATAAATAAAATTAAATTTAAAATATCTAAATTTATTTTAATCAAATAAAATGGACACATTAATTTATATAATTTCAAGCATAATATAACTAAATCCAATATGAATAGTGATTAATGAGGTCAAATTAAAAAAATAACTAAATTGAACTTAAATGACTTGATATATGATAAATATATATATATATTTAGTTGTGTAATTATTGTTTTCCAAATATGTATTCAAAATATTTAAGGTTTCCATGAATTTTATAATCATATCTTACTATGTTGATATTACTAAAAGAATTATAATAGAGTGGATAAAAGTTGTATGCTTGATACTGATCATATCTTAACTGGGGTTCAAAAGAAGTTGAGTTATTTTAAATTTTTCATTTAACGAGGCTTTATATAGTGGTATTATACACTGAAATTTTTATAATTATATTATAAGACCTTGGTTAAGCTAGGAATAAGTTATCTACCGTATAAAAACATTTTTTATCAAATAAACTATTATATTTGGTATCATAATTGAGTGAAAAAAAATACTTTTTAGGATTCAAATAAATGAATTGAAAAGGATAATTTGATATTTGATTGGTTTCCATTTATTCATTATCTTGTGAAAAAATGTATGTAAATAAAAGAAGAAAATTATATGAATACATATGATACAACTAATGAAAAAGATTATTCTAAGAGAGTAGAAAAATTAATGAATGATTACATGAATCTTGTATATCGATTATGTGGTAATATATAAAATTTATAAGTTTTAATGTGACTTTATCTTTGGAATGCAATGCATATAATTTCGGCTGCTAAGATAAATTATTTTCTTATATTTTCTGAGGACTTATTTATTGATGATGAAAACATTCCCTCAAATCCTTTTATGGAATTGAAGTTAATTGAATAGATTAGATTTTCAAATAATAAATTTTATACTTTCCTAAAATATTACTGCTTATTTTGGGTGGAAACCACATCCCTAAATGATTGTAAAGAATTTGATACATCTCGATGGATGGAAAATGTCGATAGAACACCATCTTATGTGCCACAAAATGTAATGTAGAACTTTAAATTGATTCATAGGACTCATAATAATTAATTATTAGATGAAAGATTAATAAATATGTGATCACATAATGATTTTAAAAGTAAGAATAATGATGATTTGGTTAATCCTGAAGTTATATTAATATGGAAGAAATTTTATACATGATATCCTGATTTTGTAGCTGATGACTGTAATTTACAGTTGGGTATATCATGTGATTTTTTTAATATATTTGGTCAAATTCTTACTTTACACAACACACATACATTTATAATTTACATTTATAACCTTTCTCCATGGATGTGTACGAAAAACCTATTTAATTTCAAGAGTATATTTAGATATAGTATTTCTAATCATGGAGATGTAATAGATATATACTTGAAACATTTAATAAAATATTCTAAGTAGCTTTGGAATGTGGTTTTGTACACATATGATGATTCATTGAAAGATGTATTTTATATGTGTGCTGAGCTTATGTGTAGTATACATGATTTTTCTTCTTATGTAATGATTTATGAATAGATCGTGAAGGTTAAACTATATTGTACTAATTTTATGTAAAGTAAATGATATATAAGGATTTAATATCCTCATAGTTTCAATTTCATGGGATATCGATGATTCTTTTTGATGGATTATCCATATTGAAAAAATCATCCAAGGTTTGACAACACCATTGAGACCAATAATTGACCTCAGTGTATGTATGTAAGTGATGTGGTTAATGAATTTCGATATGAGAACATTTTTATATTTGAAATATTAAATGGAACATTGAAATAGAAATAATGTTACCGACAAATTAAATTATAATTGGAGGAAGAAAAGTATCATCTTTGATTTTCTTTATTTTTCAACTAATTTGATATATAAGTTTTTAGATTTTATTAACATTTATAAAAATATAAGCGATATTTTTATTTGAATCCTATAAAATGTTCACAGGAAGTCTAATGTTTATTTATGATCTTGACTTGACTTAAAGGTTTGGGGTATCATACTATAATTTTGTCATGAATGCATCATTCAAAAAAACTAGAAATTTTCCTATACTTATTATGTGATTATAAATTTAGAGAGAAAATAATTTTTATAAGTCTAAGATATTTTCAAGTTTCGTGATGATTATTTAATAAACAGATTAAAATGGTTCAAAATAAGAAAGGTGGAATTAAAATCATTGAAAAATCATGACTATGAAATCCTTATCCATAAATTGATTATAATAGAAATACATCATTTACTTTCCAATAATTTAATGGTATATATGATTCAACTATTTTATTTTTGTATATATCACTGTAATAGTTTTTTTAGTATTTCTTGAAGTAAATAAAGGCCTAAGAACCATTAATTATTTGCATGTTATAGAAATTTTTTTCTTTATCTTATTCTATTTTCATAATGTATCTTACTCTCTATATTCTAACTAAATTACTTCCTGGGGGGCCTATTTATTTTCATTAAATATATCCAAATAGAATAAATATGCATATAATTAAGTTTTATACTAGGAATATGAATAATTTTTAAAGTTCCATTATGAATAGTTATTTGTCTCAATGAAGTATGGATTTATAGTCAATGTATTTGGATGATGTGAATATGAGATTTAATAGGACAATGAGAAATAGAGATGACCAATTTAAGAAAATTTATCCCACATTTCCATCCTTGAGACAAAAGGGGTAATTCTTTGATCATATAAATTAGATACCTGGAGCCTTGAAGAGTGGGAGATCTCTTATGAGATTGTCTTTTTTAATAGAGATATGTTCGACAATTATGTCAAGTAAGTAATTTTAACATGTATACATTATCCCATAAAACATAATTGTACATATATCTTAAACATTGACTATATTTTTATATAGGTTGTTGGTCGGAGTGGATACTCAAGAGGGGGGTGAATTGAGTTCCAATAAAAATTTCTGTAAAAAATATTTTTCTTAAAATCCCCCTTTTAAAAAACAAGTTAAACTGTAGTGAATTTATACAAGTTGTGATAGTTCAATTAGTTTCTCAAATATTTATTAGGTCTCAGTTAATTTAACCATAAGATTAAATTTACTTTTGAAACTAACTTACTGGATCACAATAAGTATAAACACTTGCTAATTTAACTAGCTAATTAACATTAAAACAAATTGTATTTCAATGTAATTAGCAGAGGAATATAAAATATGTAGAATAAATTAGACTTAAACTAAAATGCACAGCATATGTAACCAATAGGTTCAGTCTCAAGACGAGACTTATTCCTCTCAAACAATTTATATAAACTGATCCACCCCATGGATCGGGGTAAACAACAATGAAACACTATCCAGGTACAAAGACCTCTACCACAATTATACGTGTGAAAACAAACAACAACTCACCGGCAATCCAGGTCTTACCTGACCTCTACCACTGTCCACAGTGGGGTTCAAGGAAGTTATAAAGTTTGAATGAGGATTTAGAAATCCTCCAGTTTAGCATAGGAGACAGTGTGTGTAAGAAATATATAGAGTATACACACTGATCGAAATGTAACCAATAGAATCACTAAAAGAATGGATAAGAGTTTAGAATGCTCTAGTGATGTGAAGTGCAGATCTGGACTCTTTTGATTTATCAGAAATGCTTCTGAGTCCTTTTCTGGTTTTTGTCTGAAAAACAGTGTTGTTTTCTTCCTTAGTTTTCAGGTTTAGCTTTACCAGCTTGAGTACATGAAGAGTTCATTGTAGTTCTTCACTCAAGATGTACCTTGTGTTCACCTCTAGAATGAGTGGCTTCATGTATGTCTAGTGATCTTCTAGTATGAACATTGCCTTTTTTGTGTGTGAATGAACCACTTTTCAATGATTTTCATCCCTTGCCTTTTACACCCTTCAAGTGCCTTCTTATTTCTTTTATTCTCTGCAATCTGCACGGTCTTTGTCCTTCCTTTTATAGCTTTCATCTCTGGTAAAAAGAATTATTACCTTTTTATGGGTACTAGGTATGGTTCCCTGACATGCCAACAATACACATTAAATAACATTGATTGCATTAAAATCAAAAAATATAACCGTTTCTTTAATAAATAAGTAATATTGAGAATGTAGAGTTTGACTGGTCAGTCTTTCATCAGTATCCTTCTATAGGTAGTGGTTGACTTTATGTAACAGTGAACTTCCATTGGTAGCTCTTTGATCATGTACCCGTAGTTCCTTGTATCAGTATATGTTTGAACATGTATCGGTAGCTCTTGCTATCAGTAGCTGTTTGATCTTGTATCAGTAGCTCTATATACCAGTGACTTCATCTATCTGTAGAATTTGCTTCTATCGGTAGCCCGTTTTGTATCAGTAGATTCATATCGGTAGACTTACTCTATTGGAAACTCTGGTGTAACAGTATCTTGTATCAGTAGCTTGATGTATCGGTGGCTTCGCTTTTGTATCAGTGATATCTGTATCGGTAGACTTATGCATACCGGTAGACTTTTTCTATCAGTAGCTCATTTTCTATCGGTAGCTGTCTTTATCGGTGGACTTGTACATACTGGTAGTTCTGCGTATCAGTGACCTTAGCTTATCGGTGACTATTTCTATCGGTAGACTAAGTACCGGTAGATCTGTATCAGTAGCTATAAGAAAATTAGTGACTAAATACTTATCTGTTTTATGAAGAACATATCCTATTGATTTAGAATTAATTCAAAACTTTTATAAACATAGATAAACATTGATTAACAAATTTCAAGGACTATTTTAATATTATTATCATCTTGATAATATAATATCATAGATCGAAAGAGATAATATATAGATAAACATTAATTTATCAAATTATGTGAAATCATAATTGGGATTATCAAAACAGGTGAGGTCAACAATCTCCCCCTTTTTGATAATAACAACTTATGATATAACAGTTTTAAAAAAATGATTAATTGTATCAGAGGATATAACATTAAATTCAATTGTATCAGAGAAAATAGTAAATTATAGATCATAATGTATCAGAGGTAGAATTAAATGCAATGGTATCACAGGTGCAAATCATAGTAGCTCTTCCTTAGATAATATTTCTCCCCCTTTCACATAAACGTTAGTATGCCCAGATATGGTTCCCTTTTATAATATTTCTCCCCCTTTGTGGTAATCAAAAATTGGGAAACAACAACGAGAAGAGGAAAAAAATGAATAAAAATAAATCCATTTGTATTACAAGGTGTAAAAAGGTACATGGAAATAAAATACAAGGGATTCCTATCAAATATCTTAGCCACCTAGAAAATCCATGTCCTCAATGTGAGATTTTCCCTTTGGATCAGAAGAGGAATCATACTATGTGGATGCAGGTGAAGTCTTAGGAATTACAGAAATGATCACAGGAGGCTGAGCCACTGAAACTGTTCCTGGACGGTACTGAGGAGTTCTTTGAGTGATCATAGGAGTAAGGCTTCGAATGGCTTGGGCTGGAGTCATCTGAACAGGAGAAGCAGTAGAGGCCGAGGTAGGTAAAGCTGGAGGTATAATCACTGGTCTAGTATCGACATGTATGAAATGTAACAAGAGATTTCTGAAATCTATAATGATTTCTCCTCCTCTCTTCATAGTAGATATGAAATCATACTTGTTCTCCATGAATTTCTCCAAGGCTGGAGTTAGTTCTCTTACCCTGCTGACTTTCTCTCTGAAGGCTTGATTAACATGAGGTAACTTCAGGTTTTCTAATAGAAGTTTGAAGTGATTGTTGAGTTTAGTTTCGTATAAATCCTTTCAAAATAGTATTATACCTTTTCTTTCTCTTCTTTCTGAGAGGCAGAGGCTTCTGTCATATTGTCTTGGACTATCTCCATTATTTCTCTAGTGGTATCTCTAGTAGAAATCACAACTTTGATCAGGTCAAATGAGTCCACAGAGCCACTGGTTGATGCTGAACCAATCTCCTCTTTCATCATAGCTCTAATCCGATCCAAATCTACTAAGGGTCTGGAGGAAAGAGAACCAACAAAGAAAGTTATTGTTTCATTGAAGTTTTTGGGTAACTCGTTGATGGGATTTTTGACTTGGGAATCCTAGGTGCTGACATGATCTTTCATAGAGGTTTTAAAACCTTCAAAGATTGATACAATATATCTCACAACACCTTTGACATAAGATAAATCTTTATCTGCTTGGGATTTAGAACTCATATAATATTCTAAAGAGATAATAGATTTCTTTAGATCATCAACACTTTCTTCCAATATAGACAGCTGATTCTGGAAAGCTATAACTTCATTAACTAGTTCATCCACAAAGGTAGAGACATTACAGCCGAGAGGGAGTTCAAAATATTTTTCTAAATTACTCATCTCTTCAATAAAGCGGAGCTTTAACTCAGCAACAGAGGCACCTAAAGTCTCTTTCAGCTCATTCTTTCAGGATTCAAGATCAGCCCTGGTGATCATATCTGGAGGTGCAACCAAAAAAGGTGATCTTTAAGATACTATACTAGTTACTGAGTCATTCATAATCGATTGAATTGATGACACCAGTGAATCTTCCATCTTCTTTATTTTCTTCACAAAACTAAATTTGATATTAGACTTGAGCTTGTCCAGATCATGCATTCAGACCACATATTCAGGTAACAAATTAGTCTTAACATCGAAACTGATTTTTGGTCTATTTAGAGATGCCTCATTATTAGAATCGGGATAGTCCAATCCACAAACCACAAAACCTGGGTCTTCTAACCAATCCTCAATATCAACAACCACTGAAACACTACCAAATCTGGTTTGATGCTCCCCCTCAACTGGTGCATTCTCTTGTACAGCAAGAGCATTCTCAGTAGGTATTTCTTCCTCAGAAGAATCTTCTACAATCAATTCCATCTTTGTAGTAGCTGCATCAGTAAGAGGATCCTCTAGATTAGGCACAAATCCTTCCATCTCACCCACTACTTCATTAGCAGGCACAACTGAGCTTCCAATCAATGGAATCAGACTTAAGAACATAGAATCAGAGGCTTCAAATTCATTTTCCCTTTCTTCTTAATTCTCAGGGATTGGATGGGATTCCTCATTAGTAGGAGTTTATTCTTCTAAAAATGTTCCCTTCCTTGAAGATACAATTTCAGCAGTAGGACTTGGGGGCAATTCAAGATCCCTTCCATCAGCCATAGAAGTCTCTTATTCATCTGTCTCATCACTGTACTCGGGTTATTCTTTATCAGGTCCTAGACCTAGATCCCTCACATCCTTATGTTTTGAAGGATGATCCACAGGATTGAATTTATCATAAACCTTCTTGTCATCATTAACCCACTATCCTCTCTATGGGTTCCAGTTTATCTTCATATATTTGCAAACTATGCTTGTGATATAGAAGTTATTCCTTACTACCACTGTCTCATCTTGAGACTCAGCTACCCATTTCACTTTGATCATTACTGAGATCATCCTAGAAAAGAATAAGGCATTAGTCTTTGATTTTGGCATGGTCATGTCCTCCATTTGAAACATTAGCAATCTGCACAGATTCACTTTCACACAATGTCTCACGAGATGCAGGAGATAGATATCCTGATACCTTAAATTCGCAAAGTACCCTCTCCATGGTAGTAAGAAATGCTAAAAAAAATTGAACAGCAATATGTTCTCTCCATCCATTTCAGTAGCCACCAATTGTCTTTGATTGCGACTACTGGTGAGCTCCTCTAGGGAAGTTTCATAACCAAATATATCACTTGTAGGTGGTATTGCATTAGAGACATATCCAAATACAAATTCATGTGGTACCCTCAGGAATTCAACCTACTAAAAGGATGAAAAAGATATATCCTTTCCATTCACAAAAGAAATCACTCGGTTCTCATCTTCTGAGTTCTCAAAACTCACAAACTCATAAAATTGTTTCACTAGCTTCAGATAGTGGGGGCCATTGTTGTTCGAAAATCAATCTACCCACTTTTGATCTTCCAACACCTTGATCACTTAAAATTTTCTAGCTAACAACCATTCCTAGCACAAATATTTTTCAATCACAGTAACTATATTTTGCAAATGAGGGTTCACTGGTCACCTCCCTGACCTTGTTCTACAAATACTACTTCTTGATTCAGGCTTGGACTTCAGCTTCTTTGCATTTGTCTCATCAGTGTCATCTCTGATGGTAGGAAGTTTTGTTTTTTCCATCTCTAGTTTGAGGGATTAAGGGTTTTCAAGATATTCAGGGGCTAAGGTTTGAGAGTAAAAGAAAGATTAAATGTATTGAGTAGTAACTAGGACTTAGTTTTATAATTTAGGAATCATAAAATAAATAATTAAAATAAAGTAAAAAAGGATACAAATTTTGGCGGCAGACAGAAGTTTAAAACATCGCGTACTCATTGGAAGGGTTTATCGGCGAGAATTCCTATCAGTGAGGTTTTCACATCATTGAGATTTTCACATCGGTGAGGTTTTCAAATCGGTGAGGTTTTCACATCGGTGAGGTTTTCACATCGGTTAGGTTTTCACATCGGTTAGGTTTTCACATCGGTGAGGTTTTCACATCCGTGAGGTTTTCACATCACTGATGTTTTCACATCGGTGATGTTTTCACATCGATGAGGTACTCGCATCGGTGATGTACTCCCATCGGTGAGGTACTTGCATCGGTGAGGTACTTGCATCGGTGAGGTACTCGCATCGGGGAGGTACTCGCATCGGCGAGGCACCTAACGATCAAGGTTAATCATTCCTAACTCATGTCTAATGTATCTTAGCCTATCCGAACATAAATGTTTGGTGAAAATGTCAGCTAATTATTGTTCAGTACCTATAAATTCAAGAGTAATATCACCTTTTTGGTAATGATCTCTCAAAAAGTGGTGCCCTACATCAATGTGTTTAGTCTTAGAGTGAGATACAAGGTTCTTGGAAATATTTATTGCACCAGTGTTATCACAGTTGATAGAAACATGCTCAAAATCCTATCCATATTCCAAAAGAGTGTGTTTCATCCATAGAATAGGTGTACAACAACTACCAGCAGCTATATACTCTGCTTCGGTAGTGGACAAAGCTATAGGATTCTTCTTTTTACTACACCAAGATACTACGAATTTTCCAAATAAATTACATGTTCCGGATGTACTTTTTCTATCCATCTTGCAACCAGCAAAGTCAGTATCTGAATAACTCATTAGCTCACAATATTTTCCTTATGGGTAAAACAAACCAAAATTTGCAGTGTGTTTAAGATACTTAAAAATTCTATTAACAACAAGTAAATGATATTCTTTTGGATTATCTTGAAATATTGCACACATACATATAGTAAACATAATATCTATTCGACTAGAAGTAAGACAAAGTAAGCTTCTAATCATACCTCTGTAACTGGTTTGATCTAGTGGTTTCCCAGTTACATATGCATCCAATTTACAGACTGTACTCATAGGAGTATAACTTTACTTAATACTATCCAAACCAAAACATTTTAAAATATCCTTTGTAAATATACTTTGATTCAAAATAATACCATTTTCATTTTGAAAAACTTGAAATCCAAGAAAATAGTTGAGTTCTCCCATTAAACTCATTTCAAATTCATTTTTCATACTCTTTGAAAAATCAGTACATAAAGAATGTTTAGAAGATCAAAAAATAATATCATCAACATAGATTTGTACTATCAAAACATCTTTAGAAATTATTTTAATAAAAAGAGTTGGATTAGCAATCCCTTTAGTAAAACTTTTTGAAATAAGAAAATTTCTAAGTCTATCATACCAAGATCTTATAGCTTGTATCAAACCATATAAAGCTTTGGATTGTTTGAAAACTCGATTTGGAAAATGAGGATTAGTAAATCTAGGTGTTTGTTCAACAAAACCATTTTCAATTATAAACCCATTTAGAGAATAACTTTTGACATCCATTTGATATAACGTGAAATTCAAATGAGCAGCATAGGCAAGTATAATCCTAATGGCTTCTGATCTAGAAACAGGTGAAAAGGTTTCCTTGTAGTCTATATCTACCTCTTGACTATATCCTTGTGCAACTAACCTAGCTTTGTTTCTAACTATATTTCTAGATTCATCAACTTTGTTTCTAAAAACCCATTTAGTGCCTATTGTAAAAGTGTCCTTGGGTCTGTCAACTAATTCCCAGACTCTATTTCTTTCAAATTGATTTAACTCTTCCCCATTACCCAAAATTCATCATTGATTGCATCATTGACACTTTTAGGTTCTAGGTGTGAAAGAAAGGCTTGATGTTCAACCTGATTCCTTAGAGAATCTCTAGTCTATGTCCCTTTATCAAGATTACTAACAACAACATCCAAAGGATGATTATTTAGAATCATAGTTGATTTATAAAGGTAGGACTAGAAATTTTAGGTTCATTTATAGGTTCGGGTTCAACAGAAGTAGATTCTAGAATATGTACAGAACTGGTTGTTTTTACAGCAGGTTCTTTAGTTTTATCATTAAGGGTCATGAACAGTCAAATCTTCTTCAAGATTTTCAAGAGAAGGCTTAGGTTCATGTGGATGAGTTTCATCAAACATGAAGTGAACATGTCCGTCCACACATTTAGTTCTTTTAATAAAGACTCTATAGGCTTTTCTAGTTATAGAATAAACAAGAAAAATTCCCTCATCACTTTTATAAGCAAACATGTCAAGATTATCCTTAGTATTGAGAACAAAAACATTCCAACCAAAAACTCTAAAATAAATAACTTTAGGTTTCCTATTGTTCGATAATTCGTAAAGAGTCTTCTTAAGAACTGATCTAATCAAGACTCTATTGATAATATAACAAGCAGTATTCATAGCATCAGCCCAAAAATAAATAGGCAGGTCATACTCATTAAGCATAGTTCTTGCAATTTCTTGAAGGGTTCTGTTTCTTCTTTCTACTACACCATTCTGTTGAGGTGTCCTACGGGAAGAGAAATTGGAACTCTAGCCATTGTTTGATCAATAACATTAATAATCTTGATTTTCAAACTCACGTCCATGATCACTTCTCAGGGTCTTAATCTTTAGTCCAATAAGGTTTTCTACAGACTTGGAGTATTTAATAAAGTAAGAACAAACTTAAATTTTGTGAGCTAATAATTATACCCAAGTACATCTAGAAAATTCGTCTACTAGGACATAGACATAGTGCATCCAATTTAAACTAGATCCTCTTGAAGGTACAAACAAGTCCATGTTAACCAACTCGAGTGGTTGAGAAGTTGAAACTTCTTTCTTTGACTTGAATGAAACTTTATGTTTCTTTCCCTTTTGATAGTGATTACAAACCTTGTCTGATGGAAATATAATCATAGGTAGGTCTCTAACTAAGTTCTTCCTAGTCAGTTTTCTAAGTGAATAAATGTTTTAGTGTCCTAATCTTCTGTGCCAAATCCAAAATTCTTTATGAAAAGCATTTAAACAAGTAACATTTTGTTTGGCTAAAGAATTAAAATCAATAGCATTAACATTTTCATTTCTCAATGCAGAAAATACTAAAACATTATTGGAATTAAAAACATTACAAAAATTATTTTCTAACATAACATTGAAACCATCGTCACATAACTGAGAAATACTTGGCAGAATATATTTAAGTCCATCAACAAAAAACATTAGAAATTAAAACTGAATTAATGTTACCAATCTGCCTTAGGCCAATGATTTTTCCTTTAGAATTATCACCAAAGATGACATATCCTCCATCAACCTTTATTAATCTTTTAAATCATGAATAATCTCCAGACATTTTCCTTGAACATCCACTGTCCAAGTACCATACCTTCTTGTGAGAACTCGTCAAGAAGGTCTCCTACAAAACAGGTTTAGATAAAAATTGATTTTGGTACCCAGATCTTCTTGGGTCCAGAAAGGTTAGAAAGCAAGGATTTAGGTACCCAAATTTGTCTTATGGGTCTCATATAATTTACAGAATTAATAGATTTTGAAAGATAAACTTTATTTGTTCTATAACCATATGAATACCTAGTTGAAGCATATTAATTTCCAGAACTAGAAATAGCATAATTTTGTCCAGATTTAATAATAAATCGAGTTTTAGTAAACTGTTTCTATCCAGGATGATAGCCTATTCTAGTTGTATACTTTAGTGCCACTTGTTTACGTAACATTTGAGTAAGTGTATATTTTCCATTTGTGAATTTTTCTATGTCATTCTTTAATTGATCATTGGAAAAATTTAGTTCAGTATTCTATTTTAATATTTGATCATTATTTTCCTTTTCAATCTCAAGGGAAGATTTAACAGTACTAGATAAAGCATGCTGTTTCATTATGGCTTTGTACTTTTCCTTAAGTTCATTAAAGGTCTCTTATAGAATATTAAATTATTCAAATAATTATTTACTAGACATATTTTCAGATTCAGAATTAGAATCAGAATCAACTCTAGAATAATATGAATTTAAAGCAGGAGGGTCCGATGTTACCTCAGATTTGTTTGTCATAAAACACATGTTAGATTTATGAGAATATTCATCCTTAGAAGAATTAGAATCACTTTAAGTGTCTTCTGAAGCACATGAAGTTGCATTCATTGATTTCTTCTTGAACTTCAATTTTGGGAAGTCTACTTTAATGTGACCTTTTCTCTTGCATTCATAGCAAAACACTTCATAACCCTTATCATCTTTCTTCCAATCTTTCTTCCAGTGTCCTTTGTTGTCATATTTACCTTTGTAGTTTGATTTTCTGAAGAATTTATTCTTCCTATAGAATTTCTTAAATCTTCTAGCTATTTGAGCCATCTCAGCATCACTGTCAGAGTCTGAACATTCACTTGTTGAGCTTTTAGTAGGTGTGTGAACTTTCTTCTTATCCTTTCTCTTTGAGGCAGTAGACTTAAAAGCCACTGAAATCCTTTTAGGTTCATCATCTTCTTATTTATTCACCTTGTGTTCTTCCTCATACATTATAAGCTTACCTATTAATTCTTTAACAGGCAGTTTGCTGATGTCACATGATTCTCTAATGGAAACAGATGTGCCTCTCCATCTTTCTAGCAAACATCTTAATATTATCATAATTTGTTCCTTTGCTGGAACAACTTTTCCAAGGGAGCTTATAGTATTGACAATCTAATTGAACCTGAGATACATGTCAGAAATGGGTTCATCATGCTTCATTTAAAATTATCATATTTAATAGTATGGGTATTTAGCCTCATTTCTTTAACATTGGTTGTTCGCTCATCAGAAACATCCAAAGTGTCCCATATTTCATAAGTAGTTTTACAAGCAGAAATGTGATTGAATTCTTCATCTCCTAAAGCATAGTACATGGAATTCATAGCTTTACAGTTATTAATGTAAGCTATTTTAGTAGGTTCATCCCAAGTAGTTCTATCAGTTTCTGGAATTTTCTATTGAGTCTCTATAGCAGTCCATATATCAAATACCATACTTTCTAAATGAATTTTCATAATAAGTTTCCACTGGGCATAGTTTGTACCATTAAAGAAATGTGGTAGGTTGGTAGCAGCACCTTCTAGTCTATTTTCCATAACAACAATTTAGAAAAACAGAGTGTTTTGAAATCCTGTATTAATAAAAAGAACCTCTGAGACCAAATGTTGGTCGGAGTGGATACTCAAGAGGGGGGGGGGTGGGGTGAATTGAGTTCCAATAAAAATATTTGTTAAAAATATTTCTCTTAAAATCCCCCTATATAAAAACATGTTAAACTGTAGTGAATTTATACAGATTGTAAAAGTTCAATTAGTTTCTCAAAGATTGATTAGGTCTCAGTTAATTTCATCCGAAGATTAAATTTACTTTTGAAACTAACTTACTGGATCACAATAAGTATATGCACTTGATAATTTAACTATCAAAGTAACTTTGAAACAAATTTTATTTCAAAGTAATTAGCAGCATAATATAAAATATGTAGAATAATTTAGACTTAAATTAAAATGCACAGCAGATGTAACCAAGAGGTTCAGTCGCAAGCCGATACTTAGTCCTCTAAAAAAATTTATATAAATTGATCCACACCCTAGATCGGGGTAAACAATAGTGAAAACACTGTCCAGGTACAAAGACCTCTACCGCAGTTATACGTGGGAAAACAAACAACACCTCACAGGCTGTCCAAGTCTTACTTGACCTCTACAACTGTCCAAAGTGGGGTTCAAGGAAGTTATAGAGTTTGAATGAGGATTTAGAAATCCTCCAGTTTAGCATAGGAGATAGTATGTGTAAGAAATATACAGAGTATACCCATTGCTCGAAATGTAAATAATAGAATCACTAAAAGAATGGATAAGAGTTTAGAATTCTCTAGTGATGTGAAGTGCAGATCTGGACTCTTTTGATTTATCAGAAATTCTTCTGAGTCCTTCTCTGGTTTTTTCTAAAAAATAGTGTGTTGTTTTCTTCCTTGGTTTTCACATTCAACATTATCATCATGAGTACATGAAGAGTTATTTGTAGTTCTTCACTCAAGATGCATCTTGTGTTCTCCTCTAGAATGGGTGGCTTCGTGTATGTACAGTGATCTTCTAGTATGAATGTATCTTTTTCCTTTTGTGTGAATGCACCACTTTTCAATGATGTTCAGCCCTTTCCTTTTACACCCTTCATGTGCCTTCTTAGTTATTTTATTCTCTGCAATGTGCACGATATTTTTCTTTCCTTTTATAGCTTTCAACTCTGGTAAAAAGAATGATTACCTTTTTATGGGTACAAGGTACGGTTCCCTGACATGCCAACAATACACATTAAATAACATTGATTGCATTAAAATCTGAAAATATATCCGTTTATTTAATAAATAAATAATATTGAGAATATAAAGTTTGAATGTTTAGTTTTTCATCAGTAGCCTTCTGTAGGTAGCGGTTGACTTTATGTAACAGTGACCTTCCATCAGTATCTCTTTGATCATGTACCAGTAGCTCCTTATATCGGTTACTATTTGAACTTGTATCGATAGTTCTTGGTATCGGTAGCTGTATGATCTTGTAACAATTGCTCTATATACCTGTGACTTCATCTATCGATAGACTTTTCTTCTATCGGTAGCTCGTTTTGTATCGGTAGCTTCATATTGGTAGACTTACTCTATCGGTAACTCTAGTGTAACAACACCTTGTATCAGTAGCTTGATGTATCAGTGGCTTCTCTTCTATATCAGTGATATGTGTATTGATAGACTTATTCATACCAGTAGACTTGTTCTATCAGTAGCTCAGTCTCTGTTGGTAGCTATATATATCGGTGGACTTGTACATACTGGTAGATCTGTGTATCGGTGACCTTGGCTTATTGGTGACTATGTCTATCGGTAGACTAAGTACCGGTAGATCTGTATCAGTAGCTATAAGAAAATTAGCGACTAAATACTATTCTATTTTATGTAGAACATATCTGATTGAGATAGAATTAATTCAAAACTTATATAAACATAGATAAACATTGATTAACATATTTAAAGGCCTATTTTAAGATTATTATCATCTTGATAATAGAATATCATAGATTTAATGAATAAATATATAGATAAACATTAATTTATCAAAGTATGTGAAAGCATAATTGGGATTATGAAAACAGGTGAGGTCAACATAGGTAGTATAAAAAAAATTATAAGTATATTTTATCTATTTTTACCTTTGAGAAGGAGAGAGACCTTTCGAATAATTTTTTCTCCTGATAGTTTAAAATCAAATGTTTGATAATTAATTTTATAAAATAAATAATAAATAATAAATTAATATTAATATTAATATATGTTTAATGTGTTGAGTTTATTGGTTGACTATGTCTATCATGAAATAATAGTGTTTACCTTTGGGTCAAATAATTTGGTTCATGATTTCAAATCACCAGTGATCATTGGTAATAAATTTATTACAACTAATTGCGTAGTGAACATGATAACAACACATAGTCGTTTTATGTAAAATAAAACAAAATACCATTATTCTAGTTCATTATATAGCAATATTTGATACAAAAATTTGTTTTATTATATTGTTTTTTATAAAATACTAATATGTGATTATTAATCCCTTGGTTAATTCACAACGTTGAACTGAATGTGATTTTATTTAATAGTACAATAAAGAATCATTATTAATGAAAATGGATTTAGAGTTATTACCATGAATTTATTCTTTAAAACCCATGATCCATATATTTTTCATTAAGGGTGATATAGGTTTTTTATGTGAAGGATCATCGAATAATTAATGTCAGTTTCATTACTAAGGTGATCACGAGACAATTTTTTGATATATTTGTGGATGAAATTGGGACCATAGTTTCCGCTATTGGTCTTGATCAATATGTTCTATATGATGAATCAATGAATTAAATAATTATAATTTTATTCTTAACCTGTAATAGTGGTTATTAATGTTTAGGGAAAACAATGTGTGATTTCAGTTTATTTATTTTATCTCAACCTGGGTTTTTTAGGTTGGTACTATTCAAATCAGTTTTATTTGGTTTTGTATGATTTATCTTGAAAAGGGATTCATTTTTATGTTTTGGTTTCATTTTGGAATGGTAAATTTGTTTTTTTGGTTTAATTTAATAATATTTACTTCATTTTCCAAATAGGGAAGTTGTTTTAAACAATCTTTATCTATAATTAAACTATTTAAAAAACACTATTTGATTCTATTTAAAATAATTTTTAATATATATCTTGGACATGAAATATTTTTAGATCTTTTAGTTCTTATATATAATTTATAAGGCCACCTAATTATTTATTATTTATATCTCATTCTATCTAATTTCTACATGAATATTTTCTCTTGGCAACTAGCTATCGATGCATTCTACACATTTTATCTTGGCCTAGTTTATGATTTCATCCTTGATAATTTCCTTTACAAACCTTATTTTCTGAACATTAAATGAATATTATCTCCAAAATATTCTCCTCATCATGGGATGTCAATTTAACATTATTTACATCAGTTTTTTTATTAAGATGTGAGTGAGATTCAATGACTAAAAAAACTTTTTATTCAATTAGAAGGATATTCCGATCAATGGTAAAGGATGTTTATCTTATAAATGTTTTTTACAATAATTTCTACCTCATTACTCTCTTTTCCCCCTCATTTTTTATTTTTTTATTACTCGATTTTTTTCTATAGGGTTTCCATGGTTAATAATTTTTAGAGGTTTCTCCGTCATTTTATTCGTCATTGTTTATTTGATCATCTTTTTTTTTAATTTTAGTGGTTTTTTTTATATTTTTATTCTTCACTATTTGTTTAATCTACTTTGTGGTGTGATTTATGAACTAATTATACAAACATGGGTTTTGAATCTATTTTAAGTTGATTTTTCTAGATCTATAGATAAAAAAAATATTTTATTATTGTATTGGATGTGATGATTTTGTTCAAATTGAAAGTTCATTAACTATTTTTCTATGATTCAAAAAATATTGTTTGTATTGTTTTGAGTTATGTGCTATGAACTTTTGAATTAAAGATAAACTATAATCATTATTTACAAATAAACTATGAGTAAAATTACTAGAGGACAACCTAAAACTAATTTAAACTTCACTAAATTTTCACAAAGTGGATTTAAACAATGCTAAAATAGATTTAAACTTCACTGAAATTGGTGTAAATATATTTCATTAGATTTCAAAATATTCTACTAATACTAGTTGTGGTAGTATGTGTAATTAAATTAATATTTGATTTTTATTGATCAAACAATATAAATATTCTATCAAATTTGGTTTTATTCTATTTATTTCAATAAAATTCATATAATTCCATTTCATTTATGTTTATTTGATTTGGTTTCTTTGAGTTCATGTTGGTATGGCCTCGATTGGACCTAATTGAACAAAATAATAGTAAGGATCCACTCAACATAAATAAAAAATAAAAAAAATGAGAAGAAAAAAAAACAAATAAAAACTAAAAAAGGAAAAATGATTTATATAAGAAAAGAAATAATAAATATATAAACAATGAACAAATAAAAAATGAAATAAAAAAATTGAGTAATAAATATTAATAAACAAATAAAATAGTATCATTCTCTTTGAACTAAAACTATTTAACCCAACCAAATTTAACCCAAATAAAATTGAATCAAATAAATTTTAATCGAATCAATCTAAACTCACATAAAATAAACCAGACGATCTTAAACATATCCATCTTAAATGAAACAAATATAATGATAAATCAAAGATAAATAAACTTACTTGAAACAATCCAAATTGAATCAGATTAACCCAAACTAAATTGGAATTAATTTAAAATATAATATGAAAACAATATCTTACTCATGTTTGTCATGCTAATTATTATAATATGGTTATTTTATTCCGGGAAATCTTTTTTATTTCCAATAAATATTACATGATTATGTTATATTACTACATATCCGTTATTTGGATAAAAAATGTGTCTTACCCATTAATAATTAATCTCTAATTAAATGGATATTTATTTTCCAATGTATGAAATGAAAACTATTAAAGAGATACATGGGAAAAGAATATCCTAATATGATTGATGCATGAGATAGTTTGACATTTATCTTTTTCCATCCACTATGTGCATTGTATTTAAAATATATATCAATTAAATTACATAAAATATCACATAACTAATGACTCTTATATTTTAATATTGAATCAATATAATTGAAATAACAGTTTCAAGCTAGACTCATACTAGTGGTAACCAACTAGACAGTTTGAGGGGGTGGTACAAGTATAGAGACCCACATTTTTCATGCATAGATATCACATATTAATAGAAGAATATTCATTAGAAAAGATAATTATCTATTATATAATTGTATAGTTCTAGTATCATTAGAAACAAGGATATATAAAAAATGGTTCATAAGTGAACTACATCATCTACCACTAAGTTATTAAAAACTAAAACCTTTCTTAGACTCATAATACTTAATAACTTTATTCATAACCTAGGGAAAGGAAACATAAGAACGTGTGAGCTCATATTTTTATTAAGGGTAAACAAGGGAGATATAAATGAACACATAAGTATAACATGAGAATAATGGTATGAGAATATGATCATAATATTTGAAAACCATACCCTCCATATCATAGATCATAATCTTAAGACATGGAATAAATATTGGTAGCCCATAAGATATGAATCATAAAGGAATGAAATAAAATAATCTGAGATATAATAACATTGGAATAAGGTGTATATTTTTTCGTACATAGAGGAATATAACATTTTTTGTGAAGGATACACACCAAGACATTCATAACATATTAATCTTGGGATAACAACATGTGTACCTACTTTGGTCTTGAGATAAACTCCTATGTATCAGGATTTGGATAATATCATTTATACTCTTTGAGCTCATAGAAAAGTAATATTTACCCAATTCATAAGAGGACTATTTAATTTTGAGCTCACCTATAACATAATTAAAATAAAAAATATTTGTGACACAAAATCATTCATCGTGTCATAACCAGTAAAAATTAAATAGGTTTTATAAAAATTTCATACATTTTTTTAAGAAGTGGGAGTGGTTAGAAGATTCATTGAATATTAAGGAATTGAACATAGGGAAGTAGTTAAGTGGATCCTCTATTATCTCAAAGGTTCTGGAAGTTTTACTCTTTATTTATGGAAAATGAATTATTTCAGATATTTTCTTATTCAGACTTTGGAGGAGATTTGAACCCTTAGATGAGTACTAGTGGATATGTGTTCACTTAAATAGTTATGTTTTTGAGTTATATGTAGAAACTTAAATCAATGGCTTTACATTCAATAATGGAAGTGGAATATTTTTCATTAATGGAAGATGGTATGAAGTTGATTTAGATAAAGGGGTTGATGTAAGATCTCAGATGTAGGAATAATCATGAGGGTCTATTTTACGATTCATAAAATCTAATTCACCAAGCCAAAAATATAATGTTTTACTCCATGAAATAGTATGTTTGGTTGGAGTATCACTTCAGCCATAATTTTATAGAGTATGTTTTATAGGAAATCAGGGAAGGAGGATAGAGTTTGGAATTTTAAGGATATCATAACTATGGTTATATTCCAGGATGGGTTAAGTCATGTTGTACCTTGGTGTTTCTAAGATGACAAGAAGCATGATGGGAGAACATGATGGTTCTCGACATATAAAAATTTAGTCTAGCCTATGCACAATGAAGGAATTTTATTAAATATAATGAATAAATCATAATAAAATAATTAAAATGACACATCTCATCATTATATCAAAAGAACCATACTATAATAATTCTAAAACTACAGATATGATATTTTCATATTAAAATTATAATTAATTTAATAACAAGAAATTAACTCATCTTTTTAGTACCTTCATTAATGTAGTTGTTGATCATTTGAACCTATGTTCAGTTGTGCTATCATTTCTTTGTGTTATCCAATGTAGAATCCCCCTCATGGTGACCCACTCATTCTCCTTTTGTCGTGAAGCATCATTGAAGGTACTCTAGATGCTATCATGGGATTACAAGTCATCTTCTGTTGCTCACCTTTGGTAAAAACAAAACACTTTGGATTGGAAGGATATTTTTTTTGTTCTATCTATTTTGAGTTAGAAGATGGAGGTGGAAGATATTCATTTAATCTTCAGACAAAACCCTAGAGAGTTTATTTGTGGAGATAATTATCTAGAGAGTAAATTTTTGTGTAAAACTTTCATCAAACCCTAGTAAATAATATAAACTGGTATTTATAGTACTATGTTAAATAATAAATAATTGTATATAGGCCCTTAACATTATATTATTCTTTAGTGATCCCCATTTTTTATAATAATTATTATATTATTATTATTATATTATTTGCGCGCACATAACTCATGGATAAAATCAATCTAATTTTTATAAATAAATAAATATTTGTTTGTTTAAATGATATTTAATATGTCTTCCCCATAGAACCTATTAACTCAGTCTACATTTCTTCTTCCACCTATACCAAACCCTGAATAATAAATATTATTCATTCAATTAATAAATAAATATTATATTCAGTATCTAGTGAATAAATATTTTTTTTAACAGTCAACTCACATAAATTCATGACCTAATATATAAGATCAATAAGTTATGAATAAATATTATTCCCCAGTCATGAGAAAAATATTAATTCTAATAATTCAAATCCAATAAAATTTATTTAAGATCATGGGAAACACTTAGTGTATTACGTTCCAAGCCTCTCCCTCTGTGGATTTAAGTGGGTTTTCATAATGTCTATATAAGTGTCTAGTAATATGTAAATGAACCCATAGAGGAATCAATTAATTTCTCATTTACTATGAACACATATAAACACTAATTGTGTAATATGATACCTTTTTTTGACATCTAATCTAGTAGGTTTCATACATCAATTCATCATCCTATAAGATTTATTTTTATTTATTTATGTTAGAGAAATTAATTCAATAAAATACACCCCATGTAAATGGATTTATCATAAAGTTCCATTTCACTGAAAGTGCCAGAGATAGGCTCTTTTAATAAATCAGAATAAAAAAAACCTTTCTTAACTTATTCATTAATATCATGTAACAAGAAATGAAAAATGGGATTGGGGCCTATGGGATTGGTGGATATGGAGTAGGGAGGGTCTGATTTTTTAACCATTAATATTGTGGGACAAGGTGGGTTGAGGTCATGTGGGTGTGGTCCAATGTGGATTCATTCCATGTTGGTGTGGGCTTTCCCACATTATAAATTAAAAAAAATCGTATAATGTATGCTTCTTTAACATATTAAATATTTAATAAAAAATTACAATTAAACCATGAAATATGATTTTCCACTATAATGGTCATACTAATTCACCATCCATTTAAATGTGAATATTAAATAGCTCTATATTTTTTAATATTAAATTATAATAATTATAAAATAATTTTTTACCATTTTCATATAGCATGTTGTCTCACCTCTCAAAAAATGGAACCCATTTATTATTCACATGGTTTCAACATTAAAATTGTTATTACCATCATAATTTTTTTGTGGAATAAATTATTATTATTATTTTATAATATCTTATTGTTAAAATAATAAAAAGGGATCATTAATCTCAATAGAACATTAACTAGCACCTATAAAAATGGTTTTCACTTGTAGATTCATTTTTCATTCATAGATTTGACTGTTTACCTCATTATAACAAAAACATCAAAATTTATATCCCCTCATCGATCACTTTCCTACTTGGAATCACTATGGTTTTCCACCATTACAATTTCCTTGTATGTCAGCATCAACCTACACAAGAGTTCTCTACAGCAACCCCTAAAACACTATCTATTTATGATCCATACTTATCCACACAAATAATAATAGAAATGGTAATAAAGAAAATAATTGAATGATTATTGTTTATAATTTGTTTTAAAAAAATAAGGGAAAACCCACACAATCCCTCGGGAAACCCACAATCTTATGCAGGGCGAGGTGGGATTGATAGTTTTTGTTTAAATCATATATGGGATTTTTTGGGAAATCCTACGTGGGCTCAAACCCATGTGGGATTAGACATCCCCGTTACACCCATCCCATTTTTCATTACTACATATCACTTTATAGGGTCAAAATGGAATTTTCATAAAATATGAAATTGTATGATCTAATCCCAAACATTCCATAACTGATCATATTTAACACAATTTGAAGAAATTATATCATTTATTAGCAATAAAATAGCCATTAAAAATGTGTTTTATCAACTTCCCTATACCTACCATTTTTCACTCTTCGAGAAAACCTCATATCATGAATTCTAAAAAATTGTGACAATATATGAATGTTCATATTCCTCAATCCACAGTGGAAATATAATAAAAGTAAGAATACCATCAAGAGTTGATCTCAATAATGTTTAATTTCATTGTCTCATAAATTTTATCAAAATTAAATCCAATGAGATTAATGACACTAATCCTATATAAGAAAGTCATGGGCCTACTATGTTACTAATTCCCCACGTATTTGTTCCAACCATTTCATGATAATATCTCTACCCTTTATTCTTATATTCATTTCACATAAAATAATTCTTCTTAACTAGTGTAATTCATAAAAAAATGGTGTACATTACTTTGCAATAAAATTTTAAGACCCACTCACTCAAGCATTCCCGAAATTCAAACCTTAATATCCTGAAATAGATATCCCCACATGTTGTACATTTCTTCACTCTCCAAATATTAAGATAATATATATAATTTTTTTTATTCTTTTTTATTTTTTTTTTCTTGAGGGAGTAAAACTTTTGGATATCACGTACACACCCAGTGGTCAATTTGATATATTAATGGAGGTGATCAAAAGAAAAATGAATGTATAGATCAACCATTAATATAATATGAATTTTTAACCGAAATTGGATATTCCTTCAATTGAGTTAAATTTTCTGAAAATTCATTGTTTTGTGAAAATTTGTGTAGAGAAATAAATGATTCAATTTACCATGATTAAATACCACAAATAATAATGTGAAATTCTAAAAGGTTTATATAACGACCAATCATATCAATGATGACTTCCATTTTTATAAAATAACACTAAATGATGAAATATTTTTCATGCTTATCATGTTACCAATTAATTTTTAAAACAGTAATTATTCTTATGTTCCACATGTAAATGATCATGTTACATGATTTATTTTCCATTATTTTTTTATGTTTTTTGT
The DNA here is from genome assembly GCA_963277665.1 of Viscum album. Lineage (NCBI taxonomy): Eukaryota > Viridiplantae > Streptophyta > Magnoliopsida > Santalales > Viscaceae > Viscum > Viscum album. The sequence continues at coordinate 2,134,466,758 of OY728145.1, forward strand.
TTTTTTGATAATAAGAAAAAACACACAAAATAAAAAAAATAAAAAACCTAAATAAACTACCCTAAACTTTTGTCCCTCCCCCACAGATAAAATATTTTATTTTTCTCAATGTGAATCTATGATATGATAAATGAATATAAATTTATAATTTTAAATAGGAAAAATAATATAAAAGTGAAAGGGTTAGGGAAACCTGATTTTCTCAAGTGATGATTGGGTCATGCAGTGTGATGAAATCAACTACATTGGTGGGAAGTCCCTTAATGTATTAATTTAAACTTTTACAATTGAATATAAAAGATCCTTCATGTCTCCTATTGTGTAACCTCCACTTAAAGATAAAGAAAAACATTCGATAAAACATAAGTCCCAACCATATACAACACAACTTACCTGGAATCATCTTCAATCATGAACTATAGAGGAATTTATCTCCTACATGAAACTACATTTTGGATAATTCTATCACAGTATTCTTCAAATGATTCCTCGTAAAGTCTTGAGTTATCATATGATGACAACATAATCTCCTCATGCTCTTGAATTTACATCATCCTTTGATCTCCAACTCGTGCAAAATCCATGTTGAATTTATTTATATCCTAATATGGCCAATGCTCGACCTCCATGGGAATTTTAAATGCTTTCCCAAAAAATAATCATGTAATGGGACATACCAATGGGACTTTTTAATTTCTCCATATAGGCCTATAGAACACCATCGAAGTGCTTTCTCCAATGCTTCATATTCGGCTACATGGTTTTCTACAAAATTTGTTTTCACTCCCTCTTCGAAACCTAGATCTATCCATTTGTTTAAGAGTGGTATAGTGTAGAAGTTTTATCAACTAACCCATACTTTTAAGGATGAAAGAAAAAATATGATTGAAAAGTGAGTCCCTTAGTCATACATTAAGGCCTTTGGTACTCTAAACCTATAGAAAATTTAAGCCTTGACAAAAATATCCATAAAATGAGAATCATCATTCTTGGTGGCCATATCCGGCACCCATTTTCTAACATAATCATCAAGGGAAGTAATTTACATGAAACCAAATGAACATGAGAAAGTACCCATAAAATCAATTCTCTGAACATAAAAAATATTACAGAATAATATGGGTTGTTCGGGAATCACATGTCTCCTAAAAATGTTTCTAGTGTGCTAGAAACATATGCATGACTTACAAAACACATGAGCATCATAGAACAATCTAGGAAAATATAATTCATAGGCTAATATTTTCCTTGTTTTCTGTTGGGATCCAAAGTTTCCACCAAATTAATGTGTATGAAAAGAATAAATAACATACAAAAAATCATGATGGAGAACACATATTCTAATGACTTGGTCACTACACATGCGCCAGAGGTAGGGATCATCCGACACATAAAATATAGACTCAATTTTTAATTTTTTTGTTTTTATGTTTATTTAAATATGTAGGAATTTTAGAGGCAACAAGGTAGTTCACTAAATATACATATCAAGGATTCATACTTGATATTACATAAAGATTATCATTGGGGAATGTGTCCCAAATGGATACAAGTTCCAAGGTTTCACACTTTAGTGTGTTAGTAATCCTAATCAAGTGGTTTTCCACCATGTTCTCTTACCATTATTATTCGTTATCGAAATATAATTTTTTATTAAGAAGGATCACCCATCAGAAAAGTTTGTCCTTTTCTTTTGGATACTTCAAAAGGTACCTCATAGCTTCATGGTATGAAAAAATACTTTAAATCCCAATAAATATGAAAAAAATTTATCTAAAGAAAATATAATATCAAGAAAGTCATTTTGTATTGTTGTTTAACTTTATTGGGATGAATCCAAAGTACACAATGAATAATAAATAAAAAGGGACCTCCCTTCCAACCTTTGAGATAATACAACTCCAACTGTGAAGATGCAAATGTTATACATAAGCTTTAAGGGAATATCCCACAATTGGAGATACGTGATCGATCGTGTGGTCAGAAATTTTTTTAGCTCATCAAATGATATACTAAATGAATGATAAAAAAAATCAATATCTTTTTTAAGAAATTGAGATAAGGGTTGTGTGATCTTACTAGAATATCTGATGAATCGTTGATAAAATCTTTCATTCCCTAGGAATGATCTCACATCACACACACACATGAAGGATATGGAATGGATGAAATAATATCTACCATATATCTATCAACCTCTATTCCATGTTTTTGAACTAAATTCCCTAATAAAATTCCATTATCTACCAAGAAATGAAAATTTTTCAACATTCAAAACCAGATTATTTTCAATAAAATGATTCAAGACATTTCGTAAACGAAAGATACATTCATCAAATAAAGATCCACACACTGTAAAATCATCCATAAATACCTCCATGTAGGTCTCAATGAAATCTAAAAAAATACTCACCATGCACCTATGGAAGGTACCTGTGTAATTCAAAAGTCTAAATAGAATCCTTTAATAGGAAAATTTTCTGAATAGGAAAGTTAATTTTGTCTTCTCCCAATCCTAAAGATCTATAGGAACCTAAAAATATCCAAAAAATACATTCAAGAAACAATATTAATTCTTCCTATCTAGTATCCCAAGTATTTTATCAATAAATGGGATGGTGAAATGGTCCATTCGAGTTGATTGATTTAGTTTAGAATAATCAATACACAAATGAAAACTTTTTTTCACCCTCATGTTAACTAACTCCTATCTATAATTTCTAAAAATAGTAACACCACTTTTATTAGGCACAAACTGAATAGGACACACCCACAGATAATATGAAATGGGATAAATGACACCTTACTCAAGTAAATTTTAATCTTCTTCTTTAACAAGTTCTATAATAGTGTATTAAGTCTCCTTTGTGGCTTCAAAATAGGTTTAGCCCCATCCTCCAAAAGAATATTATGCATGAATATAAAGGGGATGATACCTGATATTCCAGCCAACATCCACCCGATTTCCCTAATGTTCTCCCTCAATATATTCAAATATTTTTCCTCATCTTCAAAAGGGTTATTGTTAACAATTGTAATAGGTAATCTTTCACCACTCAATAAGCATGATTATTAGAGATTTTGTGTCAATGACATGAGATCCAATTTTGGGGGTGATGTATCGACAGATACATTGAAGGAACTAAAATATGAGCCCAATGAAAATCAGTATCAGAATAGGCATAATCAGAATTAGAGAATAATGCTTGAAATCCTTTATCAAACACAACAGTCATGTCATAGTTCGAGTGAACATGATCAAAATTAGAATATAAACCCATATCAAACTCAAATACCAGAGAGGTTTGTGCATTAGAAATAGTGTGAAAGTGTCTTATACAAAAAAAATTAACCAATTCTAATAATATATCTAAGCATAGGAAAATAAATATCCATGGGGTTTTTACATGGTGGTTTAAAATGGGAGATAAAAAAGTAGAATGGTCTTTTAAGGGGAACTTCATGGAGTCCATAACATTAAATATCACAACTTAATTGCTAAGATCCCTGGAAAGTGTACACTCATGGACATTTGTGATAATTTTATAGTTTTGAGGAAGGGCCTACCTATGATAATGGAAGCATGATAATTTACCTAATCATTCTCTTTGTAAACCACATAGAAATATATTGGAAAGATCTTGTCTCTTACTTGAACAAGTAAATCCTCAAGGACTCAATTTGAATATGTTGTATCTCTATTCACCAACCACACAACTACTATCTTTGGTTTCAACTCAAAAACATTTAAATAAGAGAATATAAAGTGATACATGGCATTTATGTAATCTCACAAATCACATTTATCATTATAAAAGTGTAAATCCCCTATGGTTCATGGGATGGTGAATATCCCAAGATCCATGAAATTTGTTGTAACTTCATGATTTGGTGTAATGAGTGATAAAATATTTCCTTCTAATATTGATCCACTCATTTAAATTAATCCATTATTTATTAGTAAAAAGTTATTTTAAGAATTTTTCATACCTTGGTACATTCTTAATTGCCTCAATAAGGGGGAGGTTTATCTCAACATGATTGATGTGTCCCAGACCTATTTTTTCACTGCCTCCATAGACATTTTTTTATTGTAAAAATATATTTTGAAAGGGAATGATTTTATGGGGAATTTCATCAACTTGCTTCTTACCATTTCGATCATGATTTGGTTTCTTAATGACTGGTGATAATGGGGAAATCTCCTTGGGTAGGGAGAATCTTTGTGGACTTCTATGAACACATTTCTCGATCTTTTGCTTCAAATTCCTCAACATGATAGAACTAACATTACCCATTGGATTTTTTGTGGGTTGAGAGGGTGGGTTTCCATAGTTCTTTCTTACCATTTCATGGATCGAATTTGAAATATGACTCATTTGAATCTTTAGATCCCTAAAATATATTCATAGAATATTCACCTCATTGTTTTGATTGAGAAGTTTTTGATTCAAAATATCATCAATGAAAAAATATAACATTTCTTAGGTATTCAATATTTTAACTTATTGATTCATAGGATTCAAATCCCTTTTAGGTTTATTGAAAAACCTATTTATAAGGTGGAGGTTTTCAGAAGTCTTATTGAAAAGGATCCCTTTGTGGTAGTTCTGAACTATACCTAAAATCTGAGTGATCATTCAATCAATGATTCTAATTTGTGTGAACGAATCATAATTATTTTATAGGGGTGAATATTTTTTTTATGATATGGTCTCCCAGGTAATAGGATTATGGAATCCTATGTCTCTTGTAATTGGGGGAAACAATCATTTGGATGGTCTATTTTAGTAAAAATTCAGGGATGCCTTGCAGTAGTGGGTTGGGATATCTTTTGAGCTAAAGAAATCTATCTCACCATAGTGGTTAATTCATCCAACAAAGTATATATTAAATCATTTTACAGAGAATAAGGACTTACCTGATGAACTCCTTTAACATTTAGTGTACCTTAATAACCAAATTACAAGGATTTTCGTGCCATCTTGTCAATCAACCCATGTGAAACTGTTGGTGTTTCTTTGACCAATGGCAGTACAGCTACATCATCCAACATACTCTTCTCCATTGGTGGGAGAACATCATATAAGTATATGATGAGGATTTTATAATTGAATTTGGTAATGTGGGATGAATTCACACAAATTCTTGAATCTATCCCATTAATTATACATTGAATCCCCTTGTGGTTTCTTAATCCCTGATATATCTTTTTGAATATAGGTTGTCCATGATGTTTGAAAAAAGATTTGTAAGAAAAGAGGTTTCAAATTATTCTAACATGATACATTATCAGGTTGTAAATAATACATCCAATCCTATATTGTTCCATCAAGTGAGAATGTTAATTATCTTAGTTTTATTTTATATTTTTAGACATTTATTGGTTTGAAGGTTGAGAAACCCCCATTATATTATTTTAGATGTTTTTTAGGATCCTCTATGGGGAGTAAAAGAAATTTATGAAGAATATATATCAATATAATTATTAATTCTATGTATGAGTGAAGTATTGGGTATCTAATAAAATTTAGTTTATAGTAAATGTTTGGTTCATTCAATTTTCGAATGGTTCTATTAAGTTCATTATTATTATTTGTAGCCATTGTTTCTAGTTTTATGTTTGATTCAAAAGTTCTTCCAATTTCAATGTTCCCAAAGTAAAGGAATTCCACAACTGGGTTAATATTGAAACTTTACATAGGTAGAGATTTTATGATTTGATCCCTAAGGATATGTTTAATCTCAGGGTCAAGATTAAAGAGACACTCATGAAGAGTTCATGTCATAAATCAATGAAAAATAAAATTAATAAATTTGGACCATAATAAAAATATAAAATGTTTGATTTGATGATCTAGAAAAAAGGAGATAGGGGAAATAATTAAGAATGAATAGAAGAAGATAGTGAAATAAAAGTGAATCAAATACCTCTAATTGGTATAATAAAATACTTACCTCCCTGAAAATAGTTCCAATTTAAAAGGTTATTTCATGGGAGATCTCAAATGATGTTTCGTTATTTAGGTGTAATAGAGTGGTTGACCAAGGTTGTCTCTCAAAGGAGGATGTAATTAACAAAACATATTAAAGGTATTTTAAAAATAAAATAAATGCATTATTTAAATGTATGGGAGAGTTTATCATTAATAGAACAAGAATAAATATTATTTAATAATATTGTAAATTTTTGTCTTTTAAATGAGATTGAGAAAACACAATGAGATTATGTTTTTTAGAAAATATTTCATAAAGGCATAATCAATATAAATCTACCAATTAAATTAATTATTAATAATTATAATTAAAATTAAAATCCACTTAATTATTATCTGCTAATTTTTTATTCCTTGAACGCTTGGATAATTAACTTTACCACAAAGATAAAATTAATTAAACCCTAGTCGATCTTCAAAACATGAAATCATATCACCCTATTTTGATTTTCATTCTATGTCTATCTTATGGTTGGTGGTAAATTAAGACATATATTAATTCAAGAAATTATTATGAATTTAATTAGTTATTTTATTTGAACTCTACAAATTGATCATGTTCTGTTACTTTTTACCGATTAAGAATACTTTTCCAAAATTCACATAATTCTGGACCTTTGGTGATTTGTTATTATTGTTCAATTTTATTATTAGTTTATTTTTTAGTTAAAAAAATATTATAGATAATATTATTTGGATTAATGTTGGTCATTGATTAAAAATAATTAAATTAATCATGTAAGGCGTATATTGATTACTAAGAAAAACTACTCTTCCATGGGTGGACTAGTCATTATAGAAACGAATTTTATTCGCAAAGGTTTATAATGGGTATAAGAAAATATTATTTATAATATTTATTTAATGACAAAATAAGATGAGTATAAAATAATAAAATTAAACAAAATATAAAAATTAGAATATAATATAATAATATTATTATCTAAATACAAACAATACAAAGTGAAGAAGATGAAGTCTTCGAGGAAGGGATCCTTGATTAAATATACATCCCTCTTGAAATGCCTAGATAAATGGAGTGAAACTTAATATCATCTTCCATAAATCTCAAAATTAACATCCAACCCCATCAAAATGATAAAAACACAAAACTATATAGTGGATGGAAGGATAGGGTTTCATTAATATTCATGTGTGAATGGAGAATTCAAAAAAATATTATAATCCAAATTAAACTGGTTATTTGATCTCTAAAAATCATGAACAATATTTCCTTATAGTATTAATATTTCTCATAAGTTTATTCTTATAGATTCTAACAAAATTTGGGACCAATTCAATCATGAATTATGAATTTTTCATCCAAATACTAAAGTGGTGTCCAATCTGGATAATCCAGTCCAACTTTGATCACATGGCCTATTTACTACAATAAAACACAAAATCCAACTCAAATTTCCTGAATTAATGTTGTAAACCAATAAATTTGGAACTATTTTACAATATATTAACTTCAAATAAGTGACATAAAAATATTTATTGTCCAAATTCTACAGTTCACATTAATTGGTGAAAACTGGAATTTGTAGCAAATTTGAAAACGAATGTTCAAATACAAAATATAATTTAAATGAAGTTATTTAACACAGTTTTAAAGAAATATTTCTTATAATATAAATAAAATATTAAATAAAAATGTGTTTTATCACCACCTGTTCAGGAGATTAGGTCCACTCTTAGGTTGTTTCCAGGAGCCAATCATGTTTCTATCCTCCTTATAGGATAACACCAACAGAGCTTTGAGAGTTGAAATTTTAGTTGGACTATATTTAAGATAAGATATTAATATAGTGTAGTATATAACCTCATGTTTCCCCCATGTTATTCACTAATAAGGTGGAAAAAACGTTTATTTATGTATAGATTATAAGAGGTTGACCAGATGATAGTTAAGAAGAAATATCCACTTTCGTGCATCGATGATCTCTTTGATCATCTAAGAGGTGACCACATATAAAACAAGATTTACTTGAGTTTTGGATACCAAAATTTGAGGGTGATAATACTAAACATACCCTATAATGCATTAAATAGAAGCTTTGTCTTGTTTGAGTTCTAGGTAATGTTTTTTATTCTGATCAAATCATTATCAATATTCATGAACTTAATGAATCATATATTCCATCCGTGTCTCAATAAATTTGTGGATGTTTTAAAAAATGAAATCTTGGTGTAATATCATTCTAGATTTGATACTTATTTACATATTGAAATCTTAATGATTATGTTGAGTGAGAATTGACTATGAATAAAGATATCTAAATTTCTTTTATAGATTGACAAAGTTCACTTCATAGGCTATGTTATCTCATAGGTTGGATTGTCAATGGACCTAGAGAAGGTATAAAACATGGTATCGTGGTAGAAACCTAATGATTTATTTTAAATTCATATATTTATTGGTCTAGAAGGATATAACCCATGATTCCTCTATGATTTATCTTGTATGATAGTGCATATGTCCAATCTAACAAAAAAAGAGATGAGGTTTTTTTTAGATGAAAAAAGTGGGATTTATAGGAATTGAATAGTTGGTTAGCATCATCACCAATCCTGAAATTTCCTAATATGAGTAATTATTATACCTTATATTTTTTTGCATCATGATTATGGCTTGGAGGTGTTCTGATATAGGAGTATCAAGTAGTTTCTTATAGCTCTATGCATTTGAGGCCACATGAGTGGAATTATCACACTCATGACCTAGAGTTATCTATGGGTGTACATGTTATGTGATATTGGAAGTATTATTTTTTTATTGAGATATTTTTTGTCTACACTGATCATAAGATCTTGAAACACATCTTTTCATAGTAGGGTTGGAACCTTCGACGGTGGATTTAGGTCAATTATCTATTGCCTTTCATATTTTTGTTTTAATATTCTCATGTAAATGGAAACATAATTGTTTATTCCAAGATCAAGAAAATATATACTCAAGTAGTGTGAAAATAAAGTGATTAGGGATGTATGATTATTGTTTCTTCATATATGCATATTGATGTTCATGTGTCTCAGGGGTATGAAACTTTTAAATCGTCATCTATTGTAACATTGATTCTAGATTATATCAGTAGGAGGAATTTAAATGATCAATAGGGTTCACCCTTGATGGATGTAATATATGGTGTAGAGGTACCAATGGGTTGAGCCTTTGAGGGTGGTAAAATTATTCATGTCCTTGGTTGTATCTTGGTTCCTAAGATAATTTGTGAGGTGATGATGGGGGTATTAAATTATGAAAAATAACTGATAATTATTAGGTGAATGAAGTTTTGTCATGATATCCATAGTAAATACTGGTGTCCAGGGAAAAATAAAGAGATATGGGGCTTCATGGAGTGATAATTCACCCATCAGTATGTGAAGGCAAGGAATTAGTATCATGTTGGGTTATTGTATCCCATTCCCAATTCATAATGGAAGTTATATGACATCACAATGGACTTCATGAAATGATTACCTAGGAAACCTTCTAAAAATTATATAGTGTGTGTGGTCATGGATTGAATGATGGAGGTAGCCCATTTCTTTTTTATTAGGGAGACATTCACTACTGTTGATTTGGGTAACCTCTTTACAGGGTATCATTTCTGATTGAGAACCCATTTTACATCATGGATCTAGTAGGGTATTTAAAGGGAATTGGGATGATAATTTATTCAATGAAAAATATATCTTAATCATACTGATGCAAAATTTTTATAGTAGATTTAGATTTAGGAGGATATATTGTGAGCATGGGATTAGGAATTAAATTGTTCATGGGAGTAGCATATGGAACTCATGGAGTTTTCCTATAACAATAGCTTCTATTAATCAATTAAAATAGATCCTTTCAAGGATTTATATATAATTCCACATCATTCTCCTTTTTTCTGGTCAGAGGCAAGTGAGTCAAAACATATTTGGTTTAATCTCATGTAGGAGACATCTAATATCGTTCAGTTGACTAGAAAGTAGTTGAAACCCACAAATAAAAGGAAGAAAAATTATGATGCCCATCATTGATGAACTATATAATTTAAGGCTAGTCCCCATGACTTTTTTAGTGTCTTTTTGGTTGGGAAAATTTGTATCAGGAAGAAAGGGAAACTAGAACCTAGGTTTATCAGGTAGTTTGAGATTGTGGAGATGGCCGATCCAGTGGCATACCGATTGGATCTCCCACAGTGCTAAATAGAGACACATGATTCCATTCATGTGTCTTCTCTTTATATATATTACCCTTATTATTCTCACATGATATATGTTGATGATTTTGATCTTGATGCTAATGTGTACTTTCTGTAGCATCTAATCCATATTGTAGTCTGTAGAGAGAAGAATCATTGAGGAAATACTATTCCCCTTGTGTGAGTGTAGTGAAACCTTGGGTGTGTACAATTGGAGACTTGGGAGAGGGAATATGATATATGAGCATAGTGGATCATGTTTTTCATAAATACCTATCTGTGATAAAACATGATCACAGCTTGGGGATAAGATGTCATATGATGGGATTGTTTTTAGTCCCCATTATTTTTTTAGGAAATTTCCCCTTTATGTTTTTATTTGAGTCCTTTTAAATTATATTAACAATACTTATACACAATATATGTTAATTTTATAGAGTTTCTCAAGGTATCAATGTTTGTGGGTTAGAATGATATATAAGTGGCATGTAGTAAGAGAATTACTACAGTTCCACTGGATAGTTGGTGGGAATGGAAGTATCCTAGAAAGTCTATAAAAATCACACCGGCATGCAAGTGAGGCCGATAGACTAACTGATGGAGTCCAAAAAAAACAGACTTCCCATAGGAATCCCACAAACTAGATATTAGATACCACTTTCTATCCGGTGGGGTTTCCAGGGTTTCATCCATTCTGGATAGTAAAACTTACAAGTCAGTGGTGCCAAGATGGATCTGGAAACTAAGAGGAAGTGGTGTATTTTTTCCACCTTGAACTACTACTAACTCTTTAAAACTCCCCATTATAACATAATTTGGTATTAATAAATTAGACGTATTCTATAAGGACCTATCTACTCCCTCAAACCTACTCTTGGTTCACTGATTCTTTGTTCGATCCAAACATATTTAATCGATAAGTATTGCTTGGAATTGTTGAACTCCTTTCATTTTCTTCCTAGATCTTCTTCTTTCATATCTAACATGATGAGTATATAATTTTTCTTAGGGAATCCTAGTGTTTTTCATTGATTTAGTAACTATATATTTAGTTTTTGTCTTATTTACTTTTGTGGTAAGTGTTATGAAATATATTTCTAATGTCTGGTTTTGTTTTTTAGTATGTTAAACATGTGAGATCGCACTAGTAATTCACGTGTATGAACAATTATAATTGTAATTGACTTATTTTCATTGAATCATCATGAATATACCTTCCATAGATATCATTAAGTCCATTGGTTATAAGACACTAAACTTTCATCCAACTGAGAGGTGTGCCACTCATCAACCATGGGCTGGAACTAGAAATTTTGAACTAAAATCACTTGTAATTAAATTATAGAATTATGGGTTGATATTTTTATTAAACCTTGTTATCATAAGTGTGTGAAATTATAATACTTGGATTAATATTTTCATTGGTAATTGGTCAAAAATTTCATGTGAACTGAAATTTTCCCAATTTTTATGTGGATTGGTAACACTGTATAAATATTGTAATTTGATTAAAGGAGCAATGGAATGTAAGTGAAGTTTTAAAGACAAATGGTAATTGGATTGAATCAACAACTATGGAATATTTTTACATGTTTAAAATGGTTTTTAATTTGGTATGTGTAGGCTCGTTATTTATTTTGACATTTGGAATGAGAAAGAAACCCTAACATGGGAATTCACAATGGGTCTAATGTCCAGTGAGAAAGTAAGTGGCCATATCATGGGAACTCTCAATGGGTCTGTTGATACTTGAAATATTTATTTCATTGTTTACATTTGAATTTTTCTTGGGATAGTTTTGGACCAATTGTTTGATTGGTCCTTATAACAAGAATCCAACTAGACTCGGTGGGGAGTATTCTTAGAGACATCTAGCATCATGGTGAAGCAATTATGGCTGACCCATGGTGTCAATTTTGAGCTCTATGGTTGGTAAGTTTATTTTTATGTTATATATTTAATTTATGAATAAATTATTTTGTATATCATACTTTTGTATTCACTATTTATCAACCTTGATTTTTATATTTTTCTAGTGGCTACCTTCGGTATTTCTCTCAAACTATACCAAGGTCACTATTTGATACCTAGGCATTCATCATGGATGTAAGTTTGAAAAAGAGAAATTTCCCTTAGGATTGATTGTTTTCATTGTAGACTGAGACTGGATCTTGAAGTAAGTATTGACTGTGGGATTTAAAACCGGTTTTGAGAGTCTTTATTTCCGAGTATTTGTTTCTATTGGTTGAATCTATGAAATTTATTATGACATTTAGTATGACATGGCATTGTTTTTTATATAGGTTTCCCTTTTTCTGGATTATCTTCTAGAGTTGATTTATATTGATTTTTTTGTCTTGTTTCTATTGTGATTTTTTTCAACATCAAAGGGTATAGTCTTTCCACACTATTTATTCATCCCTCACTACTAGTCGATAGCATCTATCATATAAAGAGATGTTCTCGAGGTCTCATAGAGACCCCTTTTAGCCACATGAGGGTGAAATGGGTGGGGCATTTTTCACCTGGGGGGTTATCCAATAACCTTGACTGATGTACAAAAAATAGTGTATGCACTATCCCTGACACTTAGTGAAACAGACAGCAAAATCTCTTTCCCATTAGATTGTTACTAATTCTTGGACCACATAAAATAATTGAATTATTCTTTTTATACTATTTATTTCCATCATTTTCGTATAGTTTTTTTTACAGGTTTTGTTGGGAATAATTCTTTATTGTGTGGTAACGTAGTTCCATCATGTATTCTAATTTATATTACCTAAAAAACACATATTCATTTTTGTTCTTTGTTTTTTTACCTTTTTTGTTTTGTAGGAAAATATTTTTATTGTTTGAAATTTTAATTCAAATAAAAAAACTACAATATATTTATGTGTCTGAGTAAAGGATAACAATTTAACATCCCTGTGATCCATCCATGGTAGCAAAAAACCTCCATCATTACCTACACTTCCTAGTAAAAAACCCACAGTGAAATATAAACCTTTAATTAATCCAATCATTCTGATGAGAAAAATGAGTCTCTAATAGAAAAAATTTAAATTGAATCCTGAACACTTATCATATAGATGAGAGCATGAAATTACCATGGGTTCCCAAGCCCCCTAAAGTTCAAAAAAAAATTATCAGGACTAGTGGGGCTGTCTAGAATCCTCTGCTAAAAAAGTGGATGCATTATCACTAATAGTCACTGAAGAATACCCAATAATTCCCCCTCATTCAGAGATGACACCACCACCACTGTAGAAATTTTGTGGAAATTCTTGTCTCAATTTTATTTTTAGGGTTAAGGTATGGTTTTGTGACTTAGGTGTGGCATGAATTCTATTATCTATCACATCGACAATATATATTTTTTTCTAGATGTTTGTTTTCTCCTTGTACGTTTTTTTGGGGCATAAATTCTAGGTGTTTAAATGTTGCATCAAACCAAACAACCAAAAAATCATTAAGTGACTACGTAAAGGATAAAAATTTTAAATCAATTTCATCCTTACATAGTCATTTAGGTCCTTCATCTTAACCTATAATACCCACCAAACAAACCCATTGAAATCCCTACACCTGCTTCAGACAATGATATTCCCATGGTAAAATATTAGTTTTTAAAAGAAAAACAAAAATAGGATCTTGAACTCAAATCTAGTGGATATGATCATAAACCACATATTAGTTTACAATCCCCTTGAAGATCCAAAATAATATTTTTATTACAACTAGTGGGGATATGCAACAACCACAACTGATGAATAAAAAATAATGGATACACTATCCTCAACACTCACTAAATCTTACCCCATAACCCCCATGGATTAGAAAATTATTCTAAACCACATAAAATACTCATATTTTTATTTATAATTTATTACATTAAATCAGTTATTTTTATAAATTACAGTCTAGGTTTCATCTCAAGGTATGTGTTTTAATGTAGTGACTTAGGTGCCACATGTATTCTATGTTCTAGTACATCAACAGTGTATATTTATTCAAGTTCATTATTTTCCATTGTAAATTTTTGTGGTGTAATTTATGGGTGTTCAAAAGATTCATCAAACAAAAACACCAACACAGATTTATGTGACTGAGCAATGGATAACAATTTAACATAAATGTCATCCTACCTTGGTAGAAAAATACCACCAACATGAAAAACACTTACAACCAAAAAAACACCTTGAAATCTAAAAATACACCTTATTAAATTAACATCCTATGAGAAAATTGAATTCTCTAAATTAAAAATTAAAATATGTTCTTGAAATAATACATAGTGGATATGATCATGAACTGACCAGGGGTTCTAAATCACTCATTAGTGTAAAAGATATATTTTCATTTTGAATAGTGGGTTCATCCATAAACCTATAATAATGAATATTAAATAGAGTATGTAATATCACCAACACTCAGTAAAGAATACCCCTTAATCCCTCTCCTCCGAAGATTCCACCACCACTATAGCATAAATCTTGTGGAAATTATTTTTTGGGTTTCATTTTTTGAGTTTTGTGTTTCGATTTTGTGACATAAGTGTAGTGTGTCTTATAAGTTATAATAAATCAAAAATGTATATTCATTCTAGTCCTTTATTTTTTTCCTTAGATGTTGTGGAGGTGTAAATTCTAGGTGTTCAAAAGTTGAATTAAACCCAAAAAACACCACGTCATTATGTGAATCTGTAGAGGATAACAACTTAACATCAATGTTATCCTTACATAGCATCACATGACCTTTATCTTGACCTACACTACTTACTAAAACCAATACTGAAATCCCAACCTCTAGTTCAACCAATCAGCTTCCCGTTAGAGAATATGTGTGTCTGAAATAAAATCTAAAATAGGAACATGAACTCTTATCTTGTACATAAGATCCTAAATTGACCATGGGCCATAAGTTTCTAAAGGTTCCAATAAAATACTTTCATTGTGTCTAGTGGAGCGATCTAGTAGTTGTGGATAATGAAGAAAAAATAGTCGATACACTGTACATAATAATCATTGAATAAAATCCCATAATCTATGTCCCCTCATGGATTACTACTATTGTATTAACCATATAATATACCAATTTTTTTCTTTAACCTTTTTCCCCAATCGTTGCCTTAAAGAAATTATTTTCTCTGTTTTGCTTCAAGGTGTATTTTGTGGTGTGCTGACATTGGAATGGTGTGTCTTCTATGTTTTGGTATATCAATATCTTGGATTTATCTTAGGTATTTTTTTCACCTGGTAATTTTGGATGGGTAACTTATAGGTGCTATGAAGTTTATTAGAACCAAAATACCACCAAATATTTATTATAGTGGGTAAGGGATAATAATTTAAAATCAATTTCATCCATCCATGGTAGCACAATACCACCATATCATCCTAAAATGGCCACAAAAAATTGAAATCTCAACCGCTGCTTCATCAAATCAACCTCTCATGAGAATATATGAGTATTTGTAAGGAAAACTAAAATATGTGATTGAACTCTTATCTAGTAGATAAGAGTAGAAATTGACTAGGGTTTCCAAAGCCTTAGATAGATCCAAAAAAATATTTCCATTATGAAAAGTGGGGCTATAGAGCAGTCACTACTGATAAAGAAAAATAGTGGATTTACTCTCCCCAATACTCACTGAGTAATACCCCATAATCCCCACTACAATGAATATTCCATCAAAATCATCAAAAAAATAATTATATAAATTCTTTTTTAACCTGTGTGTTGGGTGTGGTGACTTATCGGTGGCATGTCATCTATGGCCTAGTACATCAACAATTGATATTCATTCTAGTTCATTTTTTTCTCCTTGTAATTTATGTTTGAATAACTTTAGGGTGTTTATAATAAATATTAAGACCATAAATGACCAAATAATTAGGTTATTGGGTAAAAGATAAAAATTTATCATTAATTCCATCCAACCATAGTAGTGCAGGACTTCAAATCGACCTATACTGCGCACCAAAAAACATCAATGGAATCTTAACCTATGTTTCAACCAATCAGATTCCCAAAATAAAATAAGAGGCACTAAAATAATTATTAAATCAATATATTGAACTATTATCTTTTGGATAAGTTCATGAAATAACATGTGGTTCCCAAGAAATCATAATCTCTAACAAAATATTTTCATTTTGACTATTGAGGTTTTCTAAAAGCCTCCTCTATTAAAATATTAGTGGATTTATTATCACAATCACTAACTGATGAAGACCCCATAATCCTTCCTCTAGACACTCTAGAACCACCATGACATAAATTTTGCCGAATGTTTTTTGTCTATGTTTAATTTTGAGTTGTGTGTTTCATTGTAGAAAATTAAGTGTGTCATGTATTCAAAGTATCATTTCTATCTACAACACTATGTTGACCTGTTATATACATATTTTTATCTTTAAGGTCCTAGTTTTTTATTACCTAAACTCCCAAAAAAATACGGCTCAATGTACCCTGAGAGATATTACTCAAGGGATCTAGTGAGAAACCTACATCCTGACATGATACTAGTCTTATAGCACAACAAACATGTTCAGTAGTCATCAAATCATGTTACCATTCTAAATGTTGCACTCCATTCCAAGAATCGTTGCATTAGGGTTACCCACCCCCAATCATAGATTGAAAATCTGTGTAGTAAGAGACTTATATGATAGGTTTTAACACATCACCTCTCTTTTGAGTCGATCGACCTATAATTTTTATGTCACACCCCATTGCATCATCAACCTGTTGTTCCATATCATCAAACTAACCCGACAATGTAGATATCTATATGTAAAAACATCCCTCCACCCCACATCAGAAATACATGAGGATAAAATGTTGATTAATAAGTGCTAGCATACCCATACCTCTTTCAAGGATGCTCACCTCTAGTTCCTATGTGATGCTATGTTGCACCACCTTCCTATTTCATTGTTTGATTTGTTTGGTCTTTCTATGTCACTTGATTCCTACTAATGATGATATTTATGCCCTATGTCCTGAATTCCTATGATGGATAAGAGTATTTGTATCCCGATGAGCCATTTTTTGATTTGAAAACCAAAATTTTGTGAATAGTATCACTTCTAAAGTATTGCTAAAGTATTGTTACACTACTTTCAAAAGTCATTCCCCCACCTTAATTTAAACCATGGTTTTCAGGCATGATTATAGGGTGATTACCACTATGTAGAACACTAACGGCAATAATAGTTATATATATCATTATATAATCATCATATATATCATTATACTAAAAATAAATATAATTGTAATTGTAATAAATGAAATCATATTTATATTTGTAGTTATATACTAAATGTAACTACATTTATCACTATAATAAATATAAATTTTATATCAATATAATGATAATGGTTGTTATATCCATATTTATAATATTGCTTCATTTATAATATTTTGAAAATAAGAAATATAATTATAGTAAATAAAATATTTTCCATTTAATAACTTTTTATTATAAAAAATAAGTAATTATATAAAAATATTACTTTAAAAATATTAGTATATTGGTTAAAATATTATAAATTTTGTGTGTTAAATCTATATATATATTACTACAAAAAATATAATAAACATATATAATTTATTATATATTTATAAAATTATTAATTTATACAGAAATAATTACATAAATATAAATGAAATATATTTAAATAATAATAGTAATAATAATAAAAATAAAAATTTAGTAAATATATTTTTAATTATATCTTAGACAATATAATTATATTTATAATAATTACTATTATTATAAAATAGCAAATATATTTATTAAATCATATGTTTTAAAAATATAATTATATTTAAAATTTAAATATATTTTCCAAATTATTATTTATAATCCTAAATATATATAATAAATTAACCAATATAATTTTTAAAAATTATTAAAATTAAATGTAATAAGTTTATTTTTCAAATTAGAATGACATGTAATTTTCTATTAAGTTTTAAAGAAATCACACTTTCTAAAATAACTAATGTTGATTTATCATTATTCAACAAATATAAAAACATGTCTGAAGCAATGGATAATTGCAAAAATAGAATGCATACAAGAAAAATGAAATTATTGTTTCATCTTCTTTTCCTTACTTATGATAGTGTTATTCAAATCTAATGATCATTTGATGATGTCAACAATATCCATTTTTTTGTAAGAAAAAATCCATGAGTCAGTTTTAACATTTATCGATAAATTACATGGGGCATTTGAAATTTTTGTATTTAAAAACTACAACATAAATCATGAAAAAGATTGAACATTTATGCTCCTTCTAAATAAGTCAACTCTATAACCAATTATGTAAATTAGACAGACTCATTAAATATATGTATGATGAAATAACAAAATCATCAAAAAAGGAATTATAAATATCAATGGATAAGGAATGATTAGATGCTGGAAGATGAAGAAGAAGTGTCTCAGATATGGTGAATAGATGGAAAGATAATAAACATTTTTTACTAGTGAATGAACTTATTTAAATTTTTATGTTTTTAACATATTTTTTACAATATGATATAAAATATTGCATTCTTTTAATTTTGAAAATAAATATAAAGTGATTTATAATTTTTTTATTATATTATAAATACTTCTCATAACATTTCTGATTCATTTATTTTTCATATTACATGATTTATTTTTCAAAAAACATGAATACCAATATAAAGAATATATAATTATATTAAATTTTAACTAATAATAATTGTTGTTCATTTCTATAAAGTTGACAACCAATACCACACCTTTGGTCAATTACATCCCAGATAACTATGGTAACTCTTTCTCAACATGAAGCAGGTTTTTTGAAGTTGTTCTTGAACCTTAGAAAATTAAGGGAGGTTGTGTTGTAACATGAGGTTACAAAAACCCATAAGAGGTGTCATAAATTAGGGTGACTTGATCTTTATTTTTAACTTAACTTCAATTTGATCATGTATTTTCATTGTAAAAGTCACCATGAATCAATCACACTTGCACAACCAAATACTATAAAGTAATATAGATGTATATATTTTTACTTGGATCATATGCATTGGGATACATCCAAGGATAACATATTAACATTTTTTTGATATGATCATAAATCACTAATTCACTGGTGGTGATTAAAAACCTTAGGATAAGATCACAGCTTAACCAAGGTTAACAACCTCTTAATCTATTCCACTCACTACTTCTCAACTAGGTAAAAAACAATAATTTCAACACACACATCAAACTCACAATGATATCAATCAAAGGTTAAAACCAAAAAAAACAATAAGTGTTCTCAAGGATTTCATGTTCTTCACATATAGATAATGATTATATGAACAACTGATCTTTACATTAATGCCCAATCATCAATGAAAATTAGATCAATAACATATTACTTTATAATCCAAAAATATTCAATGAATTACACATCTTGACCACTATCCTTCGATTATTCTTGATATTAAATATCTTCTTAATCAAAATGTTCTACTACTCCTATTCATCCAATAAAAAATATCTATAGAATTTTTAATTTTAAATTAAAAATCCATATTTCAAAAAAAATTAACTTCCTCTACTTCAAATTTATCCCTTAGATCATTTTTTGGTTGTCTTAACCATTGAACATAATTTGGGATGTTGAAGTTAAATCCATCACTTCTAAGTGGTTGAATAATTTTGAAATCATTATAAACTGTCTGAATTATCAGATTCATAAACTCTAGGGAATGATCTCTTCTAAAAACACATGTCTTAAGCACTACGACAGACTGTTCATGGAATAGTGATTTGATTACCATGGTGTTTCACTTATCTGGGTAAAATCACTCCTAAAAATGGATAAATCCAAGATCATCTTCCCACTTACAATTCATTTATAGAATTTTGAATTATGAAAAACATTCCTCCATGGTGTAGTTGTTTTCATTTACATGTTGCAATTACGATTACATGAGATCCAAAATAGCCAATATAACACCAATGATTTTATAACCCATTTTATATCTGTATTATCTGAATACATCACACTATATTCCATGATATGAAAAAAAATATTATCGCATTTCAGTTAAGTATTTATCCCCATATCCTTTATAACACTATGTGAAATAAAATATAAGTCATTTCATCATATCTAGTTCACATAGCACAACATATTTCTCATGATGTAACAAGAATCACAATGACTTGACCAACTATTCTCTTTTAAAAAGGATAAAACATTATGAAACTAAATAAGAACCATATGTACATGTGGAATTTCCATTTTTAAGAAAAAAAATGTGAGCCACCATATCATTGCCTATGGTCTAAATGTACCATGTCATTTCCCATTGGTAATATACTTAATTTAAATATTGTTTAACAAGACATGGCTGTCTTGTTAATTTCATACAAAAATGATTCCATTTTTTAATGACATTCAAAACTACAGTAAAAAATACAATAAATACATGTCAAAATATACTACAACATACTGAGGCTCACCATTATAACTCACCACGACATGGTGAAAATCTTTGTGAAACCATAATCTACCCACTATTCTTCCACAAGAGTTTAACATATTCATATGTCCACCATTGGAATTTTTATTAACAAAAAATACAACATATTACAACCTATTATTGCAAGAATACCCGCCATTTGGTTATGTTTTAAATTATCTAAATACATTTCCAATATATCCAAAACTTCATTAAGATTCAAAATCTACACTCCAAACTCTATACTCTACAATCCCCTTTCAGTCATCATCCACATTTGATAATAAAATTAAAAGGAATCCTTTGTTTTATATCTAATAAATTCACATATTAAGAACTATCAACTATTCCATTGCTTCCAAATATATTTTAAAAAAAATTAAGCTTATGAGAGTAAAAATCATTGTAGGAAAAAATATAAATAATTAATCTCAAAAATATTTCATATAATTTCTAACCAAACCTCATTATTCTTCTAATTCTGTAGGGATAATGTCTCCCCCTATCTTCTTATAATTAGTTGATGATAAATTCATACAAGAAAAAAATTACCAAATAAAGAATTATATATAATTAAAAGAAAGATTTTTGAAACCTCCTAATGTTGAATAGATTTTTTGAAATTTTAGGTTACCCATATTCTTTCAGAACACAAATGGAACTAATGGTTTTTTAAATATATTTTTCAATTATTGTTGACTTCTAAAAGATAGATTTGAAAAGTAATTTTATCTACCTTTTAATTTATAAATTTTTAACAAATTTCAATATGATTTTTATGAGTGCACTATGCCAAATTAATCATTATTTCAATTGAACACTTATTATCACAGTAAATTAACATCAATTTTTGTAAAAAATATATAAGATACTCTAACTATTTCTTCAAACACATCAACTATGTATGGTACCTAGTAACTGAAATATATTTTAGATACACCAATCCCATAATCTTAGATCCACTTTCCACTTTATTTCATTGTAATACTATAAAAGGAATCACATCCTAAAGGAATAAATTGTTTAACATTCTTGGAAAACTAGATACATACTTGTAATTATCATTCAAATTGGTAACATAAAATACACAAGGTATTATCTTTTGTAATTACATTTTTCCTTACATAATATCACTATATATCAATCAAAAAACACATTCTAGTATCCTTGGGAAAATAAATCAAAATAAATGGGTGATCTCAGATTCTTAGTAAGGGTAAGTATACATTAGACAATTTGAATAAATAAAGAATAATCAGTATGAAAAATTATATAACGGATTCAAGTGCCATCTAATCTATAACTTGACCACAATATGGTTGGAATATGTGATGATAAAATAATTCGATATAAATAATTACATAATCTTAAAAATTTAACCACATATATTTTAACTAATTTTATAATCACATAGAATATCAATTACTGAATTCACAATGATAGAATGCATAATTATGGATATCTTAAACATACCATCGATTCATTTTTCTAATAACTACAAATAAATGTGTAATACCTCATCCAAAAGCCAATATAGTTCATCTTATGAGACCTATCGAGGCATCGATGGGTTATAATGGGCCACGCCCATCCCTTACTATGTCCAGTGAATTATTTATATGAAAGGGGAGAAACATAATCAATATTGATATTCATATTTAAACTATCATATGAAATATAAATAATTAACACAATCAATAAAATTAATCATATACCATCCAAATTAAAATAAATGTTATCAACATACTTTTTCCCTAGTCAAACTTACCATAAACCATCTGGAGAAATAATAAGGATGGTATCATTAGAGTATATCCCAATTAAATCATAAGTCACATAAAATGATGTATTTTATAGTGGATTCATATTTTTAAATATCACTTAGATTATTTATTATGGAAAATAACCTTTCTTTTAAAATCACCCTTTTTATTTTAAAAAACGAAATTCATAAAATATTATCAAAATACTATTATTTAAAAACTACCTTTATAAACTAAGATTTTGTAGAATATTAGGAAAATAATATTACATAGAATAAAATTTGTAAAATTGATAAGGAATATTTAATTAATTAATGTTCATGATGGTTTTTAATTCCATACTTGTTGTATAAGTTAAAAACTAACATTCCTTTTTCACTGAAAAAGGTTAGAAAAGTGACTCATCTTGAAAATGATTATAATATTCCTTTAAACCCATTTTGTAAAAATTAAACCATGGGTAAAACTATATTTAATAAATAATTTGGATAATTTCAACACATTTTTGAAGGTATTTTTAAAAAAACATGGTTTTGGAAGAAATACGATTATCGATCGAAGGGATAAATAAAGTCATATTTTCTTATAAAAATTTTATTAAAAATTTTAAGTAAAAAAATATAAGAAATAATTTTAATATTACATGAAAAAAATTAGTGAATAAATATATTAGAAGAAAATATATTGAGTTTAAGATATAAATATCAAATAATTCTCTAAAGGAAGACTTAAGAAAAAACAATCCCGAATAATGATGAGATTGTGAAATAGACCCTTACCACTTGCGTTACTTTTGAATCAAAAGACCCATGAAAAAATACATTAAAATAAAACATTACATAAAATTATGGGAAATGCACTCATGATATATCATACCAAAATTGGAATTATATACACCACACAATAGAAATAAATAGTGAATATGTAATATGTCACACAGAAGTAAATGTTAGATGAGTGACGCTTACCTTGAGTCTGAATCATCACTTTAATTATTTATCTTCTTGAATGATAAGATTATATTAATTATTTTATTTATTAATAAACTTTTTAAGGTTATTATTCATTTTAGTTCACTTCTTACCATTTTATATATAATTAATTAATAAATTAAGGTTATGTTGGGTGTTTCGATGATATTTGATTTATATGTCAAAAATGTCTTCGTTAGGTTGAATAATGCTCTAAGAGGTCATTATTTCAACATATACAGAATAATAATAATAAAATAATGGTAATATTTCTACATAAATTATAATTTTATGACCAATCATGAAATATGGTTTCTATAAATGAAGTATTTTATGGTCTTCAAGATGATAGGTCGTATGCACCCATGTGTAACGTTTCCAATTTTCAACGATCATTATTGAAAGGGTTAAGTAATTTTTTACCTTTATAGAATGATAATAATATAATAAATAAAATATTATTTCTTTAAATATAATTCTATATGTATAATAAAATTTTTTTGGTGAGGAAAATAGAGTCACATCGCTTCGTGGAGGTGGTATTCCACACGTAAACGAATGACATTATCACTCTTCAGTGAGTGAAAAGGTAAAAAATAAAATGATATATTATCCTTTATGAATGATATATTTGTAATTAATATCATTATTATTTCATTTATATCACATATATTTATTCAATTATTTATTTTAACTTCCATGTAATGCGTTTGTGAAAAAACAATCACATTGTTTCATGAGGCGATAGACCGCCATACACCTAAGAAACTTTATCGTATCCCCATATGGAATGAAATTTAAAAATGTATATATGATATCATGACTCAATAGTTATAATTATGTTATAAATATCATATATATATACTTTATATCTATCATGTTACCCAAATATTAGAGGTGTTGATGGAAAATTCATCACATTAGTTTGTGATGTGGTAGTCTGCCGGACACATGAGCGACGTTATCGTTTCTCATTTTAGGAAAAATATTTGGATATAAATTATTTCTTTAAATTTATAAACTCCAATTATTTTTTATTTATTTTTTTATTATATAATAATAAATTAATATTATTTAAAATATTTGGAAGAAAAAATTAAACAAAAACACCTAGTTAGGAATTTTACCTCTTCTCTGACCACCTATTTAGGATTGTACCAAAAGTATTAATAGAATATATATCTGAAAAAAGGATTCTACAATGAAGGGATGGGAGTTTGGAATTGATTATAGAAGGTATTGGAAGAAATAAAATTCTTTGAAAGTTTGAAGAAGAAAGGATGGGGGTGGACTTTTATAAGTGAGGGGAGGGAACAGTTGGAATTTTTGAAAAGAGAAAGGGGTACCCACATTTTTCACATGAAACTAGAGTCCAAAATAGAGTATTATAAATATAAATATATTATAAGGTAGAAATATTTTTGTAAAATATAACTTATAAAATCTTTTACATCATTTTAACCCTTATCTCGTAATTTTATCCTCTAGTAAACCAATTTATTCCATAACCTTGGTAATTAATTTTTGTTGTCTTTACTATTCATTATGTTCAAAAATTAAGTTGTAATTATTATTAAATATAAGTTATGATGATTACAAATATGGAATTATTTTTACCAAATTAAATTCATATAATATTAAATATTTATTTTAAATAAAATCCCATAGATGCTATAGGAAAATGAGTTTTTAAAGAGATGTTGATTAAACATTTACAATGTATTTTTATCCAAATTTAGTAAGAAAATGATTGAAGTTACCTAAATTATATTAATATATATATAATTTATGTAATGTTAAGTCTAAAAAAATTAACATTGTAGTTTTTATTTATGACTAATTAAAAATACAATGTAGTTTTCAATTAAAATTTATTATTTTCCACTATCCATAACAAATGATTATTTTAGAAAAATATCAATAATTAACCCTCGTGTAATTTTGATATGATGATTTAAAAAATGAATCTTATTTTTTCAAATAAATTATAATAAAATTATAAAAATTAATAATAAATAATTTTCACGAAGTGTGACTAAATCACCTTTTAGAAAAATATATTTTTTTAGAAAAAATATCTTTTACTTTAAAATGATTTCTATTTTATTTTTAATCAATATATTACCAATAAATTTATGTTATAAATGTTTGGAGATTATTTTTGATAATTTATTTAGTAATATTCATTCCTTGAAACTAAATGGCTATGTTATAACTATTTTTATTAAATAAAAGAATTTTAATAGTGTATCATGTTTCATTTAAACCTATTGCTGCATGCATTGCAAGATATCAAAGATATAAAATTCATTTGAAAAATATAAATTTTTAAGTCTTTGGGTGTTATATTCTATTAATATCATTATTTTTTGTGTAATATACACTATCAAAAATAATATTCCTCTTTAAAAATATCAGGGTTTTACAGTCTACCACTTAAATAAATTGTGTCGTCACAATGTAATATTCATCTAGGTAATTAGGGCTTTGAAATTTGAAAATACCTTTGTTGTAATCACATTTAATAGGAAGGGTAATAAAATATCCACATCATAAGAGATAAATGGATTAAGAAATTAAATAAGGAATTACACCTAAATAAGTGTAAAATCCCAGTTCATACATTGAGGTGTTGTTTTCTTTTATTCTTTTTCCTTTGAGTTGTTTTTGAGAAAATAGGGGAAAACTAGGTATGTACTAGAATCATACTATCACATGAACTGACTCAGGATTACACGCCATGTAATACTAAGTACACTTCATTTATTTTTTCCATTTATTATAGGAATACATGGTGTGTGGGCATGTTGACAAGGAAGAGAGGAAAAACCAACTGCACACTGTGTAATTCTTAATACATACCATATAGTTATGTCGGCAGGTCCTCAAAAGTAGTTAGGTGGAAAAAATCCACCAAATGAATAGTAAAATGACATAAAAACCATGTGTATGGACTTACATGCCATGTATATTTTTTTTCCTAAAAATGGAAAGTAGCCCTCCTATAACATTATATACATAAGGGGCTCACCGGGTCTCAGAAACAGCAGCACCGAACCGTCTATATCCTCCCAAATCTCTATCTGGACTCTGATTCAATCACCATCGGTAGTGTTGGGACCCAATCTGTAAGTTCTCGATTACACTTGATCCATTATTTTAGATTCCATCTCATGACTTATTTATTTAAGGTTGAGTTTTAATCATTGTTTCATAGATCTACTTCAATCTATCTTGAATTAGAGGCTAACTCTGGACCCAGAGAGTCAAACGAGGACTAAGTATGTGGTCTTGCGCCTTTCGTTAAATTTAAGGTTGTTTACATGTGAAATAGTGTTGCACTCCCTTGTTTTGGATGTCTCCCCTTTGATAATTTGACCCGTGTTAATACCTAATGATGTTTAGGTGATTTACTAAATTAATTGAAGCATGTTTGAGCTTATTTGTTTTGATTAAGGGCCACCTTTTGGGTGAATTTCCCTCAAATTGTCAATGATTATCTATTTGGAAAAGGATGATGATGGGCATGCCTTTGTTTCCTTATTTTGGGTTATTTATGATGAAATTGGTTAATTAAATTTTTTCCCATGTGAGATAGTAAATGTTTATGCTTAGTGATAGTTTAATTCACATGGTAATCTTGTTATATAAAATTTCCCATATGAGTTATTTAATGCTAAAGCCATTCCATTATTTAATTAGCATATGTTTCATGATATATTTAATGTTCCATTAGAGTAGATTATTGAAAACCATGTAATATTTTAGATTACGTGTGTTTCTATTATATGAATTCCCTACATGAGCTATTAATTTGTTAACTATATAATAAGGTAATTTACATGTGTTTTTACTATGATAAAATGATGTTATATCATGGTTGACCCTGAAATATTTTTTAAATGATGATATACTGAGCTTAAACCAAAAATATGATGAATTGACTATACACTAGTGTTGTCCTTGAAACATGATGAAATACTTAGTCACTGATTTTTACCTTAACACATGATGAAATGCTGATAAACAAGGCCTCTCCAGGATTTTAATATACTGAACTGCTTATACACCGAGCTTGTCCCTAAGAAATATTGAAATTTAATGACTAATGATGGGTCTTCCAATCCAAAGAACAAGTTCGGATTCAGTCTTCACTTTTTTTGGTTAGATATCCTGATGAGGTATCTGTTGTTCTCACTTTTCATAGGCGATTGATGAGGTCAGGACGAATTTTGGGAGTTATAAAATTCAATGAATTTGAATTTATTAAAGAACAATAGATAAAAGTAAATGAATTCTTGTCATTGTAGGATTGTTTAATTTTGAGTACTTCTTAGTTTACAGCTTCCACTATTGTACATTGTATGTCACATATTTTCACTAATAGATTGGAATAGACCTTAGGTGGTTTCCTACTTGAATTCAGTCTCAAAGAATGTTTGGTCCATGTTTTGGGCCCAATAATATTATATTGTTGCAGGTGTTGATAAGGGAAAGTGCATTTCTACTGGTACTTGACATGATTCTTAAGAGCAGGATATCATTGGACCAAGATGAGGCTTGCGATGCTTCTGAGTTTCTTTTGTTTCTATTACTTGATACTTGTATTATATCTGACTGTAGTGTATCATGTTTTGGCTATTTTATTAGAAATAACATGTTGCATCATCTTTTGTATGGAGTAATTCATGGTTATTTATTTCATCAGTCTTCTCCGGTTTACATTAGTTAGATGTTGTTTACTAATTTTCCTTTTTTTTATTATTACTCTGCTATGTTACACTCTGCCAATGAGGGAACAATTTCCACACTATCACACCCCAATCCCTCACTACTAGTCGGAACCCTCTGGGATTTGGGGAAATTCTATTGAGGCAATATGGGAAATGGGGTACGGGGAACCTTTTTGTGGCATCCAGATCTAGGATGTTATAAAGTGGTATCAGAGGGGTTTTGTTTTATAGTTGCTTTACTATTGGGAGATGATATAAAGGATATAGAATTTTGTAATTAGCTGTTACCCATAGTAGCTACCCCGTGTATAGGAAAAATCCAAATTTACTTTAATTAAATTGTGCTTTTTGATTTTGAGCTATTAAAGTTTATTTGATTTCACCATTGGGTGATGCACTCGTATTTGTGTTGTTAATATTGATCTAATTATTTGTTATATTTTGCTGAAACCCAATGAGATGAGGGTATGCCATCTCATTCATCATATATGAACTTTTTATATATCACATACCATGAATACATGTCATTCCATTTCAGTAGAATTACGGATTTCATGCTATTATGATAGATTTCATACTAGAGATGCATGTCATCATGATACTACCTTAATAGATATGCCTACTATTGTGATGGGTGTATTGGTATGTGATATGGTTTAATTTGTATGGATTCCAAGCTTGGATCCCTGAGGTTTATAGTACCTCTTGGATCATAATTTGGTGGACCATGTTTCGGAGATGTGATATATATTGTTATGTTTTGAGGTAATTGTGGATACCAATCTTTGATTCGTAGGGATTATGGACCCAAAAAATCATAATTTGACAAACTGTTGCTTTATTGTTTTTCATAAATAGGGGTTCCAGTGATGTTTTAGTGGCTTACTTTTTGGAGACCCAAACATCATGACGTGCGATTCTATGAACACATGCCATGTGTTCTTCTATTCAAGAATAATGTTTTTCTTATGTACACACCATGGACCTATGTGTAAACCCCATGTGGATGTGGCCTTGTTCAATCCATGTGAGAGACAACACAGGTTAATAGTTCATGAATAGTACATGTATTGTTCTTAAGGTACACTCTATGTAGTGTTACACAGACAGACCCCATGTAAATTTGGTCATGTAATAGTACATGGTCTAGAAAGGGAAACTGCGTACATGTCGGGCACCCTGATAACACACCGTGTACCTTGGGTGTTTACACACCCAGGTAGGTAAGAGTGCATGACTCTATAAGAGCATAGGAATAGATAGTGTGTGGGTTTTCTACACGTTGTGTACTAATCTTTTGTTACCTTTTAGGGGTTTTATTCTCCTATTTAGTTCTTTCACTCTTGAACTACAAATTTTGATAAATAAGCATGAACTGAGGTGTGTACATGAAATTTTAGATTCATTCCTCCACAAAGACCTCCAATTGTACACTAGGAGAGTGGAAATTATCATACCATAGAGGTGATAGGCCATGGGATACTATTAGATCATCTAGTCCTTAAAAACATGGAACCAACTATTATACCAAATAAAGGTGAAAATGAACAGTTTCATGAAGGTTGTATGAGGTTTATGAAAACATTTCAGCAACCACTACAAACTTCTATGTCTATGGTAGAGCTGGAACGAGTGTTTCTGAAGCATCATTCACCTACATTCTCAGGGGAGGGAAGACTACATGCTGTAGAATCATGTCTTGAGTCCATTCTTTCTATCATAGAGTACTTGGAGACACCTATTGAAAGGATGTTTATGATTGTGACATATATTCTACATGAACCTACCAAGAGATGGTGGGATGTTATCACTCAGGTAGAGTGTCATCAGGATATGACATAGGAATAATTTCAGATACCCTTCTATAATTATTATTTTCCCAAGATACAGAGGGATAACCGATCTTGGGTGTTCATGAACCTAGAGTAGGGAACACTGTCAGTTATGGACTAATCTTCCCAATTTACTAAGATTCAATAATTCTCACCTATTATGATAAGTGATGACGTATCAGAAGCAAGAAGATTTGAGGATAGTATCATGTTCGATATCCGATCATAGGTGAATGTATTCAGGTTTCCTTTTGTCTCTTCTATTCTGAATTTGGAACGGATTACCAAGCGTAACCTACAAGAATCTAGAAGTGCGTGCTAGGGTGGTTCGGCACTGATATCTAGTATTGTTTCTACCTGTAAGAATATGCATCATCTTTAGTTTTATCACGATTATAGTAACAACCAGAATGTATTTTTTTAGTAGCCAAGTGAGGTGATAGCAGTGTGGAAAGGTTTGTCATAGTAAACCGTAGTCCTCTATGGACCCATTTGAGTGTCTAGATTCTCGAAAGATGGGATATGTATAGCATTTCTGAAGGACCTTTCAACCATCATCTAGTGAGAGACATTATGCACCAACTCCATGTTCAAGAGCAGGGTCAATAGCTTCTCACTAGTCAGGGAACTGGAATACGTCAGGCCCTTTAGGTTGAGGTCATGGTTGTGGTTGTGCTAGCTAGAACCCAGGATCTCATCAGTAGTAGTGCAGGTCTGCTCAGGGTATCCATGAAGTGTCTCAGGTTCGTAGTACATTTCAGACTTATGCAGTGAAACATACCCTGTAAAAGTAGGACCTCAGACCTTCTACTTTCAGAGGTACTATTCTAGTAACCTCCGTTTTAGCTTCTTTACTTTTTGATACAGGAGATTGTCATAGTTTCATATCAATTCCCATTGTGGATCACCATGGGCTCCGTGTTTTTACTTTTGATGACGTTATGATTCTATTCACTCCGTAATGAATAATAACAGAAGGTGTGGCTCATTGTAAGTTGTTCCCCCTTGAGTTTGGTGGGTGTCACTTATTATGGGATCTTAATGTCTAGGAAATGACGTGTTTTATGTCATACATGGAATGGATTGGTTTGCCTCATTTCAAGTATTTCTTGATTTCTATCACTGTAGGGTGAATTTTACGTCACCAGAAGGCAGATCGTTTCTACATAAGGGTGAATGCGATGTCCAGGAGAGCCGAGAAGGACCCAAGCATCATGGGTTGGGCGTGATGATAGCCCAGATTGTGTGTTTATATCTGGATGACCCGGAAACATGTCAGGAATATTTACCTCCAATGGTTTATTGTTTCAGGTACATTTTCCCAAACAAATTATCTGGATTACCTTTGGTTAGAGAGGTGGAGTTCACTATTGAGCTAGTTCCATGAGCTACACTGGTATCCATTCCTCCTTACCAGATAGCTATGATGCAGTTTCAAGAGCTCCATAAGTAGTTGGTGGATCTGGAAGCTAAGGGTTTCATCTGACCCAGTACATTCCCTAGGGGTTCATATATCCTTTTCACAAAAAAGGTAGACGATACCCTTAGGCTATGTGTGGACTACCGAAAAATGAACCGGTTGACGGTTAAAAACTGATATCCCTTACCACAGATAGATGACCTATTTGATCAGCTATGAGGATATCAAGTGTTCTCGATGATTGACCTAAGTTCAGGATATCACCAAGTATGTGTTTGACTGATAGACATATATCATACAAACTTCTATAGTAGGTATGATCTATATGAGTACCAAGTTATGCTATTTTGTCTCACAAACACACCATCAGTTTTCATGGGACTAATGAATTGAGTGTTCTATCCTTACCAAGATTCCTTTTTTGTGGTTTTTGTGGATGATATCTTGGTTTATTATAACAATCGATATGAAAATGTACAAAATCTTGAGATCATTTTGAATACAGTAAGAGAGCATCAGTTATATGCTAAGATCTCAAAATTCCACTTTTGGATGGATCATATTCACTTCTTGGGTCATATAATCTTAGATGTCGGAGTATCAGTGGACCCAGAGAAGGTAAGGGTGGTACATTCCTTAGGAAAATAAAAGAAAGTTTTTGAGATAAGTATTTTCTTAGGACTATATGGTTACTACATGAACTTTATATAGGACTTTCCATTCATTGAAGTGCCGCTGAGTGGCTTGACTAAGAAGGGTTTGATGTTTTTGTGGTCAGATTCTTATGAGATAGCCTTCCCAGAACTAAAAAGGCATTTGAGTTTAGTGTCAATACCGATATTTCCATTGTTGGAAAAGAGTGACACCGTATAATACGATGCATCAGGTACTGGGATGGGAGTAGTGCTTATATAGAGGGATCAAGTTGTTTCATATAGGTATAGACAGTTAAGTCCACCTGAGATGAATTGCCCTACAAATGACATGGAGTAATATATAGTTGTTCATCCCCTACACTGTTGAAGACATTAATTATTGGTAGAGCATTTTTTGGTGAACACAGACCAATAAATCCTCATGTACATCATTACTAAGCATGATTTGATTTTTAGATAATAATGGTGGGTGGAATACCTTTAGTCCTTTGATTTTGGGATTTGCTATACACTTAGGAAAGGCAATGAAGTGGCTGATGCACTGAGCAAGAGGACTAATATACAAGAAGTTCAGGAGGACAATTGTGAGTGAAATCTAATGGCGTTGTTATGTGATATGCATCTAGAGGTTCATGAACGATATGGATAGACATCTATTTCATCTTTGGTTGTTACCTCTACCCTACAAAATAGATTGAGGATGAGAAAACTATCAGATTCTGAAGGCTTAGTTCTACGATGGGGTATGGAAGGTGAGGGCCCTCCTCCTGGATGGACGGTAGGCGAGGATGAGGTGTTTCATATCCATGTATGTTTGTGGGTTCTGGGGGATATACATGAGGAGTTGATGTGAGAGTTTCTTGCTTCAGCATGGGGAGTGCACCCCGGAGTGACCAAGATGTACTATGACATGTGACGTAAATACTGGTGGCTGGGAATGAAGCGAGAAGTACCTAGCTTTGTTACAAGATGTTCCACTTTTCAGAAGGTGAAAGAGGAACATTAGAGACCAGTTGGGATTTTACAATAGTTACCTATTCTATAGTAGAAATGGGATGATGTCAATATGGATTTAGTGACTTGGTTATCGAGGTCTCCTAGAGGCAACGATGTTGTGTAGGTTTTAGTTGACATGATTGATAAGTTCTCTCACTTCTTTCCGATCAAGGAGACCTTTGTTGTTGATGAGATTAGAAATATGTATATTCATGAGTTGGTACAACTTCATGGGGTTCCTCATTCTATCATTTCAGATAGGTATTCCAACTTTACATTTCGTTTCTATTAGAGTTTTAGAATGCTTTTGGTACAAAGGTGCTTCAGAGAAGAACATACCACTGTCTGAATGATGTCCAGTCAGAGTATACAATACAGGTGCTAGAGGATGTGTTGCAAGAATGTGTCCTATATTTTTGAGGATATTGGGAGAAGGATATTCCCATGGTTGAATTTTTCTATAATAATAGTTTCATGGAGACTATAGAGATGACACCATACAAGGATTTATATGATAGGCCATGTCATTCCCCATATCTGGGTTAGAGGCGGGTGAGGTAGCTTTATTGGGACCTTGTCTTGTGTAGGATACTTCTAAGTAGGTAAAGTTCATTTTGTAACAGATGGATACAGGGTAGTCTTGTCAAAAATCTTATTCCAATTACTGTGAAGACATCTAGATTTCGAGGTTAGGGTTTGGGGTTTCTTTCACGTTTCATTGAGGTTGGTAAACTAGAGAATTAGGAAACAAGGTATGATTCCACCGCGATATATCAGGCTATTCGGAATTCTAGAGATGTTTGAGTCAATTACCTATTGGTTTCAATTACCTGAGAGGTACAGAGCCATGCATGACATCTTATATGTATCTCAGCTACACCACAATCACTCAGAATCGTCTCACATTTTTTCATCCCACGGAGGGTGAGCTTCATGTTGATGCAGCCTCTGAAAAGCATTCAATTCGTATAGTTGACAGGAGCCAGATGGTTCTCTGAGGCTGGTTAGTTCCTATCATATGGGTGGTATGGAATCATGGTCGAGTACATGTCAAGACTTGGGAGAGTGAGGCCGACATACATGCTCAGTGGCCGGAGTTGTTCTGAGATATTTCTTCACCACCCTTGAAAGGGAAATTAAAAAATGAATTTCATTAAGTGGGGATGTTTGTAAGAACCTGGTTCTTATATTTATGTATGAGTTTCTTTTATTATTTTTTCCTTTCAGTTGTTTTTGTGAAAATAGGTGAAAACTATGCAAGTACAAGAATCATACTATCGCATGATTGGACTCAGAATTAAACGCCATGTAATACAAAGTACAGGACATGTAGTTTGGCTATGTATGATGGGAATATAGGGTGCGTGGGAATGTCAGTAAGAAAGTGAGTAAAAACCAACTACACACCATGTAATTCTCTGTACATTCTGTGTAGTCAAGTTGACTGGTCTTTGAAAGTAACTCAGAAAAAAAAACCACCAAATGAATTATAAAATGATATACACACCATGTATATAGACTTACATGCCATGCATATTGTGTTTTTGATTAAAAATATCATGTATCCCTCCTATAACATTCTGGATAGAAGGGGATCACTGGGTTTCACAAACAGTAGTGCAAACCTTCAATATCCTCCCAAATCTCCGTCTAGACTCTGATTCAATCACTATCAGAAGAATTGGAACTCGATCTGTAAGATATGTATTCTTATTGAGACATTATTTCACATTCTATTTGAAAAATATGTTATTTATGGTTTAGTTTTTATCTTTGTTTTGTAGATCTACTTCATTATAGCTTGAATTGGATTATGATATTGGACGAGGAGAGTCACATGAGGACTAGGTAGGTGATCTTCTTCCTTTCGTTAATAATCGGGTTGTTTATATTTGTCATGGGGTCACACACCCATGTTTAACGTGTCTCCTAGTTATGAATTTTACTTATGTTAATACATAATAATGTTTAGGTTATTGATTAAATTAATTCAATCATGTTTGAGCTTTTTTGGATTGATTAAGGGTCGCCATGTGGGTGTGTTTCCCCCAATTGATGAATGTTTATCTATATGTCCTAGGATGCCAATGGGCATGCCTTTGTTTCCCTATTATGGGTTATTTAAGATTAAATTGGTTAATTAAATGTTTTCCCATGTGAGATTATAAATTTTGAATCTTTTTGATTGTTTAATTCACAAGTTAGTATTTTTAAATATAATTTTCCGTATGAGTTATTTAATTCTAAAGACATGCCATTTTTTAATTAGCATGTGTTTTTTGAAAAATAAAATGTGCCACATGACAATATTATTGAAAACCAACTAATATTGTATATTATATGTGTTGTTTATTATATTAATTTCCCACATGAGCTATTAATTTGTTAACCATTTAATAGTGTAATTTTCACGTGTTGTTTACTATGATGAAAAAATAATATACTAGGCCTAAACCTGAAATATGATAAAATGTAGATATACCAGGCTTGACCTTGAAATATGCAGAAATGCTTATACACTGGGCTTGGTTGTGAAACATGATGAAATGCTTATACACTGGGTTTTACCATGACACATGTTGAAATGATGATAAATCAGTATTTTCCCTGATTCTATTATTCTGAAATAATTATACATTAGGCTTGGCCCTGAAGAATATTTAATTTGAATGAATTATGATGCATCATCCAAGCTAAAACAAAAGCTTGGATTCAGTCTTCAATTCTATTTGTTTAGATAGCATACTGAGGAATCTATTGTGCTCACTTTTCATAGGGGATTGACGGGATTAGGTCATATTCAGGGACATATAAAATTCAATGAATTTGAATTTATTAGATAACATTAGATAAATGTACAAAATTACATTTTTTGTATGATTTTTTACTTTTGAGTACTTCCTATTTTACTACTTCCACTATTGTACACTGCATTTCACATATTTTTACTAGCAAATTGGAACATAACATAGGTGGTTGCCTACTAGGATATAGTCTCACACCCTGTTTAGGTCATGTTTTGGGCCCAAGAAGATTATATTTTTATAGGTTTTGATAAGGGAAAGCTCCCTTCTACTGGTTCATGCCTTTCTTCTTAGGAGAAAGAGAGAATGGGACCTAGCCAAGGCTTACAATGCTTCTGAGTTTTATTTTATTTATATTCATTTATACTTGTATTGTATCTGACTGTAGTGTTTCATGTTTTGGATATTTTTATAGAAATAACATGCTGTATAAATTTTTTATGGAATAATTCTTGGTTATTTATCTTATTAGTCTTCCGTTGTTTACTTCAGTTTTATAATGTTTACTACTTTCACTATTGTATATTATTGCTCCACTATGTTACACTCTACCAATGAGGACATAGTTTCCCCACTATCACACCTCAATCCCTCCTAGATATTGGGAAGCCTTTGGTATTTGGAGAAATTCACTTGATTCCATGAGGCCAACTGAGTATAGTTCACCTTTTAGTGGCATCAAGATCTGGGATGTTACACTAAGTTTCTCAATATAAGAAAATTTGTGGAATGTGAGGATATTGAAAAAGAATAATGAAAAAATAATTATATATATTGATAGTGGTCATTGATCATATAAAATTGTATCATAAATGGAAAATTAAAGACCTCTAAATAATAAAACTGTGATGATTCGAAAGACCATTGATTCAATATAAATGATGGTATTAGGATTACATTTTGTTACAATGTCTTTTTCTCTGAGTTGAGGAATTATGTAACGATCTAGATTGAAATTTTATGAAAAATATACTCACTTTACATATTTATATTTCATATCCACAATTTTATCCTTTGATTATCCTTTGATCAATTCACACATAATTTCTTACTCCATGAAATGAATATCCAAGATGATTATTTGGATGCCTAATGTGATAAAATTAAAATTTAATGGATTATAAGATCCATAAAATATTATAAATTTATCCCTTCAATCATTAATAAAACAAACAATGTATAGAAAGAGGTATCCAACAACACCCAATGTTAAACTCATTCCATTCCAAAAATATTTAACCTTAAATATAATCCATAATATGTCTAACCAAATTTAGAAGCAAGGTCACTAAATCAACATTATCTTCCCCAGCGAATACACAGTGGAATGTAATGTCACATTCCAAATTTTTGAACACCTCTATCACCATAAAATTTTAATGAAAACATACATACTTCCAAATATAAAATTTCATCTTGTCGAATATGTTACACAAATCAATTCTTGGAGTAAAATCGAGTAAAGATATCATAAACCATCAACTAACTAACAAATTTAATGGTCACTAATGCAATATCATAAACATTTCATTATTATATCAACATAGAAAACATATTAAGGTTGATAATCCCTTAATCAGGTGTTTTTCATGAAGTTCAAGTTTCTATTAAATCACTTTTCTTGGTATTATTCAACACATGCTTTCAAATTCAAAAAGAAATACTACTACAATACAATATTTATACATTTCAAAATTCACATAACCAGAATATCATTGATTAAAATTGTCGAACAGAATAATTATTGAATATAAACATGATAACATTAATCATTATATTATATCTATAGTAATATCTTAACATTTACCTTGATCCCTTATCTTATTTTGAAATATATTTTGTTAATGCTTAGAGAATTCATTTTCAAAGTGCCCCATATATTTATAATTGAAGAATTGAACATTGGAATTTTTTTCATGCCCCTAAAATTACGGGTATGTTGAAAATTATCTCCAAATTATATTAAATCAACATTCCCTTTAGTCAAGTATCAGGATGTTTCACATATCGGAAAACCCTTCATTCCATTCATCCCCTTATCTATTTTCTTCTCTTCCATCCTCTTATTATCTTGAATCCATATTAATATATAATCCTTGGACAATTAATTATCTATCTCTATATCACATGATATTACATCCTCATTTGATGAGAATGTTTTAGATAATAGTTTCCTTTGAAATATTTTCTTAATCCCATCAATGAAATGATCATTGTTACTTTTTGAATTATTTGATTTGATTCAATTCCCATTCCTTAAACTAGGCACTATTTGTAATCAATGGAAACACAATATTAAATCATAACATTATAAAACATAATGTATAATCCCAAAACTAGTGAAATATATAACATTAATTAAAAAATTTATGAATAACTAATATTATAATCATAAACACGGTTTGTTTAGGGATATCTTTTTTAGAAAATTATTTATAATGGTTTGTAAAGAAAATGTGGATTATCATTGGAATATTTACTTGGATTTTGAAACAAGGTGCACACTAAGGCCCATTGTCATGCACATGGTGATGATCGGGTGAATCCTAATGTACTTTTTTTGGATTTATTACCCATATGTACATATGTGTTAGAACCATATCCACTTGTAGTATCTAGAAAGGGATGTATTTCTAGTAAAACCAAATGATCTATTCCTTAACAAAACATTAATATGTTCCTATATAATTATCCAAAAATTATATAATGAGGTTATGTTATATATTCAATATATTCCTAAATATCATTCCTGAGGTTTCTTCTAAACTCCCTCTAATACAATCTATAGTGACCCTAACCCCATTATCCCAGTGGTGGTGTCTACTTCATTACATTTACATAAGATAAAATGAATCACATACCAAATTACCGAATAGTTTAGTAGTATTTGTAAACTAGATACATACATGAATTTATTATTACAACTGAAAACGTAAAATAAACAAGGTATTTTATTTAATAATATCAAGTTTTATCACAGATTATCCCTACATATCAATCATAGAATACTTCATGATATTATAGTATACATAAAACATAAGAAATGAGTGATCTATGATGCTGAATAAGGGTAAACATACATATAAATCTATGAATAAATAAGTAATGATCAATATGGAATTTTAAATCACTTAAACAACATCCATTTAATCAGTAACATGAGCATAATATGGATGAAATAAATGATGATCAAATAATTATGTATAAAGAATCATACGAGTTTGTAAACTGATCCATTGATATTATAACTAATTAAATTATCACATTGAATATCAATAAATGAATTCATAATGATGTAATGCATAATTATGGACATATAAAATAAAAATTTGATTTATTATTCCAATATATATAAATAAATGGGTAAGGCCTCGACTAACACCCAATCTAGTTTTTTTCATGATACCTTATGATGCATCTAGGGGCTATAACAGGCTATGTCCATCACTAACTCAGACCAATTCATTCCTCATATGAAAGGGGTGAAACATAATCCACATAAATATTAATATTTAAAAAATAATATGAAATATAAATATTTTCCACAATAAATAAACATATTTATAAACTATCCAGAGTAAAATGAATGGTATCAATGTCGTACTTCGCCAGTCAAACTGATCATAAACCGTATGGAGAAATAATAGGGATGATATCATTGCATTATATCACCATTAATAAATAAGACACATCAAAGGATGACTACATATATGGTAAATTATTTTTAAATATCACTTGGAATATTTCTTGAGGAAAATAACATTTCTTTGAAATCACCCTTTATATTTTAAAACAAAAAAACTCATAAAATATTTCCAAATAACATTTAATTTAAAATCATATATAAAAATAAAGAATTTAAATAATATTAGGAAAGACATTTTATTTAGAAATAAAATTTTAAACATTAAAAATAATCTTTTAATAAATGACGGATAAGACATCAGGTAATTCCATACAAGTTTTTTAAGTTAAAAAGAACATTCATCTTTCAATGTAAATAGTTTGAAAAGTGACTCATCAGGAAAATGATAAGAATATCCATTTCAAACCATTTTTTATAAAGTTAAACAAGGGTAAAAAATTATTTTATAAATCATTTGGATAATGTCAAAACATTCATGAAACATATTATGAAAACATGTTTTTGGAAGAAAAATTATTTTCGACTGAAGTAAGAAATAAAGATTGATTTTCCTGAAAACAATATATTAATAATTTTAAGTACTAAAGAGAAATAAAATAATACTTTTACATGAAATATTTGATTAATAAAAATATTTGTAGAAAATTTTTAATGTATAATATAGAAATATCAAATAATACATCCAAGAGGGACACAAGAAAAAACAATCATGGATAATGATGAGATTGTGAAATAAACCCTTACCACTTTGGTTACTTTTGAATCATAATCCCCATGAAAGATAGAAATTAAAATGAAACTTTAAATAATATAAATATAAAAATATTCACTATATGAAAAATTAAAAGGGTCATTAAATAAACCACATATATGTAATAAGTGATGAATATGGCATATGCCTCACAAAATTAAAAGAGAGACGAGAAACCTTTACCTTGAGTCTGAATAATTATATACATTATTCATCTTCCTAAATAATAAACTTGAGTCAATTATTCAGTTTATTAATAATGTTTTCATGTTTATAATTACTTTTATTTCACTTATTACCATGTTATATACAATTTCATAATCAACTATGTTTATATCCAGTGTTTCAATGATATTTGACTTACATGTCAAAAATGAATTTGGTAGGTTGAATATGGGTCAAAGATATCATTATTTCAACATATATATTATAATAATCATTAATTAATTATCATATTAATATATAAAGTATAAATTTATTACCAATAATGAAATATTATTTTTAGAAATTAAGCGCATTCCGACCGTGGAGGAAGTAGGCCACACATACACACAAGTAACATTTTTCAATTTTTCAATGATCATTATGGAAATGTGGTATGTAATATTTTATCTTTAAATAATAAAATAATATAAAAAACACCAAAATATTTCATTAAATATAATTATATATAAAATACATGTGGTGTGGTGATAAAAAGATAGTTGCATCACCTCATGAAGGCAGTAGTCCACATGTACAAGAACGATGTTATCATTTTTTAGTGAGTGAAAAGGTATTAAGTAAAATGATATATTATATTTTAATAATCATAAAAATGTCATTAATATAATAATTATTTCGTTTATATCAGAAAAATTCGTTATAGTTATCCTTACTATTTTCCATGTAAAGCATTAGTGAAAAGTGAATCACATCGCTTCATGATGTGGTTATCTGTCGTACCCACGAGTGACGTTAAAATATCCCATATAGAATGAAAAATAAAAATGGTATATATTATATAATAAAACCAGAGATATATTTATGTTATAAATATCGCATATATTCTTTATATCCTCATCATACCCCACCGTGAGAGGCGTTGATGGAAAATGTGTCACATTGGTTTGGGGGTAGTAGTGCACCGTACAAACGAGTGATTTTACCATTTCCAGTTTGAGGGAAGATGAGATGGATATAGTAAATGAACATAAAATAATTAAATCTTAGTATATTATATATATATATAATAATAATAATAATAATTAATAATACTTGATTGAGGTGACAGAATAAATAAAACAAAAACACATAGTTAGGAATTTTACCTCTTATGAGACAACCGCTTTAAGCTTATACCTAATGGATTAATAGAATGGATTTATGAAAAAAACTTATTATTGGATGAGGGTATGTATGTTGGGAGGTTATTTGGGTTGGTATTGTCCATAAAAAATGGGTTGACTATATGAAGAAGAGAGGAGAGTGGGTGCCCTTTTAAAATTGATGTGAGTGGAACACCTGTAATATTTGAAAAGAAAAAAGTATAACTATGTTTATCCCTTTCCAAAAGGATTGAAAATGAATTATTCTAGATATATAGGAATTAAAAGGTTTATATAATTCCATAAAATATACTTATTCAAGTATTTAAGTTATTTTAACCCTTATCTCCCCCTGATAAACCCATTTTTACCGTAACTGTGGAAATTAATTTTTACTTTTTCAATATTCATTATGGTCAAAAATTAAAATGAACTTATTAGAAGTTATAAAATATTCTAATTAAAAATATGGAATCTATTTTAAAAAATTAAATTAATTTTAGTCGAAATATTTAATTTAAAATTAACCTCATAGACGTGATGAGAAAGCGAGTTTTGAAAGAGAATATGTTCAAAAGATTACAATGTTTCTATATCAAAATTTAATGTGAAAATGATTCCAACGACCTCAATTGGATTAATAGATATATAATTGAAATAATTTAACATCCAAAACAATTAAAAATATTGTTTATCTTTATAAATAATTTTAATTAAAACCCAATTTGTAATTATAATTTCGTATTTTTAACTATATCTTCAAAAAATGAAACTTTTAAGAAAAATAGAAAATATTAAAAATAAGATAATTTTGATATGATTATCAAAAAATAATTTTATTTTTTCGAATAAACTTTAAAAATTTATTAAAAATTAAAAATTAATTATGTTCCCAATGTCCTACTAACCCTCCTTTTAGAAATATATTGTTTTTCAGAAGATGTTTATATTACATTAAAATTAGTATTATTTTATTTATAATAAATAGATAAACATTTAATTTATTTTATACATGTTTAAAATGTATAATTTTCAATAATTTTTAGTATTATTCAAACTTTATAACATAATAGCTAGTTAATAATGGTGATGATTAAGTAATCATATTTTAAAAGAGTATCATGATTTTTTTAAACTCAGTGTTGCGTGAATCACAAGATTTCAAGGATATTGAATTTATTTAAAAATAAATAAATTATAAAGTATTAGGGTGATATATTATATTCCATGCTTGGTGATAGGTGTCTTATATACTATGACACCCCCACTGTCAGAGTGTTTTTATTTTTTTCTTATCTTATCTTATGATTAATCATTTTTGAGTACTAGTAACCGATAATATAAAATTAATTTTTTTTTGAGAATTTCATGTAGTGATTGTTTAGAACACATAGTTTGTCAAACCATGTAGTTCCAGTGTGTTTGTGCATGTCCAATGGATTGATTCATTTTTCAAGGCTTCCACATGGTTTGCAAAACTATACAGAGCTCCCCAAAGATGTACGTGGTCTTGGGCCTTTTAGGGGTGTGGTGCACGGTTTTCCCAAACCATGAAACCTATAAGGGGAAACATTGAAGGCTCATGTCCATAGGATATAGGGTGCACATGGTTAGCACACAGTTTAGATATCCATGCAGCCAAACCATGTGACCTACCCAAGTGTTTAAATATTGGGAATTTTTTAAAAATCCCCTCTCAATTTCAAAGGGGTTTTACCCGTTATTTACTTGATTTGTGTTGACCATCCCCCCTTAAAGAATTATAAGAGATCCATCTTCTTTGTGATTTAGATTCATGGATATATTTTGAAATTTCCTAGTGGATCTGAGGTAAAAATTCATTCTTTCCTTTTTTATTCCCTCCTCATTCTCTTCCCTCATAGGTTTGGCCTCCCCTATGAACACTAGTTATAATGAGGCTCGATTTTTGGGATCCTGGTGGTTCTAATGATGGGAATTTTTTTGTTTGTTTGTTTTAGACTCTATTACTAGTCTAATGGTTGTGGTCTCCATTGAAGTCGATATGTTTTTGGTAGTTTCAACATGACTCCCACTTCTTTAAGGTAGGTGTTACTTTGATTTTTTTTTTATTTTTGGAATTCTATTGTGTTCGTGTATTTATAATTATATTTTTAGGAATGTATATCTATATGTTAAATCTCCTTGATTATTTTAATAAATTCCATTCTGTTTTGGAACACAACATAAATGATTTTTTTGAATTCATGTTTTGTTTTTGAAATTGTATTTTCTAATAATTCCAATGTTAAATAAAATAAATTTGTTGATGTTGGAATTTCTATCATGTTTATTATGGAATTTTCTCCTGGATTTGGTTTTTATAGTGTGAAAATGATATTTTATTTGGAATTAGATTTTAATTTGTGGATTTTACCTCATGATATTTTGGAAAGAGGGTTCTTTGGTGTATTTAAAGTAATGATTTGAAATATGTGTATGATTTACCCCTTTTCTAAATTCCATGGTGGATCCCTTAAAATGGATTGATGTAAAAGGGTGGTAATTGGGCTTGTTACGGATTTTAAAGAGGTAGAGTCATGTTGAAGGGTTTCTTTAGAATGTTTCATGAAATGGATGGTTTTTTTAAACATTTTAAAATGTTATATGTGGTGTTTTATGAAATATTTGGAGCAAATAAAGGTCTTTGGGCATGTTTTAGATTTTCATAGAATAGATCCCTTTTGTAAGGGTGACTGTGAGATAATTTAAGGTCTTGGG
Organism: Viscum album; assembly: GCA_963277665.1. Lineage (NCBI taxonomy): Eukaryota > Viridiplantae > Streptophyta > Magnoliopsida > Santalales > Viscaceae > Viscum > Viscum album. The sequence goes on from OY728145.1 coordinate 2,134,511,074, forward strand.
ATGTTTTCCATCATTTTCAAATGTGACTAGAAATGGTTTTATTAAATGATAAATATATTATAATTTAGAGATGTGATTTAGTGTTAATGACCCGGTTGGAAATTGGGTTTTTAAATGGCATGAGGAAACTCTTGATTTCCCCTTGTTTGTACCTCTTGTTGGGGGTGTTGATCACTATGTTATTCTTGTTTCTCTCATTGTGTGGGAATACACATGATTATGCATTGGCTTCATGTTATGTATGTGGGACTATTTATTATTGGGTTCTATAGTTGTATGATGTTTCGTTGAAAACTTCCTTTTGAATCATCATGGAAGTCCTTGGTAAATGGGGTAGGTTACTAATGTAGCAGAATCCCTAAAGTAGGTAGGTGATTTGGAGCATTTCCCTTAAGACCAAGAGTGTCCATTGTGGGAATGTTCCCCCTAGATATTGAGTGTGCTCATGGGTTATTGGGGAATGAGAGTACACTACATGGGATAATGAGATCCCATAAGGGACTTTATGAGCCTCCTTACATTGGTATTCATGTTATATTCTGTAGTTTATCCTAGGGTAAATCAAAGTCACAATAGTTCCAATTAATATCCCACTGGTTAACACCATGACGCATTCAATTTCATGAGTTGTTATACATTGTGGGGATTTTTATATCATGATTATTTGTATAATTTATCTTATATCCTTGTGATAGACCCTTATTTGTTTAAGTTCAGTTTAGTCCTTGTGTAAGTATGGTTCCTACTTCATATGCTTAAAACACAAGAGGATGTGGGTTTTTTTGGTTGGAACTGTGGATTTTGAAAGGAGTTTGAAAACCCATTTTGAAATTAAAGGTTCTTATAAAATTTCTTATAGTGGATTTCAAAATGGACTTTTAGAATATATCTGGTCGATGAAGTGCTTTAGGTGACCATTTTAATTTATAAAAAAATTAGTTGTTTGGGAAATGAAAAATGGGTTCATGGGTTAGGGATTTCTTAATACATTATCTTTGTTTTCAAAAAACATGTGTTTCGTTATGGGAGACAAAGCGAAAATTATTAAAAAGATCATTATGGGATAGAGTTGTATTTTATAAATTATTATATTCATGAAATATTATTTTTTATCATTATAATCAATATAGTATTGATGATTTTCCTTATGAGACATATTGCATAGTTTTAGTGTGTTATTGGGGCCTACAAGAATTTTTAGCTCATACCTCTATATTTAATGTTTTAGATTATTGGTTAGATCCTTCTTTTTCATCATTCATTATTGGGGGAGGGGGTGAGTCAGGTGCTGGTGAGAAACTAAAGGTTTCATGGAGTTGGTTTCGGGCTTAGATTGATTTGGTTAGTTGTAGCGTTGTTCTTTTTATTTAGTTTCATTCATTATTTTTCCTTTTGGATGGTATTTATTTGTTTATAGATTCTATTGATGTATATAAAAATGGTTTGGATCATTTTATTTGATTATAAACTATTTTTTATACTATTTTTTATTTATTCCACATATGAATATATTATTTGGGGAAAACCATTATAATAGTAGTTCATCTGATGCCTAGGGGCTTGTTTCCTTCTATCCATGTGAAAATATTGATCGAGGTCTGGGTAAGATGTATGCATGGGATAGTTTCTTACAAAAAGGTATTAGAGTTTTGTATTTTCGTTGAGTTGGAACCAAAGCATCATGTATATCCATTTTTATTTGGGGGTGTGCTCATAGGAAAGAGATTAAGGTGGTCGAATCTTGAGAGGTAAAGGTGGGGAGATACTTTCTAGCTATTAATTCCCTAATCCTCAAGAGAATAGGGGTTGTTGGGATTTTCATTGTGAATTCAATGTTTCTATTAACAATTTTTGGTTGTTTTGATGTTATTATTGTTTTGGGATCCCCTTGAACTGTTGAGTGGTATTATGGGGTGCTCTTGGTTTTTGGGGATAAGGAGAAAACGAGTTTCACAATTGGAATGCATATATTAAGATACCATGTGGATGATTTTGTCTCCTAGTATGGTGTCTTACAAGATTGGGACTCGGGTGACCAACCCACATCTCTGAAATGGTCATGATAACATTTCTTCCATGATTATCTTGTTTTGGACTCCTCGTGAAAAAATATTCTTTATATATGGTTTCTACTTGTTGGAGGTTGATTTATGATTGTTCTTTTGTCTTTTGGATGTGCTACTTGTGAGCCTTGTTCAAATTCTTGTGTAGTACTTGTGTGTGCTTTGATTTTTTGAATGTTTTTTTGGAAAATTAAAGGATTTTATGAGAACTTTTATTTTCCAACATGGTTTTTTGAATAATGGGAAGATTTCATTACCATAGTTTTATGAAAATTTTCATTTTAGTTATTGTTCCCCTTGTATTTTGATAAAATTAATTATTTCAAACGAAATATGTATTTCTAAATCAAGTTTGTAAAGTGTTTTGGAATGGATGTTTGGTTTTAAAATAATTTTTTGTGCTTGGTTTGTAATGTGTAAATTAGATTTTGAAATAAATTTTGTGGCATTTCATGTTTGGGAAACAGGTGTGTTCCACCAAGGTCATTTTGTTTAATAATTTTTTAGCTTCGTTTTTGAATTTAGGAATTAGTGGAAGGTGGATTTAAAATAACATGGTGGAAAGAAGATAAATTTCTATTTATGTGGTTTTGGTGAGCCTTTTTTTAGGGTTGTTATTGTGGTTTTGATTATTTTCTTGAGAAGGATTTGTTTTGTTTTCACATTGAGACATGACTTAGGGTAGTTCATATCAATATTATTACTATATAGAATTGTTTAAAGAGTTCCTCTAGTTCTAGTGAATACCCTGACTTGAAGTGGAGTGGTATGTGTAGAAACTCCTTTGTGACAGCCTCTGTGAGATTCCTTTCTATTTTTAATTGTGTTCTATTGTAAAAGGGGTCATTTCATTGTGGACTTCTCTTTTGGGTAGTTTTAATCTTGGTATATAATATTTGGCTTGTGTGGTTGGATTATGTGGATGTTTTTATTTTATGGGATGTTCATTTTGGATGTTTTCTCTCTTGGGATATTTTTATGAATGGTTTTAATTCTAGTTTATAGAATGGTTTTTTTGCTGAGGTATTGGTTTCCCCTCTCTGTCCTTCTCATGTGTTTTGTGGCTGGGATGTGAGTGTTATTTCTTTGAAACTTTTTTTTGGAAAACCATTTAGGGTTATTGTAGGTTGTGTCCACTATTTTGGTTAACCCTAGTAGTGATCATTTTTTGGACATGAGTGAGGCCATTAGGTGTATGATTGTGTAACTATGGTGTGTGATACAATAGTTGAGTGTGGTATAATAACTGGTGTTTTGATGAAATCTTTTTTGGGGATGAATAATGAGAGTGTGATAATATGTTTAACCATATATTATCTGCATGTGTTGTGACCCAAGGTGAGTTCTCTTATCATTCCTTTGAGCCACTTACAGGTTTTCTTCCTTCTATTGGGTTTCAAAGTGCTTTCGGTTAAGTGTGTTTTCCTCCCATAGTTTCTTGGTTGCTCAATGTTCATGAATACATTCCTAGTGGTGGTTATTTTTCCCTCTTTTTATAATAATTATAAAGTTTGGGGAGTCCATTCTAGGTCTCCCAAGATTCTTAATGATTCTCTCTAGAGAATATTGTTTTGGATCTACTTGGAGATGTCTCGTTCTCTTATGGTTGAATAGTTTGATCATTATTGGTGATTTGAGTTATTTTCCTTGAGGTATGGATGTGTCGAGTGGTTAATTTGGTTATATCATCTTTGGATCTTCCATACATTCTCTTTCTTTTCCTTAAATTGGGATTTTCTCGGGGTAGAAATACCCATGGTGGGGACTTTTTGACACCCTTGGGTCACGATGTTTTTATTTTTTTCTTATTTTATCTTGTAATTGAGGAGGCTTGATTTATTGTAGCATTCAAGCTAGAATTTAAAATTTTTGGGGATTTATAGTAGTACATGGTTTTCCCACACAGTTTCTTAAACTATGCAGTTCTCATTTGGGTGGGCCTATCCATTAGAAAAATCCATTTTTCATGGATTACACTTAGTTTATAAAATTGAATAGAGATATTGAGAGACTGTGCGAGGTCATGGGTGTGTCAAGGGTGAGGTGTATGGTTTGTTCAAAGCATGAAGCCTATTAAGGGAAACCGTGTGGGTGAACTATCTCTTGGATGTGGCGTGCACATGGTTTGGAAAACTGTGTGTCTAAACTATGTGACGTACCCAAGTGTTTAAATATCACAAACTTATGAAAATGATCCTTTTGATTTTTAGGGGGGGTCACATTAATTTTTCCCATTTTTATTAGTCGACCCCTTGCAGCCTTAGAGGAGAAACCTATTCTTCCACCCTTGAATTCTTGGATTCTATTTGGATATTTCCAAGTAGATTCGAGGTAAATATTCATATTTTTCTCTATTATTCATCCTTCATTCTCTATCCTTTTGGATTTTTCCTCCCTTATAAACCCTTGTTATCATGTGGCTTGATTTAAGGGTTCTAGGTGGATTTAATGATTGGTTGGTTTTGGTGTCTTGGGCTTGTAGAAAACTTTACTAGTCTCGTGGGTCTAGTATCGACTTTATTCCCACTTCTATGAGGCAGGTGTAACTATGAAATTGTTTCCTTCTGGAATTGGAATGTGCATGTGTATTTTTAATTCCATTTTTATAAAAGAATAAGTATATATGATATTCCCTTAATGATTTTAAAAAATTTCCTTATGTTTTAGAACATGAAATAAATTATTTAGAAATATGGGTTTCATGTTTTGAATTGGATTATCTAATTATGCTATGCCTTTATATATTTTTTTTTTTGGATTTTGTAAATTTTATTGAAGTAGAGAAATGTCTTCTGACTCGGATTTATTTTTCAAAGAGTGAAAATGATATTATAAATGGAATTTGGTTTTAAAGTGAGGTGTTGAAATCAATATATTTTTTGGAGGGGAGTTCTTTACTGTATTTAAAATACTGATTTCAAACTTCTGTGTGAGTTACCCATTGTGTAAATACCATGATGGCTTCTTTAAAATGTATTGATGGAAAGGGGTGGCCTTTTTCAATGTCTTGGATTTTAAATAGGGATACCCTTGATGAACAGTGGCTTTAAAATGTTTATTAAATTCATGGTTTCATTAAACCAATAAAAATTTTGAAAGGGGTTTTTATGAAATGTGTGATAGAAATAAAGTCCCTTGGACAAGTTTTATATTTTAAAAGAAGATATCCTTTTTAAGGGTGATATTGAAATGATTTAAGGGCCTGGGTGTTTTCCATCATTTTCCAAATGTTATTGGAAATGGTTTTATAAAATCTGAAATGGGTTTGATATTAAGAGCTATGATTTATTTTTAAAGTAATTATTAGAACATTGGTTTTTAATTGGTGTGATGCATTGCTTTATTTTCCCTTATTTATAACCTTTGTTTGGGTTGGTGATCACTATGTGATGATTGTTTCTCCCATTATGTGGGAATGTTCTTGTTCATGTCGTGGGTGCATATGATATATCTCGGTCAATTTATCATTTTGTGTTAGGGGTTTGAGATGTTTTATTATGAACACCTCCTTTTGAATCATCCTGGAAGACCTTGTAAAATTGGGTTGGTAACTATGGTAGTTGAATCCTAGGCCTAGGTTGGTGATTTAGAATGTTTCCCACACGAGTGAGAGATCCCATTATGGGAATGTTCCCCATTGAGGCTGAGTGTTCTCATGGGCGATTGAGGTTTGAGAGAACCCTAGTGGGGACCATGAGAGCCTTGGGATGACTTTGTGAGACTCCGTATGTTTATAGTCCCATTATGTTCTATAGTTTAGGCTAGGGTCACAATGAGGAACACTAGCACCCATTAATTTCTTATTGGTTTGTATCATGACGGTTTCTGTTTCTTGTGATGTTATAGATTTAGGGGGATTTTCTTGTTATGGAAACTTTTTGGGTATTTTTAGGTTTATTCCTGGTGTAATAATTTATTTTCATTATGTTTCTTAACCCGCATGAGGGTATGTGTTTTTTTATTTGGAAAAGTGGATTTTTAAATTTGTTTGAAAAACTATTTTTAAATGAGAGGATCTTATGTGAGTTATTTCCATGGATTTAAAAATAGGGTTTTAGAATGTTTTTTATGGTAAAATATTTTATGTTACCATTGTCATTTAAATAAAAAAAAATGAGTTGTTTTCAGAAATGGAAAATGGGTGCATGGGTGGGAAATAGCTTTTGGCCAATAATTTGTTTTTCAAAATACAAGTGTTTGGTTTGAGGAGACAAAGAAGAATGATTCAAAAAGTGGATTATGGGATTTATTTTGATATTATAAAGTGGTATATAAATACAATCTTATTTTATAACTTTACTTTCAATCTATCATTAATTATTTTCCATAGGAAACATATTCCCTAATTTCAGGGGGTTTTAGTAAACTAATGGGATTTTTTACCACATGACTATATATTTTTGGTTCTAGGTTCTCAGTTGGTTCCTTCTTGTTCATCATGGAAGATAGAGGGGGGTGAGTTGGGAGGTGATGAGAAACTGAAGTTCATATATAGTTGGTTTCAGGATCAACTTGAGTTGGTTGGTTATAGTAGCTTTCTATTGGTTCATCTTTTATATTTCTTTGTTTGTCCTACCTATATTTAATTTTTTATGACTTATATTGATGTATATGAAAATGGGTGTGATTATTGTAGTTGGTTATGGCTTATTTATCATGTTATTTATTTATTTATTTATTATGCCATTGTATCTTTTATTTGGAAGAAACAGTTCCCATAGTTGTTCAAATGATGCCCAACTGCTATTCTCTAGTGCATGGGATTGGGAATACATTTTGGGCCTTATGAAAAATCCTATTAGGTTCCTGGTGAGATGGTAGTCTGGTCCAGTTAATTACATATGCTATCAAATATGATGTTCATCTTTTAATGTCTTAAGGTGTTACATATATTCTTCCTTTATTTCACTCAATGATACAAAATTATATTTCATACTATTCAAAACAACTAAAATTCTTCTAATAAAGAAAGATTATCAATTTATGGATTTTTAATCCAAAATATCTCCATCTCATTTGACATATAAATAGGGAAACAAATCCATATATTCTCTATCATTGGAATCCAATACATAATTCAGTATTCCTTGAATATCTTGCATTATGCTTTTCACAAAAAATAGTTGTTCATTATTTAAACAACATTAGAAATGTTCTCCCAAGAGTATAACAAATAAAATATCATGTGTGTTTTCTATACGATTGTTTAAAATCCCAACAATTCTTTTATACAGTGAAAATGATACCTCGTCAATATCCTTCTGAGATGTGAGTTTTGTTATAACTACCATCAGAGTTGAATATGGATTTCATTCATCCCTTTTGATTTTATTTAATAGCTCCCTTGTATATTTTACTTATGTGATGAATTTATTCCCTTTATATTTATCACATTGAAAATTAATAAATTACATCAGACATCTAATCATTTTCATATAAAATTCATAACTCATCAATTCATTAAACATTTCAACCAAATTCTTCATTCTTCCTATAATATCATCGATATAAACCATCAGAGTAAACTGAACCTCATTTGATATTTTCACATAGAGATTATGATCAACCCCTAATCTTTTTATTATAAAACCCAAATATTTTTAACTCCATATTTCTTCGAAAAGAAACCAATCATTTATAGTTGCAATGAGGTTTTTTATTTAGGCCATATAGATCGTTTTTCAATTAAAAAAACATTGTATCAACATTTTATATAATAAATCCCACTTTTATATCGATATAGACTTCTTCATTCAAGATTCCATTTTGAAATATTGTCTTCAAATCCATTTGAAAGACTCTAAACTTACTTTAAATAATAACTTCTATAAAGTGTCTGATTGATTCCATTCCTACTATAATATAGAATTTTTCTTTAACATAAACTCTTTTAATCTATATATATCCTGTGTAAACCATCATTTCATTATTCTGTACCACTCTTCCAGGTTCATAAAGATTATTTTTGAGACCCATTTTTACCAATTACATTATTGTTTCTAGTTCTATAAAAAAGCTCCCCATGTCTTGTTCTTTTCATTTTTGTCGAATTATTCACTCATACATTTCACCCATGATTCTTCATTTTTCATTTCATCAAATGAAGTAAGTTTTACATATGATAATTGGGTAGTGAGATCTATTTTTGTACTCTTATTGGTATGTGTTGGTTTGGATATGTCTTCAATAATATTTCTTAGATAAAATCCTCTTATGATTCTTCTTGATTGTGTCTCTAGTTGAATCACTTTACCATCACAATTTTCCTCTGATTCGAAATTAGAATCATAATCAAATTAATGGGTTTTATATTCTGTTGAATCCATGAATATCTCTTATTTTTCATCACTTACTATCCTACGAACCAAATTTATATAAATTCCTTTTTTCATAAATTTTGGAAACTTTCTTATCACTTATTTTAAAATTTATAGAATTTGATTTTAATAAAACACATCATCATACTTTCCTAAATTTCAGCCTTTATTACTAATGAATGAAGTTCTTATAAATAATCTAAGATTATTCACTGAGTTTTTTTTACTATGCCACATTTTATAAGAAGTATTATCTTCTTTAGGAGAAAGCATCAATTTATTCTGAGTATATAAAAAATATTAACTACTTTATAATAGTAGTGAGAGATGTCTCTTTCTATTTAAGGTTCTTTATCTATATCAGTTACCACATAGTTCCTACTTCCTATGAATCCATTATATTTAAAGTTTCGGATTTTTTCCATGATTCCCCATATAATTTTCTAATTTAGTGGAACTATAATTGATTCTAATTTTTGAAAATAGATTCTTTATTGTTATTTCTATTTCATTTTCAACAATACTTTAGAATATTTTTATGCATTACCAAACATATATCATTTAACAAATAAATATGGATCATCCAATCCAATTATAATCATAAACAATGTTATATTTCTCATCATTTGTTCAAGCCTGACCAATTGTTCCACACAAATTTGTGTTGAGTAGAATCGTCAAATTATATTATAGATTATTCTTTAGATAGTAAGGGGTTCTCACCATATTTGCCTTCAATCATGAATAAAAAATCTATTCATTATTCCTATTCAGTGAAGGATTGTCAACAACAACATTCAACCATTTTAAATTATTTATACTGTAATGTTTAATGCGACCAAACCTATGTTTCTATAAGTTATTTTCTTCTATATAGTAAGGAGACAAGTATTCTGTTTACTGTCAACTAGATAAAAATTATAATATTTTATCTACCTGTACACAAGATAATTTAGAGATTTTCCATTTATATTATATCCTTTTCGATTAAGTATGACTTCTGAACTTGAGTTACATAAATGACTCACGCTGATTAAATTATATTTGAGTCCAAATCATATATAACTTTATTATTATTCAATTAAAGTATAAAAAGCTAAGTCTTACCACTCTCTTATAACATTAGAGCTCCATCACTTATAAAATGAATTGATCTATCAATTATTCATTTCATATATTTTTGATGATTCATATTACCCATCATGTGGGATGGGAACTGACTATCAATAATACACTTATTACTATTATTCGTAGCCTTAAAATCTATCTCAATATGAAGAGAATTCGATTTCTTATTTATCTCATTATCCTTCTATGAAATTATAGAATGAGTTGAGACTTATGTAAATATTCTAACAATATATTTTGAATAAGAAACCAAATTGTATTCCTCTTCTTTAATTGGGTTAAATTTTGCCTCAAACAAATTGGATTTTATTATCTTGTATTCACTATATTCTTCCAATCATAATAAAAACATGAAAATAATTTCCTAAAATTGATAGATTTATATACAAATTAAAATTAATTACAAAAATATACATAGAATGAATATTTGTTGAGATAGGATGGATTTGTATCTATACTCCTCTTCTAAATTCAAATCTTATATTTTCCTAAGTAACATTAAACTTGAAACAAACCACATTCTTATAGGTTATATAATTTAGAGAGAAATTGAATTTATGGATTTGTAGAAGGAGACATTCGATAAATTGGGATTCAAATCAAGATTTTTAGAGTTGTAACATCTAACATATATATTAATAGATATGATTTTAGGTCTGGGAGCTGATTTGGTGCTTGGGTAAACATCAAAGTGGGGTCAGGGTGTCCCATTTGTTGATTTTTTATAGATTACATGTTACACAGTGACTAGAGGGCATAATGGCGTGAAAAGTGATTATACGGGTTTTTAGAGAAGGAAAAACCCTATATAGGGTGGTCAAAGTAAAATGGTGTAAGACTATGTTGTGGGGATCCCATGAGGTGAAAATCTTATGGAATGACCCATAGGGACAATGTCATGATGTGGTTATTAGTGTTGGACCAAGTGCCATTTAGAGGGAATTTGAACCACAACCCAAGGGGTCTCTACTACAATTGTTATTTGGTAGGAGAGTCCCATGACATAACTAGAGGTTCCATGCTGTGAGGGTGGAATATAAATAATTTACCCTTATTCTTTTTAGGGGATGGTTGTGCCACAACTAGCAGGGATACACCACAATGTGGCCTGATGAAGAGGTGTCATGAAATGACCCTCATGGTTGCACTGTGACGGAGTAGCTGGTTTTTTTTAAGTGAGGGCACGAAATGTCTTTTTAGGGTCATCACACTTCATCTTTTGTGTTTACAGGTGATGTAGGGAGGGATATTTTGGAAAGATTCTCCGCCTTTCTTCAGGATTTACCCTATTGGTGTGGGGATATTTTATTGAATTTTTATAGTATATACAAGGTAAATTCCTTATATCCTTCCTCATTATATAATTATAATTTATATCCTTATGATATTTAGTGATATATGAGAGGGTTTCTGAAACAATTCCACATAAACATGATTTATTCAAGCATGAAAGTGGGAGATTATTCTTGGCTTCGAAAAATGATGTCCTGGGATGATGAATGCATGATTTCATGTATTGTTTCATTGACGTGAAGATGGAAAACTATTTTTTTGGTGATTATGAATCTTTGAGTTAATTTAGTAATTAATTATAAATTATTATAACTAATTATCTATATATTTTGGATTGAGATAGGGGATTATGTGATGGAACAATTTTAGATGAGGAATATGTGGACTCATGTAATGAAAAGTAAATCTCAGTGAGGATGGAAAATTCAAATGAGATAGGTGGTCCTTAGACATCTCAATAAGGATTATTCTTTCATTATGTATCGTTTGATATGTGTTATTTTCATTGATGGGAGATTAAATTTATATAAAAAATTATTTGTTCCCATTAAACTCTCATGATAAGAATAAATGTGTGAAGGGCCCTGATAAACCCTTGAAAACTATCTCGATTCCTTGAAAAATGATGACCAATGACTTTAATATAAATGTGTGTTGTGTGAAACATGAACACTAGAGGATTATAAATTAAATAAAATGAATAAACATACAGGTCCTAAAGATACAATGGTTATAGGACTCATGAGTTTAGAGAAGGTTCTATAGTGAAGTTATGGAAACAACTCTATCTAAAACTATGTTACTAATTTTCAAGGTTATAGTTAGTGTTTCAAGAGCCTAATGGTATGAATTAGAGTGGATATGGTATGTATATGGATTCAATGGGCTTTTAGAGCTATTTGGGAAGGTTTGAGTGGTTTAGTCCTTATAGTGACAGGTGAGATAGTCATATGCCTCACCTATGATGATGAACACCCCTTGAAGGTAGTATATACTCTTGGTGAGTTACATGAGAGGGATACATCCTTCATGTTTTAATTTGACATTATTAGAGTGTATCCTCTGGGTTTTGGGTTTAGATCTCTAATGGGGAAATTCTAAATGAGACCCAAGTGTGGTTCCTTAATATTTTTTGGACATCATTGAATGGTGGTTCTAAGAGGATTACTATAAGATAGTCATGATAGTTCCTAGGTATTAGGACCGTGTCCCGATGTGGGATTTTTATGAGGTTTTGGACAAGCCTATGGAGTCTTGGTCAAGAGGATTCTTGGGGCATTTGATGTTTCTTAGTTCCATTGATTTGAGGATGGCATGGGTCAAAAAGAAAATAGTGGAATACAATGTGGGTGATAGGGGAATGATTATGTTTTTATTAATATTTTCTTACATTGTAACACTGAGTTTTTTTAAAATAAAACTATGTCTGATAGTGTATACGACACAAAGAACCATGTAAAAATGAACAATGAAATGTTATTATTTAAATATAAACATTATAACCTAGATATTAAATTGGAAGGTATGAATAATAGTATCTAATATAAAATATATATATGATGTTACTACCTAGTATTGATAAATTCGTAGTAAATAATCACTCAATCTTCATTAAATTCGTTTTATTATTTTAAAAATATTTTTTAAAAAAAGATTTTATTAATTTTTGTGAGGGAATGCTATAATTAATTTTTGGTACTCATAGAAATGTTATTTTTTAAAAAATAATAACAATTTAGAAATCATCATATCAAAATTAACTTATGTTTAAATTTTGGGATTTTTCTAAAAAGAGTACTTTTCATTGAATAGTGAAAAATACCACTTTTGTATAATTTTTAATTATTTTCAATAAATTAAGTAATTTAAAGTTGACAATATGAATTAAACATGATTTCAAAGTAAAATAAGTAATATTTAGTTTGATGTAATATAATTAATTACATTTGAATCATCTCTATAACATTATCACAACCCATCCCCCCTGGGCTCGTGCTGTGACTACCCCATGCCCGCCTTCCATAAGCCAGGGGTTGTTTACTAGAACCAAAACGACATTTCCCAAAAAAAGAAGGTGTTGCATTTAAACCTGTATACACAAACGTCCAACCACATCCCAACACACTAAAAGGGGAAACAAGTATACCACTAAAACAAATTTTAGCACTAGCACAAGTAAAAGTAAGTCGTCTAGAATACAAACCCAAAAATGAACTGAAACAGTTAAGTAAAAATGGAAAATATGATGGCCATCCATGGAAAAAGCCACCTCATTGTGATAGTAGTGAAGCTACTGGAAGCCGAAGTAGTATTTCATGCTCGGCCAATACAACTAGGCCCCACCTGGTCCTAGGCCACCATGTCCACTATCATATTTTATGTTTGTTCCATCCCCCTAAGGAGCTCAGTAGAAACATCAAACGTCTTCATCGGACACAACACATGCGAGAGAAGCCCATGCACGGGTGAGTATAATAATACTCAAAAGGGACCCTGAGACCCCTAAATGTCTTCCAGAATTCCTTAAAGGGAAAACCACAAATCATGATCACAATCACAAAGCATAACGTAAAAGACCGCTCACAATATCTATATAACTAAATGAACATGAATATTGATGATTATTTGTAAATCTAAATCATCTTATTCTGTTGAGAAGTTCCACTACTAAACCATGAATAAGTCGTTCTATTGCCGATCCACATAGAGTCATAAGTCATCGATCCACATAGGGTTGTATGTCATCGATTCAGACAGGGTTGTATGTCGTTAATCCATGACCAGCCACTCTATGGTCGGTCCTAGTCGATCCATGCTATTGCTGATCCAGACAGGGTTGTAAGTCTTCGATCCACACAAGGTCATAAGTCACTGATCTATGATGGGACACTATGAGGTTTATCCTTGTTGGGTTGTGCTACTGCTGATCCACACAGGGTCGTACGTCGTTGATGCACATAGGGTTGTAAGTCACCGATCTACAACAGGCCGCTCTATGGTTATTCCTCGTCGGGTCATGCAACTGCTGATCCACACAGGGTCGTAAGTTGTCGATCCACATAGGGCCATACATCCCTAACCCATGACAGGCCACTCTAAGGCTGGTCCTTAGAGGGTTTCTCAACTTCTGATCCAGACTGGTCCGTATGTCTTCGATCCACATAGGGTCTCTCTGATGTCGATCCACAAAGGGTCGCTCTTCACCTGACACCCAGCCACATGATTTCTGCACTTGATAGGATTTAGTTCCTTATATTCTGATCCTAAAACCATTGTTTTTACCTCAACTTCAATGAATTACAACGATGAAGTAACCTAATGAACCTCAATGTCATAAGGTTTCCAATGCAACAGACGGTGCATCAATCAGACACTCAGTTTGTAAGTTATAGGTATTTTAGTACCAAGGGCCCAGTTGGGTTTGAGTTCGATCCAAACCGGCCATACACTAACTCTCCTCAAAACCCCATGAAGTATTGAAAAAGGACCCCCTTGTCCTAAATGTCCAAACTCCTCTCATGGGAAACCAATCAGATGCACAGTTTGCTAGATATGCCTTATAGTGTAACAGGGACAGTTGGGTCTGGTAGGGGTTCATCCCAGCTAGCCCGTTGTGCCTCTAGGTCGGACCTGGATCATGAGTCTATCCCAAACAACAGGTCCAACCCAACTTGTAGTTCTGTCCCAACTTGCAGATCCAGCTTGTAGGTCCAGCCCGACCCACGTGTCTGGCCCATCTGTTGGGTCCGGATCGCCTCAAAACTTGTCTCGCATGCGGGCTGGTTCGTACAGATGGTTGTGCCTACGGGGAGTCACCCGGTCTTCCGAAATGGTCAGCTAGAGACGGCTATTACCCTATTGCTGAGCGACATAGGGTGTCCAATCATCTCTCCATGTGGTGCATCGACACTCGGATATTCCTTCCACTACGGCTCGGCTATCCGCGGCCCACGCCCCCATGACCGGATCGGCTGGCCGCCGCCACCAGTCGTCGGTGGGTAGATCCGCAGGCCCCCAGAGATGCTTCGGTGGTCCGTTTTCTTTCTTGTTTGTTCCTACAAGCCTCTCTGGTAGGTTCCTTCACTTTGAGGACCTTATTTTCAACTTGCCTCCACGTTTCCCAGTCGTGCACAAAGAACACACATAACTAAGAACAGTGGAGGGTTCGTACCTTGTTCGGATTGTCCCACACCCTCCACATTAGCACTTAAACATTAGGACGAATAATAATAATTAAAGACCCATAAAGAAACCCAGCATCAAACTCCTGTAACAAAGAACAAAATGTGGATCAACCCATTAGTTGATTGATCTGCGTTCTTAATATTATACAAGAACGGGGAAAAGTGATGTTAAAATTGTAAATCATTTAAACCCCATACATTGGTTAATTATTATGATTAATTAATGAATCCTAATTAATGAACCAATTAAACCACAAGAATTGTGGTTACACAATGCGATGATTAATTCATATAATATCTCTTATTTAATTTCCGATTTTACACTACAGTCCCAACATCCATCACTGGATGATGGAAAGGGAATAAAATAACTCAAAGGGTTATTTTATTATTATTTTTGAAAAGTCCAAAAATTAGCATTTCTTTCCAACCCTTTTCATTCAATGTTAAGATTCGCCTAAGCCAATCCCAGTGCTGCAAATTCAACGATACCCTAGAATTTTCAATTCGAGCACCTATTCAAAAGATAGAAATATATGTTCTCACGTTTACTGAATGTACCTTAAGAAAGATAAAAAATTATTAACAGTCACCCTAGACCCTCTCTGGTCGATGTTAGGCTCCACCAAAAGGAAAAACACCCTCACGAGCTCAACAATACTCTCATATTTCCAATTTGAGTTACCATTTAGGAGTTATAAGGATTGGACAATAAAATAATTGTTAATTAATTATTTTTTCGGGAAAAAACTAACTTCCACTATTGTAATGCGCATGCCAAAGTTAGGATATGCCTAAGGAAAGCATAACCTCTCGAGTTATTCAGTTGTATCGTATTTCTAATCAGAGTCTTCATTCATTATTTATAAGAATTTTAATAATAAAAAATTTTATTTAATCATTTTATTTATGATTATTCCATTTTTTGGTTTCCTCACTAGAGGCCTAGGATGACTAAACTTAAGTGGTTCCTATGGTAAAATTTCCATCCTAAACGCAACAGTGCCTTCATATTTCTGATCTGGGAACCTGTTTAAGATTTATTCTACTTTTCATGGAAACCCCACATGCAGACTATTTAAAGCATAACAACTTTTTTGAAGGATCATTCCTGGCACTCTGAGCCTCAGAATCACGTTCCATAAAATTTCATGGTCTCAAAATAATTCCTTATAATTAAAAATAATTATACGGAAATTTTGGGACATTACATTCTCCCCAACATTGGGCTTTACATCCTCGAAAGCCCAGACAAAGGAAAATCAAACAAGTGGGGGTACTTATCATGAATCTGAGCCTCCCGCTCCCTCGTTCTCTCCTAGAGATTCCCTTGTTCTCTCATGTATCCTCTATCTCCACAGAGAACTCTGTAAATGTCACCCTATGGCCAATGTCCAGCTCACCACAATCGATGACATGGGATGGATCATGTATGTTCCTCCTCAGCTATGACAAAAGGAAAACATTATACAGCTAGTGCATCTGTGGGGAAATGTTATGAGGTACACTACCTTTCCAACTCTACTAAGAATATGAAAAGGTCTGATGATCCTCAGATATATCTTGTTGTCCCAGCCAAATCTCTATAATCCATAGTGGGGTGAGACCTAAAAGAAAACATGATTTCCCTCCTCAAACTCCTAGGGTCTCCATATCCTATCAGCATAAGACTTCTAGTTACTCTGTACAGGCCTCATCCACTACTGGATGATTTTCATCTTCTCTATGGTAGCCCATACTAACTATGGACCCATGAGTTCATACTCCCCTAGGTCTTTCCAGCATAGGGGTGACCTGCAAAGTCTCCCATACAAGGCCTCAAATGGTGCCATTCAAATAGTGGAGTGATACATATTGATGTACACAAACTCCACCAGTGGTAGGTGGTCCTCCCAACTGTAACCAAAATCTAGGACACAAGCACAAAGCATGTCATCCAAGGTCTGTATAGTCTACTCAGTCTACCCATCTGTCTGGGGTAAAAGATATAATCAATAGTGCAGGAACTAGATTCTCATCATTCACTTGATGAAAAGTGAGGCATCATGAAATGAACTCTTAAACTGCTTCCTTTATACCTAACAAATAGCACTAAGGACCGATGTTCTGGTATGTCTTCAGCGCCCCAAGATTTACCTCCAAAGGGGTTGTATATAATCTCATCAACACCTCCTCCCATAATGTCACTGGTACCATGGTGAATCCCTTGAAAATGAAGATTTTCTCCCCACCGATCAAAAATTTATCATGAGAATGTAATGATGATATCTGAGCACGTCGAGCCTTGGAGTCAAAATTCACAAGCTGAACCTCCCTAAATTTCCGTCAGAGTGGGGGAGTAACAATCATAGACTAGAGGTAAGCTACTCCATCACTATCCACGAAGGATATATTTATCCTGGATAGTTGATCTGTCCCCTCACTCAGCATCTGTAAACTAGACCTCCTATTGAGTGTGTCGGCCACCACGTTCCCCTTCCTTGGAGTATAGACTATCTAAAAGTAATATTTATGGAGGAACTATAGCCATTACTATTTTCTCAACTACTGTAAGGCATACAAGTGCCTTTCCATACACGCGAAGGTCTACCCCTTTTAACTAATTGATGTTCCCATAGACCCTTTTGTAGTGGGTACTCATTCTCTACGACCACTTGTTTAATGTTCCATTAAGCCACACATAACCTCGAACAATGGGTCATACTAGAACCTTCCTCTGCAAGTCCCCTCACTGTACTCTCAGCTCCCAGAGCTTTGTAAGATCCATCTGATATGCCATTGTATATATCAGTGTCGTCCCTAGGTATAATCCAAAACAGAAGTCCCTCTCCCTGCAGAGAGATAATCCTGGAAACATATTTTTAAAGTATGTTTCCACAGTCTGCCACTATTGTGGGGAACTGAAAACTCATAACACCTACTATCACAAGGGAAAGGTTGGAAGAATCAAGAGTGATCAGTTGTAACCTCCTATTGATGAGTTTATCTCATGCTTCTTGGGTTTCCTTTTCTGCCGACCAAGGGAAACTCAATTCCAACACTACAGATATACCATATACATTTTCCTAAAATAGTAATTCTCAGCATGAAATGAAAATGACCAGTCCATACAAAAACTAACTTCGTAAGGCACTAACGCTGCCACCAAGAGGTTCCAACTGAAACTCTCACCTTAAGGGTCATATCACATCATTGACATAAGTGTTATTATCGAGTCTCCTCACATAAGTATCTCCTGACATAAGGTTCAATTCAAAGGTTTAACAGGAAACTGTAGGTCTTGAACAAGATTTTTGATAATAAGGAATGATTAGTACCTATGTCTATTAATATGGAAGATAGTATTAGACACAAACAGTACCACAAGTCATTCCTAGAGCCCTTGGGTCACACACGTTGACCGCATGAATTTGATCCCTTCCCCTGCCCCCATCTCCCTAAACCTAGTGGGGACCATATTGGGGTGCTGGTTGTAACATATCGAAATGTATACCACCTCCTATTGTTCTCCTAGCTCCTCTTCCATGTCTGTTGCCCTGCAGATTCATTTTTCCCTATCACATACTCTTTCAAAAACATTTACACATCCTAGTCTCCAAGACTGAAGTCAGATTCCAACATTCCACTGCTGACATTCACTGGATGTATATGCTAATCAAAATAATTTTAAACCACAATGGTTCTCTTTAGAACCCTAACATAAGTTGGAATTCATAGAGGAACTGTGTTAGCTTGGATGTCCCTAAAAACATCTCTCTTGGATGTCTGATCCCTAAATCACATGTTATATTGTATTCATCTAGTATCTAGAATGGTTGGTACGCTATTTCGAATACTCAGTTACAGGCATGTTTTCCTGTGAAAACTATAGAAGCTCTTGGGAACACAAACCCCTTAACTTTTTATGGAAAGGGACCCCCCTATTTGAGGAAGGTTCTCAAGCTCTATCCATAGAAAAGTCACCTTAACGTAAGATAAAGGTAATCTAAACCCTGAAATCACCCTGCCGAGCCATGTAGAATGCTCACAGCCAAGACCTCCATCTAATCTAATGGTGCCCTGGCTAGATTGTAACTTTGTCACCACCTCAGGTCAGTCCTTGTACTAATGACTCATCACTCTATGGGACATCTTCATTGTCACACATTGGAATCCTGGCTGGCTATCTTCATGGAGGCATCATGAAAGAGTATCAAGATAAACCACAGTCATTATGTTATAACTAGTGAGCTGACTCAAAATAGATTAAGAAAAAAATAAATTTTTCAAAACACATTAGACTACTGTTTTCATGTACCAAGTCGTAAAATAGAATTCAAGGTTCTAGTGTATGGATACGTCTGCCACCACACCAACACTGGACTCCCATGACTGAAATCTGAACTCAAGACACTTAACACTATTTCCCCCATTGAAAATAAAGACTCTTAATTATTCTATTAGAACAAACTACCTTTGATACCACTATTTCAAAAACTTTCCCCCCATCCCGGTCCTTGTTGTGGCTACCCCAAGACAGCCTTCCATAGGGTAGTGGTTGGTGACTAGCACCGGAGAGGTATATCCCAAAAAAATGGAATGAATTTCCCTTAAACCTATATACACTCATGTCCAACCACATCCCAACACACTGAAATGGGAAACAAAATACCACTAAAAAAAGTTTGAGTGCAAGTAAAAGTGAATGTATGTGGGCCAAAATACAAACCCAGTAAGGAATTGAAAACATTTAAGTATAAAAGGAAACTATGATGGAAATACATAGAAAACCCCACCTGATCGTGAGAGTAGTGAAGCTACTAGAAGATGAAGTAGTATGTCCTACCCACATGGTACTACGGGGCCCCACCTATTCCTAGGCCACCAAGTCAATTGTATTATCGTCCGTCTGTCCCGTCCCCCTGAGCACCTCTATCTAAATGCCGAACGTCTGCACCGGACACAACACGTGCAGGAAAAGCCCATGCATTCATGAGTATAAAAATAATTAGTTAGGACCCTGAAACCCGCGAAGGTCTTCTAAAATTTATCAATGGAAAAACCACAAAGAATGATCACAATCATAATGAATAAGGTAAAAAAAATCTCCCAACAAGTATATAACATAATGAACAAGAATAATGATTACTAGTCACAAAGCTAAATCATCTTATTCCATTGAGAAGTTCCAGTACTGAACCACAAAGAAGTGTTTCTATTGCCGAAAAAAGGGTTGTAAGTCACTGATCCACATAGGGTCATAGGTTGTCGATCCACATAGGGTTGTATGTCGCTGATCCACGATCGGATGCACTAAGTAGGATCCTCATTAGGCGACGCTAATGCTAATCCACTCAAGGTCGTAAGTTGGTGATCCACACAAGGCCATAAGTCACTGATCCATGATGGGGCGCTCTAAGGATGGTCCTCGTCGGTTCGCACTACAACTGATCCACACAGGGTCGTATGTCATTGATCTACATAGGGTTTTAAATTGATGCACCACTATGGGTCACTCTAAGGCTGGTCCTCGTCAGGTCGCACTACTAATGATCCACATAGGTTTGTAAGTAGTCGATCCACATAGGGTTATAAGTTACAAATCCACAACGGGCTGCTCGAAGGCTGTTCCTTGTCAGGTCATGCTACTACTGATCCACATAGGGTCGTAAGACTTCAATCCACACATGGGCGCTCTGATGTTGACCCATAAAAGGTCTCTCTTCAATTGACAGCCATGCATAGAATCTGTGTACGTGATTCCCTTATGTTCTGTAGATTCTTAACCTCAACCCATTAGTCATACATCAATGTCCACTAAGTCCCGCAAATCAGTATCCCAAATAACCTCAATGTCATAAGGGTTCCAGCATAAGAGAGGGCATCCAAATCGGACTCTTGGTCTATAAGTTATAAGCATTTTAGTACTGAGGACCCGGTTGGATTCAATTTCAATCCAACCCATCCATACACCAAATCTCTCAAAAACCCATGTTGAGTATCTCAAAAGGACAGCCTCAGCCTAAGAGTCCCAACGCTATTGATGGCACATTAATCGGACGCCCAATTTGCGAAATACACCTAATTTAGAGTAACCACACCAGTTGGGTTCGGTAGGGGTTCGGCCCAGCCGGACCATTGGGCTATCAGGTTTCGCCCGGCTCGCTGGTTTGACCAGGTTCGAGGGTACATCCCATCTGGTGGGTATGACCTCGCTCACGGTTCCGGCCCGATCTGCATGTATGGCCCATCTGGAGGGTTCATCCCACCTAGAAACTTAGCCTGCATGTGGGCTGGTTTTTCTGGATGTTGGAACTAGTGGGCACCGCCCGGTCTTCCGAAACAGATGACTGGATCTGGTTGTTATCTCCAGCCGAGTAGTCTGAGCAGGCCTCTTATCTCCACGTGTGGTATGTCAACAAAGTGCCATTCCACCCACTACAGCCTGGCTAACCGTGGCTGACGCCACTGCGGCTCCTACGGGTGTCGCCATCCCCATGCGGCCAACTCGGCGAGCGGCAGCTGCCAGTCCTCAGCGCCGCTGCACCGGCGGGTGCTTCCACAGGCCACCAGAGATGCTCTATTGATATTTTTTCCCTGTTTTCACCTACGGGCCTCTCGGGTCGTTTACTTCTCTGCAAGGCCCTTATTTTCGTATTACCGCCATGTTTCCCAGTCACGCCCAAAGAACACAAATAACCAAGAACGACGTAGGGTCTAGGCCTTGTTCAGTTATCATGTTCCCTCCACATTGTGCTTAAACATGGGGAAGAATAATAATCCTTAAAAACCCCCAATATGAGACCTCATATCAACCTCCTGAAATAACTTATGAAATGTAGATCAACCCATTTGTCAGTTGATTCGTGTTCTACATATTATACAAGAATGGGGAAAGAGTGATATTAAACAAGTAAATAATTTATACCCTCTTCGTTGGTTCATTATTATGATTAATTAATGAATCCTAAATAATGAACCAATTAAACCACAAGAATTGTGGTCACACAACGTGAGGATCAAGTAATAAAATGCCTCTTATTTAATGCCTAAATATATACATCAGTCCTACCATTCTCCACTCAATGGTGGGAAGAGAATAAAATAACTCAAAGAGTTATTTTATTATTATTCCTGAAAAGTCCAAAAATTAACTTTTATGTTGGACCCTTGCTGGTCAAAGTTAAGATTCTCCTGCACTTCAAACTCAATAGTTCCCTTGGATTTTTAATTCGAGAACCGGTTCAAAATATAGAAATGCTCACACGCACTTTTACAGAATGAAACTTAAAAATAGTTAAAAAATTATTAATAGTCACCCTTGACCAGCGCCGGTTGAGGTTAGGATCCACCTAAGGGAAACATTACCTAAATTAATCAATGGTAGTCTCAAGTTTCAATCTACGTTACCATTTAGGAGTTATAAGTATTTGACAATAAAATAATTATTACTTTTTTATTTTATTTATGGCCAAAACCTAACTTCAATTTTTGGCCTACACCGACCCATGTTAGGATCTGCCAAAGGAAATCATACCCTCATGAGTTCAGTGGTGGTCTCAGATTTCTAATCCAAGTCTCTATTCATGAGTTATAAGCATTTAGAAAATAATATAATTTTATTTAATATTTTATTTACTATTATTCCATTTTCGGGTTTCCTCACTGGAGTCCTACACCAACTAAACATAAGTCTGGCCTAGGGTAAACCTGTCATCCTGAATGCAACGGTGCTTTTATATTTCTTATCTGGAACCTATTTAAGATTTTTCCCACTTTTTTAGGGAATTACTCACACATGCTATTTAAATCATAACATTTTTCGATGGATCATTCCAGACACTCCGGGCCTCAGAATCACGTGCCGTCAAATTTCGCGGACTCAAAATAATTATATATAATTAAAAAAATTATACGTAAATTCTAGGACTTTGATACCATATTTTCATACAATTTAATTGTTGGACATAAAAAGATATTTTTATGGAAGTCCATTTTTCATCGCATCTCATGGGTACAAGTTAAAATTTATTTTTGTCTCTTCTGTGAATTGAATCACAAAAAATGAATTTCATATTTTGAAATAGGCGGTCTAAATTGGGTAAATAGTTCTCTTTTTTTAGTCTTTAAGAACAGTAACTATTGTAAATAATTACTACCATGGTATGGGTAAATGGGTTAATTAAAGTTAAAAATAATATGATAAGGGACTTTCTTTTAAAAAAATATTTTAAATATTCCATTCAAACTCATTTTCTTCCATTTTCATGTTATAATAAATGTTTTATGAAAATTTATATTTATGCCTTAATGGATGATAAAGGCCATTTTTATCATATTTTACATTATTTAAAACTTATTTAAATTGGAATATTTTTAATGTTTTATTTAAGAGACACATTACTTTAAAAACCTTGTTTTATAGGTTTTAAATATTTATTTTATAAATATTTCTCTTATATTTCTATATTCTTATTTTTTTATTAATGTATTTATATGGACATAGATGAATTATAGAGGACATGTTTAGTCTATTTTGACATTATTTAAAAGGTTTTTGAAATGAATCATTATTTTTGTATTTTATACATAATATTTTAACTTTTCATACAATATAAAAAAGCAATATTTTATTTTGACATATATGGCATCAACGAATTTTCTCACCTCTCAAACCATTGTTCAATATTTTGGATTTCTTTATAACATTACTTGTTTTATTCGGAGAAAATTCCACTTTAATTTTATATTAATTATTTAAAAAAGGGTTTAGATTAAATGAATATTTTGATATTTAGAAATGTTTTCCTTATGGGTGTAAGAGATCACTCCAAACCACCCTTATTTTGGGTTATGACCATTATTTCTGTAACTCGTATTCGATCACAATTTAATCATATGGAATTCTTCTAAATTATGTATATATGTCTCTCACATATGTATCAAGCTTATTATCCATCCCTTTTATGGGGTAATATAGTCGTTATGATTATTTATAAAATTCATTCATTAAAAAATAACCTTTGATTAAGATCTGAGGCAATATTATGGATCCCATTTTATTTCTAGGAGTAATTATTAGGATTATAGCTTATCATTCATTTCATATTTTTGGAACCCATAATCACAAACATTTTATGATGGGTTCTCCGAGATAGTACTCCAATTCGCTGGGTAAAGCATTTGTCTAATGAGACGTTATGTATAGGATTGGTGAGTAAACCAAATCCACTATGGGACACTATCTACCATGTGATGTTTCCTTGGATATTATCCTTGACTTATACTTATTTATTTTTTTGTGTTTTAGAAACATTTAATATGTTTATATGATCTTTTGTTACCAATTTCATTATGTTATGATCCCTATGGATTACTCATGACCCTCTTCTTTTATGATATCATGTTATCCCTCTAAATCAGACAACATATTTATATATTATGTTTATTCCCATACTAGGATTTTTAGATAACCCTTTTTTCTATGTATTCCCCAGGTTTTCCAATACATATTTTGGACCTCATTATGGAGATTAAAAATAATGTCACTTCATTTTCATGTAGATGTTTTACTTACCCAGTCTTCCAAAGACACTAGGAAATTATTATCCTTGTTTTGTATTAAAGGATATTTATGTTAAAAATCATTTAATAATATGTATGAAATGGATTTATTAGATATAGTTGGCACCAGATGATGGTCTAGTTATTTTTTGGGATTAGGACTTGAATAATTTAGTGAGAACCCAAGGGATAAGTCCAAGTATAGGAAAATATCCCAAAATATTTTGCAAAGTAAATTTCTAGTGGAATTTGAGAATTACATCCCTATTTGGATACTACATGTTGATAAATATGCAGCATAGTTGTACCTTTGTGTAATATCCCTAAAATGGTGCATTAATAATTGACTTGAATGTCACCTAATGCATTAAGATGATTCTTTGATACACACCAAGTTTGATAATCTCAGGGGAAATGCTTTGGGAATTCATAAAATATTTATGAACCATAATGAATTTGTTGAATAAATTGTTAGGTTAGAAAACCTAATAGGAATCATTTACATGGATAATCTATATTGAAGCCTAGAGACTCATATGTTTTGATATACTTATCATTTAAAATATATTCCTTCTATGTTTATATGTTTCACATTTTTATATTTACTAGTTAATGTATTCTCATCTTTTTTTCTTTTTTAGTTAATAGAATGAAATAGGGTAAACTATGCCAAAAACTCTCTAGATAAAAAATGTGTTGATTTCCCAATGATATTCCTAACCTTGTGGGATAAAGAACTGAGAAAATCACGAAAATACTGGGTCAACTATCTCATGTGAGGAATAATAAAATGATTCATTTGAAATAAGCACCCTCTCTTAATATAGAGAAAGTTGTAGTCAAGTCTTTTATGATATAAAGTCATCTTAACTTTAGTGGACCTTCGAATACACTCATCATAAAAAAATTGATGAAATCAATTGAGAATATATTATCTATAATTTAATGACACAAAAATAAAAAGTTTTTCTATCCATTTATTTCATGGAGTGGGGATTTTATAGGTGGTGGACGCTGATAAAAAACATGAAGTACATAGAGAACACTGATTAAAAATATTGATAAGAATTTGAGAAACATTTTCTCAATAAATATTACCCCAGACCCTCAGTCCTAATATAGAGAGGGAGTTACTCAGACTGAAGTTGGAGGAATATTGTTCTGTCAGGGCATATGAGGAAAATTAGAATTATTCCATGGTTCACCTTTAGCTTTTTCATAAACACCTAATGTAATGTGGACCAATTATTTAGTGGTTTAAAGTTGAGTCTATGAAATGATTTATAGATTTGGACCTTTGAAAAATATGATGATATTATCTGTTGTTCCATCAAATTTGAGATAAAGATTAGTGACTCTCATGGGTCTCATGGGACTGAAGATGAAATGTATAAAGTGGATCTTTCTTCAAGAGGATCAATGGATAAATTTAATGAAGGAATGAAAATAAAAATTTTGTTGTTCCAAATGTGTGGGAAGAATAACCCTGGAATCTATCTCAAGGGAACTTGAATATTGATTTAATATCGAATATAGGGGTATCAATATAATAAATTCCAAAATTATGTCAAGAATCCCACTAATTCAATAGAGGAAAAGAAGGTTCAGATAAACACTCATCCTATTGTATAAATGTTTATCTTTAATGAATATAGGAACAATGTAATCAAATTCCCTAAGATAAGGTTTGTCATAGATAATTAATGACTACAAACTCTAAGACCTATAGAGAAATGAAGTTAATATGCTATCAGTACTCATGAGGTGGACCCCAATAATGACGTGGTGATGGGTATAACAGTTATTCATTAAAGTATATCAAACATACATTTTTATTCTTATTGTATAAATTCATTAACATCTTGAAAGTTGAGTAGAACTATTCAAATACCACCTCAAAACATAGGGGTTAAGCTATATGTGATTATATAATATAGATAAACTATTTCATCCCAAGTATATAACTCCTCCCCAATCAATGTTTATAGACTTAATCTTCATGAAAATACTGTCCTACTTCATTTAGGGAAGTTTTACACTATATTAGGAATGTATTTTATATCCTTATATAAATCCAAAATCAACTGTTGATAGATGAAGATCGCTCTTCACATTCCAAGTCATCCACTGATTATATACAAGTGTAAGGAGGGGGATGATTCTTCTATGGAATACACTTCTCAAGAATGGATATTATTTATTTATGAGAAAGCGTATATATCCCAAAGGATTTGGACAAAGGATAAAATCATTCATGAAGAAATGATAATTGTGAGGGATTACTAATATACTCCATGAATATTTTCATGGTATTCCTCCTGAATGAGTGGTTATGTTTTCAATAAAACTTATTCTAGGATATCTTCATATATCCAGGTATCCTAACAAAATGACCACCATTAAGTTATAATAATTGAAAAATAATATACAAGATAATATATAAAAGGAATTTATATTCCCGATTTCTCTATCATAGGGTGCTCCAGTTCTCATCATCATGAAGAAGGATGGGTCAATGATCCTCTATATTGATTATTGTGAACAAATAATCACAAGAAAGAAAAAGTGTCCCCTTTCAGAGATATAATAATTGGTCATTCAACTATGAGGGGAAAAATATTTCTTTTAGGTGGACCAGATATATCTAATTAAATATGAATAAGATATTCTAAAAACATCCATTTGAATATGGAATAGGCACTATGAGTTCATTGTGATGCCTTTAAAGCTCACTAATTATCTAATAATATTTATATAATTTTTGTACTGAGTCTTTATTGATTACCTTATGAAATATATAGTAGTATTTATAGATGATATTATGATATACTCCAAATAAAATTAGGATCATTAGAAGCATTTGAATATCATGCTAAATATTTTGGGAAAATGGAAGCTATATTCAATGTATAGGAGCTGTGAGTTCTCGAAGAAGGAAGTATCATTCTTAGGGAATGTTATCTATAGTAAAGTGATATTTTGGACCATTTGAAAGAAAATGATGTTTAGGATTACCCTAGAACATGATATAAAAGATAGATCTATATTTTCCTTGGACTAGATAGATATTAACAATGATTTTTTAAAAACTTATCTTGATTGTTAGACCCACTAACCATGATGAATCAGAAGAATGTAATGCTTTTATAAGCAATTGAATGCAAATATAGCTTTAAGGAGTTAAAAAAGGGCTTATAAATTCATTATTCTTCCTGATAACCACAAATGGGGAAATTTTTGGTGGTATATAGTAATGATTTAAAGAAGGGTTTGGGATGTGTACTAATAAAAAATGAAAAAGTTATAGCTTACGCCTCAAGGTATTTGAAATTTGATAAGTAAAATTATCCATCACATGATATGGAGTTGGATGCCTTGGTCTTTCAGTTGAAAATTTGGTGAAATTATGTCTATGAGGAAATGTGTGAAATATATAAGGATAAAAATAGCCTAAAATATATATTGACACAAAATTAACTTAATATGTAACAGTAAAGATAGATAGAGTTGATCATGGACTATGAATTCTCAAACCTTTTCCATTTGTAAAATGAAAAAAAAGTATCAAATTCTCGATGTAGAAAGGATATGATATTTTTATCAATGGTGATAACTGAGAATGATACAATCTTATAAATATTGAGAAGGAAGGACATCTGAAACATAATGACTAGAATATAAACACTACTTTCTCAAATTATTTCACTACAATACCTTATGGAGAAGGAAAAATATGCTCAAAGAGATTTTGTAGATATTCTGAGGAAGGTGGAAGCTATAAGAAAAGGAAAATACTTAATGTTTATAATTGATGAATAAAGAGTTAGATGATTTGGGATATTAATATGTGTAGAATCAAATATCAATTTAATTTAAGAGTTGTTAAGTTATGAACATATTTAGGCATTCTCCATCAACTTTGGGATCATGAAGATATATCAAGATCTCTAAGAGAATAATTAGTGGGACAATATTAAGAAGGAGATATCAGAATATACATCAATGTGTATGATATTTCAGTAAGTGAATGATGAATGTTAAATTTCTAATGGGGTGATGAAATCATTACCATACCTCTATGGAAATGAAAAAAACATCACCCTGTACCTTTTCACTAGTATTCTAAAGAGATCAAGTAGAAATAATTCCATCTAAGTTGAGTTGGATCATATTACAAAGACTGATGACTTCCTTAAATACAAGAGAAATTCTCACTTAGTGAACATGGATGGAAATAAATTATATTGGTGGTGAGGATAAATGGAAAACCTTTATCAATTGTTTCTGACCGAGATGCTATATTTAACTCTATGTTCTGGAAGAGTCTCTAACATCATCAAAATACTAAGTTGAAATTCAGTATGGATTATCACCCCCAAACCAATGGTTAATTTGAGTATAAAATTTAGACACTGGGAGACATGTTGAGAAAATTATCTATGGACATCAATGGAGGAGGAGATCAACATCTTCCATTGGTCGGATTCTCATACAATAATATCTTTCACTCAAGTATCCAAAATGGTCTATTTTAAATCCATTTATGGGTAGAGATGTATAAAACTTATATTTTGGGATGAATTTTGAGAATTCATGCTATTGGGACCTAAAATGGTTGAGGAAATGGTAGAAAAGGTCATGGAAATTCAACAACATATTAGGGTTTCTTAGAGTCGAGTGAAGAGCTATGATGGAAATCATCGATGAGACAAGGAGTCTGAGGTTGGGGAATAAGGGTTTATCCATGTATGTCAATGGAATATAGTAATTATATTTGGGAATATGGGAAATTTATGCCTCATGTACATCATCCCCTTCTATATTCTCAATCACATCAATGTTGTGGCATATCAACTTGCACTCCAACCAACCCTTTCTCAAGTACAGATTGTATTCCATGTATCCCTCTTGATGAAGTACATATTAGATCCCTAAAATGTGCTAAATTTTGTGGTGTTTTATTTTTGAATTGATATTTATTATTATTAGAATCCAATGAGGATCATGGAACATAAATATAAATTTATACACAACAAGATAACTCACATTGTCAAAGTACAACGGTGGAATCATAAATTCAAAAACAAAACCTAGGAACTGGAAGAATCCATATAACAAAAAACATTTCCTACGTAGAAATTACATTAAAATAGAAGAATATTCATTAAATAACATAAAAAACACACTAGTCACATACAAGTATAGTATCGTTGTAAATTTTGAAATATAAACAAGTCGTTCATAAATATTGTCAATTTTCTCTCACTTATTCCTTTATAACTAGAACCCTTTTTTACACATTTTACTCAATACCTTTATTCATCTCTTAGGGAAAAGAAATAGAAAAAGGTTGAAATTAGATATCCAGTAAGGGTAAACAAGGGAGATATCAATCATATCATAATCATAATACATAATAACAAAAACAACCCATTTGACTATTATATCCCATATATCAAAGATCGTGATATCATATAATTGGATAAATAATAGAAGTTCATAAAGAATCAATGAAAATATTCCATGAGATCATAACATAAGAAATGGAATTTTAGCATACAAATAAGCATTGAAAACCATTTCAATATTATACAAGTCTTATTTCCAAGACCACCATAGTGGACAATGTCCTTTACTAAATCGAGTTCACTCCCAATTCCAACCATGTATTACTGAACTGAGTTCAACTCTCACTTCCATTTCTCTCTATCTTATGAGATATAAATATTTAACCAATGCATTAGAGGGGGATATAGGTCCCACACATCACAAAATTAAAACTATACATATGTGTTCCATAATAACATAATTCATTCATCATATCAGAAAATATAATAATAAATGGGTTTCAAAAACATCATTCCATCTTAACATAACCCAATGAAAAGAAATGGGTTTCATTAATGTCATTAAATTATAAAAATAAAACAACCCTAGAAAAAATTGGTAAAATATTCTCATAAAATCTCCCCAATAAAGAATAAATAACCATAAATAATGTTATCATAAATGGAAAATAATTTTGAGAGATCACTTGAAAATAATTCTTGAGTAATATATCCTTTCTACTTTGAAATATTTTATTTTTTAAAAATCCATGTAATTTTGAAAGAAAAAACATTATTTGAAAATAAAATGATAAAACTGTAAGGAAATATTAAAAGTATTAATGCATCATAATTGCAGAAAAATCCATTCATTCCATATAAGTTAAAAAAATTCATTTCATACTTTTTCTAAAATAGTCACTAAGTACCTCATTTAGAAAACTAAAAAAATATTCCTTACAATCCTTTTAGAAAAAACCAACATATGGATAAAAATGACATCAAAAAAATGTTAAATAATACTTATAATTATTTGAATTTTTTTAAGAAACATTGATATAAAAGATAAATATTTCCCAATAGATACTTACGTACAAACAATCTGGAATTATATTGAGGTTGTGGAATTAACCCTTACATTTGTTCTGATTTCCTTCATCCATAAATGAACCTAAAATATAATGGTTTAAATGATTTTATTAATTTATAATAGAAACATATTCATATTTATGATATTATATATGATCCTATTATATCATCTTATCACCTGTTTATTATTAACAAGTCATTATTAGCTTCTTTTGTGCGTTAATTACTTCATTTTCCTATGCATGTTTTGTCGTATAAGTCTCCATTCTTATTCATAAGATATAGTTATGTAATATCCAAAGTTAAATTAATGTAATATATATCATAGTTATTAATTTTCTACATTTACATAATAATTCTTGAATAGTTAACATGGAAAATTAATTGCATTGCGTCGGGAAAACGGTGGGCTATACGTACGCACAAGCAATGATATCATTCCATTAATGGTACGAGAGTAAGGAAGTGGATGGTATATATATATTTATAGAATATATATCATGTTATAATTATATATATATATATATATATATATATATATTATTTCAATCATTACATCCATCCAAATAAAGGGGTGATGAAAAATAGATTGCAACCCAACTTAGAGACAGTAAGTCGTACGTACGCACACACAATGATTTTGTTTTTCATATGATGGATAAATGGTGGAAAATGGTCTTACATATTCCTAATAGAATATAATAATATAGATGATTTTGGTGTTATTATTTAATAATATAAACAAAACATTAATATTAAGTAGAAGAAGAAATAATCTTGAGAGAGTCAGTAAATACGATTACCTCTTCTTTGGCGAACAACCTTTAGATCTCCGCTTAGGGAATATAGGGTTTGTATTTTGAGGATACTAATACATATAGAATGTGTATAAGTAAGTTTATAATCAAAATTGGTATTTTATGGTTATTATGGATGTATCAATGTGATGTTATGTACTGAGGTAGGAGGTTCCCTTTTATTATTGAGGTGAGGGGCACTTTTTAGAATTTCCAAAAATATTAATTTATATTAAATTTAAAAAATTAAAATACCTTATTATGTAAATTTATTAGAAGATAAAATTACCTAAGTACATAATCGCATCAACAAATAAATTTTATAGATTTTTTGTATTATTTTAAACCTTATCATTTTGATTAACTCTTATTTAACTTATATTAATTTTAACTATGGTAACTAATTTTCCAATACTAAAATGATTTAATTTTTATTTATGTGATCTAAAATATAGAATAAATAAAAAATTTATAACATTTTATACCATAATATAGTTATATATTAATTTTAATTTATTTTTAAGATTTTAAATATTTTAATAATATATTATTTTGATAAAAAACATTAGTGTCAATTTTGAAACTATTTATTACTTGGAATTTCAAAAAAATAAATATAAAAAGTTAAATTAAATTTTTTATTATATCCCTAATAGGTTAAAGTCATCTAGAAAATTATTTTATCACATTAATTATTTCCAATTATATTAAATTAATATTATTAGTAACATATATTTTATATTTCCCTTAATAAAATAATTACTTCATTAGCGTTGTGTAATTATTTTATATACGTATTTGGACACGATAAATAAAAAATAAAATTAAATGATTAATATATATCTTCTATATTACATATTAATATTTATAGTAAAAAATATAGATTTGTTTAACCAATATTAAAAATGATATATTATTTAAAACATGAACGTGACGTCATTAAGATTTCATTTAATAAAATAAAATAAATACCATAATATAATCTAAGTATCCCAAAAAGTGAAAAATAAATTTATATCCAGAAAATGTGCTTATTAAGTTAAAAATTAACATTTATATTCGTTAATAACATACCTTTTCCCCATATATACCCATAAGGTATATTTAAGACAAAGTGACATTTAATGACGTTCATTGATTTATATATTATAAAAGTCATATTCATGTAACAATTTCCATTCAAAAACATTATTTTGATACGTATGAGTTATGTTTTGAGTTTGCATCATTAAATAACATTTTTCATGTGTTAGAGTCATTTTAAAGTCTTTATCATTTTATTATTAATCTAAATTACCCAATTTACCATTTATTGTGGTAACAAAATTTACCATAGTTACAATTCATATTGTGAAAAAGTAAAAAGGGAATATTTAATATAATTAGACCATATGAATGAAAATGTGGAATATAATTTTAAAAATTCAAAACACATAATTTTCAAAATATAATTAAAAATAAAACTTGTAAAATTCTAGGGGAAAATAGTTTTTTAGAAAAATGATCTTTTAAAACATAAAATATTTTTTATAATAAATTCATATTTAAAATAATTTTATAAAACTACAATACTATTTTTAAATCAAATTTAACTAATTAAAATTTAAAAATAATCTGAAACATAATTTTACCTTGTAAATACCTTTAAAGAAAATTCATTTTCAATAAAAATTAGTATTTTCACTATTCCATAAAAAATAAATGTTTTGATAAAAGATAATTTTAAGATAATTTTAAAATTTAGAATTCTAAAATATAAGTCATATTTTGGAAATTAATTTTCATTGACTAATAAAAATTAATAATAACAAAAAAACGTTTTTGAAGAAAATTTGTTTCTGAAGAATAAAGTGATTCTAAAAAAATTGTATGATTATTTTATAAGAACTCACCAATATATTCATATTGAGTTCAAGAATTATATTTATTTCATAAATTAGTTATCAAATTTTATTATTACCTTTTTAATGGCTGGTTTATACTAATAGGGTATCTTGGTTCTTTTAATCTCACAGTTCGTGCAACATAATCTATTAAAGAATTAAAATTATTTAAAGAGAAATATTTCACAAAAATATCCAATTGTAACATTCTACCACCTTAAATTAAATTTATCTTTATAAATTCATCACTTATACCAAATTATATGAGGATAACTCTGCCTCATCACATCCTCAGGTTCCCACATACCCTCCTCAAATTTGTGGTTCTACCATAAACATTTAACCAAGAGAGTGGTCTTGTTACGTATAAATTTTTCTCTATGATCCAAAATCTATATTTTTTTCATTCATAAGAATTTTATTTCTCCATTGGAATGAATTATGAGATTATTAAATGTGAAGGACTAGGTATGTACTTTCTCTGGGGATATATGTAGAACACATACTAAACTTGAGAGAGATTTGGTGGAAGCACCAATCGATTTACTACCTTCTAAACACAATACAAAATTTCAAAATGACCGATATACCTAGTGTTTAACTTGAAGATATTTAAAAATTTGGTCAATCTATTTTAGGTAGATATTTTTAGAAATACCTTATCACGAACTTCAAACTATAGGTATTCTTTTTCATTTTTCAGCAGAACATTTTAGTTCACTTTGAGATTTTCATATGTGGTATTGAATATATCTGTCCTTATCAACCATTTCCTCAACTAGATCAAGTTATAATAGATTTCATTAAACAACTCAATTCTATAATTTTGTAGTTCTACACTTATTACTATATATGGTTTCGTAATGAACCATATGAATACAAGACCGAAATTTATTGTTGTAAGAAAATTATACCAAAGGTAGGTGTTGATCTTAACCTCCCTTAAAATCTAAAGGGAAATCTATCAATATTTATCGATGAGTTTTAATTGTCCTATTAGACTAACCATATGTCTGAGGATGATATGAAATGATGAAACATAACTCCATATCAAGATCCAACTGAAGACATCTCCAGAACATCACAGTAAACCTTGGATCCTGATCAGATATAATAGAATGTGGTACTTCATGAAGTATTATGACTTTCCCATTATATATTTTGGAAATATGATCAAGATAGAAATATAATATCCTATAAATGAAATGTGTGAACATACAAAGGCGATCAACTATAACCCATATATCATTTAGGTTTTCTTTAATTTTGGGAAGTCCACTAAAATAATCAATAGTGAGGTTTTCCCATTTCCATTATAGTATGGGTAATGGTTGTAACATCCCCATAGACTTCTGTCCCTCAGCCTTGTCATGGAAACAGAACAAGAACAAAGAATCATATTTCATAATATATTTCTTTATTCCATCTCTCCATAAATACTTATTCCGGTCCCTATATAGCATGGTTCTTCAAAGATGAATAGAGTGTGATGAACTATGAGCCTCATCCAATAGCTACATATTTAATAATTGAATAGGAGGGATACAAACAAGGTTCATCTACCTTATTATTCCACAACAATCATAGTTGAACTTAGGAAAATTTCTCACCTTTTTTGTAGATCTTTATCTTCCTTCTTATACTCTTTAATCATTACTTGTATAGATGGTTGAACATTTATTTGTGAAAGATAATATTTCTACCCTTCCATTATGATTTCTATATCAATCCTTTTCAAATCTATAAATATTTTGTATTTTGTGATCCTCATCATAGATAGGCTAGCATGGTACTTTTGACTTAAATCGTATTCCATTTTTTCACTTTCCTAGGGTGTTAATTTATTGAGTAGTTGTAATATTTAATCAACTCCAACCACCTTATTTTACACATATTCATCTCCTATTGAGGGAAAATATACATTAAACGTTTATTATCAGTATATATGTCACACCTTTTTCTATAAAGATAATTCTTCCATATCTTTAATGAAATGATAAATGCATCTAAATTCAAATCATGAGTTGGGTAATTTTTATCATTGATTTAAAATTTAATGAGGCATAAGACATCACTATATCATTTTTCATGAGAAAAAATCCCAACCCTTCTTATACGAATCACTGTAGATTAAAAACTTTTCTATACTATAGGGTTGTGTGAGCATAGTTGCATTGAATGTCCTTATTTTAAAATCCATGAAATTATCTTCACATTCTTCTATTTATGTGAACTTAATAAAATTTTCAGTCTACTGGGTGAGTTATTTTGAAAATCAAAATAAATATTTCAAAAAACATCTATAATATCCATCCTAACCAAGAAAACATTGTATCTAAATTATCTATTTTGTTCATGTACACCCTTCAATAACTTATATCTTTTCTGGATCCACAAACACCCCACTCCAAAGAATTTGTGACCAAAATTTGAAACATTATATAGCCAGAATTAATATATGGTAATATTTTCATTAAGATTATCCTTTATCAAGGTCTTTAGTATAATACTCAATTGATCTTCATATTCTTTATTATTGTTTGAAAATAAATTAATACCATCTATAAATACTTCCATATAATGATCAAGATAGTCTCAAAATATTATATTCATTAAATCCATGAAAATGAGGGGGAATTAGTAAGAAAAAAAGGAATTTCAATAAATTCATATTTTCTTCTAAAGAAAAATTTCTTTGGGTATATCCTCACACATGAAACATAATTGATGATATCTTGAATGACGATAAATCATTCAAATGAATTGATCTTTACATAATTGATCAAATAATTTATTAATACATGGGTTGGTATATTTGTTATTGATAGTTATATTGTTAATTTCATTATAATTAATGCAGAGTCTCGTTGATCTATATTTATTCTAAACAAACAGAACATGTTCACCCCAAGGTAATTCACCAGGGTGTATTAATCCATTTTCAAGATTCTCTTGGAGTTTCTTCTTCAATTCATCCAACTCATTTGGGTACATTCCATAAATATTTTTTGAAATTTTCATAGCACCCGGTATGGGTTCTATTAAAAACTAAACTAAACGATATGGTGTAAGACCTTGAAATTCATTTGAAAAAAATACAAAAACCTTGCACAATAGGTGTACCCCAAATTATGTGTTTCTTCCCAAACATCTCATATATCCAACCTTCATTTATAGGAATTAAGACCCACAATATGGAAGTGATTTCCACAAAAAGTTTATATTCATCCTTTCATTAAGAATATAAAATTAGAATTTACTTCCCTAGAAATTAATATGAGATCAATATAGATAAATTAAATACCCACCAATAATCATAGAAAGTTAAAATAAAGTAATGATCAAAACATTTCCAGGAATAAATTTCCATAAATCTTCTATAAGGGAAGAGTTATAAACTTGCTATTCAAACATTGTGCCATTAGGTGCTTTATCAGATACCTAAACATTTAATTTTTGTGGTAATATAGTGACACTATTATAAAATTATTTAGAAATAAATGAGTGAGTAAAACTAGAATCAAATAAAACATTAGCTTCTTTAGAGTACATGGTCAGTGTTCCCTTCACCACTTCATTGTCATACTCCACGTCACCTATATGAATCATGTAATATTTTCCTTTATCTTTGGACTTAATAGTTTGTTAACATCGATCATAAACGATATACCTTATATTTTTCCATTGGTTAGCATAATACCAATTTTCCATTCACTTGAAGTATTAAAGTGTGGGAGGTGCATTCTATGTAGTCTTTTCCCTATCAGCATCATTAGTTATATTTTTTCCATCACATTAGTATTCAATTTATTGATGACCTTATTTACCACACATACAACTTTATATATTCCCCTTAAGTTAGTTTTCTCCATGTTTCATTCCACAATTTGATCTTAAAGGAAAGATCATCTACTTTTCACTATTGTTTTTAGATTTTCCCTTGAATTCCAAATTTTTCTTGTTATAGAACCCATAAGATTGATGGGTAACTTTAATATCTATCTAAACCCTGAGAGCACAAACAAATATTTCCCCACAGTTACAAAATATTTTTATGGATAATTCAATATGGAGACATTATTTTAATTCACTGAAGAAGAGATCATCCTTAATCTCATGTTGAATGATAATTCCAGAAGCATACTTTTTATGTCTTGTAAAATGTTCTTCATAAGCACCAATGGATTCATCATACATTTTTATAGTATTGAATAACTCCATCATAATCTTTGTTAAAATAATATAAGGAAATTGAATATTGATAAATAAGTTCTTGAACTCATCCCATTCAATGGATTTACTTTCATCTCATTGCCTTATAATCCTTATAACATTCCACTATTGTTCGACTTTACCTTCTAAATGATGGAATTAAAAAAATTAATTTATCATTTTCTAAAAATTGATGAACTAAAAATATCTTTTTAAGTGTTAACTATCCATTTTTTCCACTAGCAGATCAGAAGACCCACTGAAAGAAGTTAGATGATGCCTCATGAAAGACTCAACAAAATGTTGTTCCCTCTTTTTCTAATTTTGAAGTCCAACATGATTCATAGCTTGAGAAAGTTGTGTGAGAATAATAAAAATATTTTCCATTTCATCTCTCATAATATTTGATTTCTTAGGAGGAAAATTATTTCATTTCCAATCACATTTAGCATTAACATGGTTCATTATAGTTCTATCCATTGACTAAAAACAAAAAATATCGCATGAGTAGCACAATTCATAATGGTAAAACAACATTTTGAAGGGAATTTAATAATAATATTTAAATCTTGGATACCTTAGGTTTTATACTTTGTTATTTATGATCGAAAAAACAACAAGTATTATATCCTATACAT
The DNA here is from genome assembly GCA_963277665.1 of Viscum album. Classification (NCBI taxonomy): domain Eukaryota; kingdom Viridiplantae; phylum Streptophyta; class Magnoliopsida; order Santalales; family Viscaceae; genus Viscum; species Viscum album. The sequence continues at coordinate 2,134,549,548 of OY728145.1, forward strand.
AGACTTATCCTTAGGATTCTTAATAAGATTATCTCATCCTAGATTCCTAGGTTAAATTAAACCTTGATCTGACACCAACTATAATGACCCATACTTTTCCTATAATGATACTACATAAAAATAGAGTAATATTAATTACATAACATAAATAAGTCATTCCATAATTGTATAGTTTTGTTGGGTTTAGATATTTGTAAATATAAACAACTGGTTTATAAATCAACTACATCATCTCCCACAAATTCCTTTAAAACTAGAACCCTTTTCTACATATCATAATGAGTAAGTTTCATCATATCCTGATGAAAATAAACATAATAAAGGGTAAGATCAGATGCTTAGTAAGGGTAAACAAGGTATATATCAATCATATCATAATCATAAGACATAAGAACATAAAAAAACTATAATTATATCTTATATATCAAAGATCATGATATCATGTTATTGAATAAATCATATAATTTCCTAAAGAATCAGAGTACATATTCCAAGATATTATAACAAAATACATGAAGCTATGGAATAAACATAAGAATATAATATAATTTATATATTATTCAAGGCTCATTTACAAGACCATCATAGTGTACAAATTCTTATACTAAATGAGGTTCACTCTATGTTCCCTACATGTATTACTAAACAGAGTTGACTCTTTGTTCCAGTCCTTTATATATCATGAGATATAAATCCTTACCCAATGAATTGGGTGGATATATAAGTCCAACCCATCACATAATTAAAACCATAAATATGTCTCCTATAATAATATAATTCATTTATCATATCAAAACCCATAAAAATAAATGTTTCTCATAAACATTTTCCTATCATAATATAAGCCATGGAAAAGAAATGGGTCTCATAAATATTATTACATCCAAAACATAAAACAAAAATAGAAATAAAATGGATAGTATCCTTGAAAAATATCCATAATAAATAATAAGTAACTGAAAATAATGTTATCATAAATGGAAAATAATTTTAAAATATCATTTGAAAATAATTCTGGATGAAAATATCATTTCTCCGTTGAAAATATTTTATTTTCGTAAAATGACGCACAATTTTAAATGAAAAAAAATTATTTGTAAATAAAAATTTAATTTTGTAAGGGAATATTCAAGTAATTATTGATTCATGAAATTGGAAGAATCCTTTCATTATGTATAATTTAAAAAACATTCCTTTTGTACTTTTTCAAAAAATGGCACAAAATAGATCATTTGGAAAATGAATGAAATATTACTTCCAAACAATTTAGTAAAAATTAAAACATGGGAAAAATGACATTAAAAAATTGTACAATAATTTTAAAAATATTTTCATTTTAAAAAAAACACAGACATGGAGGATAAATCTTTTATAGTAAATACTTATGTATAAACAATCGTGAATAATAATGATGTTGGGGAATTAACCCTTACCTTAGGTATGATTTCATTCTTACGTATACAAAAAACATGTATAATGATATAAATAACTTTATAAAATCATAATGGAACTATATTAATATTTATTATATTATAAATAGTCTTATTATATCATCTTATCACTTGTTTTTTTATGACATTTGATTATTACCCTTCTTTCAAGTGTTAACTACATTAGTTTCTTATGCATGTTTTGTCATATTACTCCTTGTTCTTGTGAATATGTTATAGTTAAATCATATCCTGAATGATATTAATGAAATATATATCATATTTATTTATTATATACAATTAAATAATCATTATTTAATAGTGAACTTGGAAAATGAATAACATCACGTCGTGGAGATGGAAGGTCTTACATATGCAAAAGTGATAGTATCATTACCTTAATTGTAATAGATTAAAAAACTGGATGGAATATATATTTTTATATAATAAATATAATGTTATTATTATCATGTATATCTATTATTTCCATCATTATAACCATCCAAAAAATGTGGGGATGAAAATCAAATTACACCACGATAAGGAGACGATAAGTTGTACCTACGCACACACGATGTTTTCTGTTTTTCATAGGACGGATAAATGGTGGAAAATGGTTGTTCTATAGTCATAATAACATATCATAATATAAGTGATACTATATTTATTAGTTTATAATTTAAGAAACCCATGAATAGGTTGTATAAGAAGAAATAATCTTCAATGATTCAGTAAATATGATGACCTCTTTTTTGGTGAACTTATTTTGGATCGGCTCTTAAGGACACTAGGGATGGTTTTTTGAGAAGAAAAAAACATCCAGAATGATTCTATGGAAGTTTATAATAGAAATTATTATGGTATTGTATATCTTCAAGGCTAAATTTTATGTGAATAATTGATGTTGGAGGTACACTTTTTATAATTTATGTGAGGGGCAATTTAATAATTTCAAAAAATATCAATTTATAATAAATTAAATTAAAATTAAAATAGCTAAAAAAGGCCATGTATTAAAATATAATATGATATAATGTTTTAATCCCATCACAAAATATACTTTATAAATGTTTGGGAATTATTTTAAAACGTATCATTTTGATTTACCCTTAGTTACCCTATATTATTTTTAACTAAGGTAATAACTTTTTCAATGTTAAAAGGTAAATATTTTTAATTATGTTATGTAAATTACTATGAAAATTATCAATTTAGAATATTTTATAAAATTTTATAATTATTTTTAATTTTAAAATATTTTTTTATGATTTTTAAATAATTTAATAAAACATTATTTTTTAAAAATATCAATTGTGTCAATTTTCACACTATTAATTACATGGACTTTTGTAAATATCAAGATAACAAGTTAACTTTGATGAATATATTTTATTATATCCCTAAGAGGTCAAGGTAATATATTTGTTTTTTTGATCACATTAATTATTTAAATTTATATTTATTTTAATATTTTTAGTAAAATTTATTCTATATTACCATTAAAAAAATCATTACTGCATCAGTGTTGTGTAGTTATTTAATATATGTATTTTTTCACTAAAAATAAAAAAATAAAATAAGTAGATTAAGATTACTATTCTATATTTCAAAATAACATTTATAGTGTAATATATATTTTTGGAATCCTTATATTAAAAATGATATATTATTAAAAGAAAGAATGTGACATCTTTAGATTTTCATTAAATAAAATAATATAAATATCATAATCTCATCTAAGTATCCCAAAATGAAAAAAATTAATTTTTATCCTGAAAATATGTTTATTAATTTAAATATTTACATTTATATTTTTTTCATAAAATACCTTTTTACACATTTAAACACATAAAGGATATTTATGAAAAACAAAGTGACTTTTTGTGACTTTCATTGATTTTAACATTGTATACGTCATTTTCATGGAAAAGTGTCCATTAAAAAACTTAATTGTTACTCTTTTGTGTTAATGGTCAAAGTTTCTTCATACAAAATATTTTTGTCAAGTGTTAGAGTTATTTTATAGTCTATATTTTTTTATTTCATTCCTAATTTACATAATTTACCTTTTATCAGTGTTAAACAATTTAACATGGTTACTGTTCATGTTTGAAAAAAGTTAAAGGAAAATAATCAATAAATTTGAAACTTATGAATATAAATTTTTAATATATTTTTAAAAATTCAAAATATATAATTTTCAAATTTTAATTTAAAAGAAACTAGTAAAATTCAATAAAAACAATTTTTCAAAAAAATTCCCTCTTAAAAAATAAAACGGTTTTATAATAAATTCAAGTATAAATTAATTTTTCCAAACCATTATTGAATTATTTGGAATTATAACTAACTAATTAAAATTCCTAAGTAATAAAAATAGCAATTTTACCTTGTAATGACTTTAAAATAAAATACAGTTTTCAACAAAAAATTTTATTTTCACTATTCCTTAAAAAATGTTTTCAAAAAAATTATTTTAAGAAAAATTTAAAATGATGAGTAAAAAAATTAAATTAAAATTTTCAAATTAATTATTTATTTCCTAAAAATTTATTTAACCCATAAAAACACATTTTTGAAGAAAATACATTTTTGAAGAATAATGTGATTTTACCTAAAACTGTGTGATTATTTTCTAAGAAGTCACCAATAAATTCATTCTTGAGTTGGATATTTATATTTATTAATAAATTCATTATGGATTTTTATTCCTTCCTAATCAACTGCTAGGACATACTAATAGAGTGTCACAGTTTTTTTGAATTCATGGTTTACAGTAATTCATGATATTGAAGAATTAAAATTATTTAAAGAGAAATATTTCACAAAAATATTCATGTTTTGCAAGGCATAAATAGGTAGTACCCTAAAAAAGTTTCAAATTAGTATGAAATATTTTATTTTTAGGGAAAATTTTCTTTATTGAAAGAATTTTATTCATCAAAAATATGATTTCTTCAAAAAAAATCTACTTCTTTTTTGGGAGAATTTTATAAATAATTTTTTAGATTTTAGAAATTTTATTTTATAAAAGGTTATAGTTTTTTAATAATCACATCAAATTTATCTTAGGGTGAAATATTGGAATTTTTTTGAACAAAGTGATTTTTCAGTGAAAAGTTAATAATATTTCTTTCTGTAAAATTATCATTTCTTATCAATAAATTAAGTAATTTAAAATATCTATTATGTAATGAATTTTATTTGAAATTAACATAAGTATTATTTCGTTATATATAATCTAATTAGTTAAATTTTAAGCATATTTACACCATATTTTGGAATATGTTCATTTATTGAATTAAAATGGATTTTTTTCTTCAAAAAATTATTTTTCATCACCTCTTAAGGGTCAAAGTTTAAATAAAATTCTATAACTTATGTGAATTTAATATTAAAAAAATTATTCCATATTTGGAATATAGTGGTCAATATTTGTTAAATATGGAACTTCTATTTTTAGTTAATTTGAATAGTAACTATAGTACATAGTTATCACCATGGTATGGGTAAATTGGGTAATTAAGGTTAAAAAGAATATTATAAGAATGTTTAATTAAAAAAATATATTTTAATGTTTCCCTTGTAACACTTTTTCATCCATTTCTGTATTCTTATAAATTTTTGAATAAATTTTTTTATTCTTGAATGGATTCTATGTGTCATTTTTACCATATTTGAATTTTTATCTAATGTATTTTAAAAGGAATGATTTTAAGCTTTTACATAAGGGTTAATTTACATTATAAACCCCATTTTAAAGGTTATAAAGATCTATTTTCTTAATCATTATCATCTATGTTTATATTCTGAAAATTATTTTTTTAATGTATGTATATGAACATAAATGAACTATTGAGGACTAGTTATCTCTCTTTTGAATTTATTTTAATTGTTTTCAAAATGAATATTTTTGTGTATTTTATACAAATATTTTTGATTTTCTTTACAAAAGAAAAAATGATAGTTTTATTTTAATGTAGATGGAGTGAATGTGTTTTCATACCACCATATCCATTATTTAATATTTGGATTTCATTATGAGGTTCCTTTTTTTATTCAAACAAAAACACAATTTCCATTTTTTATAAGTATTTTGATAAAGGGTTTTAAATGGAATAGATATTTGTATATGTGGAAGTGTTTTTCTTATGGTTATAAAATATATATCCAAACAACCTTTTTTGGGTTATGAAAATTCTCTATCTAATTCATATTCTCTCTTTGTTTAATGTTATAGAATACTGCTGAATTCTATATATATGTCTCTCACATATGTACCTATACTATTCTCAATTCTATTAATTGTTTAATACATTCCATATGATTATTTCTCAACATCTTCCTAAAGAAATATCTTTTAATTATGATATGAGGCATGATTTTTCAACCCCTTTTCATTACATGGTAAATTCTTATGGATATACATTATGATTAATTTCATTTTTCTCAAACACATAATCATGAACATGTTATGATGTGTGCACCCATATAAAACTTCAATGCATTAGGTAAAGCTTTTCTCTCATGAGACATAATGTACAAGAATAGAGTGTAAACCTAATACACTATAGGGATGTTTTGTTTTTTTTCCAAATTTTAAATGTTTCAAAAATATTATGATACCATGTTATTTATGTTATCCTCCCATGTATTTACTCATAAGCCTTATATTTTATGATATAATTTTATAACTTTAACTCACACGTTATGTTTTATTATTATATTTATTTCGTTATTGGGATTTTTATATCACCCCATTTGTCATATGTATTCCCCAGGTTATCTCACGAAATTTTAGAATCACATAGGGTTTTAGGACCTCTCTATAGAGATTAAAATAATGATTATTTATTTTCATGTTTATGTTTTACATACAGAGTCATCAAAAGATATTATTCCTTTAAGATCCATATTTTTTTACAAATGTATATTTTTGTTAAAAATATTGTAATAATACATGTAAAAAGTCTTGGGATTCTATATGTGTGAGCATTATAGTTTTGAAAATACCATCTTGTGTTGTTATGTAGAGGAGGGATGTACTTGAAGGCATATAGTTAGCTCTTGTGTGGTGAGTTTGGGTTGGTTGCTTGATGGGTCAATCAGGGGAATGTGTTTTTGGGTTAGTCATATTTCTGAATCATATGATATATGATATGAGGTTTTATAGAGACATTTTATCCTAGGAAGATATGATATATAATGTTTTTTGGAGGAATATTTCATTGAGTGTATGCTATAAGATGTTTGAGGTAGGATAATGACCCAACTGTATTTTATGTGAGGTTTTTGGGTTGGAATCCCCTGATTTCATTCTATATGGTGTTCGATAGAAGGCTATTCCACTAGGGGTATGGGTCATTAGGAACTAGGGTAGACCCAACCCTCATGTAATGAGGTATTGGTAACTATTCCAGGTTGGGAATGAAACCCCTCTGATGGCAGATATGTGATGGTTTTGGGTAGGGGATATTACCCCATCTGTATGATATAAGGTAATTTTATGTTTGGGATGTGACACGTATGGTGTATAATACTCCAAAAGGGTCCTATGGTAGAATTTGTATCCCCTTGGGTGGTAATGTTACTTGATTAGATACATATGGCTCCGAATAATGTATTTATGGTTACCCTTATGTATCACCTTATAATATGAGGATCAAAAGAGACTATTTATTATACATGCACACTTATTTTTTTTATTATGAGAATATAGAATGTGAATAAACTATATTTACTATTTATGATAGGGAAACCATTGGTGGTGGAAAACTTGGTATTACTCAAACCCTACTTAGGTAACCCTAACACTTATGCACCAAAGAAGATGTCATTTTTTGTAGGGTCAGGTAGCGAAGAGGCCATTTATTTCATTATTGATCTTGATATCATGTGAGGATATAAGAGGTTATCCTCTGGTTGATAATAAATCATATGTGAATTTTTTCTATTTTTTGTATTATATATATATGATTTTCTTGGTGGAAATCATTTTTGATGCATTCTTGTATGATAATTTGTTTTATATAGCATGATAATTTTTATTGAATTTTTCATACTATGATTATTATTTTGAATTTTGTTGGGTTATTTCCTCTGATTTATTCACTTTGAAATGAGGGTATAGTCTCACCAAGGTAACACTCGAGACCCTTGTTATTCTTTAGAAGCCTTTGGAATATAGGTAGGAATTCCTAAGGTCATGTGACACCCCAACTGGGACACTGGTCAGTGGTATTAGGAAAGGAGATGTAATAAAGTTATAATAGAGCATATTTTCCATTATATTACTATTTAGGATATGGTAGGAAGGGAAAATTTAAATATTGGATCTTATAATAGTCCTCAAACTTGTGGGTTATGAACACTTTTCTAATGGAATGTCTAGGTTATCATGGATATATGATTTTTTTCATTGTTTTTGATATTGTAGTTAAGATATTTATTTAAATATGATTTTTAATTGGAAAATTTTATTAAAATTTTGGATATTATCCTAAAGGAAGAGCCCAATGTACATGATCCATTCTTAGCATATAAGATTCAAAATACAGACACGTGATTAAGAGTGTTAGATTTAACTAATGATAGAGGGTTAAAATATTTCAAGTATTAATAACAACATATATGTGTTTTCCTATATTACTTTTTGAAGGAATTCTACTTCACTGAACCACAATATTTTTTCCCTTGAAAGATAGATCATGTTGATCTTATATATGGTTATCCTATGATAAATAATATATAATCCCTACATGTAAGGGATGTATAGTGACACTCAATGGGTTGGTATAGGAATTGTATGATTTAGAACTATTTATTTACTAGGAAATATGTTTGATTACTTAATGTTTTAATAAAAATATTTTTGGTGATTTACCAAATAATTTTTTGTTTTTATTCTACAAAATAAAAACATATAACTATGGATTTTCATAATAAAAATCATTATAAGATGTTTTTTATATGTGTATGGATGTGACAAAGATCCTCATGGGGGAAGTCTAGTATAAGGATGATCAGTGAGGACTGGTTCCCTAGAGGTGGTGGTGGATTTGGCATGTGATTCCTAATATGTGTGTGTGAGAGCCCTAGAGTGGATGTGTTAGAATGTTGTTTTCCTTGATATGTTGGGTTCCCCAAATAGGGTTGATAATGACATGCGAGATACTTGGATATTTCATGATTTAAATCACATGGAGTGATTTTAGTATTGATATTGGGTTCTGGAGGATATGACTATTAAATTTCTTGAACCAGATGATTTTGGGTGATATTTCAAATGAGACTATGAAATTTGATCCTATATGATTGTATCTTTGATTGGTTGAGTGTGGGTAGACTCATTTTGGCTTGGAAAGACTCCCACGTAGTGGGTGTTCATGTAGCTAGACTTGACATAGGATACATGACTCATGTTATTAGAAAGAAAAAATATAGTATTTATTTGAGTTATATAGTATTGACTTGTCAGAGGATAATGGTCATTTTTATACACCTGAGTTTTGGTTTTAGGGCATGTGACTCTTGATAGAGTGATTCATGTTGTACAGTGAGGGTATAAGAGAGTGTGCACCTATTGTGTTTGAATGAGATAGAGATGGATAGTTTTTGAGAACCTATGAGAGGGTTCCTAGAGGTTTAATCTACCTTATAAGAGTAGAGTGAGTGTTATCATGTATTTTTGGGGATAACTTTTTATGCACAATAGAAAGTTCATGCGGGTTATGTCTGGTGAATCTTTGATAGTAGGTGGGGGAGGGGCGTAATCACTTGCGTGTGGTATGGAACCGCCAGACACAGTTGATGGTTGAATAAAATGATGATGGATAGATGATTGATAAACCTGGGTAGCAATGTTGGAGTTTTTTTGGAGATGCTAGCCAAATACTCTGACATCATTCCGGTCAGCCCTCTCACTTGGAGACATCTACCACACTAAGTCAAGGATAATGCATGGGCACAAATATGGGTAAAAAATCTATTGGATTTAATGTAGTATTTTCTTTATTTATCTGAATTAATCTATTGGGTGTTAGCTTCAGTTTAACACCCCTGATGGAAAGGGTGCACGACCAGCATGTTTAAAGGAGCTAGGAGAGAATTGGATAGCTTATAATCATGAGTTGCATGTTGCCTAGTGTGATTGATTGGGCACGAAGTTAGAGATAGTACCTATCTTAGATAACTACCTGACAGAGCAATATCGCCAAATGATTACCTATTGGGCGACTGTCAAATTTAAGGCATTAATCTCATTTGAGGTATTTAAATGACAATTTTCATATTTATCATTAATTTTATCTTATTTATTATGAAAAATTATTTTGGAATCTTCTGAGAAAGACAATAAAACATTGATTCAAAGAAATACCTCCACACTTTGGGGTGCACTACTATGTCAGATCATGAGAGGCAGCTGGTACGATATAGTTGATTATAATTATTATTTAGGAATTTCCCTTTTTATTTTTTCCTACTTAAATTATGTTATTTATTGAATATTGAATATATTATTATACTAGCACTTTATATTATTTCAATTTCATTATATAAGCAAAAACTGAATATTGAAGGAAGTCTCCCTCGACAAAAATTGTTTTGCTCGAGTAGAAGGAAAAAAAGATGAAACTACGATTAAGGAACCGACACAAGAAAAGATTTTAAGTATTAATTTTTTTGATTTCAATGTATAATATCTATTTGGAAATTTCATAATCTATTAGTATTTTTAACAGACTACTTTAGAGGCCCTTCATGCCCAGGAGCCTGAAAATTTTGGGCCACATAATCATTTATATCTGGTTTTGGGAGATGAGCACTCTGGTCATGTAAGCTGCCGACCAGGTAATAATATTGTCTTTAAGAGGTATTGATCCTCTTCAGGTATCCATTCTAGTACCAATGATTTGGAACACGTCAAGGAGCATGAAAGTCAATCTGATAAAAGGGTCATAGAGTTGGAAGAACAGTTTCAAACGAGGGAGAAAGAATTTATGAAACTGATCAAAGATTTATCTTCATCACTTCCACCAAAGGACAGCATGGCTTTTCAGATATATATGTCGTCGATGGGTGTATTATCCAATGCACCAGGCAGTGGTTCTAGTGGTGGTCGAGAAGATGGTGTTCCTTGTGTTGACGAGGATGCTGAAGAGGAAGATGTTGGGGAAGATGCTGATGTCGAGATCGAGGGTCAGGATGAGGGTGAGGGTGAGGGAGAGGATGGGGATGAGGACAAGGTCGATGATGGGGCCGAGGATGAGCACGGGGATGATGATGAGGACGACGAAGAGGAAAGATATTGTGGCGAGGATGAGGCTGATGATGATAGTGGTGATGGTGACGGTGATCAGGGGCAGATTGATCCATTACATTTGTGACTAATATTTATGACATTTGATTTTTGATTTAATATGGATGTGTTGTTCACTCTAGTATGGATATTTTTTAATTCATTATAACTCTTTATTTTTGACCAAATATGGAATCCTAATGTTGTTATAATGGTTTATGGGGCTTATGGGGCTTGTTTGGAGCTCGGAACCCCGGTTGGTGTAGAAAAACACAATGCCTCACGGTTAGTAAAAAATTTAAGTCCATTCCAAAAGGTATCTAACAACCATATAGGGATATATATTAGAAGCGATGTACATGAGTTTCCCTAACCATGCACCAGGGGATGCACATCATGAACAATGTCTATAGTTTTACTATAAGATATTATCACTGTTGTTGCCTGATTTGCCTAGCTGGCATACGGAAAACTGACCAAACGCATTCATATTGTGTCGATACTTTAGGAAAATGATCCATGAGTCATATGTGAAGTGTATGAGTCAAACCCTCCTCAATCTAAGGCACGTTGTGGCCGATATCACTCAATGTGTCTCTCTTCTGTTTAAAATGGACACCCTTTTAAGTAAAAACAACTAGAATATGGAAAAATGACAAAACGTATTTGGATTGAGTTGATACTTTATGAAAACGATCCTTCGGTCATATGGGATGTGTACGAATCAACCCCGCCTCAATCCGAGGCATGGTGTGGCCGGTACCACTCAATGTGTCTCACTTTTCATTAAAATGGACAACAATTTAAGTGAAAAAAACAACTGACATACGGAAAACGAACCAAATGTATTCGGATTCTGTTGATACTTTAGAAAAATGATCCATGGGAAATTTCGGATGTGTATTAGTCAACCCCGCATCAATAGGAGGCATGGTGTGGCTAGTACCACTCAAAGTGTCTCACCTTTATTGGAAATGATCAACATTTTAAGTGAAAACAACAACTAGCATATGGAAAAACCACCAAACGCATTTTGATTGTCTTGATAGTTTAGGACAATGATCCATGGGATATTTGTGATGAGTAAAATTCATCCTTGAATCAATCCGAGTCATGGTGTGGCCGGTACCACTCTAATTGTCTCTCTCTTTTTTTTAAATTGACAATATTTTAAGTAAAAACAACTAGCATATGAGAAATGACAACATGTATTCAGATTTTGTTGATACTTTAGGAAAACGATCCATGGGAAATTTTTGACATGTACGAGTCAACCCCGCATCAATCTGAGGCACGGTGAGGCCAATACCACTCTAAATGCCCCTCTTTTGTTTAAAATGGAAATCATTTTAAGTGAAAACAACAACTGGCATACGGAAAACCAACCAAACACTTCAAAATTGTGTTGATACTTTATAAAAACGATCCATGAGTCATATTTGATGTGTACCAGTAAACCCCGCCTCAATCCAAAGCATGGTATGGCCGATATCACTCAATGTGTTTCTCTTTTGTTTAAAATGCACACTGTTTTAAGTAAAAACAACTGGAATATGGAAACTAAACATATTCATATTATGTTTATACTTTAGTAAAATGATCCATTGGTCATATGTGATGTGTACGACTCAACTCCGCATCAATCCAGGGCATGTTTTGGTCGGTACCACTCGAAGTGTCTCACTTTTATTTGAAATGGACAACATTTTAAGTGACAACAACAACTAGCTTACGGAAAAACAACCAACTGTATTCATATTGTGTTGATAATTTAGTAAAATGATCCATGGGATATTTGTGACATGTACGATTCAACCCCGCATCAATCCGAAGTGTGGGGTGGATGGTACCACTCTTAATGTCTCTCTTCTGTTTAAAATGGACATTATTTTAGGTGAAAACAACAACTGGAATTCAGAAAATGGACCAAACATATTCAGATTTTTTTTATACTTTAGGAAAATGATTCATGAGTCATTTGTGAGGTGTAAGAGTCTACCTCACCTCAATCCGAGGCATAGTGTGGCCGGTACCACTCAAAGTGTCTCACCTTTATTTGAAATGATCATCATTTTAAATGAAAATAACAACTGGTATACGGAAAACTGACCAAACTCATTCGGATTGTGCGGATACGTTATTAAAATGATCTATTGGTCATTTGTGACGTGTAAAAGTCATCTCCTCCTCAATCTAAGGCATGGTGTGGCTGGTAGCACTCTAAGTGTTTCTCTTTTGTTTAAAATGGGCACTGTTTTAAGTAAAAAAACAGACCTATGTAAAACTGACCAAACATATTCAGATTGTGTTGATACTTTAGCTCAACAATCCATGGGTCATTTATGATGTGTACGAGTCAACCTAACCACAATATGAGTCCCGGGGTGGCCGGTACCACTCAATGTGTCTCACATTTATTTGAAATGGACAACATTTTAAGTGAAAACAAAAACTGGCATATGGAAAACTACCAAACACATTTGGATTGTGTTGATACATTAATAAAACGATCCATGGTACATTTTTGATGTGTATGAGTAAACCCCACATCAGCCTAAGGCACTATGTGGCCGGTACCACTCTAAATGTCTCTCTTTTGTTTAAAATGAACATCATTTTAAGTGAAAACAACTACTTCCATACGGAAAATGGACCAAACATATTCGGATTCTGTTGATACATTAGGACAAAAATCCATGAGTCATTTGTGATGTGTAGAAGACAACCCCACCTCTATACCTGGTACGGTGTGTCCAGTACCACTCAAAGTGTCTCACCTTTATTTGAAATGATCAACATTTTAAATGTAAACTAAAACTAGAATACGAAAAACCGACCAAACACATTCAGATTGTGTTGATACATTAGGACAAAGACCCATTGGTCATTTTTGACATATATGAGTCAACCCTGCCTCAATATGAGGCACAGTGTGGCCGGTAGCACTCTAAGTGTCTCTCTTTTGTTTAAAATGGACATTGTTTTAAGTAAAAACAACTGACTTACAAAAAACCGACCAAACGTATTCTGATTGTGTTGATACTTTAGCACAATAATACATGGGTCATTTATGATGTGTAAGAGTCAACCGAGCCTCAATACAAGGCCCGGTGTGGACGGTACCACTGAAATTGTCTCACTTTTATTTTAAATGGACAACATTTTAAGTGAAAACAACAACTGGCATACGGAAAACCAACCAAACACATTCAGATTGTATTGATACATTATGACAATGATCCTTGGGTCATATGTGACGTGTATGAGTCAACTCCACATCAATCTTAGGCACTTTGTGGAAAGTATCACTCTAACTATCTCTCTTTTGTTTAAAATGAACATCATTTTATGTAAAAACAACTAGCATACGGAAAACTGACCAAACATATTTGGATTGTGTTGATATTTTAGCACAACGATCCATGGTCCAGCCTCACACATTTCACTTCTCATGTGAGGAACTCCTTCCCCTATTATAAAACATGTGACATTTAATATTTCAAGGAAAACTATATTCCCTATGTCACACAAGCTCATTGATACACACCAATTATCATCATCACTAAGTTCTAAGACACCCGCCCCAAACCATGAAATTATATTTGTGTTTGGTTGAATTCATTTATTCATTTCCTTATTTTGGGTTATTATCTTCTAATTTCTTAATTCAATCATGCATGTGTTATAAAAAATTCAATTTTGTATGTATTCTTAATTCTGTATCACATATAATTACGTATTCCTTTTTTAATTATTGTATTCATAATGTATTATTAAATTATGTATCATTCTAATTATCAGTTTTTAATTCTGTGTCCTTATTAAGTATTGTATTGTATTCTTCATTTTCTACTGTACAATTCACACAGTAGAACCCAGAGCAAGCTACTATGTGAATTGTACAACAAAGATTATACCAACAGTTTTAAACGTTGGTATAGGTTTTGTATGTACTTTTTTACCAAAGGTTATGAACCGTTGGTAAAAACCTTTACCAACGGTTTAAAACGTTGGTATAGGGGTGAATGGAAGACTAAAAAAGATATTCCAGCGGTTTTGAAACCATTGGCATATGTGTTGTATAATAACTCTATACTAATGGTTTACATAAACCATTGGTTTAGAGTAGAGTTCTTCACATATACCAATGTTTTATCTCAAACTGTTGCTATATATCTATTTTCATGGCTTACTTGGCAATGGTTTCTAAAACTTTTGGTATATTTTATACCAATTCTTCTCCACCTTATACCAATAGTTTTCAACCGTTGGTATACCTTTATTTTCCAGTAGTGACCTCTCTAGAGAATCTTGAGGATGATATTTCAAATCAGAAAATCAATGTTAAATCCTCTAACTATCCTGTAAACAAATCTCTAAAAATATCCACTTATTGAAATTCTCCAGATTCAAGTTATAATGAACCCAAACCTGTGAATAACCTAAAATCACTAGGCCCTCTTTTTCTAGAGCTGTTAGAACACTTAAAAATTATTCTTTAGATACGCCTGTAAGAGATTTAGATTATGGAATAAAAACTATAGCTTCTCTTAGAAATCAGGTTGAACATCAAGTATTCTAGTCACATCTTGAACCTAAAAAAAATTAATGATGCTATCAATGGTGAATTTTGGGGGATGTCTATGCAAGAAGAACATGATTAGTTTAGAAACTTGTTGATAGAACCAAAGACATTTTTTCCATATGCACTAAGTGGGTGTTTAGAAATAAGGTAGATGAAGCTGGAAACCTAGATAGATACAAGGCTAGATTGGTTGAATAGGGAAATAGTCAAGAAGATGGAATTGACTATGAGGAGGCCTTTGCACCAGTATCTTGACATGAATTCATCATAATCTTGTTTTCTTATATTGTCCTTCTGAATTTCGAACTATATCAAATGGATGTCAAGAGTGAATTCCTAAATGGGTATATAGCTAAGGATGTTTTTGTTGAATAACCCCATGGTTTCACAAATCCTCACTCTCAAAATCATGTTTTCAAATTATCAAAATCATTTTATGGTTTAAAACAATATCCAAGAGATTGGTATGATATATTAAGTACTTTTATTATTTCAAATTTTTTTACAAAAGTTGTAGATGATCCTAATCTTTTTTTAAACGAATTTCAAATGATGTTTTAGTAGTTCAAATTTATGTAGATGATATTATTTTTATATCTTCAAAAAATTCTTTAAGTATAGATTTTTCTAAAATGATGCAAAATGAATTTGAAATGAGTTTAATGGGTGAAAAAAACTATTTCATGCAATTAAAATCATTAAAAATAATGATGGTATAATTTTAAATTAAAGAAAATACGCTAAAGATATTTTAAAACGTTTTGTCTAGGACACCACTAGAAGTAGTGATACTCCAATGAGTACTACTTGATAGTTGGATTTTGATGAAGATGGAAAATTAGTTGATCAAACCACTTATAGAGGAATGATTGGAAGATTACTCTACTTAACTACTAGATGACCCGATATTATGTTTATTATATGTATGTGTGCTTGTTTTCAAGAAAACCATAAGGAATCTCATTTAAATGCTGCTAAAAGAATTTTAAAATACCTCAAATATACACCCAATTTAGGACTGTTCTATCCTAATGGACAATAATTTGTGTTAGTTATTTTGATGCTGATTTCCATGGTTGTAAGTTAGACAGAAAATCTACCTGTGGAACATGTCAAAATTTTGGCAAGTCTTTAGTATCATGGTGTAGTAATAAAAAAATTTGGTCTCATTATCTACTACCGAAGTAAAATACATAGATGCTGGTAGTTATTGTGCACAAATTTTGTAGATGAAACACACATTACTAGATTATAGATATCAATTCAGGCTTGTACCAATAAATTGTGACAAATACAAGTTCTATTAACATCTCAAAAAAACTTATTTCACACTCAAGGAAAAAACATATTGATGTAATACATCACTTTTTGGGAAACCATTATCAAAAAGGCGACATCACATTGAAATTCATTAGAACTGAATGTTAGCTTTCTGATATATTCACTAAACAATTAAATTATGAAAGGATACATTACAACATACATGAATTAGGAATGATAAATCTCAAGTAGAAAGTGTACTTTTTAAAAACATACACTCTCATAGCTTACTATTTAACAGTTTATGGTTTAAGGATTTAAGGTTTCTCAAGTCACTGTCATAGAATTACTATTTCACTCTCATAGTTGTACAGATTATTGTCTTGATGATATTGTATCATATTTACAATCTCACAGTTACTGTCTCTCTGTTACTGTCTTGCACTTACTGTCTCAAATAATATGGTTTCACCATTTGGATTCACATCATAAATATGACATTGTTACAATCTATTCTGGTCTCACCATGACAATTAGTTTCAGTCTCACCATAATGAAATTTTTCTCTTTATTTATGTTTTATTACCCGTAATATTGTGTTGATTATTATATTGTTTTTATTCCACGATTTTTAATTTTCCATGCTTGAAATCCCTAAATGATAAAAACCAAATATCTTTCACTTTTTTCTTCACTCGATATATCTTCTCTGAAAACGGAGACCCCACTCTTTCAAACCATAATTACTCCTTCAACCCTTAATCGATCTCCCTCTCTATCTATCTAACCCTTGTTTAATTATTAGAATGAACCACCCATCTTCATCAACTCCAGAGAAGCACAAATCTCAGAAGAAAGAAAAAAGAGCACTGTAGGTAGTACCTAAAGGACCGTTAAACCCAAATCATTTTCATAGAATAGTTGTACCAGAAAAGGAAATATATCCTTAGTGGTTTCTAAGAAGTAAGTCCTTAGTTTTGAAAGTAATGAAATAGTAAGGATGACTGAACTGGTTCACGAAGTAGACAAGGCCAATTTATCCAAAACATGTTTCAAAATTTTATCAGTTTTTTGTAGTTTTTATTCAATACCAAAGATGGTTTTATTTTAAGAATTCAGATTAATGTCCTAAGATGTAATTTTTCCTTGAGGTTTTGGGATTCCTACATAGGGATACCTCATGAATAAATTTATGAGGACTACCAGTGAGGTGCTCCTCCTCCAAGTGATATTTTTGTCTTAGAAGAGGCTCTAGGATGTTTGACTAGAAAAAGGAGAAAAGAAGATCAATTTTTGCTGAGTTGGATAGTGAAACGAGGTTACTGTTTATGTTTATTCAAAATAAAATTAGTCCAGGTAAAGGATATTTTGATACCTTCAAGTATCAAGATGTATTCTTGATACATCTTATGAAAAATGGACAGAAGATTAATTTGGGTAAGTATGTTATACATCACATGTCTGAATTTATTAATACAACTTCAAAGTCTACCTCTTTTTTATATTTAAGGTCAATATCTATAATGTTTTATGCTAAAGGAATGGTTGGACCGAATTAATAATTCATTAGAGACTGTGAGTTTTGTATCTAATAGGTTACAATCGCAAGGATAAAAATGAGCTATAATTCATGGAAAAAGTCATGGGTGGGAAATAATGAAAGGTTATATGAAAATTTTAATATGTTTGAGCATCCATCAAGAGATAAGAACATTTCTAATCCTGGTTTGTAACCAAATGAAGTTGTTTATTATCCTGATGACGATGAATAAGAGGCATTTGTTGCACCCATGGAAGAAACTTTCTTGGATTAAGAATACAGTGGTCTACCTATTCTAAAAAATATAGTTGATAAAGAAGCACTTGTTACAAAAAGATGTGATTATTTATAATAACCTTCTTCTAATAAAGAATCTATGGTTAGTGTAAAAGAAAATATTGTTCCTCAGGAGCACCTAGAAGATGACCTTATTATTGAGGAAGAGGTTGCTATTGAGGAACTGTTAGATGAAAAAGATGATCATGAGATTATACTATCTGCTAAGGAAGGAATGGAACTAGACTTCTAGCTGGCTAGAAAAGAAATGGGTGAGGATATAAGAGATGAAATTTATAGAAACAGATATAAGAACTGAATCTTTTAGTTCTGTGAGAGATGCACCTGTTGAG
Organism: Viscum album; assembly: GCA_963277665.1. Lineage (NCBI taxonomy): Eukaryota > Viridiplantae > Streptophyta > Magnoliopsida > Santalales > Viscaceae > Viscum > Viscum album. The sequence continues at coordinate 2,134,568,290 of OY728145.1, forward strand.
GGGGAGATACACCCCAGTCTAGAAAGTTTTGAAGTACCTAATCCTATTGATCAGAGCACTATGGATACCTGGTATAAGTTATTTTTCTACTTTGATGTGGATAATTCACAAGAGGCCTTAGTTAATGGAATAGACATTTCTACTGTATTTCTATTGAAACTGGTTTCTACTTTAGAAGTAATCTCCGCTAAGGAACCAGAACCTATCTCAGCTGATGTTCATGAACCTTCACAAGAACCTTTTTCTTCTGTGAGTCAAATTGACTCGAAATCCTTTGGAGATAATTTGTTAGATGTATTTGAAAATATCCTGAACCCACATCCTGCTCCTATGACAAATCTCAGTGAATGATATGTTGCCTTGCTGTTATAGAAAATTATATGGCAGATTCAACCAAAAATGATTCATGAAATACAAGAGGTTCAAATTGATTTCAAGAAACTGAGTGATGAGGTAAAGTTATTCTAAGCTATGGTTGAAGATATGAAAAAATTGTTTCAATTAGGACAAGCTCATATTTATCATCCTATTGACGATGTTAGTGATCAGATTCCACAAAACGTTGCATCTCTGATTCAACTGAACATTACTTCAATATTTTACAATGTGTTTGATAGAAACATATATATATTCAATGAGATGAGTAATATTGTTGTTGGTCTAAAAAAAGACTGATGAGTACAAAATATGTCTTCCAAATGTTCTCAATCATCCCAAGTTCATCACTTCAACTGTTACAACCTCTAATACCTTTGGATATTCATATCAACCCATTGATAGTAATATTCTCAGAATTGTTGTTAAGGAGGAGCTTTAATTAGTGTTATGTAGCTTTGAAAATTAAATTTTATCTACAATTGTAAATAATAAAGATAGATTACATGATTTAGTGAGGAATTATTCAAATATTTCCAATGATTATTGGGAAGAAATTACTAGGAAAGTGGATTTCTACATTAATAGGATTTTATCTATGCATGATATGACCAATAGTTTCAAATTTCTTGTAGATAATTTGAAATTTTCTCCAATCACTTAATCCTTCCAGAATCAAATCCAAAAGATCAATGAATTCACTCCTCTATTGGACATATTCGTGGAGAAAAAATATGATTTTGTAAAGTCAATGCAGTATGGTGGTGAGATCATCACTGATTTCATTCAGTTATTAAAGCCTTATATTCATGTGAAAATCACTAACATTGTGGATCTTACATATGAACCTTTATGACCTGGTTTAACACCCTCATAATCCACTGGGTTTTCCTCTTCCATGATGTCTGTATCTCATGCTCTAAGTTATATTAGACCTATTATCTTTGACCAAAACATTCCCCGGTCTTCATCAAAATCAACTTTAGCATCTTCTATTTTTGAAGGGATCCATCTTCCTTCTCTGACAGTTCTCTCACATCATTCTTAAACCTTTACTTATTCTCATGCGGCTCCTTCTGATAATGCTTCCAAGGGAAAAGAGAAGACAACTAGTGCTGGAATAAAGTGAAAACTATATTTTGATAGGGATATTTTTTACTTTTTCTACTGGTTGTAATGAAAAATATCATTCTATCTAATTCAATGTGAACTGTTGTTGTCAATTCACTTATTTTACTTCCTTCTTTTTTCTTTTTCTAGTACAATTTTTGATAATCCCAAAAGGGGTAGAAAAGAACACTAAGGGGGAAAAAGCACACTATGAATAGAAATATAACTCAAATGATTTGTGATCATCAAAAGGGGGATATTTTTGGACTCCTAGTGTTTTAACCATGTTTTAATTATCACAAATCAAGTTAACCCTATTTACTCTATCTCAAATCATGTGTAGAAACATTCACAATATCCTAATTTCAATAAATCATGTCTGTTTATTATAAAATACTTTTAAATTTTATTCTAAATTATTTTTTATATGAATGATTAATTATAATTCATTCAATGAATATTAATGCTTAATAATGTTTACATGTATTAGGCTATGTCTAAGAAACCGTGTGTTTTCCACCGGTTCCGGTTTTTGGAAATGGACCAGACACTGTATCCCAAACACCATGACACCGTAACCCAAACACTATGAAATTGTGTCCCAGACACCGTACCCCATACACTGTGACATCGTGACCCAAACAATGTGACCCATACACTGTGACCCAAAAACCGTGACCCAGACATAGTGATCAAGAAACCGTAACTAGTTTCAGATTTCATGAAGTCTGTGAAACCGGTTTCTTACTACTGTCACCAAGACACCATTCAAATTTTGGAAAAGGACCAGACATCGTGATCATGAAACCGCATCTGTGCTATAAGATCCTGAACTCAATACAACTGTAGCATCATGACTATCTCATCGGTCAAATGAAAAGAAGAAGACACCATTTCAGGGTGACACCATTTCTAAGTGATACTGTTTTAAGACAAAACGTGACACCATTAATTAATCTGTTTTATTGTTTTCAATTTAATTTATAATAGTCGTATTTGAGTCATTAAAAGGAACCTAAAAAATTAAAGTTTTTTTACACAAGTGAAATGATTGTACGGGGTATGAGGTGCAGAATACATGCATCCTGTTAGTTCCAACTTGTGCACTCGCAATTAAAAAAATAGATAAGACAGTCTACAAAAATATACATGCCGAAGAGCGAGCATTTGAAAAGAAAATAGATGCATGAAGTAAGATACAACTGAATAACACATGAAGAACTCAAACTATATTCAAATTATTGGACTAAGATAGGTCAGATCCAAAATTATCATCGTAGTACCAACTCCAAGAAGAACACAAGCTACATCTTAGAATTGGAATCTATAGAACCGGACTTGAGATACTCTTTTTTTCACAAAAAGACTCGATACTTAAATACGATTCATCCTACAAACCCATAACTTCATAGAATAACAATTAGAACACTTCTATCCTTTTACAATCATCTTTTCTCAATTGTGTACTATTTTTAGCTTTTTAGAAGTGTCTGTGTGTTTGTATAAAAAACAAAAATTGTATCCTCTATTAAACTGAAGGATATAATATATCCTTCCTCTCATACCTGCATACATCTGTTTACTCCCATGGATAAGTGTGTAAGAGTTCCTTGTGCAACCTGGTAGTTTATGCCCATGAAGAACATTGGAACATGTCATGTGACCTAGACAGTACTATGCATTGTTGTTTACCCTGATCCAGGGGGTGGATCAATTTTATTAATATAAACATCCTAGAGGTAGGTTATCACCATGTGGATTGGATTAGGTATCATCTTGAGATTGAAGAACATGTTTTTTCTACTGTGCCTTTTAATTTATTTCTTCTGTCTTTACTATATATTTCAGAAAATACTAGATTTTACTTTGATAGTTAGTCTTGGAATGACTTTATAACTATTTTACCTTATTAGAATATCATCAAAAGTTATTTTAATAACTCACATTGATATTACTGAGAATTAATAAATCTTATGAGAAGTTATTTGAACAGTCAAACAATTATAGCCCCATTACCTTGATTGACAAGGTTGTATTCATTTTTATTGGGGAATATTTTTAAGAGATCTTTTTATTAGAAATTTTTTTAGATACTTTATCAACCCCCCTCTTGAGTAATCTACTCTGACTAACCATTATGAATTTATCTGGATCAACCCTTATGTTATTTGTCATTCCTCGTATCTTTTTTTTCTTTTTCCATAAAAAATACACTAATTCTCAATCCGAACTGATCTGAATCACAAAATAATGCTTTATAAATTTTTTAATCAGAACCAAACTATAATTAAATGTTTTGGTTTTCTATGTAGAAAAATCAAACTATAAATTGTGGTTTGGTTTGGTTTTTAGTGAAAACCATAAAAAACAAATCCACACCCACCCCTATCTATAAATAGGAGGGCCATAAAATAGTGTGTCCTGAAGAGGATTAATCTTTGCATGACACCCTTGTTATTTCTTTTACTAGGCATCTATATTGGGTTTTAAATGATCAGAACCATATTTTTATGTTTCCCCTTCACATTTTTGATCAAGTAGCAATATAGAGAGGGAAATTTCTACTAACTCCTCCCTTTTCATATCTCATTTATAATCCCACATAGAAAGGGGTAATTTTATTGGGATTTTTTCATGTATTTGATCAATTATTTACCTCTATTAATTTTATTTTTATTCCCATTTTGAAGCACTACGATTATTTATGATCCTATTGGGAGGTGAGGTTTGATTCAGTTCACTGTTAGATAAGTTCACTGAAATTTATTTTAATGGAAATTGGTTTGTGAATTCTTATTGGCATGGTATATAAACAACGTCAATTGATATTCTATAAGGTAAGTTGGATCATCAAAAAGTTTCAGCTTTTGGGGATGTTACACAAGAAAATGTAATGTATGGAAGTTCAACAGAGCTAAAGAGTTACTGGGTTAATATCCATGTTGAGGTGGAAATATTTAGGGATCCATAATTTCAAGGGAGCAGATATTGTAGGTTCACTGGATGATGCTTACCAAATAAGAAGTGAGACATTTAGTGAATTCATATATTGATAGGAGGATTTGAGGAAATTAAAAAGAGAATAAATAGAGAGGTAAAGTTTCTATGGATTTCTTATAATTAGTAATCATATTTTTTAATCTCCTATATCTTCTAATTATAATTGAAAAGGCCAAAAAAATGTTTCTTTAGTGCAGGTAGGACTCATTTTCTAAACCATGTCAATCCCCTATTCAATTTATTTATTTTTTTAATTCTATTTTCCTTAATATTTTTTTTAGTTTTCTTGGGTAATCAATAGACAACATTGTGTGGTGAGTAGGGTGAAATGTTTGTTGGGTGTACACTGAAAATCACATGTATGAGATGCACATACACATGAATGTGTTGCATGAGATACAAATATATACAAAATATGATATTATAGATAGTGTATATTTAATATATTCTTTTGATTAATTTATTTTTCATGCATGCGATACATGGATATAATATAATATAATATATTTTAGGATATACATATTATTGACTTTCTCATTAATGGTTTCATTAGTTATAATCATTTTATGAATGGATTAAAGAATATGAATTAATTACTTGTAACCAGACAAATAATTAAACCCCATTTAAAAGAAATTAATATGATGCATTAGAGGATCCCTGGGATTTAGCAATATAAAATGATGAGATCCTCCTATTGGGTGTGAGGGATATGTAATGTGTATGATCCTATGTAAAATTATATAATTCCCAAGGACCATTTATTTCATTTTGAGTAGGCTATAGAAACCATTTTTATATCGAGTATCTTCACAATATCATAATAGATCTATTGGATAGTGTACTCCCTCTTACGTTGACTGATTATGTTCACTTCTCCTACCGATCTTCCTCAAATACTCTCTACTAAAGGAATAATGAAACTGTTGAACTTTTTAATAGCAGGTACTGTATTTTTGTCTTATTTCATGTTTTAAATTATTAACAATAGAACTCATGTGTTTTGGGTTTTCTTATAGTAAATTTGTTCATAAGATGATCATAAGAAATCCATCAGTGGTATCAGTGTGAGGTCCCTCAAGATTTAAATATATTTTGAATCACTAGTTTTCAATGAAAAATAATGCACAATGTTTTTGTAAAACTGGAGAAGTTTTCATACCCTTACATGAGTTGCATAATATAACACCATAATATTTTAAAATAAGAAAATTATTTTCTGTAGTATAAGAAACATGAAACACTAAACATAAATAACCCATAAAATATATTTCGTTAAATTTAATCTCTATAATAGCTTAAAAAAGACACGAACCTAATTCTAAATGAATCGTAATATAGTATTCCATTATAAACTAGCCTTTATATTGGTTGGTATGAATAGTAATAAATAAATTATGAAAAGTTAGGTTATCTATTTAATATAAATAAAATTAAAATCATTTAAAAGAAAAATAAATGTTTTCTAAAAAACTGTATTGTTTCTAAATGAGGTTTTGGCACACTCTTCCGACATAATTTAAATTTAAGTTTTATCAATTTTGAGAAAATTATTTTTTTAAATAAACATAATTTTGAAATAAGAATATAAAATTTATACTGGGGTTCATTTTTTATATTATTCAGAAAACATTCATTTTTTATGATTAGTGAAAATACTGAATTTTAATTGAAAACTACCTTTTTGATTAAAACATTTATTCGGTCAAATTATATTTTTAATTGGTTTTAAAGTAAAATTAATTAAATTATATATATATATATATTAGTCCAATTTATGTAATTTTTATAATTTTTATATTTATTTTTTATATAAAAAAATTGTATTCTTTCGAACATTTTCTCATTGAAAACTCAGTTTCTCATCGCATCTATAGGGTTAATTTTAATTCAACAATTTCCACATAGATGAAATGAATTTTTAAAAATGGATTACATATTTTGAATTATAATAATATATATTACATAATAATTTCAAATTAATTTTTGACCATAATGAGTAGTAAAAAAATTATTTTCTACGGTTCAAGTAAAAATGTCTCTACTAGGGGTAAAACTAAGAAGATAAGGGTTCAAATAACCTAAATATTTGTCCAAAAAAATTATATGTAATTATTTATATCCTTATCAACTTATTATATATATTTTTGAGTTTTTGGTGAAATTTTTAATGAAAGTGAACTATATAGTAAGTTAAGAAATGCAAAAGACAAAAAAAGTAACTTTCCTTGCTTCCCATATCAATAATTTATTGGGATAGGAAAACCAAAAATTATTTTCAGTTATAAAAAATATATTTAAAAAAATTATTTTTTATCTTGATAAATTTTTTTATTAATGAAATAATTTATATAAATTCTTAAAAAAGCCTACTTATTAATTATTTATTTAATAGAAAAATAAAATAAATGATACTCAATATATTAAATGTATTTTAAATTTAATGAATTATTGTGTTAAATTAATTTTTTAAATTAATATAACATTTTATACATGTTTGAACATAATATATTCTAATTCCATCATTGTATTGATATTTTTTAAATTTAAATTAAACGAATAATTTCCAAATAGATATTAATGATTTTTAAAGATATGATATTTATTAGATTACTTAAAACTAATATAAATAATAGATTCTCATAAGTGAATTTTAAATGTTTAAAAATAAATAATATGTTCATTAATGGGCCAATTGTTTGTTACAACCCGTCCTAGTGGGTCTCGAGCCGTAACTCCCCAAGCCCACCGCCAATATGCCAGGGGATGCTGACTAGCACCGAGTAGGCATGCTACTAACATGGGAGGCATTACCTATAAACCTGTACACAGACACACACATATCCAAGACCACAAAGATGAAAAGTAAAAACTACTAAAAGGAACAAGATGCATGCATACACTAAAACCCAACCAATAGAGTATGACAGGAAAGTAAAGTACATGAATGTAAAACCCTGGACCAAAAGTACAAGCCCACCAAAAGACAGTCCGTAACAAAGTCCAACCTGTAAAGAAAGGTGTTGGGACTGAAATCTGTAGTTGTAGGAACACACCTCGGCTTGTCTGATCTCACTGAGTACCGTCCGGTCCTAGTCCGCTAAGAATCCTGTCGAAGACTTGCTCGTCTGCACAAGACACTACACGTGCGGGTAAATCCCGTGCAGGGGTGAGTATAACAATACCCAGTAGGACACCCGAAACCATAAATGAATACAAAAAGGGAAATAACACAAAATAAAGGTATAATCAGCTCTACAAAGTATATTTTTATGGAACATATAACAAGAATATCCAGATATAGTCATACACAAACGACCATTGCGAAACCACCACTAAGATCTAGATCGAAGATTCCACTAACCATGCAACTGGGAGAACACACTCCTAGGTCTGTAGAGAGAGATACGAAGTACTCGTTCCGGAAGAACACGCTCCACAAGTACCTTTGAGAATGTGATGCTAAGATGAGGATCACCACCAAGTCATGGGGTGATTCTGACAACTCAGTCTGGGCTAATCCGTTAAGTAGAGGATCAGTTCCTGGGTAAAGATGGTCACGTCGATACCAAGAACTCTACCTATGGTTCCAGGAATGAATAGAGGATCTGTCTCTATGTCTCACATAGGGGAATCCAAAAACTATATTCATGAAGTCCAGTTGAAGGGATCATACTCATATGTGCAGGAAATGATACCGGGAATCTTCATGAGAAAGACCAAGGGGACGAACCCTAAGGAATCTAGCCCAAGTCACATAAGGAAACTGGCTCAAGCCATGTAAAATTGGTTACACGGCGTGTAGTATGGTTACAAGACATGTTCCTTGACCCTGGGTAATTCCCATGTAAATGACCCGTGTCTTCCGTTCTGGCAGTGTAAAACTCAACAACACGGTGTGTAGAAGAATCACACGCCGTGTTCCTTGACTCCGTGTACTGCCTGTGTAAATGGCCCAGGTCATTTCCTCATCATATCCAAAGTGACTACACTGCATGTAGAAGAATCAGAGGTCGTGTCCGAGCACCTGGGGCTCACTCCGTGTACACTAGTCATGTACCCACACACGGTCTCTATCCATTTTGCTTGCCTGTGTACCAGCACACGGGGTATCCCGTGTATTTGGTCGGGTCTGGCTGGGGAGGGGTATACACATCGTGTCCTTGGATGTGTACCCAAACAGTGTCCATGTACTCTCAGAGTAGATGTCAGGTGGTCCACCGATGAACACACTCTGTGTAGCCCATGATACATGCCGTGTAGTCGTGATTTTTCCAAAAATGCCATCTTCCTCCTTAGGACGCGACTGATCCTTCAGATCCACGGTTTCTCATCCATTCGTCCAAATACTCCAGGGGTTGGTTCATTTCATCATACGATCACCATAACAATTGTTTTCTATCCTTAAATCAGATTATAAACCTCAAACGATCCATCCGAAGAAAAACTCCCAAAAACACATATCTCTCAATCCGCTCCGAATCGTCTGCAGAAACCATCGTCGCACCTCCATGACATCGATCGGGGGTTGGATAAACAATCTCTTATTATTGCACCAACAAATGAATGTGCAACATTCTGTTTCCTCCAAGAATGCGTAGAACGCAATGAAGAACACATGGGAGAAAAATAAAATGAATCGAACAAGAGGGATGAACCTCGATCATTGTTCGTGACGATCCAGGTTCATTGTCGTTAGATCAAAACCACAACAATCAACAGATTATAAATCTCGAGTAATTTATTTCCTAATAAAACCCCAAATCACATCCTTCTGCAAAACGATCGATCCGCGGGATAATCGGTTCGCAGATTAGTCTGCGTTCATCATAGGAATCCAGAAAGGGGAAAGGAATCAAGATCAAACATCCTACAGAGATCTACGATGTTTGTCTGTGAAGATCTGGCCGTGGTGTCATCGTCGCCGGTGAAAATCGTCAAGAACGTCATGGCCACATTAGGGGTTTCCTCTAGAGCTTTCCCATAGCCTCCAGGGGATTCAGTGTTATGAGGTTTTGTATCCATGGACCCCTGCGCAAGACTTTATTTAAAAACGATAAAGGATATCCACTGCAACAGATTTAATAAAATATTTTAAATTAAATATTTTATTATGGTTACGTCCAAAAACCAGATTTTCCCACCGGCCTGCTCTAGTCGATGTTAGTTCTCTTCTACGGTAAACCCACTGCTCTGAAGACAACGATGCCCTCAGATTTCTGATCTGAGCACCCATTTTGGAGTCATTCCACTTTTTCAGGAAAACCACATGTTCACATTATTTAATTATTTAATTAAATTTAAACATTTGTTCCAAGATCACCGGGCCCCGGAACTGCACGCCGTCTTGAAGACGGGTCTTGAAATAATTCCCACATATTTTTAAAAATTAAATTATGGAAAATATGAGACATTACATCACACCAACCATAGTGATTTTACGTCCCCAAAATGCAAAAACAAAGGCTAATGAAAAAGTTGTGGGTACTGCACACAAATTTGAGCCTCCCGCTCCCATGTGCTCTCATGGAGATTCTCGTGCTGCCACCAGACACGCAACAAGGGAATATCTCGCCCATGAAGGATCTTCTCATGCCGATCCTCGATCTCCACTGGGTACTCAGCAAAGGTTGCTCCATCATCGATATCCAACTCGCCCCAGTCGATGATGTGCGATGGATCATACACGTACCTCCGTAGCTGCGACACATGGAAGATGTTGTGTACCCGGTCCATCTGAGGAGGTAGAGCCAAGAGACAAGCCACCCCACTAACTCTACTCAGAATCTGAAAATGGCCAATGAACCTTGGAGATAGCTTGCCTCCTCAGCCAAATCTCCGCAATCCCCGTCAAGGTGACACCCGAAGGAACACATGGTCTCCCTCCTAGAAATCCAATGGCCTCTTCCTCCTGTAGTCATAAGACTTTTGCAGACTCTGTGCAGTCTTCATCCACTCCTGGATGACCTGCACCTTCTCTGTAGTAGCTCTCACCAACCTAGGCCCCTGAGTGATGAATCTCCTGGGCCAGTCCAACAAAGTGGTGACCTGCAAGGTCGCCGTACAGAGCCTCGAATGGTGCCATACCAATAGTGGAATGATAATTTTTGTTATAAGAAAATTCCACCAGTGGTAGGTGATCCTCCTAGATAAAACCGAAGTCAAGTATGCAAGCTCGAAGAAAATCCTCCAGAACCTGGATGGTCCGCTCTGTCTGACCATCAGTCTGGGGATGAAATGTTGTTCACAATAGTAACTGAGTCCCAAAAGCTTCCTGCAATCCCTTCCACAACCGAGATGTGAAACGAGCATCATGATCTGATACGATCATGGATGGAACTCCATGAAGTCAATCTATCTCATGCATGTAGAGGCTTCCCAATCTCTCTACTGAACTCAGCTTCTGTATGGCTAGGAAGTGGGCCGACTTGGTGAGTCGATCAACGATCACCCAGATGGAATCATGTCCCCTGGATGTACGTGGTAAACCCGTCACGAAGTCCATGGATATCCCATCCCACTTCCACTCTGGCACCTCAAGGGGATGAGTCAAACCTGCTGGAACCTGGTGCTCAGCCTTTACTTGTTGAGAAGTAAGGCACCGAGATAAAAACTCTGCCACACTATTCTTCATTCTTGGCTACCAGAATTGGCATCGGAGGTCCTGATACATCTTTTCCATGCCTGGATGCACCGCCAAAGGGGATGTATAGAACTCCCTCAGAACCTCCTCTCACAACATCACTGGTACTACATGGCGCCCTCTGAAAAGAACAACATGCTCCCCACCTGTTGAATATCCATCAGCAGCATCACCCGCAGATATCTGACCACGTAGAGTCTCACAATTATCGTCCTTGAGTTGTGCTTCCCTGAATCACTGTAAAAGTGGAGGGCTAACAACCATTGACTGAAGTTAATCTCCCTTATATCTATCTACAAAGGATAACTATAAGGAGGCCAACTGCCTCATTACCTCATCCAGCGACTGCGAACTGGATCTCCTGCTAAGAGCATCTGCCACAACGTTCCCCTTCCCAGGAGTATAAAAAATCTCAAAGTTTTAATCCTGGAGGAATTCAAGCCACCGCCTCTATCCCAAATTTAGATCCTTATGAGAAAAGATATATTTGAGACTCTTGTGATCAGACTAGATGGTAAACCGATGGCCCATCAGGTAGTTCCGGCACATCTTCAACGTGAAGACTACTGCTGCCAACTCAAGATCATGGGTCGCGTAGTTCTGCTCGTGGGGCCTCAACTAGAGTGATCCATAGGAAATCATCGCTTTCCTCTACATCAGGACACAACCAAGCCCATTTCCTGATGCGTCGCAGAACACTATGTACACGACACCCTCTTATGGTAGTCTCATGATCGGGGCACTCGTTAGACTCTGTCTCAACTACTCGAAAGCCTGCTGGCATCTCTCGGTCCACACGAAAGGCTGCCCCTTTCGGTTCAAAGCTGTCATGGGTGCTAAAATCCTAGAGAAATCATTAATGAATCTCCGATAGTAGCCTGGCAACCCAAGGAAACTCCGCACCTCCATCATGCTCCGGGGTGGCTCCCATGCTAGTACTCCTTCCTCCTTGGATAGGCCCACTACTACACCATCTACTGAGATAACGTGTCCCAGAAAGTGGACCTCTTGTATGCAGAACTGCCACTTCGAGTGTTTTCCATAAAACTGGTGCTCTCAGAGTGTGTCTAGAACCATCCTTAGGTGTCTCACATGCTCCTTCTCGGATGCAGGGTACACTAGGATATCATCAATGAAGACCACTACGAACCGATGTAGATAGGGATGAATGATCGGGTTCATGAGTCCCATGAACACTGACGGGGCGTTCGTCACGCCGAAGGGCATCACCAAGTACTCATAGTGACCGTAGCGACTTATGAAAGCCGTCTTCGGTATATCCTCATCTCGTACTCGCAACTGGTGATAGCCTGATAATATATAAACCTTCTAGAACCATTGTGCCCCTCTCAACTGGTCTAAGAGGTCATCGATCCTTGGTATTGGATACAGGTTCTTCACAGTCACCTGATTCAAGCACTGGTAATCCACACATAGCCTCAAGATCTCGTCTTCCTTCTTGGAAAATAGCACTGGGGCCGCCCAGGGTGAAAGGATGGGTCTTACAAAGCCCTTCTTCTGCAAGTCTTCCAGCTGCACCCTCAGCTCACGAAGCACTGAAGGAGCCATCCGATATGATAATGCAGATATCAGTGTCATCTCGGGTTGCAACTCAATGTAGAAATCTATCTCCGGATGGGGAGGTTTTCTGGGGACATCCTCCGGAAAGACGTCCTCGTACTCAACCACTACTGTTGGAAATTAGAAACTCGTAACATCTGCTGGGCCAAGGGCTAGGCTAGCCAACTGATTGGATATCAGTTGCACCTTCCTACGCACGAGTCCATCCTGCTCTGCCTGGGTCTCTCTTTCACTGACAAAAGAGAAACTCATTCCATCACTGCGAACACACCACACCTTTCGCCTAAAACATTTGATCTGGGCATGAACTGTGGATAGTCAATCCATACAAAGAATGACATCGTAAGGCCTCGATGCTATCACCAAGAGGTTCCAACCAAAAATCTCACCTCCAAGGGTTAGGTCACACTGTTTGCAAAGGTGTGTGATCTCTGAATCTTCTCCAGTCGGTGTTTCTAAGCGTAAGTGTCGAGTCAATGGATCAACTGCAATATGAAGGTCTCGAACAAGATAAGTAGTCAGAAAGGAATGGATAGCAACTGTGTCTATTTGTATGACAACCAATGTATAAAAGACACAGATTGTACTTCTAATCATTCCATGAGTACCTGGGTCATGGGCCTCTGCCGCCTACAGTTGTCCATGCCTCTGTCAACTGGCTCCCGGAACCTGTGGTGGACCTGCTGGGGGTGGTGGTGGTAAAAGGTCAAAACACCGACCACCTCCAACTACCCTCCTAGCTCCCCTACCATGTCTGCCACCCCGTGGATCTGTCTACTCCACACGTTGCCTCTATCTCGGTGGTCCATCCTCTGCTCCCATGTCAGTAGTACGGCGGGTCGGACAATCTCGAACGAGATGTCCCCTGCCATCACATGAGTAGCATCGCCTCTCTTGACACTGGCTGGATCCAACCTACAAACCCTATACAGCAGATATCATATCATGGTATCTCCTCTGAAAATGTCTCCAATTCTTGGGTCTCCGGTGTCGGCTCCCTGCTACCAAGGTCTCTGCTCCAGCTCACCCACTACTGACAACTGCAAGCTGTCCCTGCTATGCCAAGAAGCTATCGACTACCAAATCCAGCTCTAGAACCACAACATAAGTAGGAATGATCATAGGGACGATGCAAGATTGGATATATCTACGTAAGCCTCACTCAAAAGTCTGAGCTCTGAAGTACTGATCTCCGACCATATCCATCGATTACCATGGGAGGTCGGTAAACCTCGATGAATAGTCAGACACCATCATTGTTCCATGATGTAGCTGAAGAAGCTCTTTTATACGTACTTCTCTAAGGGCAACCGGTGAAAACTCCTCTCTAAAGAGACTCTCAAACTCCGACCATGCAAGAGTCGCCTCATCGTGGGTCCGGATAACCAAACTCCACCATCGCCCTACCGAGCCCTGCAGAAGGCACGCTGTCAGGATCACCATCTGGTCTGCTAGTGTCCTGACCAAATGGAAGACGCTGGCCATTGCCTCAAGCCAATCCTCTACCGCCTGAGGGCCAGGCTCACCTCGAAACATGAGGGGTCTCTATCTCTAAAACTTGTGGAGTGCGCTCAGCCTGCGCTCCTCCTCCAATGGTACATCAGGCACTAAAAAATGCTCCATAGGTGGCGGGATAACTGGCACACCATCTGATGGTAAAACTGGGGGATCTGGTCCCTATATAAAAGATTCATCACTGAAGGGGGCATCCTCGTGATCACGCTGCTGGATCCTAGCGGGTGCGTGTCGCGGAGGCATCCTGTAAATAAATAAAGATGTATCACAGTCAGTGAGTATATCTGGAGAGCTGACACAAGAAGGACATGGAAACCACAACCCATTCCTATATGATGAATGTACCATTATTTTACCCTAAAACTAGTGTTCACATGTCTTGATTTAAAAAAGAAAGTTATCAGAGTCCTAGGGTATGGATAGGCCGGTCGCCTGCCCTAACACTGGGGTCCCTGGCCTGAAATCCGAACTTGAAACACTTAACACTGTTGCCCCAAACCGACTCACAGACTCTCGGTCCTATGGTAGAACTGACCACCTCTGATACCACTCTGTCATAACCCGTCCCAGTGTGGCCCAAGCCACAACTCCCCAAGCCCACCTCTAATAGGCCAGGGGCTGGTGACTAGCACTAAGTAGGCATGCTACTAACATGGGAGGCAATGCATATAAACCTGTACACACACACACACATCTCCAATCCCCAAAATCTGAAAATTAAAAACTAATAAAAGAAAAAAAAATGCATCCATACACTAAAACCCGACCAACATAGTACGATAGGAAAATAATGTACAAGAATGTAAAACCCTGGTCCAAAAGTACAAGCCCACCAAAAGAGAGTCCGTAAAAAAGTCCAAACTATAAAGAAAGGTGTTGGGATTGAAATCTTAGATGTAGGAACACACCTCAGCCTATCTGATATCACTGAGAACCATCTAGTCCTGGTCCGCCTAGAATCTTGTCAAAGGCTTGCTCGTCTGCACAATACATGACACATGCGGGCAAAGCTCATGCATGGGTGATTATAACAATAACTGGTTGGACACCCCGAAACCACAAAGGAATACAAAAAGGTAAATACCAAAAAATAAAGGTACAGTCAACTCTTCATAGTCTATGTTTATGGAACATATAACAAGAATATACAGATATACTCATACACAAATGACCATTGCAAAACCACTACTAAGATCCAGCTCTAAGATTCCACTAAGCATGAAACTGGGAGAACACACTCCTAGGTCTGAAGAGAGAGATACGAAATACTCGTTCTGGGATAACACAATCCACAAGTACCTTGAGAAGATGATGATAAGTTGAGGATCACCACCATGTCATGGGGTGATTCCGACAACTCAGTCTGAGTTAATCCACTAAGCAGAGGATAAGCACCCGGGTAAAGTTTGTCACGTTGATACCAAGAAATCTACCTAGGGTTCCAGGAATGAATAGAGGATCCGGCTCTAAGTCTCACAGAGGGGATTCTATCAACCCTATTTAGGAAGTCCTACTCAATATTTCATACTCCATATGTAGGAAATGATACCAGGAACCTTCAGGAGAAAGACCAAGGGGACGAACCCTAAAGAAACTAGCCCAAGTCACAGAAGGCAACTGGCTCAAGACATGTAAAATTGGTTACACTGTGTGTAGTATGGTTACATGCTATGTTCCTTGACCCCGGGTACGGCCCGTTTAAATGGATTGTGTCATCCGTTCAAGCTGTGTAAAACACAACTACACATCATGTAGAAGAATCACACGCCGTGTTCCTCGACTCTGGGTACTGCCCGTGTAAACGGCCCGTGTCATTTGGATCATTGTATAGAAACTAAATACCCGGCGTGTAGAAGAATATCACACCATGTCCGAGAAGCTGGGGCTCGCTCCGTGTACGCTGGTCATGTACACGAACACAGTCTCTATCCGTGTTGCCTACCCGTGTACCAGCACATGAGGTATCATGTGTATCAGTCCGGGTCTGGCCGGGGAGGGGTATACACACTGTGTCCTTGGTCGTGTACCCAACCCATGTCTGTGTACTCCCGGAGTACATGCCTGGTGGTCCACCGACGAACACACGCCATGTATCCCATACTGCATGCCGTGTAGTCAAGATTTTTCCAGAAATGCCGACTTCCTCCTCGCACCGCGGCTGATCCTCCGGATCCATAGTTTCTCGTCTGTTCATCTCGATACTCTAGGGGTTGGTACGTTTCATCATACGAACACTGTAACAGGTGTTTTCAGTCCTTAAATCCGATCATAAACCTCGAACGATCCATCCAAAGAAAAATTCATGAAAACTCGTATCTCTCGATCCGCTCCAAATTGTCCGTTGAAACCGTCGTCGCACCTCCGTGACATCGCTCCAGGGTTGGATCTACAATCTCGGATCGTTTCACGAACAGAAAAATGTGCAACGATCGATTTCCACCAAGAACGTGTAGATGCAAAAAAAGAACGCACAGGAGAAAAATACAAAGAATCAAACAAGAGGGACGAACCTCAATCGTTGTTCGTGATGATCCGGGTTCTTAGTCGTTAGATAAAAACCACAACAATCAACAGATTATAAATCTCGAGTAATTGATTTCCCGATAAAACCCCAAATCACCCCCGCCCGCAAAATGATCGATCCGCGAGCTAATTGGTTCGTAGATTAGTCCAAATTTGTTGTAGTAATCATGAACGAGGAAAGTAATTAAGATCAAACATCCTACCTGGATCTGTGGCATTCATTGGTGAATATCTGGTCGCCGCGTTGTCGTCGCCATCGAAAATCGTCAAGAACGTCGTCACCGCATTGGGGGTATCTTCGAGATCTTTCCGGGAGCCTCTAGAGGATTCAGGGTATTGAGGATTTGTAACCATGGACCCCTACGCAAGCGTTTATTTAAAAAGGATAAAGGATATCTACTGAAATAGATTTAATAAAATATTTTAAATAAAATATTTTATTACGGTTACGTCCAAAAACCAGATTTCGCTACCGGCCTACGCCAGTCGATGTTAGGTCACTTCTTGGATAAACCCTCTACTCTGAATGCAACGACGTCCTCAGATTTCTGATCCGAGCACCCGTTTAGGAGTTATTCCACTTTTTCAGTAAAACCACATGCACACGTTATTTAATTATTTAATTAAATTCAAACATTTGTTTTGGGCTCACCGGGCCCTGGAACTGCACGCCATCTTGAAGACTGGTCTCGAAATAATTCCCACATATTTTTTAAAAATAATATATGGATAATCTGAGACATTACATTTTTCTTTTATAGTTACTACATTGACCCCTAAATAGTAAAAACTATATTAGTAGTGTTAAGGTTAAACCAATGTTTTTACATGTTATACATGTATGTGTTAAAATTAAATTTCAACACACAAAGGATATTTATTTGATAAATTGGATTTTATATTTAGAATCCATTATTAAAAACTATATAATAATTCTCAATTAATTTTAATATTAT
Source organism: Viscum album (assembly GCA_963277665.1). NCBI lineage: Eukaryota > Viridiplantae > Streptophyta > Magnoliopsida > Santalales > Viscaceae > Viscum > Viscum album. Next base: position 2,134,585,993 of record OY728145.1, read on the forward strand.
TGTATAAATTGCGTAGGTTAAAAAGAGTAGTTATTGTTGTGAAAACCCAAAACGGTAAATGTAAGAAACATATATGTTAAGGAAAAACATGTTTAAAACATGTTTTTGTGTGTGGTGGAGGTGTGAATAAACAATATCATCTCTAAAAACCTTTAGGTATCAATATTTTATCCACTTCTAGTGAGATTGACTTCCTATTATGGAATAGTTTTGGGAATTTACAAAAAATATCACTCCTTAATTATAATAGGGCACTCACTAACCTCATATATCCAAACCTATCAAGCCATTTGGATAAAAAAACAAAAAAAAAATAACTTCTTCAATTCCCTCATATCATCATAGAATCCTTATTTCTGTAATAAAGCTAACCTAGGATGTAATACGATTCAAATCTATGGTGGATACCTGGAGAAGAAGTAACATTCTGCAACGAACGTTTTATTTTATTTCATCGTACACCTCCTTAAATTGTTATGAAAAATTGATTATATAATAAATTTAGTATCCTCTAGGTATTTAGATGTTTTTATTTTCATTTCATGACCATAAAAAATCGATACTACCCTCAAATGGGTTGAAAAATCATTATTCATGCGGATGACAGACTACTGCCTTGCAAACCGAGGTCATTTGTTTTTCTATTACCACATATCATTGTTGGGTATGAAAATGGATATAAATTATATATAATATATTTATAGAATAATTATACCAATGGTGTGATTATATCATATATACCTTTTTTACGTTCTATTCCATAACGAATACAATAACCTTGCTTGTGTGTGCGGTGGACTACCTCCTCACGAAGTGATGTGATTCGTCTTTCACTAACGCTTTCTATGGAAGGTGATAAGGATAAATATAATTATTATATGTGATGTAAATGATATAATTATGATATTAATGATATATTTATAATTATCAAAGGATAATATATCATTTTATTTTTTTCTATTTCACTCACTTATTGATGATAACATCGTTTGTGTATGTGTGGACTACCGCCTTCATAAAGTGATACAACAAAAATTTCATCACCAAAATACATGGATGATATGTATAAGTTTGTTTAAATAAATAATATGATACTATGATCATTCTGAAAAATTTAAAATACTAATTACCACCATTCCATAATGATCATTAAAAAATGGAAATGTTACCAATGCGAATGTATGACTTACCATCTCTATGATTATAACATACTTTATTTCATAAAACCGTGTTTCATAATTGATATCAAAAGATTAATTGATATATAAATATGAAAATTATTTCATTATTATTATTCTATAGATGATGGAACTATATAATATGTGCATGAACTGGATCATTCATAAAAAAATATGCTTGAGAAAAAAAGGAAATTGACACAAGAAACAATGAAAATAATGAATGATAATTAAATAATGGGTGATAATATGTTATAAAAAATAATATATGATACTATAAATATTAATATGTTTATGGTATAATTTAAAAACATTGTAAGATGACTATACAAGAGGTTAAATCATGTTTAACAAAAATGAAGTGTGAGGTTAGATATTTAGTATCAATTTACATTCCATTGAGTCTTATTTTTTATTATCCCCCAACAAACTATTATGTGGTTTATATACTTTCTGTTAACATGTAATATCACGATTTATTAATAAATCATGATATTTTGTGAAACTTACCAGGTAAATAAAGAGTAATACATTTTCATATTTATTATTATTTGAGAATTAAATATTAATTTTACTTTAAAGGAGATGATATGTTCAATGTTGTATCCAATACACAACAATAGTTTTATTTGAAATATTACTTTGCACAAAATGTTGAGTTATACTGAAAAATAATATTATAATATTATTATTTTAAATGGAAGTTAACACATAGTCGTTGTATTTTTGGGAAAGAACAGAACAAACTAAAATATGATTACACATGTTTATTAAATTTTATTAGATTTATCCAATAAAAGATATAGGTTTAAAATGTGAATGAATCAAATTTTAAGCATAAATACTCTAATATTCCTTAAAAGGTCGATTTACCACCATTTGATGGCATGCCCTTTTTAAATCTGGTTTTTGTACCTTTTGTGTGTTATATTTGAAAAAATAAAATTCCACTTCAGAATCGGGACATCAAAATTCACTTTGGGTAAATTTTTGGTATTTTTATGATAAAGTTCATTTTTTAATGAATAGTGAAAAACATTATATTTTAATTCAAAAATGCATTTTAATATAATTCATTAATATGGTTATATTATATTTTTAATTGGTTTTAAAGTGTAATTAGATTATATTTTTACCATTTAATCCAATATTGGCCATTTAAAGTAATTTCACTTTGTAATTGGACATAAATAAGTGTCACTCTTTTGATAGGTATTATTTCTTAAAAAACACACTTTTTTGACAACATGAATTAATTTTAAATTAATTTATGCAACTTCTGTGTTTCTAATTTAGAAAAATGGATTCAGTATTTGGAATAAGGAGGTCCAAATTGTGTAAATAGGTAACTTTTATTTTTAGACATTATGAATATTTACTTCAATAAATATTTTATTTACCATGGTTAAAGGGTAAATTTGGTAAATAAGGGTAATGAAATATTATTATAATAATATTAAATTACCCTAACATGTGTCCTATTCCTATTTTTTGATACATGTCTGACCATGGTAATCCTTGGGTTTATTTTGGGACACCATAGATCCACTTGGGAGAGATAATGAAACTTTATATTAATTAATTTAATGTAAAGACAAAAATTACATAAACATATATCTTTCAGTAAATCAATTTTTACATGGAGTTATATAAGTTATCTCTTATAATATAAATATTCATTATAAATATAAAAATATTTTCTATATCATGGTATATTATTTATAATTTTTAGACATCATGTAAATAAAATTATTTATGACATAATGATGATGCAGTGATTACCTTATTAATAAATGATTTAAATAAATGAGATTATAAAATTTAAAAAACTACCCAAAACCTGTCCAATTCTTATTAGATGATTTTATTTTGAACAATAGTCACATTATATTCATCCTTAATAATTTTAGTTCTTTTGAAATCAAAAATTAGTGTATAATAAAATAATAATTTCAAATTTTTTTAAAGAGACCCTCCTCTCCGTTATAAAAATCGATCACCTCTTTCCCATTACTCACATATCTCAAGCCCCTTGGCTCAACCAAACACAGACTGATAAAGCACTCTACATCCCTCTCTTCCTCCTAGAATCCTTACCTTAGGCAAAAGGCACTTCAAGGAAGCCTTCTGGTTCTAACCAAAGCGAGTTACCCGATTTAATGGTAACTGCTTCTCTTAAGTTGTTTTCTAATATTTTAATTCACCAACCCCCTATACTATTTTTATTCTTTTATTTTATAACAAAATCAGTTTTATCAATATAATAGGTTGTTTTTATTAGTATTATTCTAACTACACTTAAACAGAACTCCATCTAATGGGTATAGAACATAAGGTTTCTGTGGAAGACGAACTACTACCTCATGAAATGATGATTGTTCAAGTACCTCCAACTACCTCTCACGGTGTCCATTATGATGGCACTATATTTATATATGATATATATTAATCTTATTTTTTCTCTATTCTTCTATATTTTTTTGTTTGTATCATACCTTTATTGTTTCCATAATGGGTAAATACGATAATTTCATTTGAAGAAGTGTGGACTACCGCCCCCTCAAAGTGATATGACTCATTCATACCATTAATGGAATTTATAAAGGAAGGTGTTAATTAAATTACATAGAATATATAATATATAATATTATAATGGTATAATAATATAACTATGTATCATTTTATTTTCATTCCTTTTAAAATGAAATGGAAGTAGCGTTCATGCGTAAGTACGGATTACCGTCTCCATGAACGATGCATTTCATTTTCAAATATCCAAATGATATGGACTATTCTAAATACATATATATGATATATAAATCATTAATATTATTTTAGAGATAATTTAATTTCAAACACATGGACAATTTATAATTATAACGAATTCATTTTTAACTCAAGTTCCAAACATCGACAAAATGTCCGATATGAACTCAAATAATTAAATAATTGTTATAGCAAGGTAATAATGGATATAAAAGGAATAATAAAATTTAGAAATATTCTTTGGAAAGTAAAAATTAACTTATGTTTATTATTCATGAAATTAAAGAACGAACGTGTCAAGTCGGATATGAGGTAAGGGGTTTTCATCTAACTTTTTATTCTCGTGAGATTCATGGTATATTTTACTTTATTTCCTTTAGTTAGATGTATGTACTGCCCGTGATTATATTCTTTGTGTAATATAAATTAATTTATGGTTATTTACAACTTCATTGTATGATCCTTCATTTATGTGGTTACTGTTTCGTAAGTTACCAAATCGGTATGGGAACCTTTCATCATACGCTTACTGTTAAATACTTATTTCATGTTATGTATTCTAAATTTCCATTTTCATATGTTGTAATATGTTCTTATATATCCTAATTGCTATAAATTTGTTTCCCATGTGATGGGAGACCCCATTATCTCTCATTAATTCATTTCTTGAATTTTAATGCAATGACATTAGGCTGTCAAATTTCTGTAAGATAACTTCATAACCCAATTTCAATTGTTTGGGTTAAACTTATACTTCTTGATTATATCATGCTGTGAATATGTTTGAATGAACTCTGATTTTTTTACACTTAAAATCATATTATAATGTGTGTATTTATATTTTTCCCACATAATTGCATCATTGATTTATCCTTAATCTAATGATACAATCTTTGAAGGGACTTCATCTCAATCTCCATTCATTGAGGAATGTTTTGATAATATACACCATGTTATTTTATATGGTATATAATAAACCCCTTTGAAATTTAATTTCACTCAAAGGGAATATTTTTTTATGAAGTGTTTTACTAAACAACAAGGGGAATTTTTTTAATGTTTGCGGTGACAATGACCTCTCCGCCGTTGTAATTGTTAGTTGAATTCCTCTATAAGAATTAATGTTTTTAAAATGAAAAGAAATCCCTTATTCTATTTTTGGGTGTTTTGGTATTGAAAATGGTTTTTGAAAAGGATTTATTATTTAAATATATATAAATGTTTTCTTATGATTTCAAATGAAATTCTATTAGTGAAATATTTATATTGGAAATATTTTATGTGTTATGGTTTTATAATGGTACTAGGACATTTAATGCATGGTTATGTGATAAACCAAATGGTGGGTGGTGTCGTGATAAACCAGGATGGGTGGTTACGTTTTAACCTCCAATGCATTGGGTATGGAAGTTGGCCGTATGGTAATTCCATTTAGTGATATGTGTGGAAGTTGACTGTATGGTTATTCCATTTTAGTATGTTTATGAACCAAGTTACATTTATATGTTATGTGTTCTTTCTATGGGTTTTATGGAAATATTTTGGTTACAAAAGGTTAAGCAATGATCTCTTATTTAGTAAAGATTATTCACTACATCATAATTTTGAAAAGTATTACATATGATAACGTATTCATGGTTTACTTATTGTTTTGAAAAACTAACAGTTTTCCTTCTTTATGTATCCCTTACTGAAATTTTTATGCTTATCCAATGTTTTTGAAATGTTATTCATAGGACATAAAGATGAATATGGTCAAGGATGTTATCAAGAAAAAGTCATGCTATCTAGAACATGGAAGTAGACATGTTTTTATAAGAGTTTTTATTTTATTAAAAAAATGGAAACTGAGTAAAATCATTTGCTTTGTAATTATTTGAGATGTAATGTAATCATTATGGAATAATTCTCTAAAACTTTAAAACTAAAAATATCATCAATGTGAATTATTAACTTAATTCAAGATTATTTAATATTTAAGTTTGGGGCCTTACAATTGGTATCAAATGTCAGTTTAGATAACTTTAGAGGTTAGGTTGTTATTTAAGAATAAGTGAAATAACCATAATGGTTAGAATATTAGAAAGAGTAATAGTTATTTTTGATAAATTGAATGATATTAAGATAACATGAATACATATATCTTAGTATTTACCCTTATAAGATATTATATAATTATTTTACTGATATTCTCACACTGAACCTTTTCGTTTTAGTAAATGGATGTATCTAGATGGCACCAAAGTAACGTTGGGTGTGATGAAAACTATGATGGTTTTCTTAATAAGCAACCAAATAATGTGGGAGATGCAATGAGAACCCCTTTGGTTATTCCCAACAAAATATTTAGAGTCATTATTGACCACCTGAACCTTGGTGATTTTTATAAGACATCGTATATGGGAGAAACAAATACCAATGGCATGGGAGAATTCCGGAGTACTGTAGCAGGACACTGTAGCAGCACCGTAGTAGGTCACTGTAGCAGTACTCTAGCACCGGCATCACTGTAGCGGTGGAGGGACTGTTGCAGGGACTGTAGCGGCGGCGGTACTGTAGCAGGTACTGTAGCCGCACGCGTACTGTATTAGTACTATTCACTGAGGGGTCCTTTGAACCAAAAATGGGCTTTCTAGCCCTGTATGTAGGTCACTTGGCCTTGGGCCTTCGGGATAAGTAATGGGTCACCCTCTACCCAGTCTAAAGAGGTCTTTTCATTAATAATAAGTCGAGGCTTTGGCCCCAACCATTTAAAAAAAGAGGAACAAATCCCAACAGAAGTACAGGTAATAATCTGAAAGGTAAGTATATTAAAAAACAAATATGTGAAAGATGTGGAAAGAAAAACCTTGGAAAATGCTTCAGTGGTACTGGAAAATGTTTCAGATGTGGTAATGGAGGTCATAAATCAAAAAACATGCAATGGAAAAGGAATCATCCAGTTGACTCTATTAAAGGATAAGAGGTTCTCTTCAAAGGATCAATTGAATGTTTTAAATGCGATGTTCATGGTCATTACAAAAATAGATCTACTACGAAGAATGTGTAGTAATGGTATTATCTGTATCATACAAATATATGCTTACCAATACCTAATGCCATTCCAATTGAAGATGAGGAAATTGAAAATGACCATTGGACGGTATAGATTATTTCTTAAATCATGTTTTGACATTACTAAAAACTTAGGAAATTATGCAAGATTTTGTTTTTAGGAAAGAAGTATAAAATAATAAGATAGAAACACTTGGATAAAGAACCAGGAAGAATTTTTGATTAGTAAGATGTCTACATTTTAGGAATTGAAGAGTTATGCTGGATATAGGGATTATGATATGTTTAATTGTATTAATGATATGATTAATTTGGAAGACTCTTTCTAGTATGTGTCAACCTGAACTTTTGTATATAAAAATTCTATTCAAGGAAAAAATATATATATTTAGGGATATTGTTATAAAGAACCATTTGGGTTTATATGATCCTTGAATTTGAGGCAATTACAGGTTATTACTTTTTGGGATAAAAATGTGAGGTATAAGATAAATTTTTTTGTTAAAATATGTTATGGTTATTTTGGATGAATTTATCTCATTTTCCGAAATGTTATAAAATAATATATTTTTTGGAAAAAGGACAACATGCAGACCGTGTGACAACCTGTCGTATTGGACAAAGATTCAGGAATCAAACCCACAACCAATGTGTGTTTGGGATTTAGCGCCTACCACTGGACTACGTGAAGTCCCTAGTTAGTATGACTTATTATTTTTAGTTAAATAACTTATGGATCATGAATCAGTTGATTTTAAAAACTTATGTTTTATAAAAGTGTTATGATTTTTATAGGAAAATGGTTTGATTATTATGTTATAAAGGTTATTTTGGAAGACGTTCTCTCTTTTGGGGAAACACTGATGGTTAAAATATTATTTTGGTAGACTCAATTTTTTGTGGAAATATGGATACTCAGGTTATTTATGGAAATTATTAACCTATATTTGAGAATATGTGACTAGGATAATTACCTTTCATTATGATACTTTAACAGTAACCAATGTTATTTAGAGATAAATGATAGGGGTTTTTTCGAAGACTATGTGATCAAATATTTCTCAATTTTGGGTCTCAATCTTAGTATGGATTATTTTGAAGTATTGTAAGGAAAATTTTTTATTGAATGGTCTTTGTTGAACATTGTGTATTGTTTTTTGACTTTTTTAGATTAGGAGTATAATTTATTTTTATAAAGTATTATCCTTTTTGGGGATTATCAGATCTTGTACTAACCATTTTGGTTTTGGATAATGTCTAAAGACAAGATAAATATATAGTTCATCTTTTGTGGATTATGTGATTATCTATAATTTTATTCTAGCACTTCAGGTGTGACCATGTCATCTTGGATACTCATTTTTTGGCGAAAAGATTATTTTTTTGTAGAATTTTATTAAATGATGAAACTATACTTGAAAAGTAATTATATTTCCTTATGTTCTTAGTCAATATCATAAATAATTCTCGGAATTTAATAAATGAAATATGAAACAAAAACAGTGTCTGTTTACTTTTCCTGCTTGAATACTAAAGACCATTTAACCTATCACAAGTTTGTGTTTTTTTAGTGTTTAACTTTCTTATAATCATGTTTTCCATCACTCTCCATCAGAATATGACACTTAGTTTCTCCTCTATATCTACGTTTTCAAAGAATTATTGTATGGGTTATCTCGATTGACAATTGTACTTATCTTTCTTTATTTTAATTGGATATTTTTATTGGCTCTTTTTATGGGTTTCTTTAATTGGATATTTTTATTGTATGGGTTATCTCGATTGACAATTGTACTTATCTTTCTTTATTTTAATTGGATATTTTTATTGGATCTTTTTATGATGTGGGGATTTCAATGACATTTTAGATCCCAATTTTAAAATTACAAGGACACAATTTCCAAAAGGGGGGAAGGATGTAACATCCCAGATGAATAAAGAGTAAAAAATTTTCCTATTTGTTAATAATTTTTAATTAAATATTAATTTTATTTTAAAGTGGATTTTATGTTTGATGGCATACCCGATACACAACAATGAGTTTCTTTGATATCTTACGTTGCACAAAATTTTGAGTTAAACTGAAGAATAATAATATAATATTTTTATTTTAAATGGTAGTTAACGCATAGCCATTGTATTTGAGGTAATGAAAACAAAATACTAAAATATTATTACAGATGTTTATTAATTTTTTTTACATTTATTAAATAAAATTTATAGGCTTTAATTGTGAATGAATCCAATTTTAAGCAAAAATACTCTAATATTATTTAAAAGGTCTATTTACCACCTTATGATGTTGATCCCATTTAAAATATAGTTTTTGTCACTTTTTTATGATCTATTTGAGAAAATAATATTCTTATTCATAATTGGGACAACAAAATTTACTTTGAGTAAAATTTTGGTATTTTTCTGATAAAGTTCATTTTTTTAATTAATAGTGAAAATTTTATATTTTAATTCAAAACATCCTTTTAATATAATTTATTTATATGGTTATATTATCTTTTTAATTGGTATTATATTGTAATTAGACTATATTTTTACCATTTAATCCAATATTTTTTATGGAAGTAATTTCACTTTGAAATTGGAGATAAACATGCGTCAATCTTTTGATAGGTATTATTTCTTAAAAAACACGCCTTTGGTTTGGACAACTAGAATTAATTTTAAATTAATTTCTGAAAATTCAGAGTTTGAATTTGGAAAAATGGATTCCATATTTGGAATCAGGATGTACAAATTGTGTAAATAGGTAACTTATATTTTTAGACATTATGAATATTTACATCAGTAAATATATTATTTACCCTGGTTAAAGGGTAAATTTGGTAAATAAGGGTAAACATATATTATTATAATAATATTAAGTTACCCTAACATGTGACCTATTCCTATTGGTTGATAAATTTCCTGCCATGGGAATCCTTTTGTTTATTTTGGACCCCATTGTGACACTTGTGAGTGATAATGACACTTTATATTAATTAATTTGATGTAAAGACAAAAATGACATAAACATATATCTTTTAGTAAATAAACATTTACATGGGATTATATAAGTTATCTCTTATACTATAAATATTAATTAGAAGTATAAAATTATTTCCAACATCATTGTATTTTATTTATTATTTTTAGACACCAAATAAATAGAATTATTTATGACACAATGATGATGCAGTGGTTACCTTATTAATTAGTGATTTAAATAAATGAGATTATAAAATCTAAAAAACTATCCAAAACCTATACGATTATTATTGGATGATTTTATTTCAAACTACAGTAATATTTTATTTTACATTAATGAGTTTTGGACATTTTGAAACATAAAATTTGTTTAGAATAAAATAATATTTTCAAACTTTCCTAAAGATCCCCTCCTCTCCCTTATAAAAAGTCATCACCTCTAACTCATTACTCACTACTCTCAAGACCCTTGGCTCATCCAACCTCAGACCAATTAAAGTTCCCTACATCATTATATTTATTTTATAAGCCTTACCTTACGCATCAGGCACTTCAAGGAAGCCTTTTGGTTCAAACCGAAGGGATTACCCGATTTAAAGGTAACATATTCTCTTAAGTTCTTTTATTTTATTTTACTTCTACAACCCCATAAACTCTCATTATTACTTTATTTTAAAATAACAACCATAACCTCAATATACTAGGTTGTTTTTATAAGAAGTATTCTAACTACACTTACACACAACTCCATCTAATGGGTATAAAACATAATGTTTGTGTGGATGGCGAACTACTGCCTCAAGAAATGATGATTGTTCAAATATCTCCTAACTCCTCTCATGGTGAAAATTATGATGGGACTATTTTTATATATGATATATATTATATTTATGTTATCTCTATGCTTCTGTATTTTTTATTTGTTGAATAACATTATGGTTTCTATAATGGGTTAATACAATAATTTCATTTGAGGAAGTGCAGACTACCGCGCCCTCAAAATGATATGACTCATTCAAAAAATAATGGAACATATAAAGGATTTTATTAATTAAGTTAGGTAATATATATAATATATGATATTATACTAGAAAAATAATATACCTATTTATCATTTTGTGTTCATTCCTTTTAAAATGAAATGGAAGTAGCGTTCATGCGTACGTACGACTTAACGTCTCCATGAACGGTGCATTTCATTTTCATATATCCAAATGATATAGAATATTATAAATACATATATAATGGATTTAAATTATATATATTAGATATAAATCATTATTATCATTCTAGATATATTGGAATTTCAACCACATGGACAATCTATAATTATAACAAGTTCATTTTTAACTCCAGTTCCGAACATCGACAAAATGTCCAATATGAACTCAAATAATTATATAATTATTATAAAAAGCTAATAAGTGATATAAAAGGAATAATAAAAAATATTATGTTTCTTAAGAGGGTATAAATTTTCTTAAGTTTATTATTTAGTAAATTAAAGAAAGAACGATTCATGTCGGATACTAGGTAGGGGGTTTTCATCTCACTTTTTATTCCCGTGAGATTCATGCTATATTTTACACTATTTCCTTTTGTGTGGTGTATTTACTTCCCATGATTCTATTCTTTGTGTAATACACCTTAATTTATGGGTATTTACAACTTCATTTTATAATCCTTCTTTCATGAGTTTAATGTTTCTAATGTTACCAAATTGTTATGGGAACCTTTCATCGTACTCTGTTTGTCAGACTTATTTTATGTTATGTCTTTTAAATTTCCATTTTCATACGTTGGGACATGTTTTTATTTATCATAATTGCTTTAAATTTTATGTCAATGTGATGAGAGACCCTTTTATCTCTCATTAAATCATTTTCTAAATTTTAATGTGACATCGTTAGGCTGTCAAATTTCTATAAGAGAACTTCTTATCCTAATTTCAATTATTTGGGTTAAACATATACTTCATGAGTATATCGTGCTATGAATATGTGTGAATGAACTCTGATTTTTTTACCCTTGACATCCAATTATAATGTGTGTATTTATGTTTTTCACTAATAATTATGTCATTGATTTATCCTTAATATAATGATACAATCTTTTTATGGGACTTTATCTCAATCTTGTTTCATTGAGAAATTTTTGGATAATATAGAACTCGTTATTTTATAAGGTATATAATAAACCCCGTTGACTTTTAATTTCATTAAAAGGGGTTCTTTTTTTATTAAGTGACTTACTAAACATCAAAAGGAATGTTTTTAATGTTTACGACGAGAATGACATCTCCACCACTGTAATCGTTAGTTGGCTACCTCTATAAGCCTTAATGTTTTTATAAGGAAAAAACCTCTTATTCTGGTTTTGGGTGTTTTGTTATTAAATATGGTTTTTGAAATGGATTTATTATTTCAATATCTTGAAATTATTTCTTGTGATTGCAAATGAAATTCTATTAGTGAAATGTTTATATTTGCAATATTTTATGTGTTATGATTTTATAATGGTACTTAGACATTTGACGGATGGTTACGTGATAAACCAAATGATGGGTGGTGTTGTGATAAACAAGGATGGGTGGTTACATTATAACCTCTAATTAATTGGGTATAGAAGTTGGTCGTATGGCTATTTCATTTAGTTATATGCGTATAAGTCAACTGTATGGTTATTCCATTTATGTATGTTTACGTCCCAAGTTGCCTTTATTTGTTATGTGTTATTTTTATGGGTTTTATGGAAATCATTTGGTTACAAAAGGGTCAGAAATGATCTTTTATTTAGTGAAGTGTATTTACTAATTCTTAAAGGTAAAATGCATTTGTTATGATAAAGTATTGATGGGTTACATGTTGTTTTGAAAAACTATCATTTTTTCTTCTTTGTGTATCCCTTACTGAGATTTTTATGCTCATCCCATGTTTTGGAAATGTTTTTCACTGGACAAAAATATGAATAGGGTCTAGGATGACATCAATGAAAAGTTATTCTATCTAAAACATGGAAGTAGGAATGTTTTTTAAGAGTTTTTATTTTATGAAAAAAATGGAAACTGAGTATAAGTGTCTATTTTTAATTTTTTGAGATGTAATTTAATAGTATTGCCTAATTCTCTAAAAATATAACATGACAAGATCCTCAATGTTAATTATTAACATAACTCAAGATTATTTAATGATTAAGGCCAGACCCTTAAATTTTATGATTCATTTTGAATTATTTCATCAAAGGGGATTTGACAGGAAAATTGCCAAGTAGTAAAAGTTACTGTTCAATCATCACATTCTTTTTTGATTGATAACTTTCTCTTGAAATAATCATTTTCCTATGTTCATTTTTCATTATAAAATATATTTCCATAAAATTTATAGATTATTTTATTATATTTAGGATTATTTCTGAAATGTTATACCATTTTTACATATGGTGTATGATTTGAATGTTAATTCATTAACATGGAAATATTGATAAACATGTATCATTTATTTAAAATAGATATTTATTAATAAGTCACATTAACAATGAATTAAATAGATTATTTTATATATAAGTAATTATATGGAAATTCATACATAGTTATGTCATAGTTATTGGTATCCCGTTGATGCATCCACAAGTCTACTAAGATAAATCAGTTATAAAAACCTGATAAGTGTGTACCCCTTAGTTTAAAATCAGTTTGATAAAACATATAAGTCTTCACCCAATAGTTTAAAAATATCCTGATTATATTTCCTTATAGAATATGAATATTTTTCCTAAGAACTGATGTCCAATAATTTTCTCATTTCCTTTATACATAATTCAGCTTATATTTTTATTATCTATAAGATATTAACATTGATATTATCTATAGATACATTTCATCCTCGTTTATTGATTAAATGGCATTTGTTTTTAGTTATTTACCTGGAAAAATTTATTATTCCTTTTCTTATCTATGTATTAAAGTTATGTAAATGGAATGTGTGTTCATTAATTTACCTTTCCATGTTTATTATTATTATTTATTATTGATATATTATAATATACATAACCCTTACTGAGCATTTGAGCTCACCCTTATTTTGTTTTAATTCCTTAGGATATGTAGAATATTTCTTGGAATGAGTTCAGGGATTACAAATATCTCCCATTTAGATTCCTTTTATTTTATATCCCTGAGTTTAATGTATATCTTGTATGTATTTGGTTCACCAAAACTACTAAACTGATAGGTCATTTAGGATTTGACCCTTTATATATATATCATTAAAAAATGTATACACATGCTCTGGGTTACTAAATTCGGGTTCTCAATAGGTGGCATTATGAGAAGTTTATTTGATACCTTAGGTACTAGATTTAAGAAAACATAGATTCAGGATCATAAACCTGAGATTTAAATTTAGTATAAGAATAAAAGAACATCCTAAAATTCTAGTAAGGAATAGATTATGTGTTTTCTTCTTGTAAATACATCCTGTCTGGATACTAAATGTGGATGTGGTACACTCACATAGGTACCTAGTGGTAATAAATTTGAAAATGACACAATGAGATTAACACAATTGTCACATGGTTCACGAAAATGACGCTTTCTGTGAACCTTGTTTGACACTTCTGGGGGATATTCTTAGGCTAATTCACATCTTATTTACTAACCATTATGATGGATTTCAAATAGAGATATCCCCAAATAATCCACGATTAAAATAATGATATTATATATGATTAAAATTTTCCATTTCTGTAACATATTTTCCCAGTTTTGGGACTATAATTTTTGTTTCATAATGATATGATCTTATCTAGTGTATTCCATCATTTATAAATGTTTCCTAACAGATGGAATGAGAACTGTATCAATGCGCGTAACCCAAAGAGTAATAATGATCATTTCATTTACTGGATTAAGACAATCATTCTAAGGGATCTAATCTCCCAAAGATTCTAACCACAAGAGTACATAATATCACATGATAAAATATAGAGAAATAGTTATCTATGTAATAATTATTTGAAGGGAAACAAGAGATTAAGAGGACAACAAAGAAAAATATATATATATGGATGAAGGAAAGAAATTATTTTCCCACATGTGATAATTATAGAAAAACATCTATATAATTTCTCAAATGGAATGAGTGTTTGCTACAATTTTAGAGAAAAATTCCACTGTAATCATTATATCGGGGGAAAAAGGTTTTTATTGTTAAATGCTTCAACTATATGGACATTGTGAACTATGTAAAACAATTCCCCAAACATCAAATGGATATAACTCAAAATAACTAATGGATCATGGTCAAGTTTAGGTTATTACCATTGATTAACTACAACTATTAATTTTGTTTGTTTGTTTTCATGAATTTTATCATTTTATTATTTTATAAATGATATCCTAGTTTTTAGAATTATGAAATGTATTAATATTTTACTATAGTACTTTTGCATTTAGGATTTGAAAGAATGTGTTGAATGGTATTAATGACCATGGAAAATGATTTAGTAGAGAGTATAAGTTCTTAGAAAACACATTGTCGTGGTAAATATAACCCCTAATATGATATTGATGTTGATATAATGATGTTAGGATAAATAGATGATTGATTAGAATAAAATAACATTGGTAGTAATGACTACCATGGAACTGATTAATGATAAATTGACTTGGTTGTTTATGTTATTATTAGTGGATTAACAACATTTTTTAGGGAATATATCCAATAATAATTGCTTTATTTATGTTATAAGTAGGTATGCATGTTTTAAATAATGTTTTTAAAAAATTAATGTTATTACCAATTTTCAAGAGAAAACATGATGTAGGTACTCACATGGTTGGTATGTCATGATTAAGAGATACCTCTTGTTTTTTGATGGATTAATGATAAGTTAATTTTTGAAATTTTTTGACATTTTTTATAATGTTTTTTATCCTGATATTTTGTAAGGGTCAAAATTTTAACAATCTATGGAATGGTTTAAGTTGAAATTTTGATGTGGTTTTTGAGATCAACGTATTGCATCTCTATTTGAAGATTTATGAATATTCGATAATTGGTATTGAATTTTTTTTACAATAATAAATAATATATAAGGAATAAATTATCATTATATAATAGATTTTATGATTGGTTAAAATTTAATTTTAGTTGTTGGAGCATAAAAAAATCATTTTTGGATACTCATTTGTTGGAGTATATGATGGATTAGAAATTGATCGAAGAACAACCAAAGGATGAAGTTTTTCTTATAAAATAAAAATATATCAATTAATTATAATTCATTATATTCTTACAGAGAAAACGAATTACTAAACTATAAGAAAAGGATATTGAAATAGAAATGTTGTTCCATTATCATTATTTTTTATGATATCAATGACCTTCTCCCACATCTTTGGTTTGTGTCTTTGTGGTTGTTTACTTACTCCTAACTGTGTTCTATGTCACTCAACAATAGTACATAGGTGTTTTTTTTCTATTAACTATCCATGTTTTCACTTCCCTCTTATGTTCTCCTGTTTGTAAACAATGCATGTGTTATTTTATTTGACCTTTTTACATCTATTTCTCTCTTATTAATAGGATGTTTTATTTACCATTTTTATGATGCGATCTTCTAAAAAATGGTATTTTCAAATGCCAAGCCCTTGATTATCATGATCATGTTTAAATTGTAAGGATAGAATTTATTTTAGTTGTGTAGAATATAACACCTTGATATTCTAAATGAATAAATTTATTTTTTATAAAACATGTGAAACACAAACTCTAACTTAAACAACTCATGAATTTTTTTTCTTTAAATGTAATCTATTCGTTAACCTGTAGAACATTCACCCCTGAGTCTAAAGGAACCATAATATAGTATACAGTTATTACCTAACTGTAAAATACTTTTGTATGAATATTAATAAGTAAATTATGAAAATTATGGTTATATAGTTTTTATAAATAAAATAAGAATCATTTAAAATAAAAAGAAATATTTTCTTAAAACTATATTTTCTTTAATAGATGGGGTTGTCTCACTTTCCAGAAAATATTTAATATTAATGTTTTTCTACTTTTAGAAAGTTTATTTGACAAAATAAATTTCATTTTTCGAATCATTATATAAATATTATATTAGGGTGAGTTTTTGGGATTTTTTTTCAAAATCTTCATTTTAGGATGAATAGTGAAAAGCATAGAATTTTAATTGAAAATTGTCTTTTAATTTATATAATCTATAATTTTAATTTATATTTTGATTCTTTTTGTAATGTAAAATTAGTTCAATTTTATATTAGTTATTATAATTAAGAAATTTTAATTATTTTAATATTTTATTTTGATTTAAAAAATTGAAAACTTCTGAATAATTTCTCATTGAAAACCAAATTTATCCTTAGGTCTACGAGATTAATTTAAAATTAAAATTTAACACTTCTTAATGGAAATTTAAAAATGAATCCCATATTTGTAATCATTGCCATTTATATTATTGAATAAGTCCTGCATAATTTTTTACCCTAATGAATTGAGAATATAAGAAAAAATATTTAACAAAATTAATTTAAAAATGGATCCATCATGGTGTTAGACAAAGATGATAAGAGTTAAATTAACAAACCAATTTTATGAAAATATTTCAATCCTTATTCCCTTAGTATAAATTTTTATGAGTTTGTGGGATACTTTCGCATTAGATTGACCAACATAATAAGTTATGTAATGAAAAGAACAAAAAATTAACCTTCCTTTGTTTTAATATCTATAAAACTTTAGGATAGGAAATAAAACATATGTTCAGTTATAAATACTAATTTGAAAGATAAATTATTTTTTTTCATGATAATGTTTTTAAAATTTTTAGGGATGAAATAATTACTTTAATTGCATAATAAATAGTAACATAATAATTATTTATTTAATAAGAAAACAAAATAAACAATACTAAAAATATTAAAAGTAAACTAAATTGATTTAATTATTTTATTCCATTGATGTTTTAGATAAATATATAATTTTATAGTGGTGTCAAAATAATACATTCTAATTCCATCATGTTTTTTAATTTTATATTTTCAAATAAATTTCATAATGTCAAAATTGACGTTAATTTTATTTAATTATTATAAATTCCTAAAAATACTATATTATGGAAATGAAAATGTTTTAATATATAAAATATTTTCCTTTAATGGACCATATGTTCTTTTTTAGTGACTATATTTACCACTAAATATTAAAAACTCAATTATAATTGTTAACTTTATAATGATTTTTTTTCATGATACAAGCACTTGTTTTAAAAATAATTTCCAACAAACAGGTTTTTTATTTTATAAATTTAATTTCATATTTATAATAAGTGGGTAAGAATTATCTAACATTTCTCAATGTATTTTATGCTCAATGGATAAGTTACCTATGTTAAAAAGACCAGTCACCATAGTGAAAAACTAAAATGGTAAAAGTAAGGAATCCTAAAAGTTAAGAAACAATAATTTTATAATAAGATTTTTTTTTGTTTTTTGGAGGTTTTTATTGAACATAATATCCCTATACCCATTTAATTGTCAATTATTGATCCACTTGGGGTGAGAATAACTTTCCATTATTGAATTGTTTTGGGAGTATACAAAAATGTCACTCCTCCTCAATTATAAAAGGCAGCTCACTCCCTTCAATTATTCACACATCTCAAGCCATTTGGATCAACAAAACCCTTCTAAAATAACGTACCAACTTCCCTCATATCATAATAGAATCATTATTTTAGAAAAAAATAAAACCTAGTAAGGATTTATGTGTAAACATAAGGAGGATACCCAAAGAAGAGGTAATATTTTCCAACAATCACATTATTTTATTTCTTTCTCCACCTCCTAAAATTATTATTAAAAAATGATGATATAGTTAAATAGGTTATTACATATAATTATATAATTTTCAGATTAATATAACTACCTAAAACAATCCCCACATCCATCTAATGGGGTAAGAAATCATCATTCGTCTGTGTGGTGGACTACTGCCTCATGAACCAATGACATTCATTTTTCCATTACCACCTCTCATATTTGGGTATGATGATGGAAATAATGTATATATATATATGATATTAATAGAATAATTATACCTATTAATTCATTATATCATATATTTCTTTTTATGTTCCATTCTATAGGGGATAAAATAATGTTTCCCGTGTGTACATTGACATACTGCCTCATGAAGTGATTTTATTCGTCTTTCACTATTTCTTAAAATAGAAGGTGATAGGGATAAAGTTAATGATTATATTTGATATAAATGAAAGTTATTATATTAATAAAATAATTATCATTATTAAAATATAATATATCATTTTATTTCTTAGCTTTCCACTCACTTAAATATGACAACATTTTTCATGTAAGTTTGGATTACAACATTCATGATGTGATTTGACTCTATTTTCAACACCACACCACATGGATGATTTGTAAAAGTATATTTAATTAGGAAATATGATATTATTATAATTATTTAAAGGTAAAATACTACTTATCTCTTTTCCATTATGATATTTCATATATATAAATGTTACTCATGTATACGTATGACCTGCCATCTCTATAATCGTAATGTAACTAATTTCTCAAAACTATCATTCATGATTGGTAATAAAATTATAATTGATATATGTCGGCGCCAAAATATTGCATGAAAGGAAGGGATGAAAAAGAAGGATGGCACGCTGCCTCGCGAAGCACCGACACGAAGCACCCCGAGCATCGCGAGCCTGCCGCGAAGCTCGGGAGGCGGTAACTCTTCGCGAACGTATTTGACGTTCGCGAGCCCACCATGAAGCTCGGGAGGAGGTAACTCTCCGTTAACGCATTTGATGTTCATGAGCTCGTCGCAAATCTCGGGAGGCGGTAACTCTCCGCGAACGCATTTGACGTTCGCAAGCCCGCCGCGAAGCTTGAGAGGCGGTAACTCTCGGCGAACGAGTTTGACGTTTGCAAGCACGCCACGAAGTACCTGAGGCAGCGCACGATCTCCGCTTCGCGGCGCCCCTTGACTATAAATAATGGACTCCTCCTGAGTCCCGGGGACAGACAATCTGACCTTTCGGCTTCTCCCCTCCCGAATCGTGAATCACTCTTTGCCCCCAGGAATCACGAGCTCCGCGAGGTACTTCTACTTCGTGTGACGCCTTCGCTTTGAATTGTTTTGAGCCCCTCTTCTGAGAGGGATGCCCTTCGCAAATCTCAAGGGCATTCGCGAAGGAAGGGGATTCCCAAGGGAACCTGGGAAGCCGCGGAGCGTTCATGCTTCGTGAAACACCCAACCAGTACTAGCGATCCCTATGCTAAGGCAGGATCGCTGCACATCGCGAAGTACACTGCTTCGCAGCACCCTGCATCGCGAGGCACCTCTTCTTCGCGGGGCAGTGCTCCGCGAATACTATTCCACTTCGCAAAGCACCCTCCACTCACACCTATGCCCCATGTTAAGGCTAATGCACTCCGCTTCACGAAGCACACACCTTTACTTAGCAATTCCTCTTCCTGTGCGACCCTCCAGGTATGCACGATGTGATTTCAAAGTCCCATGGACAATACCACTCGTAGCGTTGCTCTGCCTAATGCTTCTTCGCATAGGAACGCTAAAGGATATTACTTCTTCGTATAGCCACGCTAACGTAGACCCCTCTATAGTTCTCTCCACAACCCACCTTGACCATGGCCTTGCCAGTACCTTCCCTCCCCCAAAGACCAGAGGGTACCTGTTATGTAAGTCCTAGGGGTGCGGAGTGAACCCACCTCGTCCGAGCTGCAGGACGGTAAACTGCCAAGAACCACGTCCTCAACACATGACGTTAAACTGTGACTCAAACTCGTGCCTCTCGCAAAGGGTCCCCCCAGCTCGATCATTCTTTACACCACTCATCTCCATAGGAGTGGAATCACCCATCCACAAGGGATGATATCCTCCTTATTGGAGTAGAGTATGTTCTGAGGAGAGGGGCTACCCTAGTTCCCCAACAGATGGCTGTACCTCTGCGTCTTCGTACTTCCCCACTACCATGGTCAGTGGAGGGCATGATAGGGAACGAGGCACCTCCCATCATAGGTCCCAAATACCTCTTTTTTTGCACCCTGTCACACTTCGGGCCTCCATCCTGGAGTAAGTCCCAGCACCATGGGCCGCCTAACGCATAAGCCCCTCTTTGCTTCACACGGACGCACCCTTCGCGGAGTGATCGTCAGGCCCTTGCTGTCTCTTGTTTCTCACACCAAGCATGACTCACGTGGGCTTAGAGTTGGCATTGACCATGACAATACCCTTGTCCCGCATGACGTTAAACTGCATACCATCGTCCAGCATGACGTTAAACTACATGCCCTCGTCCAGCATGACGTTAAACTGTATGCCTTTGTCCCGCATGACATTAAACTGCACACCCATTTGAACTACGAGGTCTTTGATCCATGTCAAGGCATGGTACGTAGGAAACCTCCATGAGGTTCAAGCCCACCCATCATCCAATTCACGTTGAGTTCTACCTTCATCCATCATGACATTAAACTGCATTCCAGTCTGACGGCAAGCCGTTGTGACCAACTGAACTACGAGGACTTTGATCCGTGTCAAGGCATGGTACGTAGGAATCCTCCATGAGGTTCAATCCCAAAAATCATTGTCCCAAACCATCCCCTTGTCGGTGTGCCAAGCCCCCATTTTCAATCCGAACTACGAGGACTTTGATCCATGTCAAGGCATGGTACGTAGGAATCCTCCCAGAGGTTCAAGACCATCTCCCATCTGACCAAGGTCCCTCATTTACTTCGGTTCACTGACACCCACCACCCGTCGTTTATTCACGTCAGGGTTCACTACCGTCCCGCATGACGTTAAACTGTATTCCATAAATCCTTTGAACTACGAGGTCTTTGATCCATGTCAAGGAATGGTACGTAGGAAGCCTCCCAGAGGTTCAAGCCCATCTCCCATCGGACCAAGGTCCACCTCCACGTCGATTCGCCGACGAAGCCCCCTTTGAACTACGAGGACTTTGATCCATGTCAAGGCATGGTACATAGGAAACCTTGCCAAGGTTAAAGCCCACCACTAGTGGACCCCCGGGTCTACTTTCACGTCGGTTCACCGATGAAACCCCTTGAACTACGTGGTATTTGATCCATGTCAAGGCATGGTACGTAGAAAGCCTCCCCGAGGTTCAAGCCTATCTCTCATCGGACCAAGGTCTACTTTCACGTCGGTTCGCTGATGACACCATCCATCAGACCAACATCCACCATCATGTCAGTTTGCTGACAAGATCCATCGGACCAAGGTCCACCTTCACGTCGGTCTGCCGATAAAGCCCCTCTGAACTACGTGGTCTTGGATCCATGTCACAACATGGTACGTTGGAAGCCTCCAGGAGGTCTGAGCCCACCACCAGTAGGAACCTCCCGGTCCTCCCCATTCATGTCGGTTCGCTGATGATATCCATCGAACCAAGGTCCACCCTCACCCCGGTTCACCGGCACCTTCCCGAACTACGCGGACTTTGATTCCCTGCCACGGGGATACGTAGGAAGCCCCTTCAAGGCTCAAGCCCAACTTCATTGTTTCCCTTGTGATGGTCCCTTTCCATTCCCCCCTCCACTTAATTCATCCATCCACCATCCACCCTGATTCTCACCCAGACTATCAAATCCTGGCGAGACCATGTCAGTACGCTCCTCTTCGTAGCCGCCCATGGGCTGGTCCCGATATCAGCACCCCTTCAAAGGAAATCCCTCAATCTGATACATTCTAGCTAATGCTCTGATCGGGCTGATCCATCTCCGCTAGAAGTTAAACTCGTGACATACCCTGCGTTAAACTCAGGAAGCTGAGGAAAACCTCAGATATGTGTCTATGGAATATAATTCCCCGCGCTCGATGTGGGATGCCTCGGGCTTCCAAGCCCTCGAGAAGCCCTATGACTAGGGATAATAGACAGACATTCCAGGTTCCCTATCATCCAGACACACTGTTGATGTTTCAACGTGACTACTCCCCCGACTGAAGGTTACTTCCCTGACCGAACCCTTTGGAATGTCCTGACAGAAGCAGTGTAATTAACCGGTGTCCATGGAAACATGGCACTGGGAAGAGTTTCACGAACAACGTATTAAATCTATGAGGGAGACCCAGACTAGGTGACGAGTTCTGAGGAGGAATCCATAGAAGGAAGAACCAACATCCCATCATCTCGTTTCGATCAAGGAGCAGACGTACCTGAACAAGGACAGAATGTCGCCCGCCTTTGGAAAGCAGGAATGCGGGGCAACAGCTGCGCGTCCTCCTCCGCGGACGGACATGTGCGCGCGCCCCGGCAGAAAGTGTCGGAAATAGAAATGGTGAACCAGACGTGAATCTCATCTCCTCAATGTGGAGATTAGTTGCATTCGAGACACCATTAGATTGACGTGTCACCAGATCAAGATATCTGGCACCTGGTCCTGCCAGGCAAATAGTGGGCCTGTCGTGAAACTCATCGGAAGTCGGGGCAGTAGAACGTGGAATACTCCGTTCTGCAGCATGTTGGCATGGATCCTTCTTACATACATGGAGAATGGAAGGACGCTGGGGCACTGGTTGTCAATCCTTTTCCTCGCAGTGCTGATGAGTTGATCCATTCATTTTTAGGAACCGGGTTGCTGTTACAGAGACACGATCACCACCCGCTCGCCTACGTAGGGGTAGGGGAAACACCGCCACAGCCACCCCTCATGGAGCCGCTACCGCCACGACAGCCGCCAAATTGTGGAATACGGGGCACCCACGTCCCCTTTCTCCATCAGAGGTCATCCAGTGAAGGGTGATCAACAACCTCGTATGCAGGTACGAGGAGGAAGGGGTCATCCCAACTCGGGATATGGCCCACCTGGACCTGGAGGCATCCAGGCCCCGCCGTCAATGCCACCCTAACAGGCCGCGCAGGGAGCCCCTACTCCCCACCCCAACGTTCAACCGTTTCGGGAGCTTGTCCCCGGAACTCCTTGACGACTCCTCGCCTTACGCTGATGAGGCGGGCGTCGTCTGGCTCGGCCCGCTTAGGGTCCCAAACCAAGGGCTCCAGGCAAGGGCTCCCATACGGCCGTGTCAGCGCCGCCATCCGACTCTGTAGGAAGAGCAGGCAGGCCATGCCCCTACACCACCTGCGCCAGC
The DNA here is from genome assembly GCA_963277665.1 of Viscum album. Classification (NCBI taxonomy): domain Eukaryota; kingdom Viridiplantae; phylum Streptophyta; class Magnoliopsida; order Santalales; family Viscaceae; genus Viscum; species Viscum album. Next base: position 2,134,610,174 of record OY728145.1, read on the forward strand.
TCGGCTGACCCGATGTCAGCGCCGGGCTCGGGTTGAGGATGCTCGCCCAGGTGCGTCGACGTCAACAGCTACAGTGGCCCGAGCCACCGCCGACTTGCATCATTGAGTCCATGCATACACTGATCAGGGGCACTCCTTCACCCAACCAGGATCGAGACCCCAAACACCCCACGGGCAGGCTGGGTTTCAGGCCCGAGTGGTAGTCGTCGCGAACTAACCCGCGGTGATGTCACCCCCTACGGAGGCCCTCCCCATACCATTACTCCACAGAGTGTGGGCCTTCCCCTCTCCGAAGATCTTCATGGAGGTATTCCTTGTGCTACCCCCATCCCGAAGGAAGACCTGCCCAGCCGTAGTGATGTTCGGCGCAGAAACCTTTCTCGTGCCCACTATACAGGGTATGGAGTCCATCCTCCTGCCCCCAACCGCCGTTCTGAAGGCACTATCCATCTGGTCCTTCTCCAGCATTGGGGCCCTCCCTATGTCCTCTCTGTAACCGGCGAATGTCCTCCTCACCCCAACAACTCGAGGAGTGAAGGTCAGCCTCGCTCCGCCCGCATCGACCATGGAGGTCCTCCCCATGCTCCTGCCGATTCCAACAGAGGCTCTGCCCACATGGGTGCTGTCTGTTGAGGTCCTCCCCATGTACCCTTCGACATTTGCCCTGGTTCCCCTCGCACTTCAGCTATCTCGAGTGGGGGCCCTCTCCGCCACGGTCCCAGCGCCGCCCCGAGACTACATGATAGGGATCAACCCTGTCCCTAAGAGCCACCCCGGGGTAGGAGAGCGGGTCGTCGCCACCACAAGAAGAGTCCTGTGAAGGTTTGGGTGGAGATTAAACCTTCCCGCTTCTCCAAATCTGAAGCAGAATGCGACACAGCGATGGAACCATCTCTCCACTCCTCCGTATCAAGGACTAGGGCAGGAACCAGGCGCGTTAGCCTCATTCTCCCAGAATATGAGGTCCACCAAATTCCCATCTTTCTCCGCAGGTACATCCAGGAGGAAGAAATCTTGGGAATTCTGCAGGTCTCGACCGTGCCATCATGGCCATTGTCACTAGAAGCGCCCTCTACCTCTACCAGAGATCACAGAGAGCTATTTTGGGGGCCAACGGTGGTAGAGAGACAACATGACCTATCGCCGGTAGCCGCGACTCCTGCGCCAGAAGCTGTGGCTATCAGCCCATCGTATCGTGACATCATGGCTAGGTCACTTTACTCTTTAGAGGATGGCCCGGAATTCGCCGGCCAGTCAGCCCGCTCGCCGTATTCTTTTCCGCTGAGTTTACTATCCCAGAGGTCCGCCTCGGTACCACTACCGGTCCCTCAGCCGCCCCCAGTTGATGAGTAGGGCAATACGGGGCTAGACCCCGAGTCTGAACCTAGGAGCTTCTGGAGTATTCTCGCAGCGGATCACTTCCCGGAGAAATTCTGGCCGACGACGGCGCTGAAATTTCATGCACCAGAGTCACTTACCCGTGAAGAAGTGGGGTGTTTTTGTCGAACCCTATGGGTAACACACTTCCGCCTTCATTATGAGTGGGTGGTGTACCCCATAAGTTGAGAGAACTTTGAGGAGATCAGCGAGCAATGCCTCCTGATCAATTTGGTCGTGCTCCTCGTGGCCCAGCACCCTGAGTCGCCAGGCTGTCAGAGCGCCCTTCAACGGAAATATGTTCAGAGCTTCAAAATACTACACAGAATCATCAAGGAAGCTACCCCCACGTGCAAGTCCGTGGTTGGGTACATTATGCCGCTCTCCTCTTCGACCCTATCCGACGACAGCCCGATTCGTTATGCAACATCGAGGAAATTCCCTTGATAGGGGTCGCGGTCCACATGGATGACGTAGCAGACAAGGAAGACGAGATTGAATTCCTTGATGGAGACTTACCCCCCGAGGGCGTACCGCCACTACTGAACCCTTCAGGGAGGGTTACCCGTCAGCAGAGGAACCTGCTAGGCCTCCCTGTACCCACCGAGTCGCTGGTACTCGGTCGAAATACCGTCAAGGGTAAGGAGCACATAGGAATTGTCAAGCACTCTGACCTATCTACCTCTGTGCAGAAAACAGACGAACATCCCAAGAAGGCCATGTTATGCCAGCAGCTTGCTGAGCAGAAGAGGCTGGTTGATGAACTCTTGGCTGGGCACGCCGCAGAGCGGTGACCCGACTATGGTAATCCCAGGCCGGGGCAGCAGGGGCAGGAACACTTTCCCCCCGGCGAGACGCCTCCGGGCAACCCTGATCACGCTACTCCCACAGACAGGGTAGAAGCTGGAACTTACGGAAAGAGGACGCGATATGTCTCGCCAAATCCCCCCCCGAATGACGGGACAATCTGAAGAATCCAGTCTGGGTTCCCCCAGTTGCCCCACAGGTCGTTCCGCCAGTTGATCCACGAGCTGCCGAAGCCATCTACCATGTTGAAGAACCTGGCAACACACTTGTGGTTAGGGATCCCTGTCAAGACAAGGACCCACACACGGAATTTCTTATAGCAGCACTCACAGCCCGCCTCGAAGCGTTGGAAACACGGCAGTTGGCGGTCCCACCGGATGGCAGGCCGTATCCCGCGTGGGTGGATGATATGCCCGTGCCCCCGGGTTTTGAGAACCCCACTTTCTCACCCTTCAATGGGACAGGGGACCCACCGCAGCACTTGGCTCATTTTTCTTCCAGGTGTGGCCCCATGCTGGGGGCCTCGGCCCAGCAAGAAGCCGCCAAGCTCCGGTGTTTCGTATAGACATTGGAAGGTCCCGCATTCGTCTGGTACAACCAGCTCCCTATCAGATCGGTGACCGGTTGGGAGGGTCTCTGCCGGTAGTTCCTATACCATTTCATCTCCACCACGCAGAAAACTAGCATTGCAGACCTCTTTAAGTGCAACCAAAATCCTGATGAGCGAGTTGTAGATTTCATCGCCCGGTGGAAGGGACTTACGTATTCCCTCGATATGCCACTGACTCAGGAGCAATTACTAACGATGTGTGTGGGGAACGTCAAAACAGAGATGGTACCCTCACTGATTACCCAAAACTACCCTAGAGGGTTCATATATTTCTCAGATAAGTCTCAGTGCCTTGAGGAGGCTCTCCAACAGGCTACTCAGGCACGTTCGTTGCCCCCTATAATCCCAGCCAGGAGGACCGCCAGGGATGAACCTGCCGTGGTGGCCCAAATAGAAGCCCCATAGGCAGCTGGAATTACTGCCAGTGGCACCATCCCCGCAACCCCACAGAGGTCCTCCACCTCAAGAAAAAACTCATTCCCAACAGCGACCACCTCAGAATCGACAGGTTCCCCCGCGCAATGCACCACCTCCACCTAGGCGAGACAATCAGGTGCTGCCTCCTCGGCAGGCCCCTCCGGCCCCTCATCTGGGCCAGGCCCCCCAGCACCCCCTATCCGGAAAGATGGAACCAGACTTATTCTTTCATCGAACATCAGGTCCCTGGCTACTTCCGAAGTGCTCTAGAGCAAGGGATTGTGCGCCTGCCTGAGTGCAGAAGGCCGGTAGAGGCGAATCTCACCGATCACCCCAACTACTGTCCTTATCATCGGATTCTGGGGAACACCCTCAAGAAATTATATGTGTTTAAATACTAGCTTCAAGACCAGTTCAACAACAACATAATCAGGTTGGGCCTGACACCAGCACAAGTGACGGGTGTCTTTGCAGGGTCAGAGATCGGCAGCGACAACGAAGGCGAGTGGCAGCAGGTTCCCAGCTGCGGATCCCAGAAATACGACGACTGGATGGCTCGAAAAACCATCATCCGTGCCCACGGTATCATCCAGGCACACCTAAATCATCCAGAACCTTCAGAAGAAATATCCAGTACCTCCGCATCGCCTTCACAGTCTACCTCTTCCCAAAAGGGAAAGCAGCAACAGCGCAAGAAGAAGCAACGCGCTCCGCCAATGTCGTCGTCATCCCGCACTCTCGGCGACTTTATGCCCCCTGAAATAGGGATTCCTCCTAGAATACACCCGGTATTGGATGACTCCTCGAGCGACAGCTAGGGGTACGCTTCGGTTAACACTGTGGAGATGGTAAAGCCCAATATGACTCCCGACGAGGGGGAACGCCAGGTGAACCTCCCCAACGTTTCCAGCCGACGTCAACGTCAGTGGAATCGCAACCGCGGTGGTCATCGAGGTACGTCTGTGGGCACTTTCAACCAAGCCATGCACGCTACTAACAGTGCAGAGCTCATCACGCGCAACCCCATATAATTCCCTCATCTCTACCTCCACCGCTGTTTGTGCTACTAGATCGGGGAGAGCTGCCTCGTTCATATCACAGTCAGTCTTGCCCGGCTATAGGCCAGCCTCCGTTGTCCGATCCTAGTCTGACGACTAATCTCCGGGCTTCAACTAGTGGGCAGTAGGATGTACCCAGTACTAGCCTATCGCCGGTTCAACTGGCAGGACCCGCTATGCCTCCAAATGCCGAACGACCCCTATAGGAAGAGGTTTGTGTTTGGCACAAAAGTATGATGTCCTGAAGCACCTGGCCGGCATTACAGCAATGCTTTCTATCCTTGAGGCCCTTCGCATGTCATCTAAAATGCGCGAGGCACTTGCCGAGGCCCTAAGGAGCCCCCACTAGTTTGAGACAGTGGTAGCAGCTGCAGAAGCCTTCCATGCCGAGACAATTGAGAGCGCTGAATGTCAGGAGGTTATCTCGTTCTCCGATGAAGATGAGGACCCTTTTATACAGGGGCATATTCACCCGTTGTACATCACTAGCCACTTCAATGGTGAGGAAGTCCGCCGCTACCTCGTTGAAACGGGTTCCAGAATCAACCTAATTCCGACTCAGACGTTTCAAAATCTGGGTCTGTCTGAAGGTGATTTAACTCCCTCTGACCTCAGAATCCAGGGGTACGACAGGACCGAGCAAACCCCAGTCAGCAAGATCCGCCTGAAGACTCAGTTCGGTGGCTTAATTTCCAGCACCGAGTTCATGGTCGTCTCTCAGGACACCGCCTACAATGCATTGATGGGCAGGCCATGGCTCCATCTGCATGCAACAGTCCCTTCGTCATATCACTAGTGCCTTAAATACTCACTCAACGGTCGAGTAGGCGTGCTCCAAGGAGATGTGTCTCCTTTCGATTCTTGTGAGGCCCACTATCTGGATGCTGGTTATTACAAAAATAAGGGTAAGCAAATCCTATTAAGTGAGGATGAACCCACCCCGGTCACAAGTGATCCCTGGGAAAGCATGGATGGCGCCTACATCCTCCCGATCCATCGATTGGAGGCTACGACCCTCGACATGGGGCAATGTTTTGTTGTTTAGGGTACACAAGGAAGGAATGTTCCCGTGTCCAAGCGACGGCGGAAAATCACCTCGTACTCATACATCAACTTGGCTCAGGTGATCCCGGAACCTCCTACCTCTGTACGGTACCGGGATGTCAAGCTTATGACAACGACGGTTCACCATACGTGTCTCTTACGCTGGGCTGGAATCAACTGACTTAGGCCGAAGGCCAGATGGGATAGGGTCGACTACCTTCATTTATATGGTCTCAATGGAGAGTGAGTCTCCTGATATGACGACCACTACGACCAAAGTTGGCACCAGCTTCCCCTCAGGTTTCGATAGCCCATAAGTATCTCCTGTCATGGGAAATCCCCTCATGGGTGGGGAGGAAGACCTGGAGGATGCTCCCCCTCCTTTGAGGAAGGCGTCTCTACCACAATTGATGAACTGGTACAGGTGAACCTTGGTAGCGAGGCAGATCCGAAACCCACATTGATCAGTGTAGCCATGTCCTCCAAGGAGCGGCAGCAGTATGTAGACTTCCTCAAACAGCACCGTGACGTGTTTGCTTGGAGTTACAACGAGATGCCAGGACTAGATCCCCAGGTATCCATTCTTCGTCTGGGCCTCCCTGTAAAACATCGTGGGTTTAAGCAGCCTCCCAGGAAGATGCACCATTCTCATGGTGATATGTTTGAGGCCGAAGTTGACAAGCTTATCAAATCCAACTTCATTAAGGAAGTCCAGTACCCCAAGTGGCTTGCCAACATTATGCCAGTCAGGAAGGAAAATGGGCAGATCAGAGTCTGGATCAACTTCCGCGATCTTAATCGCTACTGACCAAAGGATGACTTCCCACTCTCGGTGATGGAGTTATTGATTGACGCCATGGCCAGGTTTCAAGATCTCTCTTTCATGGATGGGTATTCCAGGTACAACCAGATCTGGATGGCCCCCGAGGACGAGGAGTCCACTACCTTTAGGGCTCCCCAAGGTACCTTTTGCTACCAGGTTATGTCATTCGATTTGAAAAATGCAGGTGCCACTTATCAGAGGGCCATGCATCGCATATTCAATCCGATTCTCGGAACACTGGTGGAATGCTACGTAAATGACCTAGTGGTCAAATCATGTCAGCGCCAGGACCATCTCAAAGACCTTGAGAAGGTGTTCGATTTCCTCTGTTCCAGCCACCTGAAGATGAACCTGTTGAAGTGTGCCTTCGAGGTCACCTCCGGGATGTTCCTGGGCTTTGTTGTTAGATACTGAGGCATTGAGATCGACCTAGAGAATATCAAGGCCATCAGCCAAATGCCTCCCCCAAGCAACATTTGGGAGCTTCGAGGCTTCCAAGGCCACTTAGCCTATATATGCTGATTCATCACGAATCTGGCCGGAAAGTGTAATCCCTTTTCCCAGCTCATGAAGAAGGGAACCTCCTACGAATGGGATGAAGAGTGTCAGACCACCTTCGAGGAAATCAAGCAGTATCTGCTCCAACCTCCGGTCTTGATGCCACCCATCTCTGGAAAGCTGCTGGTCCTTTACATGACCACCCTGGAGAGATCCCTCAGTGCATTGCTCACCCAGAGGAATAACAAGGGTACCAAGAACAGTCTCTACTATCTCAGCCGCATTCTTCTCAATACTAAGGTCAAATACTCCCCTATCGAAAAGAGATTCCTTGTGCTCGTCTTCTCCGTGCAGAAGTTGCGACATTACCTATAGCACCATGAAGTGAAATTTTTCTTCCTGGTAGACCCACTGAAGTACATCCTGAACCGCCCCATGCTGACTGGCCGACTAGCACGGTGGGCAGGGATTCTCCAACAGTTTGATATCAGGTTCGTACCTCAGAAGTCCATTAAGGGACAGGCGTTGGCAGAATTTTTAGCTGCCCATCCATCCTCTGCAGATCAATCCCTGGACCTGGATTTTCCTGATGAGACGATCCTCTCAGTCGATCATGTCATCCCGTGTTGGAAAATTCATTTCGACGGTGCCTCCCGGAGCCCCACCAGTAGGCGGCTCAACGATCCTAAGCTCAACAGAGTGGGCCTGGGTATTGTCTTCATTACCCCGGCGCAGGCCATCCTTCCACACTCGTTCCTGTTGTCAGAAGGCTGTATGAACAACGAGGCAGAGTACCAGGCTCTTATCACTGGCCTCAAGTTGGCCCTTGAGATCCATGTGCCCCATCTACATGTGAAAGGAGATTCTGAGCTGGTAATCAACCAGGTCAATGGAGACTACGTCATCAGGAAGCTGGAGCTTGTACCATTTCTAGAGTACACCCTTCACCTAATGGCCCAGTTCTCTTCTCGACCAGAGTTTACCCATGTCCCATGGTCACAGAATGGTCAAGCAGATGCCTTGACTGGCTTGGCCGCGTCGCTCGAAGAACCCGAGAAAGATGATTTGATCATACATGTGGCACACCGGAGAGTCATTGCCCCCATCACCCAAGAGGACAATGATGGCCTGCGGGTAAGTCATCTCACTACCGGACCCTCTACGTTAGAACCCCCGGGTTCGTCGAACATAGTGGATGAAGCCACTCCCGACTGGAGGGCACCTTTTGTCGAGTATCTCCAAAATGGTCGCCTCCCGGATGACCGGGCCGAGCGCGAGCGAATCCGACGTCGTGCGCTGCAATTTACCCTCCAGAGCGGCCCCAGTATTCAACAGATCCTTTATAAGCGGAGCTTTGATGGTTTCTTCCTCCGTTTCATTCAAGGAGTAGAGATTCATCAAGTTATGCAAGAGGTTCACTCTGATTCCTGTAGCGCCCATCAAGCTGGGCTGAAGCTGTCCCATCAAATCCGGAGGTTGGGGTACTTCTGGCCCTCTATGATCCATGATTGTATTGGGTATGCCAAGAGATGCCCTGCGTGCCAAGTTCACGCCAACTTCCTGCATTGGCTTCCGGAGCCCCTCCACACCACCAAGTACTCTTGGCCATTTGTGGTATGGGGACTTGATGTAGTGGGACCATATCCACCGGCAACAGCTCGCCAGTGTAGGTTCATCCTGACTACTAAAGATTTCTTCTCCAAGTGGGCAGAGGTAGTTCCACTCAAAGTAGTCAAGGCCCGTTCCATCATTGACTTTGTGAGCTCCAATATTTTCCACTGGTTTGGGGTCCCTCACGCCTTCCTCACCGATAACGGCACCAACTTCTGAGTGGCTGAATTGAAGAAATTGTATGCCAAGTACGACATCCGTTCGAACCATACATCCCTCTACCACGCGCAGGCAAACAGTCAGATCAAGGCGTTCAACAAAACCCTCTCTAACATTCTGCAGAAGACAGTTGGTCATAACAAGAAAAGTTGGTCGGACAAGCTCCCCAACTCCCTCTGGGCTTATCGGACGACGACTCGCAACTCTACCCAGGTGACCCCATATTCCCTGCTGTATGGAGCTGAGGCTGTCATACCCATTGAGATCCAGCTACCGTCATTACGCACTACATTCTATGATCACCAGACATTAGATGATGTAGCAGAAATCCATCTAGATGAATTAGAAGCACTGGACGAGAATCGGCTTCGTGCCCTGCACAATCTGGAAAGGCATCAGGATAAGATAGCGAGGGCCTTTAACAAGAAGCTTCGTCTCCGTTCTTTTCTACAGGGTGATCAAGTACTGGACCATCGAGCGCCAATGATTACCGGTAGGAAACCACCCAAGTTAGAACCCAAATGGGAAGGGCCTTATATCATCCATAAGGTTTACCCCAATGGAGCATACTCCTTGGTGACCACGGATGGAGAGCATGTGACTCCTCCCACCAACGCCAAGTTCCTCAACCGATACTTTGCCTTGGGAAAAATGGTCCGACACGACCTTAAACTGTAAGGTCCTACACGACCTTAAACTGCACCTTCGTCCTGCAAGATGTTAAACTGCAAGCCAGTCAGGCCTTCCTGACCGAGGCCCAGCCTCAGGCCCCTTGGCCTTCTCGGGCCCCCGTCCCCCGTCCTTACTGCACGACATTAAACTGCAAGCCAGTCAGGCCTTCCTGACCGATGCTCAGCTTCAGGCCCCATGTCCTTCTCGGGACCCTGACCCCCATTCTTACTGCAAGACGTTAAACTACAAGCCAGTCAGGCCTTCCTGACCGAGGATCGGCCTCAGGCCCCTTGGCCTTCTCGGGCCCCCGTCCTTACTGCAAGACGTTAAACTGTATGCCAGTCAGGCCTTCCTGACCGAGGCTCGGCCTCAGGCCCCTTGGCCTTCTCGGCCCCCCATCCCCCGTCCTTACTACAAGACGTTAAACTGCAATCCAGTCAGGCCTTCCTGACCGAGGATCGGCCTCAGGCCCCTTGGCCTTCTCAGGTCCACGACCCCGTCTCCACCGCGAGACGTTAAACCGAAAACTGGTCAGGTCTCTCTAACTGCGGTCCAGCCTCAGGCCCCTTGGTTTTCCCCAACTTACCCTCTTCCGGGATTGTACGGTATGGTGTGGGACTATGTCCTCATTCACGACAGATTACTTGCCATACCTTACATATCCCCAAATTAGATGCATCCTCATCCCGCATGACGTTAAACTGCATCTCAAGAACTACGTGTGGCTTGATTCCCATCTCATGAGATACGTAGGAATGCCCGGATGCCTCATCTCAAGCCCAGTCCCAAGCTTTTCTCTTCCAATATCCCCCCTGGGAATAGTTTCCTTGGAGGATCCTTGTGTAGCGGGGAGTAGGCTTTCTTAACCCCGCTCATACAAGGGTTGTAAGGGTCACACCATGTGCCCACTCCCGTTCTTCTATCCTCCCACGTCCTCACCGCATGATGCTAAACTGCATGGCCATCAAGAACTACGTATGGATTGATTCCCATCCTAATGGGATACGTAGGAATGCCCAGGCATTTTGTCCATTGGCCCAGCTCAAAAGCCAAAATCTTCCCCTCGGGTCAAGACATATGGAAGGAGGCACACTTTTTCCCCAACTCACATCGAGCAAGCCTCGACCCGGCTGCACATCCCCCTGGAGATGTTTTCCTCTTTCGTGGATGGATACAGCTATGCTTCACCCACTCCTTGACTGGGATTCCATCATTTTTCACACCCAGAGGGACCCCAAGAATGGCCTGGATACTACGCCCAAAGGCTTTCCTACCGATACGGGCCAATGCCCCGAGGGTTTTCATGAAACAAGCCGATACAAGTCTCGCGTTGCGAATTTGGTCAGCGGTCGATGCAGATTTGTTGCTCCCATATCAGGTCACCATAGGAACGCTGTGTTTCGAACATGGTCAACAGTGTCTTGGATCTTCGGGCCCACCCCGAGATGTCCCAAACATCAAGTGCAGTGATTCGTTCTACCCCATCCCGAAGTGACAAACTTCTCCCCGGGTGGTGCAAGCGATCGGTCCCACGGCCCCGATTCCCCATAGGGGTGTACGGTGTGGTGTGGGACTATGTCCTCATTCACGTTGGAGTCATGTACCATGTCGTACGCCTTCCCTTACGAGGCCCAGCCTCAGGCCCCTTGGCCTTCTCGGGTCCCCGACCCTCGTCCTCACTGCAAGACGTTAAACTGCAAGTAGGTCAGGCCTTCCTGACCAATGCCTAACCATCAGGCCCCTTGGACTTTTCGGGCCCCGGCCCAGGTCCTCTCTTATAGGAGTGTATGGTGTGGCGTGAGGTCATTTTCTCATTCGCGTCGGTTTATTCTCCGTACCATACACCTCCCATGTTTGGGGGTATATTATTCCCCCCCTCGTCCTGTATGACATTAAACTGCATCTAGAGAACTACGTATGGCTTGATTCCCATCCTCATGGGATACGTAAGACCACCTGAATGTCTAGGATTCGGGTCCAACCCCATCTCTCGGGAATCTTCATCCCATCTTGGCCCCTTGGCCTACCCTTCCTCCATGAGAGGATTATATGGTGTGGTGTGGGATTATGTCCTCATTCACGTCGGTCTCATAATGACCACGCCATGTACCTCTCCCTCCTAAGCTGTTTCGTCGATCCCTTTTCAGCAGTTCACCAATGTGCCTAAGAGTACTCGGGTTTATTACCTGGAATGCCGGGCTTTACTCGGACACGTCGGCACCCGCCTTCCAGGCTTTGTGTATCCCTGCACCCAGGCTTCCATCATCTTTCACACCCGGAGGGGCCCCCAAGAATGGCTTGGATACTACGCCCAAGGGCTCTCCTACCGTTACAGGCCAACGCCCCTGAGGGTTTCGGACAACAAATCGATAAAATCCCATGTTGCGAATATGGTCAGTGGTCGATGCTCGTTTGTTGTTCCCACCTCAGGCTAACGCGATATGGATGCTGTGTTTCCACAATGGGTGACAGTTTTCCTCTATCGCCATGCCAAACCATTAATCCCAAAATGTTGGGTACACAATTCACGCCCTTCATCACATCATCATGTCCAAGTAGAGTCTCAGAACTCTTGGTACTTTTTCCTCCGTGCACGTCTGCATGTTAGGGAAACAAGCCGCATCAAAGGTGTCCTTCGGGGCTCTCTGCTGACTCCCCTCTGATGGATTCCCCAAGTATTGTGATAAGGATGCCCCCCTTGTTTCCCACACTGAGTTTAACTCACGTGGGCTTAGGGATCGGGTTGACGTCTATGCTAACTTGGGAGGTTATTACCATTCATGGTCCGAGCTCTAAGACCATAAACTAAGATCCATCCGGGACTACGTTCAGCTTGATTCCCATCCTCATGGGATACGTAGGACCGCCCGGACGCCCTGTCTTCTGGTTCAGCCCATTTTGGGAGCCAGTCTCTCCCCCTGTTTCACCTCTTACCTCTATATAGGGCCCTCGGCCTAGGGTATCCTTCTCCGATTTGCGTACAGTGTGATGTGGGATCATGTCTCCATCAATTGTGTTTTATAACACTACCCACGTTCCCCGCGTAGCATCGTCTCTGCTATGTCTGCGCTGCATGACGATAAAACGCATGCTTGGTCTTATCATACGACCCTAAACTGTGACATTATCGTCCTGGCCGCACGACGAATAATGACACTGCATTGTAATGACCTCGTTGTAGAGGAAATCACGTTGGTTATTGGTCACGTGCCATGCCATTTGTCAACGCCTATCATGGCTTGATCCTTGTGGCGACACCACAGCCTACTACTATAGGCCTGTCGCATCACAAAAAAAACCACTCACCTTAAAGGACAAACAAGATTTATCAAATTCCGCTTCTTTTAGTGCAAGGGTCACGACCGCACTCCCCTTTTCCCCTAGCACTGGTATTTTACCATGTCACCATTATGAACTACATATGGCTTGATTCTCATCCTCATGAGATACGTAGGAGCGCCGGAGCACTTCCCCGCGGGCCCAGCCTAACCTTTGTGTTCGGTCCCTCGACTCGAGCATGTCCCCAGAGAACGCATGGTATGTAGGGCTTAGGTCCTCCTTCACTTCAGGTTTTGTTTCCATGTGTCCCATGCTCCCTTTACCCATTTATGGTCTAAGGTCCATTAAGAGCCACGTGAGGCTTGATTCTCATCCTCATGAGATACGTAGGAGCACCCGAGCACTTCCCCGCGGGCCCATCCTAACTTTCGCTTTTGTTCCCTTGACACAAAACCTCTCCCAAAGGGGTCATGCAGTGTGATATGGGATTACGTCCTTATTCATGTCAGGTTGTTCAACGCACCATACACACCCCCTATTCCCATTCATGCCAGGTGTTTGAGTTACTCCACCATGTGCCTCTTATGTCTCCTCCCATCCATGGTCCAGATTCTACGACCCTAAACTAAGATCTCCCCATGGGAAATGAATCTCCTCCCTCAATCTAATACGTCTCATTGTCGTATTTAGATGTGTTTCGACAAAGAGCCCGAAGTGTGGGATTTTCATACCGACATTCCCTTCGTCCCATGACCAAGCTTCGTGAGCTTGCTATTTGGATCCTAATCTTCTTCCACATCCAAAAGGACCCTCGGACGACATGGATAATAGGCTTAAGGGATCTCCATGAATGCTGGACCTAAGGGCCCTCCAATCGTTTTAGCCCAACGTCCCTACAGATATCTGACAACATTTGTGACATGGTCCCATGTTTCGAACATGGTCAATGGTCAACCCTCATTTGTTTTCCCCATTCTAGGATAACGCGATATGGGTGCTGGGTTTCCGCCATGGTCAACAGTTTCCCTCCATCATCACGCTGCCATCATCGTGATCTGAATCTCGAGCGCCATGATTCACACATTTCCACTTCCTCATGTTCAAGTGGAATTCCATCATACTCGGCCTTTTCTCTTCGCGCATCTAGGTGCGCTAAATGATCGTGTTAGTGTCATTGGGCCGGTATTCACCGAGCATCCCTTTTCCCTAACCTTCCCCTTTTTGTGTCGGGAAATTCCCACCACTACTTCTTGTTTCCCACACCGAGCACGACTCACGTGGGCTTAGTAGTTTTGGCAGGATGTGTACCAACACGTTCAGGCTCCTCATCGTCCCGCATGATGTTAAACTGCGCTTCCAGAACTACGTATGGCTTGATTCCCATCCTCATGGGGTACGTAGGAACGCCCGACCACTCTGTTTCGGGCCCAGCCTAATCCTCACTCATGGTCCCTCGACCTAAAGAGTTTCCTCCGGGGGTACGTGGTGCGATTTGGACCTCAAGTCCTCATTCACGTCGGTTTCATGTCTACCGCACCACACGCTCCCTGGGATCTTTCCTTTTATTCCACGTCCTATCATATGACATTAAACTACAGGAGTCCATGTGTCATCAACGCATGACACTAAACTGCAGTTCTACCCTGAGCAAGCTCAGGATGCCCCATGTTAATCATGGGATGCACCAGAGCCTCTATCAGAGAGGATTTCACCTGCCAGTGTTGGTCTTTGACTGCACTGTGCTTCCAGAACTATGTATGGCTTGATTCCCATCCTTATGGGATACGTAGGGACACCCAGACATTTCACCTAGGGTCTATCCCCAGGAATTGTAAAATCTTGTTCCTCCCCCGGGTCGGACCCCTCATAGGGGACCGTGATGACTCTGCCCTGAACAAGTTCAGAATGCCCCAAGATTACATTGGGAAGCGACAAATCCCCTCGCCAGAGAGGCCCTGTCTGAAAGAAGGAATGATCCATGATCAAACCAATGCACCTATATGGTGTACTCCCACCATGGTGGTGTAACTACCTATGTGTTGGATTCTGTTCGGAGAAACCATCACTCCATATTCCACGCTTTGTGTGCCCCTTATTCGGACCCTCATCCCCTTTCAAGTCTCACGGGACCCCCTAACGGCCTGGTCTCATGCCGCATCAGCTTACCTACTGTCCTGGGCCAACGTTCTGGAAGACTGGTCATGCTTGGAAGGACCCCCTAATAGTATGGATGTCTGACCTATGGTCCGCCAACTGTCCTGGGTCAATGTCCTGAAAGATTGACCGACAACATTTGCGACATGGTCCCATGTTTCGAAAATGGTCAACGGTCGACCCTAATTTTTGTCCCCGTTACAGGCTAACGCAGTAAGGATACCACTTCTCCACCATGGTTAACAGCTGTCCTTTATTGTCACGCCATCCCCGTAGCGCTCCGAATCATGGGAATCGTAATTCACATTTCCCATTCCCATCTGTTTGGACCGATTTCAGCGCCCCTGGCGTTGCACCGTTCATGCATAAGAGAACGCTGAAGAAACGGTAATTCGGTTGTTCAGAAAAGTTCCTTCTCCCGTCAAGCCTCTCCCATCTTTCGAAAATCCGGACTGGTAATCCAAATCCCGGATGCCTAGAGCATGGTCTCCACTTTTATGTTAGGTGGGACGAGAAGGAAACTATCTCATGTTTCTCACATCGGGCTCGACCCACGTGGGCTTGGGGAATTATCGCCGAACACCCCACAAACATTGTAGGGATGTAACGAGGCTATTCAAATAGTAGAAATAATGCATTCTATGGCATTCAAAACAAAGAAAGGAAAAAATTGAAGCACAAAAGTACCAATAAAATGTTTTTGGTCTGTTACAATACCCGGGGGTCGACTCCCCCCATGGACGGGTTGACCCCGTCAAAAGAGCATTGGCACTCCGCCACCCGATGGCTTGTGGCGTCCAAGGATTGCTACCACTGACTCAGCTCCCGCTCCTCCTCAACAGTAGTGGGGCGCAATTCGTCAGCCTTGGCTTTGGCCCTCTCTACGCCAGCTTGAACGACAGCCATCTTTCCAGAGGCCTGCCTCATATGCTCTTCTGCCTCCGCCAGCTGGGCCTTCAACCGTGAGATCTGCTCAGATTTTGCATTAAGAGAGGCTGAAAGCTCATCTGCCTAGGTCTGCATCTGTTGGACCTCGCCTTCAGCCTCCTAGAGCTTCTTGATGTTGGTCGCCTTCCTCCGCTTCCAACCCACGCTGAGCCCATGATCATGCTCCCGGATCTTTGCAGCCATAAGATCTTGGATAAGTGTGTGAGGACGATGGGCATCCACTCCCCCAGCGCACAGTTCGCGCAACCGCAAGCGGAGTCTATCCATTTCGGCCAGCCATTACGCTTGGGGGGTGTCCTTGATGAAGCGCGTGATTAGCTTCCACGACCGGCGGCGGACTATGGTGATGTCTTCCTCGTCGGAGGCCGTTTCGTCCCAGTCTGCACGATTGGAAGGCTCGTACACGGGATACTCCCGCAAGAAATCCTTGACAGGATCTACACCTGGGGTTGAATCTAGTACAACATCTGGCGCCGAAGCAGGCGTGACAGGACTGGGACCGACCGGTTGATCCTCTTCATCAGAGCCCACCTCGATGACCTCAGGCACGATCCTACTGGTGGTCCCTCCAGTGATGATGTGTGTTGCAGCTTGAGGAGATGGGGGGACTATCACCATCATCACCGGCATGCCCCTAGGAGGGAAGCCGCCTAACATCCCGACTAGTCTTTCCGTAACAGTCCACGCCAGTCGAAGAACTGTATGACATAGAGGGACATAAACATTAGTTGGCATGATTTACATGTGACAACAAGGAAACCGGTAGAGGAAACTTACGGAGATCAACCTCCTGGCGCTTCTCTTGAGCCGGTAATGACGGGATCCCGAGGCGAGGCCCTCCGTATACTGTTGGAAGGTCTGGAGATTCCGGAGGTGCCACCTCGGGTGCTCTTGTCCCACCAGACGCGGAACTGGACACAGCCATAGGTGCGGGTTCTGAAGGTCCCGCATCATCACCCGCTGAGGGGCGAGAACGAGGCCTGGGAACAAGTTCCTCTTGCATGGCTCAAACATTGGTGAGAAGTCCATAATGACCCAATAATGGACCATAAGGAAAGAAGTTCAGAATGCTACCTCGAGAGCCTCCGCGAAATCGTCAGAATTTGAGCCGTGATCTCCGACCTCACCCTCCTCCAACGGGCTCTCTCCTCCAGCCTCATCCTCCCGATAGGAGTCCTCTGATTCTTCTGGTAGGGGGAAGATCTCCCTCAGATCGGCATCCGATAGCTGTGGGGGACCGTTCTATTCAGCAACACCCTCACCCGGCCTGTCATTGGGCGAGGGACACCACTGGAGTGGACGTAATCCTCTAGCTCGTCCAAGTATTGCTCTGCCTTTGCCGGAGATGCCATGAATCCAGCCCGGACTGGGCCTATGCCCGGTAATTCCATCCCGAGGAGATTCAAGTGGGCCCATATCTTGGGTGGGCTAAGGAATTGCCGGTTGACATCCCAAATGTCCCCGGATTCCAGGAAGACGACATCCTCTGCCATGTCGATATGATGCAGGCGCTTCCCCGGAGCCTGAGTGGATATCCTACGAAATCCCCTTGGTGGATGCCCCTCCTGATGTCCCTACTCTTCCAGAATCACCGGATCCACTGCTGCTGCCACACCCTCAGCCGGTGCGGGTCTCGCCGCCATGGTAGCCCCGCTACCACGATAGGCCCTAGAAGCCCTCCGACCCCGACCTCGAGATAAAGGAGGCCCACCATCGTCGACCCAAATGGTTGGTTGCTTCAGCATCTCCCCTAGGTAAGCAGCCTCCCAAGTAATGGCGTACTCCCTCACCAATCCGAAAGTGGTGGTGGATGGAGGCAATGCAATCCGCATCTTCCCATCTTCCCATGTGAACATGAGCCACAACTGCCTCATCACACAAGGGTGCTTCTCATGACGCACCTCCCAGTAGACCTACGGGGTCAGCCGCTGGAGGCACCGGAACTGCCTCGCAAACCGATGCGGGTTGTATGGTTTGCAGAGTGGCTCACGATCCACTCGTGCCACCAAAACTCCACCTCGAAAGGCCAATAGGTAAGCCCGATGTTCTTATGTTCCCTTTCCGTCGTCAGTAAGTATCCCCGTCGGCAATGGGAAGGGGTGGAAATTAAACTCATCCGCCCTCCACACCCGATTTAGTACCATCGGCATGGTTAGTTTGAACGGGAAGCTCCCGACCACGTTCAGCATAGAGGGGCGTAAATTTGATCCCGACGGCGAAATAGGGTTTGGATACTCATATATCCCCCTGATGTGCACTGTGATCCACCCATACAAGAGGTGGAAGGGCCCGCATATCCTTGGCGGATTCTTGCCCTCGCTAATGTGCCACGGTATTCTGTACAATTTGGCGAGCATTGGAATCCCCAGATTTATCCGCTGCCCCATGACCAACATGGACGCCATAAAAAATGAGCTGGGCCGTACCCCCATGCTTGTATCCCTCACCGGTATAATCCAAACGCAGATGAGAGCCGTGATGAACGCCGCCAGCCTGACTATCGGCTGTTGTTCAGTGCTGACACTAAAACCCCAAGTCTTCCATTTTCTGTCCTCCAAGACCCGCCAATACGAGTGCCCCATACCCTGTTGGGCCACCCTCAGACAAGTTCGAGGCCTCAGAGGGAACTCTCGATTCTCTGGGAAATTCAGCAAGCACTTGAACCATCTCTTAAAGTGGACATCCCTCACTGCCTCCTTGTCCTCTCCAGAGACGAGTTCCATCAGCGCCGACGCCAGTCGCAGAATTTGCTCTGTATCCTCCCACGCGCTCATGACGGGGAGGAACTCATCATACATGGATCCCAAGATCGGAACCCCAAAAATCTGGTGGACATCCCAAAGGCTGATGCCCACCTCCCCATGATGCAGGTGAAAGGTATTGGTCCTAGACGACCATCTGCTCAACAATTCCGGCATTAGTTTCTTTGGTTGGTAAATGTGGAATTGGGAGCCCCATGCCGCCTCATATAACCCCACTCTCCTCAGCTTGGCCCCAAACTCCTCACATGAGGCGCCTACCCAGTAGGCCCAAGCCCAATCATCAGTAAAGTTGCTACCCTGGCGCATGTCCCACTCATCGGACGATCCCTTCTTCGAATCCTGCAAAGCCGTCTTCAGCATGGTACGGTAGAAAGGAGGGGACGTCTCCGGTTGCAGTGGCTTCCCATCAATATCGTTCACATGGTTTTAGAGATAGTCAGTGATGATGGGTGTGAAGTCCTCCCGCGCATGACCATCAGCCACCCTGAACCATTGGTGCTGACATGGTGTGCTCCTGAACCAGCAAGCTGGTTCGTCCCTACTCGCCTCAGGGATAAAGACGTCATCCCTCAACCCGAAGCTGTACAATGGCATCTTCTTACACTACGAATAATTCTTCTAACCCTCTGATAGCAGATCTATGAAAGAAGCATGGTCCGAATGTCTTCGGACCATTTCCCCAAGGCCTGGACAGTTGGCCATCTCATCCCGACGGGCGGCATCAGCAAGCACCCCCAATACGGACTCTCGATGGGCCATTCCAGTTCCGGCACTCAGAAAGGAATATTTTCGGAATGGGTCACGAAGCTGGATCACGAAGACGACTCGCGAAGGTCGGTCGCGAGACCAAGCCACGAAGCCTGGCCTAGGCCGACAAGCAGAAGTTCTCTTGGCGCAGATGCGAAGTTGGAGACCCGCGGATCGCCGCGAAGCTCGATTCGCAGAGAGAAGGCGCGGAGTACGCGGAGCTTCACGAAATCGAGTGCACAAAAAGAAAAGGATGTCATAGGAAGAAAAAAGAGGTCGAACCCCTATTTATAGGCAGCGACCCCATAGCATCGCGGCGCGCCTCACCGGCGTGGAGCATCGCGGCGTGTCCAGATCCATGGCCCCGGTAAGCACCGCGGGCCCCCCTTCGCGAAGTCGCATCGTGAACTGCCGACAATTTTGGCGATTTTCCCTCAGACTTCGACCCTTCACCCTCTGCGGCTCCAAGTCTTAGGGGGGGAATTTGTTGGCGCAAAAATATTTCACGAAAGGAAGGGACAAAAAAGAAGGTTGGAACGCTGCCTCACGAAGCACCGACATGAAGCACCCCGAGCATCGCGAGCCCACCGCAAAGCTTGAGAGGTGGTAACTCTCCGCGAACGCATTTGATGTTCGCGAGCCCACCGCAAAGCTTGGGAGGTGGTAACTCTCCGCGAACGCATTGGATGTTCATGAGCCCGCCGCAAAGCTCGGGAGGCGGTAACTCTCCGCGAATGAATTTGACGTTCGCGGGCCCGCCGCGAAGCTCGAGAGGCGGTAACTCTCCGCGAACGCATTTGACGTTCGGGAGCCCGCCGCGAAGCTCGGGAGGTAGTAACTCTCTATGAACACATTTGACGTTCGTGAGCCCGCCGTGAAGCTCGGGAGGCGGTAACTCTCCGCGAAAAAGTTTGACGTTCACGAGCGCGCCGCGAAGTACCTGAGGCAGCGCGAGAGCTCCGCTTCGTGGCGCCCCTTGCCTATAAATACTGGAATCCCACTGAGTCCCGGGGACAGACGATCCGACCTTTTGGCTTCTCCTCTCCCGAATCGCGAAGCACTCTTTGCCCCCAGGAATCATGAGCTCCGCGAGGTAATTCTACTTCACGTGACGCATTCGCTTTGAAACGTTTTGAGCCCCTCTTACGAGAGGGATGCCCTTCGCAAAGCTCAAGGGCATTCGCGAAGGAAGGGGATTCCCAAGGGAACCCGGGCAGCCGCGGAGTGTTCATGCTTTGTGAAACACCCAACCTGTACTAGCGATCCCTATACTAAGGCAAGATCGCTACACATCGTGAAGTACACTGCTTCACATCACCCTGCTTCGCGAGACACCTCTTCTTCGCGGGGCAGTGCTCCGCGAATACTGTTCCACTTCGCGAAGCACCCTCCACCCACACCTATGCCCCATGCTAAGGCCAAGGCACTCTGCTTCGCGAAGCACACTCCTTTTCTTAGAAATTACTCTTCCCGTGCGACCCTCCAGGTATGCACGATGTGATTTCAAAGTCCCACGGACAATACCACTCGTAGCATTTCTCTGCCTAATGCTTCTTTGCATAGGCACGCTAATGGCTATTGCTTCTTCACATAGCCACGCTAACGTGTACCCCTCGATGGTTCTCTCCACAACCCACCTTGACCATGGCCTTTCCAGTACCTTCCCTCCCCCAAGGACCCGAGGGTACCGGTTATGTAAGTCCTAGGGGTGCGGAGTGAACCCACCTCGTCCGAGCTGCAGGACGGTAAACTGCCAAGCACCACGTCCTCAACACATGACGTTAAACTGTGACCTAACCTCATGCCTCTCGCAAAGGGTCCCCTCAGCTCGATCATTCTTTACACCACTCGTCTCCATAGGAGTGGAATCACCCATCCACAAGGGATGATATCCTCTTTATTGGAGTGGCGTATGTTCTCAGGAGAGGGGCGACCCTAGTTCCCCAACGGATGGTTGCACCTCTGCATCTCCGTACTTCCCCACTACCAAGGTCAGTGGAGGGCGTGATAGGGAACGAGGCACCTCCCATCATAGGTCCCAAATACCTCTTTCGCTGCGCCCTGTCGCACTTCGGGCCTCCATCCTGGAGTAAGTCCCAGCACCATGGGCCGCCTAACGCGTAAGCCCCTCTTCTCTTCACACGGACGTACCCTTCACGGCGTGATCGTCAGGACCTTGCTGTCTCTTGTTTCTCACACCGAGCATGACTCACGTGGGCTTAGAGTTGGCATTCGCCATGACAATACCCTTGTCCCGCATGACGTTAAACTGTATACCATCGTCCAGCATGATGTTAAACTGCATGCCCTCGTCCAGCATGACGTTAAACTGTATGACTTTGTCCCGCATGACATTAAACTGCACACCCATTTGAACTACGAGGAC
The DNA here is from genome assembly GCA_963277665.1 of Viscum album. Classification (NCBI taxonomy): domain Eukaryota; kingdom Viridiplantae; phylum Streptophyta; class Magnoliopsida; order Santalales; family Viscaceae; genus Viscum; species Viscum album. The sequence goes on from OY728145.1 coordinate 2,134,631,586, forward strand.
TTTGATCCATGTCAAGGCATGGTACGTAGGAAGCCTCCACGAGGTTCAAGCCCACCCATCATCCAATTCACATTGAGTTATTCCTTCGTCCAGCATGACATTAAACTGCATTCCAGTCCGACGGCAAGCCGTTGTGACCAACCGAACTACGAATACATTGATCCGTGTCAAGGCATGGTACGTAGGAAGCCTCCCTGAGGTTCAAGACCAACAGTCATTGGCCCAAAACGTCTCTTTGTTGGTGTGCCAAGCCCCCATTTTCAATCCGAACTATGAGGTCTTTGATCCATGTCAAGGAATGGTACGTAAGAAGCCTCCCAGAGGTTTAAGCCCATCTCCCATCAGACCAAGGTCCCTCATTTATGTCAGTTCACCGACACCCACCGCCCATCGTTTATTCACGTCAGTGTTCACTACCATCCCGCATGACGTTAAACTATATTCCATCAATCCTTTGAACTACGAGGTCTTTGATCCATGTCAAGGCATGGTACGTAGGAAGCCTCCCAGAGGTTCAAGCCCATCTCCCATCGGACCAAGGTCCACCTCCACGTCGGTTCGCAGACGAAGCCCCCTTTGAACTATGAGGACTTTGATCCATGTCAAGGCATGGTATGTAGGAAACCTTCCCAAGGTTCAAGCCCACCACTAGTGGACCCCCGGGTCTACTTTCACATCGGTTCACTGATGAAACCCCTTGAACTACGTGGTCTTTGATTCTTGTCAAGGCATGGTTCGTTGGAAGCCTCCACGAGGTTCAAGCCCATCTCTCATCAGACCAAGGTCTACTTTCACGTCAGTTCGCTGACGACACCATCCATCGGACCAAGTTCCACCTTCATGTTGGTTCACTGACAACATCCATCGGACCAAGGTCCACCTTCATGTCGGTCCACCGACAAAGCCCCTCTAAACTACGTGGTCTTTGATCCATGTCACGACATGGTACGTAGGAAGCCTCCATGAGGTCCGAGCCCACCACCACTAGGACCCTCTTGGTCCTCCCCATTCATGTCGGTTCACTGACGATATCCATCAGACCAAGGTCCACCCTCACGCCGGTTCACCGACACCTTCCCGAACTACGCGGACTTTGATTCCCTGCCACGGGGATACGTAGGAAGCCCCTTCAAGGCTCAAGCCCAAATTCACTGTTGCCCTTGCGATGGTCCCTTGCCATTCCCCCCTCCACTTCATTCATCCATCCACCATCCACCCTGATTCTCACCCGGACTGTCATATCCCTGCGAGACCATGTTGGTACGCTCCTCTTCACAGCCACCCATGGGCTGGTCCCGGTATCGACACCCCTTCCAAGGAAATCCCTCAATCTGATCCATTCTAGCTAATGCTCTGATCGGGCTGATCCATCTCCGCTAGACGTTAAACTCACGACATACCCTGTGTTAAACTCAGGAAGCTGAGGAAAACCTCAGATATGTGTCTATGGCATATAATTCCCCGCGCTCGATGTGGGATGCCTCGGGCTTCCTAGCCCTTGAGAAGCCCTATGACTAGGGATAATAGGCATACATGCAAGGTTCTCCAGCATCCAGACACACTACTGATGTTTCAAAATTACTACTCCCCCGACTGAAGGTTACTGCCCTGCCGGACCCTTTGGAATGTCCTGACGGAAGTAGTGTAATTAACCGGTGTCCATGGAAACATGCCACTGGGAAGAGTTTCACGAACAACGTATTAAATCTATGAGGGAGACCCGGACTAGGTGACGAGTTCTGAGGAGGAATCAACCGAAGGAAGAACCGACATCCCATCATCCCGTTTCGATCAAGGAGCAGACATACCTGAACAAGGAACGAATATCGCCCGCCTTTGGAAAGTGGGAATGCGGGGCAACAGCTGCGCGTCCTCCTCCGCGGACGGACGGGTGCGCGCGCCCTGGCGGAAAGCGTCAGAAACAATATATAAATATTGTAATTATTTCATTAATATTATTATGTAGATTAAGAAACTGTATAATATGTTAAATAAAAAGATCTTTAATAACGAAACATTCTAGAGAAAACAAGACAATTAACACCCAAAATAATGAAAATAGTAAAATGTAATTATTGAATAAATGATAACATGTTATAAAATGTCCATATATGATATTATAAATATTAAAATTTCTTTTTCAAAAACTAATAACATTTTTATAAGGACTATATATGTTTTTAAATCACATTCATCCAAAAAGAAGCATGAGGGAAGGGATTTCATCTCAATTTAAATTCCATTGAGAATTATTTTTTATTATGAAGCAATTCATTTTTATGTAGTGTATGTTCTACCACATTAATATGTAATGTAATGATTTATTAATAAATAATGTTAAATTTATATTTCAATTTTAATTATTTCTTCCAAGGGGATTTTACATTAAAATTAAAAAGTAGTAAAAGTTAGTTTACAATCTCACATTATTTTGTGATTTTTAACATTCACTAGAAACTATCACTTTCTTGTGATAATGTTTCATTATACATTGAAATTATATGAAGTATACATATTATTCCAAGATGGGTATTATTATTTCTTAAATAATATCCCATTTTTTACATATTGTTTTCAATTTGATAGTTATTTGATTAACTTGGTAAATATTGATAAATTTGTATCCTTTACTCAATAAAAATATTTGTTGATAACTCATGATACTCATAAAATAAAGGAATCAATCGATATTTGAGGAATGGTTCCAACATGACGAAATGGGTGGAGACCAGTTATAGATACCCCCTTGATGCATCAACATGTCTCATCATACAAATCAGTTGGCCAAACTAAATGAGTTTTCCCATTATATTTAAATTAGTTGGCCAAACTAGATTAGTTTTTACCTAGTAATTTTAAATTATCTTGAGGAGAGATATTGATTGTAACAACCCATGTTTTGATAAAAATAAATATAAATGAATGGAACTTATTTTTATGTAGATATTTTTAATTAGCCTTCAAAACACAAATTTTCTACTTCAATGTTCTGAATTTCAAGAAACTGTCATCTACAATTGTTTTCAATATGTTATTTGGAGTCTATTGGAACCAACTTGTTTTTTTTTGGTGAATAGTAACATACCCTTATGAATAGTAATATGAATAGTGATATGGCCCTAATGAATAGTAAAATTTATTATTATTATTTTATTATGGCTTTAAGATAATATCATCTAGGTAAATTTTTCATTGTGATATAAAAGTAGTTACAGAATTAGAATTGTTAATTTTTGAATTAAGTATGCTTTTATTTAAAAATTAAATTAATAATATTTATAAAATTATTTTCAAAAAATGGACTTCATTTTTGAAATCTACACATCGATAAATGGTTAGGGTGAATTTTTGGAAATTTTCTGAAATAGTTTATTTTTCGGTGAATACAAAAAAATATAGTTTTTAGATTCGGTGTGTTAATGACATCATTAATGATATAATAATGATTTAATAAATATGGTCGACTTTTTTATAGTTAAATAAGATGTGAGGTGTCCCAAGTGGCTTATACCATGAGAAAATACCATGGGAAAGCCCATGGTTTTGAAAATACCACCCATGAGGTGTCCCTTGGAAATTATTAAAATAATCCATCACTTTTCCTATAAATACCAACTCTTCCCTTCATTGAATTCATTCCCAATTCTCCCTAAACGAATCTCTGGCCTCCTTAACTTCATAATAGTCCTCCCAATGTTCCCTCAAGCCCCCAAGGTCCCAACCATCATGTTTTAAGGGTTACTCTACAAGGTAATAAAATTCTCAATTTCTTTCTTTTTCCTTTCATGTTCTATTTTATGTGGTATAATTTTCAAGTTTCCATTCCATGTTCTTATTTCCTTATTATTCATGATATATTATGTATTATGAATCATTTCTTTATGGTTAAACCTTGTCCCCTATCTTGTTAATGTTTTCTAAAACCATGTCGCATAGCCGTTGGGCTGCCGAATTTTTGTAAGAGATTTTTCACTTATTCTTTTATTTTTAGTTCCTTTATCAATATTTCTTCATCTCTTCTTAGCCAAGTGTCATGAAATATCCCTAATCATTTATATTCTGGATTATTTCATGTTCATATAAAATTTATCATCATTATTCTTCTCCTCCCCCCCTTATTTAAAGAATAAAAACATTGTCCATTTGTGTCGCATTATCGACATCGTGGACGATGTGATTTCATTTTCCATTAATTATTTCATGTCCGGTAATGAAACCATTTATATGGTTGTACCAGGTTATAATATATGTTTTATGACTCACCCATGGTTCTGGAATTCTTTTTTACTCATCGTTCTAATTTATAAGACAAAATAGGGTTGTTATTATCAAATAACCAATAAAATGATCTAAACGAACATCATTAATGTTCTAACTTATGAATCATCCTCATGTAAGAATTCAAAATGATAAATGAAATAATTTATAATAATGGATATATTTAAATACTAATCCATTCCAATTCTAGAGTTTCACGTCCAATCTTCAAGATCTTCCACCATGAAGCAATCATTGAAATCATGTTAAGAACTCACCCAAAAACAGTGCAAGGAGAAAAATACTAACAATTAATGGTTGAAATGATGGTATGAAATGATAATATAATATTTTATAAACATGAAAATGTTTATGTAAAATACTAATAACAATCTTTTAACCATTATACAGGAAGTTTAAACATGTTTGAAGTAAAAAAAAACCTGAGGTAAGGGAATTCTTAACCCGATTTCCATTCTTTGGGTTAACCTTCTACTTCATTATTGACATGATATTTAAATTGTTTTTGTGATGGGTTCTATTTATATTATGTTTTATTATGTGTATTTACAGTATATATACATTCTCCATCCACTCTATTAAGTCTCTCTTCAATTGTATGATATTTATAAGGGCCTTTTCTTTAAAAATCCTCTTTTTAAATTCGGTTTTACGATATTCCAAAGTAATTTTTTTATAGAATTATTCATGTTTTATGATTATGTTTTTGTTCTTGTGAATTATTTATTATGATGGGTGGGACCTATATTTCCCTCCAATGCATTGGGTATGAGTATGTTGGAGGTCATCTGTATGGTTACTCCAAGTGGAACTACGATGGTTACACAAAGTCAGGTAGCCATGAGGGTAACAAATTATAAGGTAGCCAAGATGGTTACAAGATTATGTAAGTAATTCCCCAAGATACCCCAATTATTATATTTATGTTCTCATGTATGTATATATCTTGTGTATATCTCATATTACACTAATTAAGTATATATGAGTGAGAAACATTTCTTTTGAAAATTGTTTTCATACGTTACGAGTATTCATGGACTAATGTGTTTTTTTTCTTTATCCCTTACTGAGATTTTTTTCTCATCCAAAGTTTTAAAATGATTTTCACAGGTTAATAGATTTATAAGACAAGGAAGGAAGAAATGTTAAATGTTGAAGAATTGTCAAGGAGTCTTGTTTTAAGATTTAATGTTTTATATTTTGAAAAAAAGGGGAACTGTTTTTATGGTATCCACTCTGTAATAATGTATAATGTTATGAATGTTTTTTCCTAATTCTCTAAAGCTATAAACTTGAGAAGATCATAAATGTAAAAGGAATTGTTTTCATAAATAAATTCAAGATTATGTATGTAATAATGTCGGGTCCTTATAGTTGGTATCAGTGGATGGTTTAGATAACTTTAGGGGATAGAGTGATGTTAATAGAATACCATAAAGGATTTTTACTCTATGTTTACTTTGAAATGTAATATAATTTAAAGATTACCATGTTTATTTATGTAAGAAATTCTTGTTCAGAATGGTTGTTCGCAGATGGAACATGGATGCTGAAGAGAAGAGGCACCGACAGAATGACATCCTTCCAGAACTACAGCCCGAAATGGTAGGGATTGGAACTGAGCAGTTTGTGACAATAATGGATTAGATAACGCAGCAATAAATGGTGGTGGCATCCATGAAAGAGGAACAATAGAGGTACTACAATGGAACATGACAATATTGGAACATTTTATGAGACAACATCCTCCTGCATTCAATAGATCTTCTGACCCAGTAGCAGCTTAAGGATCGATCAAAGCCCTTGAAAAGATATTTTATGTTATGGGATGTCCAAAAAATCAAAAGGTATGTCTTTCCATTTATCGTTTTGAAGGGGAAGCTGATCATTGGTGGTCAATGGTAAGGAATATCAGAAGTATAGAGGATTTTGATTCCTTAGAGTGGGATGAATTTAAAAGTCTTTTCCTTGAAAAATATTTTCCTAAGGTGGTGCGACTAAAAATGGAGAAGAATTCCTTGAATTGAAACAGAACGAGGAAGATTCAGTGGCTGTTTATGAAGAGAACATCACATGACTGGCGAGGTATGCTCTAAATCTTATTCTGGATATTGATAGCAAAATCAACCTCTTTTACTCCGGATTGAAGCCAAGGTATCGAAGGGCATTGGACTCTCGTGAATTCAAAAGTTATGAGAAACATTTTCGATGTGCAGAGAGGGTAGAGATGGAGTTTGCTGATGATCACATGAATTTTGAAAATGAAGAAAAGAAGAGGTCCAGTTGGCATGAAATGGGTAAGAATCAACCAAAGAAATATGATGGTAAGAAAATCCCATTTCCAGTTTGTGAAAAGTGTGGCAAGAAACACCCTGGGGAATCTCTTAGCAAATCTGGGAAGCGTTTTAAATGTGGTAAGTTTGGACATATGGCCTGAGATTGCAATGAAAATGATCTTAAGAATAATCCTAATAAGAAAATTGTAAAATGTTTTAAATGTGGTGAAATGGGTCATTATGTATATGTCTTCCCAAAGAGAGATCTGAATGATGCAAAGAAGCCATACTTCAAGCAGAAAGGTTTAGTGAGATCATTTTTGACTACGTCAGCAGATGTTGGGCCATCTAATGAACTTGTATCAGGTACTTTATTTGTTCACTCAGATTTTTCTAAAGTTTTGTTTGGTATAGGGTCTACACATTACTTTATCTCTGAGAAATATTCTGGTAAATTGGAAATATCACCTCAAAAAATGGACCCGAACTTGTTGTTAAAACACCAATGGGAAATGTTATAGCAAAGAGGAATTATAAGAATATTTCTATTATGGTATGTGGAAAGACATTACCTGCAAACCTTGTTGTTTTACCCTTACTGGAGTTTGATTTTATTCTAGGGATGGACTGGCTTTCGGATTATCATGCTAAGATTGACTGTAGAGCTAAAGAAGTTATTTTTTCTGAAATAGAATCGGTTTGTATACAAGAAGGAACCCATACAATTGATAACATATTAGAAATCTGAGAAACTATTGAAAGATGAAAATTAAATTTATCACGCACATATTTTTGAAAACAAGGGAACTATTCAAATTAATGATGTGTCAGTGGTAAATGAATACCTTGATGTTTTTTCTGATGAGTTACCTTGTGTCATACCTGATTGAGAAGTTAAATTCACAATTTACTTAGTTCCTGATGATAAGCCAATTTCAAAACCCCCATATCGTATGGCTTCAATAGAACTTGAATTGAAAAATCAGTTGTAGGACTGTCTTGAAAAAGGCTTCATTCATCCTACCACTTCACCATGGGGTGCCCTTGTTTTGTTTGTTGAAAAGAAAGATGGTTCCATGAGATTATGAATTGATTATAGATCTTTGAATAAAATCACTTTTAAAAACAAGTATCCTTTTCCTCATATTGATGACTTGTTTGATTAGCTCGAGGGAGCTCAGTAATTTTCCATGATTGACATGAGATCCAGATACCATCAGCTGAAGGTGAAGGAGGATGACATCACAAAAACAGGCTTTCATACTAGATATGGGCATTATGAATTGGTTGTTATGCCATTTGGATTAACTAATGCACCTTCTATATTAATGAATCTTATGAATAGAGTATTTCATGAGTTCTTGGATAAGTTTGTGGTTGTATTTATTGATGACATTCTGGTATTTTCTAAAAAAAGGAGGAGCATGAAAAACATCTAAGGGTTGTTTTTAAAACATTAAAAGAAAATTAACTGTATGGAAAATTCAAGAACTGTGATTTTTGGTTGCAAAAGATTTATTTTTCTTGGGCACATTGTAAATAAAGATGGAATAACAGTTGATCCTGCCAAAACAAAAGTAGTTGATGAATGGACAAGACCCACAAATGTAACATATATTTGTAGTTTTTAGGGCTTATCAAGTTATTACTAACGGTTTGTTAAGAACTTTGCACGGTTATCTATCCAGATAACTAAGTTAACAAAGAAAGGGGTTAAATTTGTTTCGATAGAGGAATGTGATGTTTGTTTTTAGGAACTGGAGAAGATTTTGGTGAATGCTCCAATTTTGGCCTTACCTTCCCGAAATGGTGAGTTTTTAATCTACAGTGATTCTTTTTTGAAGGGACTTGGTTGTGTTTTGATGCAGAATGACCAGGTAATTGCCTATGTTTTGAGACAACTTAAACCTCATGAGATAAATTATCCCACACATGATTTGGAATTGGCAGTTGTGGTTTTTTTATTTTAAAATTTTTAGGAATCATCTATTCAGAACCAAATTCCAAATATATACTGACCATAAAAGTCTATAGTATATATTCACTTAGAAGGAATTAAACATGTGGTAGAGAACATGGCTATAACTGATAAAGGATTATAATTGTAGGATAAATTACCATCCTAGAAAAGCAAACAAAGTGGTGGATGCCTTGAGTCATAAACATCATGAATCATTAACCATGTTACGTTTGGAACATGATCCCTTGATTATAGATTTGATGAATTTTGGATTAGAAGTTGTTGGTTCACGAAATACATCTGTTTTGTTTCAGGTTTCAGTGCAGTCTTTTTTGTCATACAGAATTAAGCAAGCACAGAAGGAAGACCGTGAGCTATATAAAAAATGTAGAAATGGTTAAAATGGGTAAGTTTCCAGAATTTAATTTTGATAAAGATTGTGTTTTATGATTTGAAAAAAGGTTGTGTGTGCCTTGTGATTCCCAATTGAAGAAATAATTGGTGTGTGAAGCTCATAGTTCTCCATTTTCTGTTCATCATGGCAGTACTAAGATGTACGGAGACCTTCGGGAGTATTATAGGTGGGATGGAATGAAAAGAGATACTGTTGATTTTACTATGAGATGTTTGACATGTCAATAGGTAAAATCAGAGCGACAGTTACTGAAGGAGATGTTTCAGCCTTTGCCAGTGCCAGAGTGGAAATGGGAGATTGTATCCACGGACTTTGTGGTGGGACAACCAAAGACTTCTCGAGGTAAAAATGTGATTTGGGTTATTGTTGATCGGATAAAAAAGTCTACACTTTTTCTTTCAATTCAAGATATTGTGAATTTGGATCAGCTTTCTCGATTGAACCTTAAGGAGATTGTCAGGTTACATAAAGTTCCTCTTTCCATTATGCTGACCGAGATCCCATGTTCACTTCTATTTTTTGGAAGGGACATTAGAAGTCGTTGGGCACAATGTTAAATTTTAGTACATCTTTTCATCCTAAATCAGATGGGCAGTCTGAACGAACGATTCAAACTTTAGAGGATATGCTTCGAGCTGGTTCAATGGATTATCAGGTAAGTTGGGATCAACATCTTTCTTTAGTTGAGTTTCTTAAAATAACAATTTTCATTCCAGTATTCAGATGGCACCTTTTGAGGCCTTGTATGGGAATCAGTGTCGAACTCCAGCATTTTGGGATGAAGTTGGTGAAAGAAATTTGATGGGGCCATAATTAATAGAAGAAGTGGATGAGAAAGTGAGGATGATCTGGAAACACATGAGGAATGCTCAGAGCAGGAAGAAAAGTTATGCATATAATAGAAGGAAAGACTTCTCTTTCGAGGTTGGTGACCATGTTTTCGTTAAAGTCCCTCCTTGGAAAAGTGTGTTGCATTTCAGTAAGAAAGGAAAGCTCAGTCCACAATTCATCTGTCCTTTTTAAATCTTGGAGAAAGTTGGAATAGTTTCATACCGCGAAGCTTTGCCTCTGAGTTTGTTTCAGGTACACAATATTTTTCATGTTTCGATGTTGAGAAAGTATGTGCCAAATTTATCTCATGTCTTGAGCCCAGAAGCAGTTCAGCTAGAAGTGAACCTTTCTTATAAAGAGAAACCAGTTCAGATTCTTGATTGAAGGGAACATGTAATTCAGAATAAGGTAATCCACCAGGTAAAGGGTTTGTGGAGAAACCACATTGTTGAAGAAGCAACATGGGAGTCTGAAAATGCTATTAGGGAAAAGTACCCTCGGGTGTTTAATAAGTAAATAAAATTATGAGGATGCAATTTCAAGAAGTCAGGGATAATGTAACACCCCATGTTTTGTTAAAAATAAATATAAATGCATGGGACTTTTTTTTAAGTAGATATGTTTAATTGACCTTTAAAACATAACGTTGCTACTTCTATGTTCTGAATTTCAAGAAACCGCCATCTACCATTGTGTTCAAAATGTTATTTAGAGTCTATTGGAACCAACTTGTTTTTGTGGTGAATAGTAACATACCCTTATGAATAGTAATATGAATAGTGATATATCCCTAATGAATAGTAAAATTTATTATTATTATTTTAATTAAGGATTTAAGATAATTTCATCTAGGTTAATTTTTCATTGTGATATACAAGTTGTTACAGAATTAGAATTGTTAATTTTTTAATTAAGTTTTATTTTATTTAAAAATTAAATTAATAATATATAGAAAATTATTTTCAAAAAATGGACCTCATTTTTTAAATCTATATGTTGATAAATGTTTAGGGTGAATTTTTGGAAATTTTCCGAAACAGTTGATTTTCAGTGAATAGTAAAAATACAATTTTTAGTTTCGGTGTGTTAATGACATCCTTAATTATATAATAATGATTTCATAAATATGGTCATTTTATGTATAGATAAATAAGATGTGAGGTGTCCGAAGTGGCTTATACCATGAGAAAATACCATGGGAAAGCCCATGGTTTTGCAAATACCACCAATGAGGTGTCCCTTGGAAATTATTAAAATAATCCCTCACTTTTCCTATAAATACCAACTCTTCCCTTCATTGAATTCAATCCCAATTCTCCCTCAACGAATATATGGCCTCCTTACCTTCATAGTAGTCATACCAAGGTTACCTCATGCCCCCAAGGTCCCAACCTTCATGTTCTAATGGTTACTCTACAAGGTAAGAAAATTCACAATTTCTTTCTTTTTTCCTTTGAAGTTATCTTTTATGTGGTATAATTTTTATGTTTCCATACCATGTTCTTATTTTCTTCTTATTCAAGATATATTCTGTATTATGAATAATTTCTGGATGGTTGACCCCTGTCCTCTCTCTTATTAATTTTTTCTAAAACCCTGTCGCATAGTCGTTGGGCTGCTGAATTTTTGTAAGAGATTTCTCACTTATTCTTTTATTTTGAGTTCCTTTATCATTATTTATTCATCTATTCTTACCCAAGTGTCATGAAATATCCAGAATCATGTATATTATGGATTATATCATGTTTAAGGAAAATTAATCATCATTATTCTTCTCCTCTCCCACTTATTTAATGATTAAAAACATTGTCCGTTTGTGCCGAATTATCGACATCATGGACGATGTGATTTCAATTTCCATTAATTATTTCAAGTCTGGTCATGAAACCATTTATAGGCTTGAACCAGGTTATAATATATGTTTTATTACTCACCCATGGTTCTTTAATTATTTTGTACTCATCGTTCTAATTTATAATACAAAACGGGATTGTTATTATCAAATAACCACTATAATGATCTAAACAAACATCATTAATGTTCTATCTTATGAATCATCCTCATGTAAGAGTTCAAAATGTAAAATGGAATAATTTATATTACTGGATATATTTAAATACTAATCCATTACAATTCTTTAGTTTTACTTCCAATTGACTAGAACATCCACCTTGAACCAATCATGGAAATCATGTTAAGAACTCACCAAAAAACAGTGCATGGAGCTAAATACCAACAATAAAATGTTGAAATGATGGTATGAATTGATAATATAAGATGTTTTAAACATGAAAATGTTTCTTTAAAATACTAATAACACTATTTTAACCATTATACAGGAATTTTAAACAATTTTGAAGTAAGACAAACCCGAGGTAAGGGAATTCTTAACCTGATTTCCATTCTTTGGGTTAACCTTCTACTTCAATATGTATGTGATATTTAAATTTTTTGGGTGATGGGTTCTGTTTATATTATGTTTTATTATTTTTATTTAAAGTATATATACCTTCTCCATCAACTCTATTAAGTCTCTCTTCAATTTTATGATATTTATAAGGGTCTTTTCTTAAAAATCATCTTTTCAAATTCGGTTTTACGAAAATCCAGTGTAATGTTTTTATAGAATTATTCATGTTGTATGATTTTGTTTTGGTTCACGGGAATTATTTAGGATGAAGGGTGGGACCTATATTTCCCTCCAATTCATTGGGTATGAGTATGTTGGAGGTCGGCTGTATGGTTACTCCAAGTGTAACTGCGATGGTTACACAAAGTAAGGTAGTCATGAGGGTTACAAATTATAAGGTAGCCAAGATGGTTACAAGATTGTTTAAGTAATGACCCATGATACCTTTATGATTATATTTATGTTCTCATGTTTGTATATATCTCATTTATATCTCATATTACACTAAGTAAGTATATATGAGTGACAAGAATGTCTTTTGAAATTTGTTTTCATACGTTACGAGTATTCATGGACTAATGTGTTTTTTCATTGTCCCTTACTGAGCTTTTGTGCTCATCCCAAGTTTTTAAATGATTTTCACAGGTTAATGTATTTTTAAGATAAAGAAGTAAGCTATGTTAAATGTTGAAGAATTGTCAAGGAGTCTTGTTTTAAGATTTAATGTTTTATATTTTGAAAAAAATGGGAACTATTTTTATGGTATCCACTCTGTAATAATGTTTAATTTATGAATGTTTTGTCCTAATTCTCTAAAGCTCTAAACAGGAAAAGATCCTCAATGTAAAAGGAATTGTTTTCATGGCTAAATTCTGGATTATGTATGTAATAATGTCGGGTCCTTATATTGATGGTTAACATATCATCTGCCTCAGACATAATATTCAATAATTAATCATTTCCTTTATATTGAATTCAATTATTATTATTATTCATGTGATATTCTCCATGATATGATTACTGGATGCATTACATTCTTTGTAATTGATTAAATGGCATGTGTTTTCAGATATTAAATTTTAAATGTTTATTATTCATAATCTTAACATAACAGTAAAGTTATTTAAATTTCATGTTTGTTCATTTATTTACCTTTCCATGTTGATTACACTTATTTATTCCTGACATATTATGCTATTTTTAACACTTATTTATTATTGAAGATCACCCTTATTTTGTTTCCTTTCATATGTATAGGAAGAATAATTATTAGAATTATTTCAATGATGCCAAATTTTTTCTATTTATATGTCTTTATTTTATATCCCTTTAAAACATTGGTATCATGTGTGTATTTGTTTTCTATAAAACTGCTAAACTGATTAGTCCATTAAGATTTGATGATGTGTATCTATGTAAATGTAATAATTTTGACACTGACCTCGTGTTACTAGAGCTAGGGTCACTACATGTAATGGAAAATTTGAATTACCATTATCATGAACAATTATGTAAAGGTTATACCCTTAAAAAGGTCTACGTAAGGGTATAATCTTAGTTAACTTTGTAGAATTGAGTTGTGTAAAGGTAGTACCCCTACAAAACAATGAAACAATGTTGTGTAAAGGTAGATATGCTTTACCCTTACGTGGTACCCTTACTTAAGGGGTCATGCGTAACGGTCTTCGGTGATTTACCCTTACACATGTAGGCTATATAAAAATCATTCATGTTTACATTTACACAACATGATAAATCTGTGATTACCTATACATAAAGGGGTTTAATAAATTTAATACCTTTACATGAAGGATTTGTATAATGGTAATTGGATTATTACCTTTATCGAATGATTATGACAAGGAGGCTATGTAAGGTTTATAACCATACACACTGAGGTTTCTTGGAGCAATGTATAGCTGGAATGGTGACTTACCATTAAATAATGGTTCCCGAAATCCATATAATGGTAAATTTTGCCTCACCCTTACGTGATGAATTTAGGTAATGGTAAATAGAGGATATCCTTATATACGAATGGGTTCCTACAAAATGGTAAGTAAAATATTGTTAGAAAATTATTTATTAACATTTTAAATGATTTTTATGGTTTATAAAATATTTATAAATCATAATAAAAGGAAATTTGCGATATTTTAGTTTATATGGATTTAATTTATCAATTAATTAATTATAAATTGCTTATAATTAATTAAATAAATATTTATGAAACATTTTCTTAAGTATTAAATTTTAATATATAAAATAATTTTTAATCATTAGGATAGAATTATGATCTATAAATAAAAGTGAATATTTATAATTCATAAATGATAATTTATAAACGATTATAAATTATGAAATAAGGATTGAATATACAGTTATTATATTTTATAATTAGTTATTTAGAATTTTTCAAAATAAAAAGGACCCTATTTGAATATTATTTAAGCTAAATAATTTTTTTGTGATTTATTTGATCAAGGATTAAACAATAATTATGTATATTATATTTTGATTATGTAAAATGTTTTTCTAATATAAATTTAATTATTAACTATCTATAATTCATAAAATAACATATATTTAAATTTTAATTTATATATAACGAAGAATGAAAAATATTTGATATTAGCTTGAATATAATGTGTTTATGTTAAAAAATGTAATATAAAATATGAAGTGGTTAATATTGAAAATATTATAATTATTTTATATTGAATCTGAATTATAAAAATATCATAAATATCATTTATTTATGAATCGTTCATAAATGTCTCATATTTTGTAAGATAAATAATTTGATTACTTATTTGTTAAATTTTCTTGATATTCATGTTTTTTAATTTTTTTATTAAATAAGAATGTTATCTGGGTTAATTTATATGATAAATATATTCTAAGATAGATAGTTGAATATCATGCAGGGTTTGATAATATTATGTTTCCATCCACCTTGAAATCAAATTGTATTTTAAGTTAAAATAATAAGAATAGTTTTTGGACAATGTTTGTGAATATTTGGTGTTATAGTTTTAATGAATTGAATTCACTATTGATTAAAGTCTCCCCCATGTAGAGGGACTTGGGGGGTGGACCAACTTCTTTCATAGAGGCTTTCCATAGCTGGGAAAGATAATGGGATTGGATATCTGTCACTCTAGGATTACTCATGTAGAGTTTCCCAATATCATATAATCCTGTGAATTTACATGTAGATTTAACATTACTTATGTATGTGATGCAATTGGATATGTATGAATATACATGAATTCTTTTTTTGGTGATTAACACAGACTTTTGGGTTTTGAAAATAGTTACATACTAATGTGGTGTGAACACATTGATTTAGGGGTCAGAATATGGATTACAAAACTAAATCACTAGAAGTAGGCATACATAAAAGGAAATAAAATTTGAGAATATAATTATTACACTTTTTTTTAACAATTATGGATTTTATATGAATATTATGTCTTATAAATTTATGAGGCTAAATACCCCAAAAATACTAAGTGTGTGATTCTCCTAAGAAAAAATTTCCAAGTACTTGATCATCCAATGGGTTGGTCATTCTAAATCAAATTACCCCAAGATTATAATGTGTATGAAAAAAAATTAATTTGTGACTCTAGATTATTATATTGGGTGGGCCATGCTAAAGCTGGGTTCCCTTGTATCCTCTTTTAACTTGTTTTCCACATTTTTTAGGACACACCAGCTAGGAGACCGTAATAGGATTGGGTTACCATAGGAATAGAGTAGAGAGAATCCATATAATGGATTTAGATAAGTGTTTATCAAATAAAATATCCATTATTCCAAACTTTATTGATTTCAATGCTTCCCTATCTAAATAACTAATAAGTGAGATAAATTATAAAGTGGAATCATTTCTTAGTGAAATATGGATCATAGATCAAAAAATGGATATGATGTATGGGGTTGAAATTTTTAGTGGGATCACAGATAAAACACTATTTCGTTGAATATTTTACTGATAATAAATGAAATAATTTCCTCACATTGTGCTAAATATGATAATTTATATAATATTTGGGATTAGATCATTCATTTGACATTTGGATTGAAATTCCAGTTTTACCCTTTTATTATTCACTGTAGTATTTTTGGAATAAATATTGTTCTGTAAAATATTTTGACAGAAATTTTTTTAACTGTGTTCCTGTCTTAATGGGCTACAAATTCTATTTAGAACATGGAAGTTCTATTGTGAAATTTTGTGGATTAAATGGGCCATGAAGGAAAAGTTGGACTGAACAATCAAGATTGGCCATCACTTCACCATTTGGGTCGTATCTTTTTTATCCTGGCTTGGAAGGATCCCCCATTTTGAGGTAAGATCGGGAACATTATTATAAACAAATAATCCTTCTACGAGTCCATATAATTCACTCGTTTTGGCGGTCAACTATGTGGTAAAAGTGGAATTAAACAATTTGGTCTAATTTCCCTTTAACAATTATTATTTTTTGAAACCCTATCCCTCCCCAAATCTATTTAAAGGGTGTTTTCATTATGTGGGAGGGCTGGTAGAGGCATTGGGAAGGTGTGGCCGAAATGGTGGCTCTTAGGAACCCCTCACAACTCTTATAAGATGTAATTCCTTGTGCAAACATCTCTTCCGAAAAATGATCTCCTCTCCCACCTCCACTTTGTTTTTATTTGTTTTTCTGCTTGCAATGTGAATTTTATTCAATAAATATTCCATTTTTTCTATTTTAATATTATTATTTTTCTTCTTGGGCTGTAATACAAGAGTAGATATGAGATTTGGTGTTCCCCTTTCAATCCATTTCTTATGCAAAATGTCTCCACGATGATAACTTCACCCATGGAAGAGTGATTTATTTTGTAGTTGATATATTCCCTACTCACTACATTAATTTATTTTGAATCCATAAACATTATTTATTCATAAATTTTGATCAATTAATTGTGTTTTTAATTCATATGTTACTCAATCACCATGCACTTGACCGCGTGGTCGGGCTTGTGTAAACAGTGTGAGTGAAACATCAATCACAAAATTTATTCAGTTGGGGATAGAATTGTATGGTTCAAGCCTCATCCCTAAACCCAATTAATTCTAAAATAAATGGAGG
This sequence comes from Viscum album, assembly GCA_963277665.1. Lineage (NCBI taxonomy): Eukaryota > Viridiplantae > Streptophyta > Magnoliopsida > Santalales > Viscaceae > Viscum > Viscum album. The sequence goes on from OY728145.1 coordinate 2,134,648,882, forward strand.
ATATTCTTTCCTAATTCTCCAATGACCAAAAGTTGGCTTTTGGACCACACTCAAAGAAGGGTGATGAGATTGAAGGTCTAGAAGTTAACATAGGGATCATTTTCACAAATATTTGTGGTTTTGTTAATTTATGTAGTGTTTAGAGGTTAACAAGGTTATGGGATCATAATTGAATGAATTATAATTATATGGGATAATGATAAATTAATGGTGAATTGGTTTTATTAGATCAAATACGTCTTCTCATATAAGTGTTTCTAATAAAATTGTCTCATGATTGTCGATTCTCATTTTCTTGTTTAATTTACTGTTTGAAATGTCACAAAAAAATACCTCATATTTATTTTCATTTGTTCTGAACTATTTAAATACTTACTTAAATGCCATTAATATTTTCTAAATTCACTTACTCCTTGAGAGAATGACCTAGGTAAGCCACTATGCTACACTTAGTAAAATCACAAAGAAATATTTTTGACAACATATGTGACAACGTACTTTAAAATTGGAACCGTTGCTGGGGAGGAAAGTGTTTTATTCAACTAATTTGAGGTACCTTTTTTATTTCGTTTTATCCTTCTGTTTTCTCTTCTTATTTATCCTTTCCCCTTTCTCTCAATTTTTTCTTGTTTTTATTTATTTCTTTCCTATCTCTTTTCTTATCATTCGGACCATCAATTGAAACCTCATTTAATGACATTGGTGTCCACTTTTTCTAATTTATCTATTTTCTATGATTTATGGCACGATCCCATCCTAAGGATTTACATTATCTAGACCTCGAGATTGAGCGTAGCCTTAGGGCTCAAATTAGACAATCTTAGACTATGGGAAGTTTCGACATTTTCCCAACTATGGAATTCCTCTACTCTAGGAAATTTGAAATTGGAAACTCTTCTAAAAAAAATATAAAAGAAGATAAAATGGCCGAAAATAAAAATAATGAACTCAATAAGACTATTAAATATTTGGTTGCACCTGATATTAATTATCAACATACATGGATTGCATATCCAACTCTTGAATCATACTTTGAACTAAAATCTGGGTAAATTCACCTTCTTCCAAAATGTCATGGCTTATCTGGTGAGGATCCAAACAAACATTTAAAATAATTCAATGTATAATGCTCAATAATGAAACCAAGAAATGTCTCTGAAGATCAAATAAAACATCGAGCATTCCCATTCTCACTTGATGGGATTGCTAAGGTTTGTATGTATTATTTACATCCTGAAGATGTAACAAGTTGGAACGATTTGAAATGTCTTTTCTTGCAGAGATTTTTTCCTTCATCAAGGACCACATCCATCCAAATGGAGATCTCAGGGATTAATCAAGCACAAGGGGAGTTAATGTATGAGTACTGGGAGAGATTCAATAAGTTGCGTGCAAGCTTCCCACATCACCAATTAGTGTGAAACTCCTCATATAGTACTTCTATAAAGGACTCACACATATGGAAAGGATCATGGTGGATGTCACAAATCGAAGAGAATTAGTTGACAATACACCAATAGCTGCACATTCATTGATCGATAAAATGACCCAAAACTCCCAAAAAATTTGGTGATGGAGGGACACCGCATGTCAGGGGAATACATCAGGTATGTTCTTATTCTCTTGAGATTCATTTAATTGATACCAAGGTGGAAGAATTTTCCAATATGGCGAGGCAGATCGCTTTGGCTCATAAGATATCCCAACCCACTCCTGTGAGACCATGTGGCATTTTCACTGAGACAAGCCACCCAACTAACAGTTTCCACCAACTAGAAGAAACATAAGACTGTGCAGTAGTGTTTCCTAGGATACCATATCACCAGAAACAACAAATGTGTCCTCAAAATAAGTTTGATTCCTTTTCACCAGCATACAACCAAGGGTATAAGGATCAATTCGAAATGAGGTACGCATATGGACAACAACAAAGTCCCCCTTTTCAACCAAACTTCTAGCAGCCTCCACCTTAAACATGGTTTCAAACAACCCCAAATGATATTTGAATCCCAAGCATCAACAAGCCAACAATAAGGGAATACTCTACCAAAGGAAGATTCTAATACTTATGATCTTTTGAAACAAATTGTTCTTAATCAACAGAATGAGTTGAAGAGTCAAGGTTCAGAGCTATGGGAGTTTAATACTCAAATAATCCAGATTGCCACCGCCCACCATGAACTGGTAAGTAAGAATTCTAAAAATATACCTTCCCAACCTATTCTAAATCTAAAGGGGAATGTCAGTGCCATCACATTGAGAAGTGTGAAGAAAAAAACCGATTCTTCTCCACCTACCTTTCCATTGGGAATCACCTCATCTCCGGAGAAGCCCCATTCCAAACCGAATGATGAGAAACCCAAGGAGATAGATAAAGATAAGAAAAAGATTAATGATGTTCCTCTGAAACCCCTTCCTTTTCCAAATAGGGTTTTTCAAACCAAGAGGATGTCTTAAGAGGCAATGAAAAAGGAGGTTTTGGATACATTCAATCATGTGGAGATAAACATCCCCTATATTGAGCCCATTAATCACATCCCAAGGTATGAAAAATTCTTAAAAGAACTTTATACTAATCAAAGAGGGATCTAGGGAAATGAGAGGATCAAACTTAAAAGGAATGTGTTAGCACTCATTACACCAAGTCAATTAATGCCAAAAAGTGCAAGGATCCAGGGAAATTCACCATCCCATGCACCATTGGGGATTTAAATTTTTTTTATGCTTTCTGTGTTTTAGGAGCTTCCATAAATGTAATGCATCACTCTGTATTCTCTTCTTTGCATGATGGTGAGTTAAAACTGACGAGAGTAGTGGTGTAGATGGAAAATAGAGATACAACATATTCAGAGGGATACCTTGAGGATGTACTTTTCTATGTAAGAGACATGATCTTTCTAGCATACTTCTACGTTATTAAAATAGAGGATGATCTGGTAAGTTCACATTATCCCATTATTTTAGGTAGGACCTTCCTCAAAACTAAAAAAAGTATCATAAATGTCAATGACGTTACACTTTCCATGGAGTTTGGAGTTTATGTTGTGATGTTTAATATTAAGGATTCTTATGAAGTACCCCTTAGAGGACCATTCTTCTTTGGTTATCACTCATTTTGAACCACCAAATAAAAACCCCATGGATTTTTATTGTCCTATACTTATGGAGATTATGAGTATTAATTCTAATTTCATGTCAAAGAGTACTTCCAAACCTATTTATAATGCAAAATACTCTCTTAGATTTGATTTCGAAATAGAATCATATTCTAATTTTGATCATGTGAACTCTGATTATGACATGGCTATTGAGTATGATGATGGATTTGATGATTTATTCTATGACTTTGAGGATGTATATTCTAATACTAATGTTAATTTTTTTTTACATATTTCAATTCCTTCCATTTCTCCATCCATACATCACCCCCTACAATGGAACTCAATCCATTTCTGCCAAATCTCAAATACTCATACTTGTTAAGTGGTGAGAAATTACCTGTTATAATTTCTAATAATCTCCCTTTTGAACATGAAGAAAAACTATTGAATATTTTGAGGGAGAACATCCAGGAAATCAGGTGGACCTTGGCTAACATATCATGTATTAGCCCCTCTATTTGCATGCATAGGATTATTTTGGAGGATGGGGATAAACCAGTTAGGCAGCCACAAAGGAGACTCAATTAAACAATTTTTGATGTTGTTAAAAAAAGGGATGAAAAAATTCTCAAGGAAGGTATAATCAATCCCATTTTAGATTGTCTGTGGGTGAGTCCTATTCAGGTTGTACCTATGATAAGTGGTTTTACTGTTGTTAAAAATGATAAAGAGGAGTTAGTACCAATGAGGGTGAAAAACAGCTGGCGTGTGTGTATTGATTATAGGAGACTAAATCAATCCACTCGCAAGGACCATTTCCCCCCTCCAATTTATTGATCAAATGCTCGAGGGACTAGATGGGAAGAAAAATTATTGTTTCATGGATGGATTTTATGGATTTTTTTACGTTCCTATAGCTCTGTAGAATAATTAGAAGACTACATTCACCTGTTCCTTCAGCACATTTACTTACCGATAGATGCCATTTGGACTTTGCAATGCCCCAGGTACCTTCCATAGATTCATGGTGAGTATTTTTTCTGATTTACTTGAGACTACATGGAGGTATTTATGGATGAAATTACAATGTATGAATCCTCATTTGATGAATGTCTATGTAGTTTGGGAAAGGTGTTGAATCGTTGTATTGAGAAGAATCTAGTCATGAAATTTGAAGTGTCATTTCATGGTTGGTCATGGTATTGTCTTAGGGCATGTAGTGTTAAATCATGGGATAGAGGTTGATAGATCTAAGGTAGATATAATTTCATCCTTACCATATCCTTCATGTGTGTGTATTGTAAGATCTTTCCCAGGGAATATAGGATTTTATCGGCACTTCATCAAATATTTTAGAAATATTTATATTCCTATGTCACAATTACGTCAAAAGGATTTAGATGTTTTGTTTGATTATTCTTGCAGGACTTCATTTGATGAGCTAAAGAAGTGTCTCACCACTCCACCGACCATACATCCCCTACGGTGGGAGATTCCTTTTGAGCTTATATGTGACACCTCAAACATCGCAGTTGAAGCTGTCTTATCTTAGAGGGTGGGGGGACGTTCACATGTGACTTCCTATGCGTCGAGGACACTGGATATGGCCTAATAAAATTACACAACCATGAAAAAGGAGTTTCTTGATATCATATTTTCTTTAGAAAAATTCTGGTCATATTTGATGGGATCTAAAGTCGTTGTTTTTTCTGACCATGAAGCTCAGAGGTACCTCTTGATGAAGCCAGATGTAAAGCCCAGACTTATCCGATGGATGCTCCTTTAGGAATTTGATATTGAAATAAATTACAAGAATGGGTAATAAAACATGGTGGCAGACCACATGAGTATGCATACTCACACACTAGAGGATGACACCTAGTACTGGGTACCACTTCATGACACATTCCCTGATTAGAATATTTATTCCATTTCAGGTATGCATCATTGGTATGCTGATTTAGTAATCTACCTTATTGTATCTGAAATCCCATAAAATTTAAAGAAACATCAAGTCCAAAAATTAAAAGAGTGAGTCTAGATTTTATGTTTGGGATGATCCATATCTCTAGCGCATGTGTAGTGATAAAGTTATTAGGAGTTGTGTTCCAAATCATGAGTTTGAGTCTATTTTAAATATTTTTCATACACTTGATTATGGTGGACACTTTGGACCCCAACAGACAGCTAGGAATGTTTTGGACTCTGGATTGTATTGGCCTAGTTTATTCCATGATTCTCATGTGTTTTTTAATTCGTGCTCATGTTTCCAGCACCCTGATAATATTTATAGGAGACACGAGATGCCCCAACAACCCATACTATTCTCTGAGATATTTGATGTATGTGGCATTTATTTTATGGGTCCTTTTCCATGTTTTTTTGGTTTATTGTACATTTGTTTTTTGTTGATTATGTGAGAAAATGGGTGGAGGATAAGGCCACCTGGACTGATGATTCTCATGTTGTAGTTTACTTTTTCAAGACACTAATTTTTTGTAGGTTTGGAGTTCCAAAGGCTATCATAAGTTACCAAGGGACACACTTCTATAATCTGAATTTGGATTCCCTCTTTCAGAAGTATGGGGTGACACACAAAACATCAACACCATACCACCCTAAAAAAATGGCATGGCTGAGGTTTCAAATAGGGAATTGAATCAAATTTTGGAGAAAACCGTGAATCCGAATAGGAATGATTTGAGCAAGTGATTGGATGATGCACTTTGGTCTTATAGGATAACATACAAGACACCCATTGTTATGTCCACATTTCGTATTTTTTTTGGGAAAGCATGTCATCTTCTCATGGAGGTTGAGCATCAGACTTATTGGGCTATAAAGAAATGAAACATGGATTTGGCCCATGATGGAATTCAAAGGAAGCTAAAAATTCAAGAGCTTTAGATGATTCAATTGTCCTCATATGAGAATTGAAGGCTCTACAAGGAATGAACGAAGGAAGTTCCTGATAGAATTATACAACAAAGGGAGTTTCCTGTTGGAGATAAGGTCCTTCTATACAGTTCATGACTGAAGCTGATGCTTGGTAAGTTTCATTCCTGATTGTTGGTTCCATTTATTGTATCTAATGTTTTTATTTATGGTGTAGAGAATATCGCACAAGAGGACACAGGAAGCAACTATTTAGTCAATGGGAAATGCTTGATGAAATACATTGAGGGAATTCTTAATGATGTAGTGGATTTCAACACACTGCATGACCCCATCATCACTTGAGCATATAAGTCTGTTTCTAACCCTTTCACTTTTATATTATTTGTCCTATTTAAAATTATGCATTTCATGTGCACATATCATCTCATGGGATCACATTTAGGACAATGAAACATTATAAGTGTGGGGGCCGGAACCATTTAGTTTAGTAATTTCAATTATTTTCCTGTTTTTCAATGTTTTTATTCAAATATATTGTTTGTTTTTCATGTTATGTGTGTTTATTTTTCAATTTTTTGGGCATTTTTGAATGTTTTGAGCTCAAATGATTCTCATCATGATTTTGAAATCCATATAAATAAGTGAAATAATTTATCCCATGAAACTGAGTTTAAATGAATGCTAAAAATGACTCTGTTTCAAGTTCAAATCATTAGTAATTTCATGAAAGGTACTCTAGATTTTCAATCCCATACCACGTCTCATTGTCTTTATATTTAAAATCACAATCTTATGAGGCTTCTGAACCATTATTTTCATACTCTTTACATTCTCCTAAATTATTGAGAGAACCAAACCATGCTTGATTTAACCATAATTTGATATATTCCTATCAACACATGAGGATTTGAGGTACTCATGTTTAAATAATTGAGGCATTTGTTTGGTATTAAATCCCTTATTTCAAAAAATCCTTTTTATAATGGTATAACATGAACATTTAAGCCTTGTAGCCCTTATAATCCATGAACAACCAGATAGGTTAGCCACATTACAATCCATTTTCCCTATCTAACCAACTCTTGATGTGAAATTACATAATCTAATTAATCTTAAGGGTGGGGGAGCTATCTTATGTCATGATACCAAATTTTGTGATACTTCAGGTGGAAAATTAAATTCTGAAGAGATTTGTTTGCTGCTAAAAAATCAATCTGCTGAAAGATATTCCTTTCTGGTGATTTCATGATAAAAGAAGTTGTGCCTTTCTGGAGCTTATTATGAAGAAAGAAATTTGTGCCACTCTAGAGGTTTCATGAAAAACTATGTTTGAGAGGATTGACAATTTTTTTGCTGAAATGATGAATGGTGTAAAATTTCCATGAGTTTTCCTGATGATGGAGCTGAATTGATACTAAGAGGAGTAAAGAGGAGACCATACTTGAGTGACAATTAGAATAATGCAATTTTTCTTCAAAAAGAGTCAAGACCTCCTTATTCAGCAAAGAATTTTTTCAAATCTAAATCCTACCAATCGAAAGCCAAATAAAACCTAAAAATTACTCATGATAAACATTTGTCCTTGACTCAAATTGGGTGGTGATGTAGGAATTTATCAAGCCTATGGTGACCCTCGTATGAGTTTGGATGAGAAAGACATTGCTGAAAAATTAACATTTGTGTGATAAGAGAAAATTCAGGCGTGGTAAGTGCTTTGTGCAAGAGAGGATAAATTAAGTGGAAATATATTGAATGATATAAATGGAGAACTTGAAATAATGGTTTTTTATGATACATTATATCTTTTGATTCTTGGTGTGGAATTGTTGGATCTCAAGGATATGTGTTTTAAAATTTGTTTTGATTTGATATTGATGTTTACTTGATATGAGGTTTTACCCAGAAGTGAAAAAGGGAAAGTGTGGGGGAGTTGATAAAACACTATTTTTTGGAATATTTTGTTGAAAATTAATGAAATAATTTCCTCACATTGTGATAAATATGTTAATTTACATAATATTTGGGATTAGATCATTTATTTTAAAATTCGATTGAAATTCCAGTTTTACCCTTTTAAATTTCACTGTAGTATTTCGGGCATAAATATTATTCTATAAACTATTTTTACTTAAATGTTTTTAACAATGTTTGCCTTAATGATCTACAAATTTAGTTTAGGACATGAGAGCCGGATCATGCATTTTAGTGGATTAAATGGACCATGAAGACAAAGTTGGACTAAACCATCCAGATTAGACATCAATTCACCATTTGGGTTGTATCTTATTTATCTAGACTTGGATTGAGCCCAAATTTTGAGGTACACTTTGGGACATTATTAGAAACTAATAATCCTTCTAGAAGTCCAGATAATTCACGGGTTTTGGAGGTCAAATTTGAGGTAAAATTGGGATTAAACAATTTGGCCGAATTGCCCTTTAACAATTAAAAAGGGTTTGTAACCCTATACCTCCCCAAATCTATTTAAATGATGTTTTCACTCCTTGGGGGGCTGGACGAGGGTTTTTACTAGTGTGGCTGAAAGGGTTGATCTTAGGAAACCCTCACAACTCTTGGAAGATGTAACGTCTTGTGCAAATATCTCTTCCAAAAAAGGCCCTCCTCTCCCACCTCAACTTTGTTATTCTTTGTTCTTAAGCTTGTAACATGAATTTTATTCAATAAATATTCTGTGTTTTTTTTCACCTTATTATTTTTCTTCTTGGTCTGGAATATAAGAGTGGAGACGAGATTTGGTGTTCCCCTTTCAATCCATTGCTTGTGCAAAACGTATTTGCAATGACAACTCCACCCATCGAAGAGTGATTTATTTTATAGTAGATCTAATCTATAAACCCTTAATTCATTTATTTTGACTCCATAAACATACTATAATTAATAAGTTTTGAATAATTAATTGGGTTTTAATTCCTAAGTTACACATTTGACTTGCACATGACCGCGTGGTCGGGCTTGTGTGAACCGAGTGAGTGAAACATCAATCGCAAAATCTAATCACTTTGGGATAGAATTGTATGGTTCAAGTATCATCCCTAAAAACAATTAATTCTCAAATCTAGTGAGTATATTCTTACCTAATTGTCCACTAACCATAAGTTGGATTATGGATCACAATCAAAGTATGGTGTTGCGATTGAAGATCCCGAAGATATCATAGAGCTCATTTTCACAAATATTTGTGGTTGTGTTAATTTCCATAGGGTTTGAAGGTTAAGAATGTTAGGGGATCATAATTGAATGAATTATAATTATATGTTATTATGATAAATTAATCATGAATGGGTTTGATTAGACCAACTACATCTTGTCAAATAAGTGTATAAACAAATTATCTCTATATTATCGCTTATCATTTTCTTATTTAATTTACTGTTTGAAAAGTCACAAAAAAATCCCCCACATTTCTTTTCATTTGTTTTGAACTATTTAAATACTTACTATAATCCCATTAATAGTTGTTTAATTCACTTCCTCTTTATAGAATGACCTAGGTCAGCCACTGTGAAGTACTTAGTAAAATCACAAATAAATATTTCTGAGAGCGTGTGCGACAACATCCATTCAATCACTCATTAAAAGTACTTAATGAGAGGATAAAATACATGATATTCATTTGATAAAAGTTAAGTTTTAGATAAATTAATCATCATCATAAAAATAATCATTATATTTATCCTTGAAAAGAGAAGCATAATATAAGAAACACATAATACAAGTTTCTTAATAAATGTTCTTGAGAATGAAAAATATTAAAAGTTTCATAAAAATTCATTCATAATTAACCAAATATTTAAGATGTTCAACAAGAAAATAACAATTCTTATAAAAAAATAGAATGATTCATTAATGGTTTTAAAGGAACTTGATTCTAATGAACCTAAGTTCTTATTTTATTATATACTCAATATTATTGAATATGTTAAGAGGGGCTAAAGAATTCATGATAAGGTTAATTGATATTGTAAAAGTATTTAGAATATATTAACTAGGAATATTATGTCTAATTTATGGTTCTATACATAAAATAAAAATTAGAAAAATGTCAAACCGAAATAAGAAAATATGGTTAAAAGTTAAACTACATTTCATTAATAAGAGAAAAAAATTCATTTGACACCTAAGGTTATTAGGAAGGAGGAATAATACATATATGATTGGATTATCCAATGTTTACTTAAAGAGGTGTCAGAACTCCAATGATTTTCTATGTCTGTTATTAATGTTATAGAAATTTATTCTTCAATTCTAAAGGGTACGTGTTACCAATTATAATATTTACAAGTGTTGTAAATATGATGGAGTTAAAAAAAATAGAAAAACTAAAATGAAAAAATATATATCTCATTAAATTTATGTAATTTTTTTTATATTATAAATAGGAATGTAAATATGTTTATCATGGTGAGATGAATCTAATTAAAGGAAGTGTATCTTCATCTTACTTCTCTTATATGATAAGTGGTGTTAAAAAATATTTTTTATGATAATAATTAGGTTATTATTTTTATACAATGGGTCTATGATTCATTGGATTCTATAACATGTTTTGAGAAGATGACATGGATAAAATGATTTATCTAGGATAAGGTCTTTATGCATATATTTTTTAAAGTATGTGGGAATGTATTCCAATTTCTCATCAGTGAGATGTTTTAAAAAAATATTTTTTAAAAAATAGGGGTTCCACACAAATATAATAGCATTTATGAACTGAAAAAGATAGTTCATATGTTATATATTCTTATTAAAAGTAAATAAGAGTTATTTCCAAAAACAGAAAGTAGTTTTTTATGAGTCATAGAAAGATATTCCAAAGAGAATATGATGTATTAGAGTCTAGTGAGAGTATGTTTGGATTTAGATAATTTCAATATTAAGAAATAAAATATTGCGCTAATATTTGTTCTAGAGATCATTCACCTAATATCCTAAATAGATAAGATACAATACAATAAATAAAAATGTAAATAGTTATATTTAGTTTCGGTGAGAAATTTAATGTCTCTACTAACTAAAGGATTATGCCAATTTAATATTATATTGATTCATTATTTAATATCCTAAATAATTTTAGGATATTTGATGGTGAAGAAAAATGTGAAAATTTTCATTTAGTTACCATAATAAGTGAACCTCAATATTCCCTAAATTTTTATACCAACCAATACATGATGTGTTTCCCTTGGTATACTAAAATAGTTTAGGGTATGACAGTAAAGAGAAATGTAAGTAATAATATTAGATACTAACGTAATGTGTATATCACTTTATCTTAAAATAGTTTAGGGTGTACTTATAAAATGATAATTTAAATAGTTACAATGTCTATAAAATATTTCAAGGAAATTTTTTTATAGAAATGGTTCAAAGGATGATTATGATGGACAAAGGAATATTTCAATATAGACAAAACAAGGTAACATTATAAAATTTTATGTTATACAAACAAGGAGTATTCATTTTTTCATTGTGTTAAACATAAGGAAAATGATTCCTATTTCTCCCCATTATTAAAAATTATTTATTTTATATGTTACTCACTCATAGGTTTGTGGGAATATTTTATCAAATGTTCACGTATTAATGTGACATGAATTGCATATGGATGTAATATTGAAAACCCATTTTTTTTAAAAAGAATTTGATACTAACATATAATATCATATCTCATGGAATTTCATACAATCATATATATACTTTGGTATGTATTTTTATTATCAATCCTTATTACATGAGTTTCGTGAGATATATAGCATGAGAACATTCATAATTTGATACCCTAAATACAAAAGTCCCCAAATGAAAATATCTAATTAGGGGGTAGTTAGATATGTTTCTGATCATATAACAGGATAGAGAGAAACAATGAGGGGATTTTTTCACTTGAATGAAAAGTTAATTAAACATAGAATTTTATTTAATTAGACTGATGAAATAAAATGAAATGTTTGGTTGTTTCACATATGATGTGTTAAACTATGTTGATTAGGGACATGTGTTGTACTTATTATATAGATGAATTATATGTGACGTATTCATAAACATAGTCATTATTTTTTTGGGAATCAATAAATTATGAGAGTCCAATACTAGATAAACAGGTTCTATGTCTAGTGGTCAACTGATTTCATAGAAAGAGGGATTATATAAGTATAAATATGATATATATGATATATCTTATTATGGATCTTTTATATATAGATATGACTATGTTTGATAAAGATTATAGTAGTTACATTAATAAATTGAGTAGTAGTGATTCTTTTCTATAGAAATATATTTTCTTACAACTACGAAATTAGTATTTCATAGTTGTTGAAAATACTATTAAGGCCCATAGTGTCAAACAGTTATTCTATTGGATAGGGATAGAATTTTGAATATTTTGTTTATTAAGAAAGAATTTATTTTGATGAAAATAATATCTAAAAGAGTTTGGATGGATTCACACAGAGTTTTGATGCTTTTCATAATGTCCTTATTGGATTTTAGTGAAAGTGGGAGAATGTTTACCAACTTCTAGTATACCTAGTCTATGAGGAAACTTCCAGAGATCGATTTTACACTACATTTTTCAGGAGGACTTCTAATAGATTTATGAGTAATGTTATAGTTTTTTATCAGAAGAGTATATGATCTGATGTCCCCAACAAGTAGTATAAGATCCCATAATTCAATAAACTCATTTTCCCTCACCTTTATGATATATCAATTTCTTTGGGAGATAAATGAATTGGAAGTTATGGAATTTGATTACAGAATGGTCCTAGTAGATTAGTTTGATTAATTGTATTTTTTCATGTGGGTAATACATATGAAGCCTAATCGTAGTCCAAAAGACCTTTATTCTCCACTAACTAATGTGTTTTATAGATAAGATGGAACATTTGGAATTATAATTGATAGATAGTCATACGTTAGTGCCGGTGAGGATGTATTTGGGGAGGAATATTGTTTTCAAAATTCATAAAATGAAGATAATGATTGAAGTAATGAAGGAACTGAAAAGTATAGATGATAAACCAATTGAATTGAATAATTTTGAAAATAATATATATGAAAGCTATTTTTCCTTAGGTTATTGGAAGAAATACCATCAGTATACAATAAAAATGATTCTAATATGATTTGTGGGAAGCTCAATTTATTAAAATTCATGTTCATGGATGACAGATGGGAACACATACTACTATAATCACTTCTAGAAAGTTAAGATGAAATGGTGACTACTATTAGAGACTCTAGTGAAAATATATATTTGGTATTCGATGATATAGAGAACCTATTATTGAATAAGGATATTAGGTGGAGGGAATTTGGAGAACCATCTTGTAATACTCATAATATTGAAAAATGATTATGGTCATCTCAATGAAATAATTTCTTTTAAAATAATCCATCAAAAGAAAAATCTAAAAAAATAGTAAGAGTTCATTGAAATTCACATGTCTGAGAACCCACATGTAGTATTTGTGAATAATGGTGGAATATAAAAAAGAACTAAAGAAGTCACAAGGAAATATTTAAAATTATATCAACTTATGAAAGATCAAATTCCATTGTAAAATGGAGGGCTTCATTTAAATATTACTAAGTGTCAACATTAAGATGAAATCATGTGTAGTTGAATTAGGTACATCATTCAATTTTATGATTGGGAAGAGATGCATTGAAGATTATATATCCATAAGGATCCAAAAAGTATATTTGGTGGATGATGAATATAATGTGATTGGATGGAAAGGAAATGTAATTATCTTGATAAATAATGGGGGTTTATTGGAGATGAAATAAGTTAGACATATCCTAGTTTTGTGGAAGAACCCAATTTCTGTTGTGTAACATAATGAAGTAGGACATGATATTAGCTTTATTGGAGGATTATGTAAGTGATTTCAGGATCTATGGTTATTTTAAAAGGAGTAAAGGATGGGACACGTATATGACTAAAAGTAAAAAATGGGATTTCAATAGATGAATGGTCAACATTGAAATATCTATAGGTTTGATATTGCAGGCTCGGTCATCTCAATGAGATGATCATGAAGGATCAAATTATTAATGGAATATTGAATCTTTATCATATTAAAGATGGAAAATTATAAAGTTATGTGATGGTAAAATAAAGGAGAGCATCATTTAATTTTAATAGACAGAATCATAGATTTTTTAAATTAAATCATTTTTATACTAATATTTGGGTACATGACCATATTTAGTCCCTTGACGTTTCACCATAATTTATATAATCAATTGGAAATTATACAAGAAAAGTATCTTTTACTTATAATTATATATGTTTGAGGTATTTAAATACTTCATTCAATGTAAGGAAATAGTCTAAATGGAGGGTGGTCAAAAATTAAAATGAATATGTTCTAATAAAAGATGTGAGTATACCAGATTCAACTACTAGAAATTTTTTATAAATAAGAGAATAAGGAATGAGATTATGGTTATTGGAGATCCATTATAAAATGGAGTGGATAAATGAATGAATTGAACATTTATAGTGAATGATAAAATCGAATGGTTTCATTGTGGAATGTATAATGTAATTTGGGTAGGGGAGATTAATACTATAACACACCTTGTCAACAGATGTTAAAATTGGAAGTTGGGTATGAAATTATAGAATAGCTATAGTATTAAAAATTACTATAAATTAGTCACCATAGAGTCTTTGGAAGCATGGTATATATTTATATTGGTTCCAAGGCTAGGTAAAATATTGAGGATAATTACAATGTTTTTTTAATTAGGTATGGTGATGTGAACTTTGTCTACCCACAATGAGATGTATATATGATAAAATTAATTATTAGATGAGATATTCACATCAATTAAGGGTTCAAATGGACGAACCATAACATTACGGGGAAATAATTTGATGCAAATAAATCAATTATCAAAGCACATATTTATCTAAGAAAGTGAATTATACATTTTGAAATTTTAGAGAATGCATATTAATGCACCAAAAGTCTAGTGGTGAGGACAGTGGAAGATGTGATAGAATGTTTAAAGTTGGTTGAATAACTAATGGGAGGATCATAATTTAGGTAAATAGAAGTAAGATAAGATCTAAGAACTAGATTACAACAAACTAATTGGAGGATATCAATTGATATTAGAAATTTAATTCCTATATTTAAGATTGATATGAACTTTCTTCTCTTAACAGATGTAGGAGAACTGGAAAGGCCAAAGGTGGTGACGATACTAGATGATCAAAAATAGTGTATGTAAATGTGGAAAAATATATTTCTATATTAACGTTAAATGGAACTTGTGATCTTACAAGATTATCAAATGGGAAGAATTCATTGGAGAATAATCAAGTTTTCTGATTAAAAGAGGAGGCTGATGGAAATAAGTGTTTCAAAGAACAACTGTTGGAAAATGGTTTTCAAGAAGAATAAGGTACTAAATTCATAGAAATTTTATTACCTGAAAGTAAACATACTAATATATCAATAGTAATAGGCATTGTAGCATCAAAATAACTGTACCACATAAATATGGATGTCAAAATAGCTTTGTTATATAGAGAGTTGGAGGAATAAATTTATATAAAAAACATGAAGGTTTCCTAATATATGAAAAACATAATATTTTATATAATTTAAAGACAATTATTTATGGATTGAATAAATAAAAAAAAATGGAATTAGAAACTTGATTGATTTGTGTTGAAATATGTTATTGAAAGGTGTAATGTTGGTAATTTTTGTTTCTAAAAGAAATGGAAAAAAATGATACATTCATAATATTTCATTTATCTGTGTATGACATGTTATTATGTAGACTAAACAAATTGAGAATATGGAATATAAAATTTGACTTGTACAGACTATTTGAGATGAAAGATCAGAGACATGCTGGGAAGATTTTCGGTATAATGATTAAAAGTGATATAAGAGACAAAAATTTGGTTTTATATCAAAATGAATATATCAAGAATATTAAAAAAATATTTGGGATAATCAGAAGTAATAAAACATACAATACCTTGTCCATACACTTGAAACTGACCAAGGAATAATAATCCAAAATTTAATTTGAGTCCACGTACATAGATAATTTCCCATCTGATAAGTATTTATAAAATTTCTATATGTAATGGTTTAAACATAGACATATATTTTTTATTCAGTGAGAGTTAAAAGTTGATTCATGTTAAATTTGAGAGAAGTACACTAGGAATATATTAAATGGATCCTTCAATATTTTAATTTAATAAACAATATATCCTTGTTTTATGGGATAAATTATCCTTTGGGTGGATATGTTGATGCTAAATTTGCTAAATATTCAAACGCCTAGAAGAGAACAATGTGATTGGGGTTTATTTTCAATGAAAAAGATATTCAGTCATATGTTGAAAATACAATATCTTGAAACATTAAGTATAATAAAATATGAGTATGTATCTTAAATAGAAGTTGGTGAATAAATGATTTTGTTGGCAAGGATATTAAAAGACCATAGAAGAAGTCGAGATGTATGAGTTATTTTTTGTGACACCCAAAATACAATACCCCTTTCTAAATATTGTTTGTTCCATGAAGGGACAAAACACATCAAATTCATGTTTAATTTCATCAGGTATCTACTCATGGAAAAATATTTAGATCTACTAAAGGTAAATAAAATAAAAAATTTGGTAGATAAGTTTACCTAGTTGACGATCAAGACAGTATATGACTACATCATGCCTCAATGGGGCTTGGGGGAATGGATGGAGATGTAGGAACACTACTTGTATACAAAGTAATAATGTTATATTTTTAGAAATTTGTTTAGGTTCCATAAAATAATTCTTCAAGTGTGAGATTAGTAGGAGGTGATGTATTTTTTAGTTAACTAGATTTTATGTTCACAAATTTTTTTTACTAAGAATTGGTCAGTGGAAGGTTCTTGATATGGTGTACAAACAATGTTTGTAGGTCTTAACTAAGGCCGGTAAGAGCCTAGAGAGGTTGTATCTATTACCGATGCTATGATGAAGCACCAGAGGGATAAATTTTTAGTAATGATAAAGGGTTACCGAGTTGTTATCAATGTTTAGGCGATTATTTTTAATGAATGATAAATTTAGGGAATTAGGTATTACATATTGAACAAATGATTATTATCATAAGAGTAGGGGGACATTCAGTGCATTGTTATCTTGATCATATGATTCAATATTACCATGAATAGATTAATTAGATAAATAATTCTTATTCATGTTACTTTTTCATATTATTCCTATTTTGTAATCTCTTTTATATGTAAATTATAACATAAATTTTTTTGAAAAGGATTCTCCCAAGTATGTATGGTTCATTTTCTTAACCACATTAATATCTTGTGTCCATCCCTACATTTTTTATTTCCATTTAATTCATTTTTGTATGTGGAGGGAACTTCTAGAGTTTAGTTTTCCACTATACTTTTACGTGAAGAATTTAGGTGGATTGGAATGTGTTGTTCTAGTGGGTTTATTAAAAGAATGTGGGGTATGGTGTCCCCAAATTATATAGGTAAGGGTTTTGGTGCTGATTCCACTGAAACATTATGAAATAAGGTGTGATTTATGGGGACTACCATAGCATCGCTAAAGAATACACAAATAGGGTGAATGCATGGGGTTATATGTGGTTTTGATGATTCAGTGATTCCAAATGGATTTTTTACAATGATTATACCAATTTGTATTAAATTAAGGAAATGATTATATATTTTTATAACTAATTTTCTCGGTGTTATATCTTGAGATAGGAGCTCGGGTGATAATAAAATCATGGGAGAGGCATAGATAGTCTTGGGTGAGGATAGATGAATCTCGGAGAGGATACTAACTCTAAATAAGGTAGGTAGTCCTTGAAAATATCCCAATGATTTATGTTTTGGTTATATGAAATGTGATATTGAGTCTCACTACTTTTGATTGATTTTCCTTAAATATAAAATTATTTTCCCCATAAACTCCCATGAGTATAATGAATGTGTTAAGGATCATGATAGATCCTTGAACAATTGATTGAGGCCTCGAATGCCAATGATTATGGGTTTGGATATATATGTGTACTATTTGACACAAGGACCCCATATGGGTGTAAATTAAATAAAATGAATAAATCTAAAGAAATTAAAGATAGAGTTTCTCTGAGCCTCTTTAGTTTAGGGTAGGTACTACAATAAAATTATTGAAAATGAAATCAACTAATGACAATAATGCCTAGGTCTGGCAGTTATCATTAGGTTACAAGATTCTAAAGGTATATCTTCAGTTGAGATGATATTTTTATATACAATTAGTTTTATTAGATATATTTTGGTAGGTATGATAGTATTAGACCTTGTGACAATGTGAGAGATTGTCATACTTATCACATATGATGGGAAACGCCCTTTCGAGGGATGTATGCACTCTTGGTTAGTTCCATGAGCTGGATATGTACAATGAGTATTAATAAGATATGAAAAGAGGTTTTCCTTTGGGTGTTGGGTTTTTATATCTCGTGGTGAGATGTTAGGTGAGTCCCAAGCATGGGTCGTTGGAATTTTATGGACATGTTTGGCTGAGGAGGAAAAGAGGATTAATATGAGAAATTTGTGATGGTTTTTGGGAAGTATTATTGATTTTGGATGAGATATTTATATGAAAGTTTTACCTAAATACTATTTCATGGGTTAATAAGATCATGCTGGATGATTGAACTCTAGGTGGTATAAGATATGTGTTTGTTTTAGTGAGTTGATGCTTGGATGAGTTGGAAGGACTGTAGGGTGTTACCATGTGGGCAATAAGAGAATGTTGATGGGTTTGACATGTTTTTCATGTGATAATTGGAAAATATTAGGGGTAATATCCAATAAATATGACATTATGAGGGATATTCCTTGAGAATGGAGTTAGACCATAAGTGAACAGTCTAGGGTGCATACTTCAGATGATAGCTTAAGCAATGACTGCCAGGTTTTCATGAGTATCCAAGACATATTTTATGTAATATGAGGTTCCATGGTGAGATTATTCCCCAGGTAGATAATATATAAGATTTTATGGTTAGGATAATTCTACCATATATATTCTATATGATATTCATAGGAGGATGATTCCCATGTTCTTATGCTATATGAGGTTATAGGTTAGAAAACCCCCTTGTGTATATGATATATAAGGACTTGAAAAAGATGATGACCCTGAGTGTATGTGTTAGAAGGAACTTGTTTCCATGTTACCCCTAGGTAATGATTTCCAGGAAACTATTCTAGATATAGGATATAACCCTCATATGGATGGTATGTGATGGTTCCAAGTAGGGTATTTGGCCCCTTAGTGTATGATATATAATTATTTTGGGTATGGGATATGACCTCTGGGGTAGAAGATACGTGTTCATTCTTGGTGGGGGATGTGAAACCCCAAGTGTATGATACACAAAAAGAGTATTAGGGTAGGATTTAGATCCCCATGGATTGTTATTTAACCTTCTTAGAGACATTTGGTGCTGACTGAAGTAAGAATGGCCGACCATGAGTGTGACTTTAATACCAGAGAAACAAAAAATGTTATTTATTATAATTATACAATTATTTTTCTATAATGGTCATATGAAATGTAAATAGATTATATTTAGCAGTCATGTTAGGGACAATATTGGCATTGGCCTACTGATTTTAACTCACACCTAGCTTGGGAATTCTTAACACATTCGTATTTTGGAATAAATAATTGTTCATAGGTTTCGGTATGATAGAGGCCTTGTGTTACATGATTATGATAGATGACAAGGATAGAAATAAGAGGTGAGTATTGAGGATGGTAGTATAACCTCTATTTATTTTAGGTATTTTGTATATGTGATTGGTTCAGTGGGTGAACAAGTGAGACATGTGATTTTAGGAAAAACATTTAATTTGATTTAGAATTGTTCTGGTTTATTGGATATTTTACTTGCTGGTTATTATTGTTAATTTTTTAATTTCTTTATGGGTTTTTCACTATAATATTAGGGTATATTCTCTACATGGAAACACTATATATTCTCACTACTATTAAAAATTCTCTAGAATAAAGGGAGGAATTCCTAAGGTAACATGACACCCTAACTGAGAATTTAATGAGTGGTCTATGGTAATAGGAAATTACAAAACTTCACCACAATAAGACATAGTCTGCATACATACACATATAATTTACACTTCCAAAAGAGAAATATCTTATCACTATAATCTCTCCATATATTCCCTACTTTTTAATAACACTTGATTGTAGGTATATTCTTGATGATCAAGGAATTTCTCATTTCCAATATTTTCCATTTCAATTTAAACTTTCTAATTCATCTTCTGATCTACATAAAACCAATCCTAGGCTACTTTTACCCATAAAAATGGGTCCTTGATAATTTAATAATATTCAAACGTTTCTTGCTCCTCATTCATTAATTTTATTAAATACATCATCATAGATCATCCCAAACTATATATTTTTCATTAATCCATCTATTTTATTTAAAACCCTTTCTTATTTCTCAAAGACAAGACTTAATATTTGAGTGTTTCAAAATTATTTACTTTTTTTCTCAATGGAAATTTTAATACCATCTAGGATCATCGTCTATTATTAAATATTCAATTTTAGTTCACTTCATATTCTTGTTTTCTATAAACATTTTTATATTCATCGATATATTTCTCTAGAAGATAAACTCATACATTAATACCACCAATGTATCTTGGGAATTCCATTATAAATCATCCAAACCTACCAACATTATTTATATATAGATTATCCTCCTCAATAGATCCTTCCAATTACATTATAATATCATAAAATCCCTACAATTTATCTTTATATTCTTATTCAGGTTTATATTTTTCTACTCTAGTCATCAAGGAATATTCTATGTTAGAGATAAAATTTGCTTTACATCTTTTTATGGATATTATTAAACACATTCTTTAATTTTTTTTCCAAAAAATTTATATAAAATTTATTTCCACTAACATTTAGTAAAATAAATTTCCTTCTTGGTGGAAACTAATATTTTTGTTTTTTGAATATTCAATATCTCTTTGCTCAACATAATATCATTTTGGACAAATGTTTTCTAGGTGACCAATTGTTCCATAGTGAAAACTAAAAGAGATAATCTACCCTTAAATATTCCTTTACCACTATTAAATTTAATTAACATAAAAGATATTAAAATATCAATAACATTTTATTTGAATTCAGCCTGATGAACCCATTGATCCACCATAACTATAAATGAATTATATTTAGGTAAATGTTTTTACATAATTTTTATCTTTACTCAAATTTCATATGTGTTGAGTTTTCTATGTAAATCATCAAGAGATAATTTAAAAAGATTTATTTCCCCATGTTTAGAAAATCTTGGATTCAAAATTGGTTGTAATATTCATATGAAATTCCCCACTATATAAACATCATTCATCTCATAAACAAATACCTGAATAATGTTATTCATTCCAAAAAAGCAGTGGAAGAAACTATATATTTTTTTATTAACTCATCTATAAGCAATCAAATCTATTTTAACTAATCTACAGATTTTACACATTCAAATCAATATCACATTTATATATGTTAATAGGTTTCTCCGAAATTCCTCACAATATTGTAAAATATATCACTTTTATGTGTATATAATTAGAAAATTCTCGCAAAAAATTATTTTTAGAATTAACGTAATAATTTTTCAATTTATTGTAATCTTGCATCATAGATCTTTTAGTGGGATCAGTCATTAAGATTACATGAATTACTAACGAATAAATATTAGGCCCAAGATATTTTAGATGCAATATCATTATGAATTTATATAAATTATTGTTACACCCATTAAATAAAGGGAAATCCATTTCATTTATAGTATTCTCCATAATAATAACTTTTTTTGATCAATTATCTAAGAAATAACTATTGGATTTGATACCAATTATTGAAACCTGATGTCCCACTAAACATCCTATGATGGGGGGTGGTGAATTTGGGTGACTTGAAATTTATTTTTAACTTAACTTCAATCAGATGTTGTATTCATATTGGAAAATACACATTTGATTTTTTATTCAAGAACAAATGAATTTAGAACAATAAATAAGCATGGAAACATAGATTTTTACTGGGTTCACTCACACTGGGCTATATTAAATGAGTATATATCAATATTTGTTTTGATATTATAATTAATTATAACTTCATTAGATGTTGTTAAAAACTTTATAATAAGGTCCTTACTCACCAAATTACAAATACCTCTTCCTCTATTCAACTAACTAATTCCTAAGATGGATAAAAAGTACAAAGTTGATATAAACGTCAAAATCACAATGGTATTAATCAATGTTATAACACAAAATATAACTAGTGTTCTCTATGATTCCCAATTCTCTACTTCCAGATCATGATGATTTGCACAAGAACCCTTTACATCAATTGTAGTTCTTCAAGATAAATCAATTCAATCACACTTCTCTTTATTATCCTAGATATTAAATGAATTTGAATTCTATCTCAATATCCTTTACTTCTCCCGTATATTTAATATACTTCCCTTTTTTTTCTTTACTACTCAGTATAGTTGATTATAAATTTATCTCGAGAGTTTTGAATTTAAAATTGAAAATTCAGATTGAAAATAAGATTAAATTCCTCTATATCAAATAAATCCCTTGGATCGTCTTACAATGGATATTGACCATTGAAATTAACTTGGTCTATAGAAGTCAAATACATAACCAACTGGTATTTGAAAAAGTTCCAAATCATTAGAAATTCCATTAACTCCAATATTTTCAAACTATATTGAATGAACTCTTCTGAAAACACATGTATTTATCCCTATAATGAATTAATCATGGATTGGTACATGGTGTCCTTATTTTATTTACCCAATTTTATCATTGTTACATGAGATCCAAAATGGAAACTATAACTCCTGTGATGATGTACCCCCTTTTACAAAAATATTCTCTCAATAAAACACATCATATTCAATAGAATGAAAAAAATATTATTCCAGTTTTATTTAAGTCTTCATCACTATAATATTTATAAAACTAAATGTAACAATATGAATTCCATTTCATCATCTCCATTTTACGCAACACGACATCCATCTCATGATGCAAGAAGGATCATTATGGTGTGACCAAGTATTCTATTTTAAAACTAATGTATAATTCTTATAAAACCAAATAATATCCTTTAAAATAAGAACATTTTTTCATTTTTTAAGACATTACTATTATCTACCTTGACATTGACCCTGATGTAAATGAACCTCATCAATTTCAACAAGTAAAATTATTAATTAAAATTATATCTACCATAGTGTAGACAACATGACCATTTTATGCTAAAATGATTCTACTTTCTAATGGAATTCAAAATGATTACAATAATGTCAGTCAATCTATTTAATAAATCCATTATTCCTTACCCATGGTCATCATGACTACTCATAAAAACATGTTGAAAGGCATAGTGAACGCTTTCTTCACTAATATGCTTATTATACTTCTAGAATAATCAAAATTATTTATAAGAGCACCGGTTGTAATCCAATTTTAAAAACATTCAACATATTACACCATATGGTTTCAACAAGGGTATTTTTTTAGTTTCAGGACCATATAAAAAATCAACAAGTATAGAAAATCCTTTAAAAAAGATTCATTGAAAAAGCACATAAATAGTGGAATTTTGTAAAAGAGTGTAATATTACTTTTGATAATGAGATTGACTCATGAAAAAAAATATTTTGGAAATAATATTACAACTATCTCAGAAGATTTATTACAATAATATGGATCAATGAAGGCCAAAACCACATATAGTGAGGGGTTAAGGGTGAAGGATCGACTGATTGTAAAACCCATGGTTTTAATAACATCATTAATTTATGATTTATCTATTATGTTTTGAGTTGTTAGGATTAATTGATGGAGGAGTCCAGAGGTATAAAGAAAAGGGAATTTGAAACATGGTTATATGAATAGTTCACAATGTCAATAGTAATTTATAATGTGATTGGGTTCTAAGAAGATGCCATGTATTTAATTCAAGGAATTAATGGGTTTCTAGGTAGAATTAGTTCATGATGTAAGGTCCATTAATGATTTGAAATGTTTTTTTTAATCTGAGGTGACTTATGTTTTGCTGTATATGGAAACTCAAAGATTCACAATAAGAACCAATAAATCACATCATGAATGGTTTTGATTCCATAAATATTATTTAATTCTCACACCTTATGATTCTAAAAAGTATATCCATATTTTATCTTGAACTAAAAACCTTAAATGGGTATTTTTGTAGGACCTCCTCTATCAAGAGGTTGACTCAATATGTTCTTTAATCATTGATCAATGGGAATCAAATGATTCATAAAACATCATAACATGAAGCATTGTTTAACCGTTGTATGTCAATGGTTTTACCTGTTTTAACTTTTATTAGAATGTCAAGGATCTTAGATTTATTAAATAAATATCTTATACTCTTGTATGAATTTACCCTATTGAAACTTTTCTATATTTTCCTATGATTTTGAAAATTGGGTTATGGGTGTGACAACTATGTTCATGGATTAATTTTTTAAAGAGTTTTTCCATGAAATGGGTTATGGTTGTGTGAAATTTGAATAACATGGTTGGTTCGTGTTCATGATTTTTATTATATAAGGCCTTACTTAAATAGACTTTGTTCATGGTTTTTACTGGAAGTGCACATAGAGGATTTCCACTGAGTAATAGCTTGGTCGAGGGCATATCACTGATTATGAGCACAGGGATGCAATTCATCATGCATGTCTCTGTGTGAACATGAATGATCATCAAAAGTTGAAAACACTATATATATTCTACTAATTTAAATGAAAAAAATAATTTTTGGTTATATTTATTTTCGTAAATTGATTATTATTCTTTTTGAATATTATAGGAACTATTCTATTTTCATTAAATATTGCTCCTATAGGTTTAGTCAAACTAGGAGTAATAATGATAATTGTCTTCGTTTAATATAGGAAAAGTATCTGGAAGTTATGTATTAGGTTATTATACTCAACCCTATATATTCACCTCAGTGAATATGTGGCTATTTTATTCCATGATACAGTAAAGAGATAAGTTTCATACTTCTCTAATATAGCAGATTGATAGTCACTATCACAGTTGGCGGTGACAGAGCGTGATGTTGATTTTTTCATGGTATATAGTGGTTCCACCATGGTTCCAAATCCTTTTACCAAATTATACTTCTATGATTATTATTGATATTTTTTCTCTATAACTATGATATTTTTATTTGATTTATCTATTAGTGTTGGGTTTTTTTCATTCATAATTTATTGATATTTATTTGGTTTTATTGTTTTTATTTTATATTGTGATTTTGTGTGTATAATAAATATGTAAAATCATTCCCCTCTTTTATATTTATTTTTAAACCCTTTTCATTTATTTCTAGTCTTTGGTTTCTAATGAAGGTTACCCATATTTATTGGCACTCCAACCTAGTCTAAGGCAATGGACTCCATCAAGATGTTACAATGATGGTGTAGTCATTACATCAACATGGGTAATCTATAGAGTTACAGTTCTAAAATATTTTCCACTCCTATGTCAAATTTTATTACCTTCATCATCACTATGATGGTCTATAATGTGTATCACTAGAAAATTTCGATCCTAATACATTCAAGGGTTATCCTCTTGGATAATGTAAATTTTCCTTGATATATAATTTTTGTGTAATTTTAGTACATCCAAGATGAAACTTGACTAAACCCATGGTATACAAAAATAATTCATGTGAGATACTTAATTTACATAATTTTAGGGATTATATATTATTCATTATAAAAAACATGTATGAAGAAACAAATGGTTGTTTCCACATAATGAAAAATTACACTAAGTGGTAAAATAAAATATCACATGATGTGTTTATACCAGATCATATATCTTAATGATGAATAAAATATGTTTTTTTAATCTTATATACTAAGGAATATAATAATTGTATTAAATTTTACAAAATTAATTATATCATTGATTCTTCGTAGACCACTGAAAATCATATCGACTGGTCATCTTTAACATATGTATAATCATCACTTTTTTGGGTTAGTCATATATTGTTATCCTAAGACCAAATAATCATAGTTTTATTTTGTATTTATTCCATTTTAATTTATGGAAGTGTAACCCCAATATGTATACAATAATCTAACATTCACTACTTTAGAAAGGATTTTATGATCATAGGTGAGTATGGAATCCAATATATCTATAGATAAAAATTATTATCATACTACTAAGACATTAAATATTTATAATTCTTATCCTATAATTGAATATATTGATTTATAACTCTTGTAAATCCAATATATACAACATGATACAAGACAACATTAGTCTATGTCTATGAAAAGATTCAAAATTACTGTTTTGATTCCACCAATAAAAAAATTATATTCTATATTAATAAATATAAGATACAAGTAATTTAAATAATATAAGACTGGTTTATTTTTTTAAAACATGTATGAATGTTTGATATATGTACATCAAATTTAGGTATAATAGGTGGAATGAAAGCTGGGTAAATAAAAGGGAACCTATCCCATGGCCAAATTTTCACAAACACAGAACACCCCTTGATCTTTATAATGTTTGTATTTGTACCATTACAGTGATATATATAATGTTTGGATAAGCACGATGAACCCAAAATAACTGTCTTTAATCATTGAAAATCAACTAGTAGTGGATGATTTATTAAATAAACACCACTTTAATGGTCAGGGAAAATACTACCATAGATATGTCATAAAATATATGATCAAGAAAATCCAAAAATACTATATTCATCAGCATCATGTTCTCATTTCTTATTCTAAAATGATAAAAAAACATAATTCTACACCAAAAAAGTTTGGTAGAGTGATATGGTATACCCACTCCCAAAATAACATGAATTGAGGCTTGATAAGGTTGTAAATGAAAAGTTGGTAAATTTAGAGACATCTATATTGAGGCCAATATAATAAGACACATCCTAAATGAGACAATACAATATTATATTGGCATGTTGAGAGTATGTGTCTTTGACCTCTATTATTAGATAAATACACTGACTAAGTTCCAATCACTAGAAATGATATTATTATACTCCAACCAATAAAATCACAACTCACAAAAATATGAGACAATACTATTGTCTATCTTTTGATAGTGATAATATTGAGCCTAATGAATCATCAATACCTGACCTTGAACATTCTAAACATGCTTTGATACAGGAGAGTGATATAATGTTAATATATTTGAATATATTGGGTTCATAAAGGGTAGTTGACTATATGTATACTCAGATGATGAACCCATCTATATTTAAAATACATTAGTTAATAAGAAAGATCAATATAATGAAGTTATATATGAACAAAATTATATATATAAAGAAAATAAAGGTCCCCAAACCCCAATATAAATATATTTCACTGGATGAATACTAATTTATTCAACATTAAAACATCTTAGGTCAAAAAAATTAATGAATACTTGATTATATAATTTGAGAAGATGTTCTTACATGCTAAATAACATTTGGGAATCTATGTTGGTTGTGGCCTTTTTTGTTCCACTAACAATATTGAAGAGTTTCCCCATTTTCTATAGGATAATCCTTGGAATTTAAAGTTTTGGAGGACCTTTATTAGATTTTTAGATGTAACAATATATGATTTGTCACAAGAATTGATTATTGGTCGAGAATATACTAGGTAATATTGTAACACCCGAGACTTTTATGTTATATAAATCATCAAATGAATCTTTTTTTACACACAACACTTGCTTGGCTTGCTTTACACGAAATCGCAACCTTCCTCGGTAGCTTGCGTCGTACGCAATACCGAGTTTCACTAAACAATGATATGCTAATAAAATATTATTAAAACTAGCCATTATGAATAGTAATAACCACTTTTTGAAATTTTTTAAATTTTATTTTTCAAAATGGACTTCATTTTTGGATTCAGAATATCGAAATTATCTTAGGGAAAAATTTTGGTATTTTTCTGAAAACTTTCAATTTTTGATGAATAGTGAAACCACTAAGTGGTAGTTAAAAAACTGAATTTTTCATAAAACGTAATTTTACCGCTTCTGTGAGTGGAATTTCGAAAATCCGAGAGACACGGTTGATGTCAGTAAGTAAAATGTGGTTCAATGAGATGAAAATAATTTTTTGGTGAATAGTAACTTTTCACTTTTTTTACCACGGTTAAAAGTAAATAGGGTAATTAAGGGTAAAAATGATATTATTATTACCCTAACACATGTCCTAATTATATTGGACAAGTTTAATTCGACCAAAAACAACCTTAGGAATAAAATATGACCATTTAAGCCCACTTGGATTAGATTAGTACATTTATTATTAATTTATTTAAAGAAGGGTTAAAATAGTTAAAATCAATGTTTAATAAGTAAATCATTTTTAATATGGGGTTATAAATAAGATAAATTCGACTATAAATATTAATTATAAATATAAAAATATTTCCTACATAATGGTATTTTATTTGTAATTTTTATACATTAAATAATTTAATTTATTTATGACACAAGGATGATGCAGTAATTATCTTATTAATGAAATATTGACATAATTGATGTTATAAACACCTAAATAAATGTAATTTGAGACTTTTTATGAATTACACTAATTTTCTAGATTAATATGACATGGTATTATTGATTTAATTAACTTTGTTTGAACTAATAGTTTTTTATGATTTTTACAAAAAATTAATTACTAAATAGTGTCAAAATTGACATAAAATAGTTTTTAAAACAAATATTATATTACTAATTGTTATTTTATTCCAAAAAATCTAAGGTTCGGCCAAATGACTTAGACAAGGTTATATATATTAATAATAAACAACTTTGGGTACGTTTGGCTTCTTATAGTAAGTTTATTAACCTTATAGTATAAGAACACAAGAAGACACGGTAAAAGTAAAATTATTTAACTTAATGTTAAATCTAAATGATAAGGTTAAAATATGAACCTAAACTTGTCTAAATTATATTGGATGAGAGGATTTCGACCCATACCCACATTAGCTTCGAAATAAATCAATTTTGAGCTATTTAAAGTCGAACTTGACTTTATAATAAAATAATATTTTTAGTTTTTCCAAAGGAGCCCCTCTCCTCCCTTATAAAAGGGCATCTCCTCCCCCTCTTCCTCACACCACTTTGAGCCTTCAAGCTCGCCCAACCCCTTCCAATTTATTCTCTCCACTTCCCTAGAAACATCCTAAAGGATCTGGTATTCTTCAAAGACCTATTTTAGTACCCTAAAAGGAGGTCTCAAAGAAGCACTTCAAAGAAGAGGTAATGTCCGTTACCGATTCGTTCATCTTTATTTCTTCTTCCACTTCTTCTTCTTTAGTTGTTTCATTATGAAGTAATAACATCAGTGTCACTCATATACTTATATGTTATTATAAGTATGAAACAACCCTATTTCACCATATATCCATCCTACGGAAAAAGAAATCACCGCGCGTGCGTACGTACGGAATACCGTCTTCACGCCATGGTGTAATCTATTTTCCACCACCACCTTACTTGGATGGGTATAATGGTGTAAATAATGACTATATATGACTATTATAAAGTGATACTGATTCTGAAATAGTATACATACACTCCAATACAATTCCACGATCATAGGAACGATATCATCACTCGTGCGTACATACGGAATACCATCTCCACGATGTGATGCGACTCGTTCTACATGATCTTTATTTCATAATGATTATATAAATGAATTGAATGAATTAATATGATATATATTACACTAATACCATTCTGTAAATGAGGTATCTATAACCTAAAGAGAAGAATAAGAATTTATTCGACAAAACACACATAAGAACAAAAAGATATAAACACCCGAATAACAAGTAGCAATGAAATATTACTACTAAGAAGGTAAGAATATGACCAAATATTATATCATAAAAATAAGTATGATTCTGGAATAAGTCAATAACATTATTTAAATCATTATACAGGAGGTTCGGACACGTAAAAAGCATATCGGACTTAAGGTAAGGGAAATATCACAAACTCATTTTTATCCGAGATTGTTTATACTTCGACATTTACTGGGGTGTATTTTATCATCCACGTCCACGTTTCCTCAATATGTAATATTTACATCCTTCTACAATATTTTATATCCAATTTTACCCTTCGGTGAGTTTTTAGTAAAAGATATGAAAGGAATCTTTTGTCGTTTTTCGTACGAGGTACTTTTTGACTTTTCCGAAAAAAGTACGAGAATAATGTTTTTTTATACAGCATGAATAGATTTTTAAAATAATATTTCCAAGAATATTCCTTTACAAGTTTTCAAGTTTATTTTAATCAACTTATTTTAAGAATTGTATGACATATTAAGAAAGGAAAAGTCTTTTTGAAGTAGAAAGGATATTTTCTTCAAGAATGGAGTTCAAGTGTTTTATCAAAATTATTTTCCATCTAAGATAATATAGGGTTCTGTTTCTATCCCTATTATTACATGGATTTGATTATGTTGTGATGGAAATATTTTTATGAATTCCTTTATCTTATATGAATTGTTTTATGATGTCATGTTGTTTAAGAATCCCATTTTTACTACATGGGTTAATGCAATGATGTATGATTTATGATTTTGTGGCACACATAAGAATGGTATCATTATGAGATGGGTGGGACCTATATCTCCCTCCAATTAATTGGGTAATGATTTTATATCTCATGAGATAGACATGGATGGAATGGTAGGTTATACCGGTTTAGTGAGACCGGACTGAAACGAGGAGTGAACTCGGTTCAGAAATGGACTTTGTCCACTAAGATTGTCTTAGAAATGAGTATTGAATAATAAGAAATGATTCTCTATGATTATGTGTGTATTCCACAAAGTTTAATGTTTTAAGTTATGATTATTGGGATTACATTTCACTACTATTATTTATCCCATGTTATTAAATTATGATCTCTTTTGCAGGTTAAGATTTCCAAAAGTTATGTGCTTATGTATATGATGTGATTGATATTTCTTTTGTTTACCCTCACTGAGAATTTGAGCTCACCCTTTTGTATGTTTTATTTCCCCAGGTCAGGAAGAAGGTTATTAAGGAGAATATGCCAAAAAGGGACTCTAGATATGATGAAATAAATGGGAGGCAAAGTAGATGCTTTATGAACCAGTTGTTTATGTTTCCCATTTTCTAAAGACACTATACCTATACGGTCCTTTCTTGGTTTTGTTATATGTTGTAATAAGTGTGCTTCAATTCTGAAGTAATAAAAATGTATGTAAAGTATGGGTCATTATAGTTGGTATCAAAGAGAAAGGTATAGTCAACCTTTGGAAACTAGGATGTGAAATCCTTAGTAAGAACCCTAAGGATAAGTCTAAGCATAGAACACAATCTTAGTGTTTTAGAAATGTCTATCAATAACCTAGGATAATACCTTAAGTGTGAAATTGTATTCTTGATTATGTGGTTTTCCTATTATAATTTGTGTTGCTCACACTATTCTTCTGGGTTTTAGTCAATGGATGGAACCCGAAGGAACCGTGTTAATGCGGAATGCGACGGGCAATGAAATTATTGTCCCCCTAAGCAACCAAACGTTATGGGAGCTGGAATGAAAAATCTTGTATCCATGCTCACACAACATTCTCAAGCTATGAATCATGCAGGACTTCCAAACGAGCAAAGGAAGGAGCAACATTATGTTGAATCCTTCATGAGACAACGTCCACCTTCATTCAGCGGGTCTACTGATCCATTAGTTGCTGAACAATGGATTAATACTACTGAAAAGATATTTTCAGTTCTTCAATGTTCTGAGCATGATAAAGTCATCTTAGCAGTGTATCGTTAGGAAGGTGATGTTGATCAATGGTGGAATCTTATTAAGAATACGAGGTAAAGGGATTAAATTGAGTCTATGGAATGGGACAAGTTCAAGAACTTATTTTTCAATAAATACTTCCCTCGTATTATCTGAACAAAGATGGAGAAAGAGTTTCTTGAACTGAAGAAAAAGGATGATGAATCTGTTGGTACCTATGAAGCACATTTTACAAGACTTGCAAGGTACACTTCTGGTATTATTATCCAACCTGAGAGTAAGATCGATCGATTCTTTAGTGGATTAAAACCAAGTCTTCGAAGGGCCTTATCCATAAGGGACTTCAATAGCTACAAGGAAATCATTCGATGTGCTCTCAAAGTTGAGATGGAGATTGGAGTAACCCATCAGTCATATGGGTTTGATAAGAAGTGGAAAATAGAATTCAAAGGAAAATCTAAAGAGCTCACTGAAAATAAGATGAGCTTTCCCTTATGCTCAAAGTGTGGACAGAAATATGGAGGGAGATTTCTTAAAGGGACAAGTAAATGTTTCAAATGTGGAAATGAAGGTCATCGGGCATTTGAATGCCGCGATGATGGGAAGAAGATGTCTAATGATGCAAACAAAGGAAGGGATACACAGAATGAACCTACTACACTTCAATGTTTCAAGTGCAATGAGATGGGACATTATGACAATAAATTCCCTAATCCAAGGGTTTATGATGATGGTCGACGTCAATAAAATCTTAAGGCTAAAGACAAAGGAAAGTCACATGCAAGTTCTATCAGCGATGTGGAGTACGATAACGATGTGGTGAAAGGTACACTTACCATCCACTCTAAAGTAGCAAATGTTTTATTTGATTCTAGATCCACCCACTCCTTTATTTATGAAGAATTTTCTAAGGGTATCACCGTATTACCTCAACAATTAGATGTTGGGTTAGCTGTGACAACACCTAATGGCACAACAGTCGCATCAAAAGTTTATAATTCTTCTCCGATTGAAGTTTGTGGGAAAGTGCTTCCTGCAAATCTTGTGATCCTTCCTATAGTGGAATTTGATGTGATTCTTAGCATGGATTGGCTTTCTCTACATGGATATCATATCAATTTCCAAAGAAGGGAAGTCACATTTCATATTCCAGATCAGTCTATGATCGTCTATCGATGCAAGGATGAACATAACCTTCCAGTGGAAATTTCTTCCATTTAATGGGTATTGATTCCCCTAAATGAAGGTTATTTATCTCAAATGGTTGGTGAGAAAATCATGATTAAGAATATGCCCATTGTACGGGAGTTTGATGATGTCTTTCCAGAGGAATTACCGGGTCTTCCACCGAATCGTGAAGTTGAGTTTTCAATAAAACTCGTACCGGGTGCTTTGCCTATTTCAAAGACACCTTATAGAATATCCCCAATTGAGTTGCAGGAATTAAAGAAGAAACTCCAAGTGAATCTTGAT
Organism: Viscum album; assembly: GCA_963277665.1. Lineage (NCBI taxonomy): Eukaryota > Viridiplantae > Streptophyta > Magnoliopsida > Santalales > Viscaceae > Viscum > Viscum album. The sequence continues at coordinate 2,134,682,346 of OY728145.1, forward strand.
AAGGGGTTCATACGCTCTAGTGTTTCACCTTGGGGAGCACCTGTTCTGTTTATTTAGAAGAAAGATGGATCAATGAGACTCTGCATTGATTATCGAGAACTTAACAAGATCACTATCAAGAAAACATATCCTCTCCCTCGCATTGATGACCTATTTGACCAACTACGCGGAGCTCAATACTTTTCCAAGATTGATCTTCGTTCAGGGTATCATCAATTAAGGGTCAAAAGGGAGGATATACCAAAGACGACTTTCCGTACAAGGTATGGACACTATGAATTTATAGTGATGCCATTTGGTCTTACTAATGCCCCTGCTATCTTCATGGATCTAATAAATAGAGTCTTTAGAGACTATCTTGATCAGTTTGTGGTAGTCTTTATAGACGATATTCTTTTCTATTCAAAGAGCAAGGAAGGACATGAAGATCACTTGAGAATTATATTGAAGACCCTGAGAAAGGAGAAGCTTTATGCCAAATTTACCAAGTGTGAATTTTGGCTTCAAAAAGTTGCATTTCTGGGTCACATAATCTCAAAAGAGGGGATATCTGTGGATCCAGAAAAAACAAAGGTTATCAAAAGATGGTCGAGACCAACAACAGTAACCGAGATCTGAAGTTTTCTTGGTTTGGCTGGATATTATTGACGTTTTGTGAAAGATTTTTCACGATTATCTAATCCACTCACCAAGTTGACTCAGAAAGGAGTTAAGTTTGTTTGGATGGAGGAATGTGAAGAGAATTTCAAGGAGTTGAAAAGAAGGTTATCAAGTGCACCTGTGCACACACTGCCTTGTAGTGGAGAAAGGTTTGTGATCTACAGTGATGCATCCAAGAAGGGATTGGGGTGTGTTCTTATGAAAAAAGATATGGTGATATCTTATGCCTCACGAAAGTTGAAAATAAATGAGCAAAATTACCCAACTCATGATTTGGAGTTAGCTGCGGTAATCTTTGCATTAAAGATTTGGAGGCATTACCTTTATGGTGAAAGGTGTGATATTTATACTGATCATAAATGTTTAAAGTATATTTTCACACAAAAGGAGCTAAATATGCGCCAAAGAAGATGGTTGGAGATGATTAAGGATTACGACTACTCAATCCATTACCACCCTGGGAAAGCAAACAAGGTGGAAGATGCATTAAGTCGACAAGACCATGCTAGTTTATCCATGATGAGCATCACAAAAGATCCAATATTTATGGATTTACAAAGGATGGATCTTGGAATTATAATGAAAGGGGAAAATCTTATCTTTCTCAAATGAATGTTCGACCATCTATACATGTGAAGATTAAAGAGGCACAGAAAGAAGATGTCGAGTTACAAAAGAAGGTGAGAAATGTTCCTGAATTCAACCTTGATTGTGATGGGATAATAAAGTTCCGGAATCGGGTTTCTGTTCCTCCCATCCCCGAATAAAAGAAGGAGCTACTGGATGAGGCTCATAGTTCTTCATTCTCTATTCATCCTGGAAGCACGAATATGTATAGGGACCTGAAAGAATACTTCTGGTGGGATGGCATGAAAAGAGATGTTGCTAAATATGTCTCTCGATGCTTGGTTTGTCAACAAGTTAAAGCTGAGAGACAGAATTCTAAGGGGATGTTACAACCATTACCCATACCCAAATGGAAATGGGAAAACATCACTATGGACTTTGTCATAGGACTTCCTAAAACATCCAAAGGCAATAATGCTATCTGGGTCATAGTTGACTGTCTTACAAAGTCTGCACACTTCATTGCTATTAGAGAAGATTTCTCTCTGGATCAACTTGCCAAGATATATATAAAAGAAGTGGTAAGAATGCATGGAGTACCACTTTCTATTATATCTGATCGGGATTCGAGATTTACCTCGATGTTCTGGCGAAGTCTTCAGCATACTCTGGATACAGAGTTGAGTTTCAGCACTGCTTATCATCCTCAGACAGACGGTCTGTCTGAGAGAACAATTCAAACTCTAGAAGATATGTTGAGAGCTTGGTCTATGGATTTCAAAGGTGGTTGGCATCAACACCTAACTTTGGTGTAATTTTCTTATAATAATAGCTTTCACTCCAGTATTCAGATGGCTCCTTATGAAGCTCTGTATGGAAAGAAATGCATGACTCCAACTTGCTGGGATGAAGTTGGGGAAAGAAAGCTATTAGGACCCGATCTCGTTGATGAAATGGAAGAAAAGATCAGATCTATTCAACAACATATAAAAGCAGCTCAGAGTCAATAGAAAAGTTATGCCGACAACCGAAGAAAAGACCTAGAGTTTGAAGTGGGTGATAAAGTGTTCTTACGAATATCTCCCTGGAAGAGGGTTATGAGATTTGGAAAGAATGGGAAGTTGAGCCCTAGATATATCGGTCCTTTCGAAAAACTGGATCGTGTTGGGAAGGTAGATTACCGATTGGCGCTTCCACCAAATCTCTCTCAAGTTCATCATGTGTTCCATGTATCTCTCCTGAGAATGTACATACCTGATCCTTCACATGTACTCAGCTCAGAAGTTGTACCGCTGGAGCAAGATCTTTCTTATGAAGAACAACCGATAGAGATTCTGGATCGTAGCAAAAAATTCATACAAAACAAGACCACTCGATTGGTGAAAGTTTTATGGAGAAACCACTAATTAGAAGAAGCTACATGGGAGCTTGAGGATATGATGAGAGAGAGGTATCCTCATCTGTTTGTTACAAAGTGACGAATTTCAAGGGCGAAATTCATTTTAAGGGGGGTAGAATGTAACACCTGAGATTTTATGTTATATAAATCATCAAAGTAATCTTTTTCTACAAACAACACTTGCTTGGCTTTCTTTACACGAAATCGCAACCTTCCTCGATAGCTTGCGTCGTACGCAATATCGAGTTTCACTGTACAATGATATGCTAATAAAATATTATTAAAACTAGCTGTTATGAATAGTAATAACCACTTTTTGAAATTTGATAAATTTTATTTTTCAAAATGGACTTCATTTTTGGATTCGGAATATCGAAATTATCCTAGGGTGAAATTTTGGTATTTTTCTGAAAACATTCAATTTTTGATGAATAGTGAAACTACTAAGTGGTAGTTAAAAAATTGAATTTTTCATAAAACTTAATTTTACCACTTCTTTGAGTGGAATTTCGAAAATCCGAGAGACATGGTTGATGTCAGTAAGTAAAATGTGGTTCAATGAGATGAAAATAATTTTTTGGTGAATAGTAACTTTTAAATTTTTTTACCACAGTTAAAATTAAATAGGGTAATTAAGGGTAAAAATGATATTATTATTACCCTAACACATGTCCTAATTCTATTGGACAAGTGTTATTCGACCAAAAACAACCTTAGGAATAAAATATGACCATTTAGGCCCACTTGGATTAGATTAGGACATTTATTATTAATTTATTTAAAGAAGGGTTAAAATAGTTAAAATCAAAGTTTAATAAGTAAATAATTTTTAATATGGGCTTATACATAAGATAAATTTGACTATAAATATTCATTAGAAATATAAAAAGATTTCCTACATAATGGTATTTTATTTGTAATTTTTATACATTAAATAATTTAATTTATTTAGGACACAAATATGATGCCGTAATTATCTTATTAATGAAATATTGACATAATTGATGTTATAAACACCAAAATAAATGTAATTTGAGACTTTTTATGAATTCCACTAATTTTCTAGATTAATATAACATGTTATTATTGATTTAATTAACTTTTTTCGAACTAATCATTCTGTTATGATTTTCACAAAAATTAATTACTAAATGGTGTCAAAATTGACATAAAATAGTTTTTAAAACAAATATTATATTAGTAATTGTTATTTTATTATTAAAAATATAAGGTTCGGCCAAATGACATAGATAAGGTTATATATATTAATAATAAACAACTTGGGGTTTGTTTTTCTGCTTATAGTAAGTTTATTAACCTTATAGTATAAGAACACAAGAAGACATGGTAAAAGTAAAATTATTTAACTTAGTGTTAAATCTAACTGATAAGGTTAAAATAGGAACTTAAACTTGTCTAAATTCTATTGTATGAGAGGATTTCGACCCATACCCACCTTATCTTAGAAATAAATCAATTTAAAGCTATTTTAAACCGAACTTGACTTTATAATAAAATAAAATTTTTAGTTTTTCCAAAGGCGCCCCTCTCCTCCCTTATAAAAGGGCACCTCCTCCCCCTCTTCCTCACACCACTTTGAGCCTTCAATCTCGGCCAAACCCTGCCAATTTCGTCTCTCCACTTGCCTAGAAACATCCTAGAGGTTCATTTATTCTTAAATGACCTATTTTAGTGCCCTAAAAGGAGGTCTCAAAGAAGCACTTCAAAGAAGAGATAATGTCTGTTACCGATTCTTTCATCTTTATTTCTTCTTCCACTTATTCTTCTTTAGTTGTTTCATTATGAAGTAAAAACATAAGTATCACTCATATACTGATATGTTATTATAAGTATGAAACAACCCTATTTCACCATCTATCCATCCTACGGAAAAAGAAATCACCGTGCGTGCGTACGTACGGAATACCGTCTCCACGCCGTGGTGTAATCTATTTTTCACCACCACCTTACTTGGATGGGTATAATGGTGTAAATAATGACTATATATGACTATTATAAAGTGATACAGATTATGAAATAGTATACATACACTCCAATAAAATTCCACGATCATAGGAACGATATCATCACTCGTGCGTACGTACGGAATACCGTCTCCACGATGTGATGCGACTCGTTCTACATGATCTTCATTTCATAATGATTATATAAATGAATTGAATGAATTAATATGATATATATTACACTAATACCATTCTGGAAATGAGGTATCTGTAACCTAAAGAGAAGAATAAGAATTTATTCGACAAAACACGCATAAGAACAAAAAGTTATAAACACCCGAATAACAAGTAGTAATGAAATATTACTAGTAAGAAGCTAGGAATATGAACAAATATGATATCATAAAAAGAAGTATGATTATGGAAAAAGTCAATAACATTATTTAAATCATTATACAGGAGGTTTGGACACGTACAAAGCATATCGGACCTAAGTTAAGGGAAATATCACAATCTCATTTTTATCCGAGATTGTTTATACTTTGGCATTTACTGGGGTGTATTTTATCATCCACATCCATGTTTCCTCAATATATAATATTTACATCCTTATACAATAGTTTATATCCAATTTTACCCTTCGGTGAGTTTTTAGTAAAATATATGAAATGAATCTTTTGTCATTTTTCGTACGAGGTACTTTTTGACTTTTTCGACAAAAGTACGAGAAGAATGTTTTTTTATACGGTATGAATGGATTTTTTAAAACAATATTTCCAAGAATCTTCCTTTACAAGTTTTCATGTTTATTTTTAATCAACTTCTTTTAATAATTTTATGAAATATTAAAAAAGGAAAAGTGTTTTTGAAGTAGAAATGATATTTTCCTCATGAATGGAGTTCAAGTGTTTTATCAAAATTATTTTCCATCTAAGATAATATAGGGTTCTGTTTCTAACCATATTATTACATGAATTTGATTATGTTGTGATGGAAATATTTTTATGAATTCCTTTATCTTATATGAATTGTTTTATGATATCATGTTGTTTAAGAATCCCATTTTTACTACATGGGTTATGCAATGATGTATGATTTATGATTTTGTGGCACACATAAGAATGGTATCATTATGAGATGGGTGGGACCTATATCTCCCTCCAATGCATTGGGTAAATATTTTATATCTCATGAGATAGACATGGCTGGGACGGTAGGTTATACCGGTTCAGTGAAACAGGACTGAAATGAGGAGTGAACTCGGTTCAGAAATGGACTTTGTCCACTAAGATAGTATTGGAAATGAGTCTTGACAAATAATAAATGATTATCTTTGATTATGTGTGTATTCCACAAAGTTTCATGTTTTAAGTTATTAATATTGGGATTAAATTTCACTACTATGATTTATCCCATGTTATGAAATTATGATCTCTTTTGCAGGTTAAGATTTCCAAAAGTTACGTGCTTATGTATATGATGTGATTGATATTTCTTTTGTTTACCCTCACTGAGCATTTGAGCTCACCCTTTTATATGTTTTATTTCCCCAGGTCAGGAAGAAGGTTATTAAGTAGAATATGCCAAAAAGGGACTCTTGATATGATGAAATTAATGGGAGGCAAAGTAGATTCTTTATGAACCAGTTGTTTATGTTTACCAGTTTCTAAAGACATTATACCTATATGGTCATTTCTTTGTTTTGTTATATGTTGTAATAAGTGTGCTTCAATTCTGAAGTAATAACAATGTATGTAATGTATGGGTCGTTATAAATATCATCATAATTGGGCCACCACTGTTAATTGTAATAGGGTAACACTTTGTACAACATATATATTAGATTAAAATATTCTTCCAAGGAAACATGCATACATGATCTTGTTGTAATTAAATGTAGACATGTATAGTTATATGACTGAAAGTAACCACAATCAAAAAATTTACTTTGGAGATTCACACTATACACCTAACCAGATACACATATGTTTTGATCATTAGAATCCTCCACACGAAAGAGAGTTTTATACCTATCAAATATCCAAACATAATTTCTTAATTGTATATTCTAATTACTAAATATTTTTTGAGTGAATATCTTCATATATATTTTCCCACTTCATAAGAAAAATAATGCATAATTTCACATTTCTATGAAGTACTTCACACTATGAAATAAGGTTTGTTTCACTAAACTATTAACAAAAAACTTCCCCATTACTCTAAAGATCCCATTAATACATTCAATGGTATTTTTGGTCATATGAATTTAACTAAGGACATCATAGAATTCCACTGACCATTTCTATAATGTAATATCATTCATATATTATTATAATAACTCATTCACATTCAACAATTCTTCCATTATATTCAAAAAATGTTGGTTTTCTTAATCAGATATGAAATAAATTCTGAAAATGTTACATTATTTGTTTTGAAGCTATAATAATATCTTAATTGATATATATTATTCAAAAAATCTTTTAATGAGTTTTATCATGATATTATCTTTGAACTTATTTTTTTCATTTCAACCTATATATCAAATGTAGTACCTTTGTCAAGAAGTAAGGGCTTCCAATCCAAGGTATGGATGCTAAATAATATCTTAAATTAAATAGTGTTGATCTGATTTCAAATAAATTCCAAAATTCAATTTAATATGTTCCTAAAACATTTCTAGAAACCATCACCTTCATTTAAAATTTTCCTTCCCTATGTTTCAAAATTGCAATGGAAAAAGACATCCATTTGTATCTTGTGATGCTGAAATTCAAAACATATCCTTGTATATTAAATGCTAGAATGAGTAATTAACCTTTATAAATGGGTTAAAATTAGTAAATGAACTTGTTCATGGATTTAATGCCTGAAAATCCATTAAAATTTCACTCATATTGGTTCATTATGAGAATTATCAATCATAAACTCAATGGTCTCTAATGAAACCACTATTTTATTATTCCACTCAAGTATATTCAACTTTTGTGGAAATGCATCAAATGAGATTTTCTAATTACCAAAAACATTATTGACTTATTTTTTTCTTTTAAAACCATTCACTTTGATAATAAATTGTATATGTAAACATATTTATGATTCTCCTATAAATGAGTTTTTGTGTGACGTATGGATTGACATTTATCATCTTATTTATAATACATTCTATGAATCAAGAATTTATATATTTATATTCCCATGATATTTTAGTATTAAAATAACTATGAGATGTTCTAATTATTGTAATCATTCAATTCTCAGCATATTTTCCCCATACTATTCGCACATATTAAACCCATTTGGTGTTAAGTGATATTTTTTAATAAAAAACATGAATTCCATAAATATGACATCAATATTTTTTAATAATAATATCTTGGAAGGGGTTTGGAGTACCAATGCATGTTAATGAAAATATTGAGTGAAGAACTTATCATGACCCGATCTGACGGGGCCCGAGACACAACTACCTTAAGCCTACCTCTAATAATATAGGGATTAGAGACTAGATCCAAGAGTATATATAAAATTCATGGTAAGAATTTTCCTTATGTACCTATACGTTCACACCCATGTCAAATAACTAAAATAAATGCATGCATACTTCTATAATCCCACAACCAGAGTACGAAAAATAGTATGGGAAAGAATAAAAAGGGGCCAAATAATAACCCAACCAAAACATGAATGTAAAGTCAAACATTCTCAGTATAAGGGGACTGATATCTAATGAAACACTGGTATAAAGCGTGGTCTGTATAGCCCATCTAATCTCCACCTACTCTTAATCCTCCATGGACTCTGAAGAATATCTATTCCCTCCAAAAGTCACAACATGTGTGGGCATATCTCATTCAAGGGTGAGTATACCAATTTCCAATTGGACACCCAGATGTCACCAAGAATAAATCATCAATATTATTCATATCATAATAGGATATTTCAATAATAATTTGAGTCAGACAAATAAACACCTATATTTTCCCATAAAATAATATGAGTCTCAAAATTATGAACCAATGCCATCCATATTTCGACTACAAGGTTTCATAATAACCCTCATCTGAGAGGAACCACTGCCTAATCTATAATAATACTGATTATTCTCATTCTATAGGTAACACACTTTAGGTCTATTCAATAGGAATCATATGGGGAAATTGAAAGGGTTAATATGAGATACACACTCCATCAAACTAATAACCCATCAAAACGATCAGATATCAATGCACAGATAGGGGTCCAACCTTCATGGCTCATTGTGGGGACACTAAACCCTACTAGAAACATCCTACTAGATCGATGATTGGGTGGTCATGCCAATTACAAAAACCCCATATTAAAAAAAACTAAGGATATGAGGTTTTCATTGGGATTCTAAGATGGATACATGCTCCAATCCACATAGATATCTATCACAATAGCCCAAGACAACTCATTATAGAATAAGGGAAAATTCCCACACTACAATAATCATAAAAATATGTAGTTGGATAATCCTTTATGAAGGGACCATGATTCCACAATGAACCCTCAAAGGAATAGAGAAATTGAACACACTCAACTGATACAGGTCCAAGGTAGCTCACATAATCTCAAAATGAAGCCAATATGAGAAGAATGATGAAACTGTTATATCCTAAAAGGAGTACATGATGTTTAACTAGGGAGATACATGTAATGTTTTACTATGTCTAAGACTTACCATATCACATGATCACACGAGATGTACTTTTTCACAATATATGGTGTATCCCTCAGGTACACGCCATGTAGGTGTCTATGATAGCACTCGGCATGTAGCCTACCCATTCCCTTGTACTTTCAAAAATCCATGGATTTTTTCAAACCACACAAAGATCATGAGCCCACTTGATATATTGGGTGTGTAGTCCCTATACACACTGTGCCACCTATTGGGTTCTACATGACAACTGGACAAGTCCAAATGGTGCGTAAGGCCACCAGTTTTCTGGGAATGTAATCCTTGTTCATTCCAACATTATTATATAATGGTAACATGGTGTGTAAAAAAATTAACATATCATGAAATACTTATCTCCATGATAAAACCCTTGTTACACACATAAGAGACAACATGCCATGCGTGCATAGGACTACACACAGTGTAGTCTTATTTTTCACAGAATCCCCAGAACATTCACATGAGTTTGCATGAGTCTTATGAACCCACTAATTCTTCCATGAATCATGTTGTGTGATGTTTATCTGAGGTTGGAAAACATCCTAGCTTCCGTTGGACGGATTCTGGCCAAATCTTCCACTCAGGGAACACCACATCATGCCACATTGGTGCCACAAACAGAAATAATAAAGAACAGGTTCCGATCCATTTTGGATCTGCTACCATAGTCATATACTAAAACATCATAATTGAATATCCGTCCCTGGACTATGTTAAATATTTGTTACAGTAAATATCAAACATACAATGATCATTCACACAGTAATCATCTAATCATAGGAAAAAATAAACACCAATAACGAGCTCTCATAGAATGGGGAGATAAAACCATGAAAACAACATGAGGGGTGAACCTGATCCATTGTTCATTTCAGCCTCGACCCATTTTCATAGGTATGTAAAATAGAGAGGTATATGAATCAATGAATAAAAAATAAACTATTATCCCCAAATCCTACAAATTACCCATATCCAAAAAAATGACCAGTCAGTGAATCAATCTTCTAGTCTATTGATTCACATTCATCGTGGGATAAAAAGCAGGGATAAGTACAAAATGAAGACATTCTACCCTAATTTGTATCAATTGAAGATGAATAAAAGTGTTTCATCATTTTCATTGGTGAGATCCTTGAATTCCATCACACACCGGTTGTCAATCTTCAATCCGGTTATTGTTCTCCAACAGAACTTCCCCCAACAAAACTCCAATGGATCCTTTAAATCTATAAGGTTATGTGGCTAACCCTGATATTTTTTCATAATAGAATATTTAAAGGATAAGGTGGGTTTCCATTTCAACAAAAAAATATTAATTAATTTAATTAATTTTATCCATTTTATGCTTGTGATGAATTTTTTCACAAAGGCCTCACATTGACAAATGTTATATTAGATATAGGGTAAACCCCATGTTTTGAACTCAACGATACCCATAGATTTATGATTCAGGCCTTCGTATAAGAGTTATACCAATTTTTTGGAATAAATATGCACACATGAGATTTAATATTTTTAAAAAATAAATATTAGGCACACCAGACCTCAGAATATCATGCCATCTTAATGCATAGCTCCATAATTATTCCAAATCCTTACATGAAAAAAATTGGGACATTAAATTATTCCCTCCTTGAAGGCTTTTCATCCCAGAAAATCGTAATATAAGAAAAATATGGGGATAATGGGATCTTAGCTTGGTCTCCTACTCCAATAATTTCTATAATCGTTTCATATATGATCAAAAAGCATGAACATAAGGAAAATACTCACCCATGATGGGTCTTTATCGTACCGGTCCTCAACGTCACCATCTCCTTGAAAAGGAAATCCCACTCTCACAATCCAGATCACCTAGGTCAATATTGTAGACTATTTCATGCACATAAATCCTTAGCAATGACATGTAGATAACACCAAGCAACCCAGAAATACAATATCCTCAGGGTTAAGTAGTAAACCAGATCGCTAACCCTAAAAAAATATATGAAATGAAGGGGCCTAATATTCCAGAAGATAGCCTACCACCTTCAATAATACTCCATAACCCTCCAACCCCAAAGGCTTCTGTCATTAGTCCAATGGGGACTGCAGATGTTTACTAGGAATTCATCATCTGCCCCTAGATGAACTGCACCTTTTACAACCATCTCTATCACCAAAACATGGACCCAAACACTATTACCCACTATCTTCAAATATTATAACTGCTTCTTATAAGGTCACTCATTAATGGATTTGAAATGGTTCTACTATGGTGGTTGATTAGTAATCATCATGATACACAAACTCATTGATAATATATGATCCTCCTAGATGTGGCTCAAAACTGACATGAAAACCCAAATCATGTCCACTACAACATGAACGATTCCTTATACCATGATAAAGGGATTGGGTAGAAAACCTCTATCCAACTTCAACAGAGTCAATAATGGATTTTCACACCCTTCCAATAATCATGTTGTGATGTAAGTATCAAGGTATACAAATATCGTCGAGAAAATTCAACAAATATGGAATGCCTTTTATATGAAAAAGTGTCCTGAACTCTTCACAAATATCTGTATGTCGTCATCCATAGATAAGAAAGACAACAAAATTTTAACATAAAAATAAGCTGCAACTCCACATCATAAACAAAAGTTACTAAGAGATCTTGGTACGTCCTTTAATCCACTAGATGAACCAATAAGGGAAAACAACCTCCTTAGAACCTCTTCTCACATCGTGACCAGAATCACCATCCATCACTAGAAATAGAATGATGTGATTTCCCACTTTAATAATTCTACCAGGATTATATCCAGTAGATATTTGGCCACACAAAATCTCACAGTCAATACCATCAAGTCATACCTCCCTGGATTTGATAATAATTGAAGGGTAAAAACTATCAAGTGGAGGTATAAAACACTATCCTCGTGTGTCTTGCATTCTCCAACTCACCTCTGATCACACATAGATTCCATCAAAGGAGACTCCCATTAACTGATCCAAGTAGGTATATGGATCTAGTCAATAATTCTCCTAAACTATGCTATGAAGTTCATCGCACCATAGTGTATCACCAATGAATCAAATCAACCATAGCATCTCAAAGAATTTATGATCAGTACATCCACCTCTCTAACCTAGAGCTTGTGATGACCCATCTGGAGGTCAAATTTTGATATATACTTCTCCTCCATCCATTGAGAAAAGAGTACATCGATTATTAGGAGTGGATACTTTCCCTCATGTCACATGGACCACATCACACCAATCCACATCAAACCTCAATCCCACAACCTCCTCTTAAGAGAACAATATAGGGATTCATAAGAAAAAAACACTGGGTCTTTTGAATCCCCTTTTTCAATAAACTCCTAACTTCACCTTCATCTCTTACAGCTACCCAGGGTCATCTGATATACTAGAGTATATATAATTCATTCCCTATTAAATGTCTATATATAAAATATACTCTATAAGGAAATATAAACCTGAAACATCCATAAGAAGGTATCCCTCATATGTATCCACCATCACAGGAACTGAATGCTCATTGCATCTGCTCCTCCATGGGTGATACTAGCCAACTGATAAGGAAATGGTTGTAACCTCATGTGAATGAGATCATCCTACCCTATATGGGGATCAATCCTTATTAAAGGAGAAAAAACCCATCCCAATAAACTTGAAGTATTTCTACACACACTCATACTAATATTTTCAGCATTGATGGTAGATAGTTGGTCCATACTGAGGAAAACATCTTAGGGTTAAATTACCACTACAGAAAGATTTCAACATAATGACATCTCTCTCCTCTCAGAGCTAGGTCCATTTATTGATAGAAACATTCAATAAATGATCCACAAAGAAAGAGCCTCAAACATAAGGGTTGAGAAATTAGGGCCCCACTGGTATCACTAGGTCTCAACCAACTAATACACTCAGGGAATGGTGGATCATAGATATATGTTTAAACTAAAATTGGGGTAGTGAAGAAACACATTTTACATTGAACCATACTCAAAGCCTCTATGATACCCTAATGTTTTTAACTCATTGTTTCCCTATCCTATATGTTTACCAAAACCAGGGCTTGCTCCGACACCATACCACATAAAAAACCCTCCAACATAGAATTTTTGGAAATTCATCAACTATACCTCAACACTACCCTATTTGGGTGGAACTGAATCAACCACATGGTATTGGATTTCATCTCAAGAATGAATATTGGATGGGGAATTTTTCCCCTACATTCTTGTTCAAATTCTTGAAAAACATCACTATTCCCCTTTAGAAATGGGGATGACCTCAATTATTTAAGGTTCAAACATTCCAAGCGGTTTCTAATGAGTTTGTTCGTAGAACTGGAAACATCCAATGATTCTATATCCATTTGGACCTACTTTCCAAAGGTATGTGCTCATTAGTTGTAAACTGATAAGGCTTAAGAATTTGCATTGGTCGAGAGGATGGGATGTCAGACTCATCACTCCTTTTTGAGGGGAATTTTTGTCTACTCTGGGACTCTATTTATAGATTTAAGTTATGTTCGTGAATCCTTATTAAATTACCATGTATGAAAAATGAGCTTTCCTTTAGATCTGACAATCAATGATTAGTACGTAAAAGATTTAGAGATTATTTTATATATATTCGAGGTTCTTCATCAATATAGAATCATCTGTATTTGTTTAGATATTCTTAGTCAATGGTATCCTTCGACACATTATATAGAAATATCTTGGTCATTATGATAACCATACTGGTTCTAAAGCCACTCGGCGGGGCACTAGAAGTTTATTGTCATTCAGAAGGATATTGATTATTTCAGAGTTGGGATCGTGCCCGCAGATGGGAAACCTATGTATCCTTGTTTAGAAAAAGAATCATAACCCACATAGTTTGAGTAAGGGAGTATGATGTTTATGCATGATTGATTGATCATATAAAAATGTCATTAATTAATTTTACGCTCTAAACTCACGTGATTCATGCTCATTGTGAGAAACAAGAGGTATTGGTAAAACCGGACGATTGTTCCATGAAATATGCATTCATAAAATATAATGTGGGGCTTATGTATGTAGGACTTCCCAGATAGATAATGATTGGGATTTACTTCAGGGAAGAAACCCAGGAACAATGTCCATAAAGGTATATGTTCTTTATGGAGATTTGGATACTTAACATAGGGCTTACTCTGGAAAAGAATTCCCAAATTATAGGGGACTTATGATTGGGTTTTATTACTGATAAGGAAGTCCAAATAAAAAGACATTAAGACAGGTTAAGAGAAATTATGACTGGGGCTTATTCCTGAGAAGGAGGCCCAGGTTAAAGGGACTTGAGAACTGTGGATTACTCTTGAAAAGGAGACCTAGGTTAAAGGGATTTAGAATTTTGGGACATGGGGATTACTCCTAAGGAGGGTGCCCATATTTGGGAAATTATGACCGGGGCTTATTCCTAAGGAGGATGCCCAGGTTAGGGGACTTGGGGCTTACTCCTAAGGAGGATGCCCAGGTTAAAGCGATTTGAAAACCGGGGCTTACTCCTTAGTAGGAGGCCCATGTTAAGTGAATTTTGAATTTGAGATTGGGACTTACTCCTGAGAAGGAGGCCCATGAATAGGGGACTTGGGGATTATTCCAAAGGAGCATTCCCAGGTTAAGAGAACTTGGACTGGGGCTTAATCCTGAAAAGGAGTTCCAGGTTAAAGATCCTCTCATCTCAAAGGATGAGGTTGAATGAATGAACTCTCTAACCTTAGTGACATAAAGATATGTAAATCACTATGTTTTGAGAGATGTTCCATAGAATTCCTTTCAGATAAGGAATCCAATCAAGGAAACATTCCATAAATGGATTTTGAAGAGTGTCTTGAAGACTAAATATTGAATAGGAAAGGTGGATTTGAATAAAAGAGGTGAATAGGCAGGAGGGGCACCCAAAAAGAAAGAGGTACATAGGTCATGTGTGGGCGCGAAGGTCCTAGTCGCGCAGGTATACCTCCGCGACACATAGGTACCTGCGAGACGTTCAACCTATAGGATAATACCTGGGCAAGGCTAGGCTCAAGCCCTTAGTGATATCCCTAGGGGATTACAAAAGAAAAGTGTGCAGGTTTTGGTGAAGGGATAAGGCGGCGTGCCGGTGTGTCTACGTCCCTTAAGTGTTTAAACACCTAAGCGCATAGGGGTTGATGAATTTCAACACTTAGGACTTGTTTCCCATATATAGATCTTCCATTATAGGTAATAAATTACCTTATAAGTGTTCGGAAGACTTCCAGAAGAGACTAGGGAGCTGGGAGCTCGAATATGAGTTTTGTAATTTTTTCGTCTCTGAAATGGGGGGGGCACAATGTGTATTTATAGGCCAGGGAAGACCCCGATCGAAAATCAGATAGGGCTTGCATGTCACCTGTACGCCCAATATCTGGCGTGCAAGTATACTTCCGTGACCATGATGAAACTTGCATGACCCAAGTGTGAAGAAATCCTTATTCATGCCTTTGTCAATTTTTTGTTGTTTCTTCAAAGGATGAATAAATTTGGACTATGGTATTTCCCTTTTTCAGTCATTAGACTCTGTGACGGAAAGGAGCATAAAAAAATGTCCCCCCTCAGAGTTGTATCTGAAAGGAAGGAAGATGTGACTCTGAGGAAAAAGGAGAAAACCAAGGAACTACTGCGCGCAAGTGTTGAGCGCGCAGCTGGCGTCATGCAGGTGCGAGTCGCGCTGGCGTCGACGTGCAGGGGTGCGGCCTGACCTATATATATGCAGCCATTTCTCGTGCAAAGAAATCAGTTTTCAAGGATTCCTTCTCTCACCGTGCAAGATTTCTTTGTCATGCAAGTTACTTGTTTTTCCACTGGTTCTTTTTGTCGCGCTTCTGTATAGGTATTTGGACTTGTGCGGTGATACCTGCGCGCCAAAAACATGTACAAAACAACAATACTTGTGCACCAAAATTGGACTTGAGCGCCTTAATTCCTTAGCCATTTTTTAACTTTTCTTCACAAATTATATGAAAACTCAACTCACTTAAGAGTTAATTATTCGACATTTGTGCATATTCAATGGATCCTAGAAGATTTAGAACAACTGATGAACTTTCTAGAAAATGGATTGATGATATGATGAACATTGTAGGCCATGATTACTATGATATCTGTGACATCACTCTTCCTGATTTAGCCATGTTCTTGAAGAAGTATCATCTTAATTTTCCACAGAGCTTCTACTTGCCTCTGTATGGGCATGGTCATTTCCAATATGTCAACATTCCAGAGGCAAAGAAATATCTCCCACATTCTTGGATTCAGAATTACACAAATTTTGATTCAACAAATATCTCAAGTGGAGAAGAATTTGTAAATACTGTAATAGTAGAGAAGGCATAACTGATGCATCATAGCCCTTGTTCACTAGATCTGAAACCTCACAAGCCTGAGCTGCAACCACATTGTTATCCTTCAATCTTCTGAAATTCTCAGATGGATCAATCCAAAGGCTAGAAGAAGAGTTGGGACTTCTGTCATGAATTAGGTGTGAAGCCAACTTGGATGTGGGCATACTGGGTGTGACAAACCTATGCAGAGTTTGTATAGGATTTGAAAGGAGTTGCGATATATGAATCCGTCTAGGCTAGGCAGACATATGTCTACAGAAATGATGAGTTTGTGCCGAATTTAATCAGCCGCTGGAGCGTAGAAACCAATTCTTTCCATATAAATCATGGAGAAGTAGGCATCAGTTGGTGGGATGTCCACAAGATCTTTGGGGCTCCAATTCTGGGTGACATGTATGATGAATTCACCCCCCCAAGGTGACTTGGAATGATTAGTAGAAGACTCCGGCTTTGGCTTGGGAATTATTGAAAATCTTCCAAAAGCTCAAGAGTTCAGAGACCTCCCTAACTAATTCTAGAAAGGATATTCATACAGAGGAGTTGATGAATATGTTTCTTTACAAGAAGCAGGAGAAGGACCCGAAGGAGAAGTGGCCAATGGAAAATGTGCCGAAGGAGAAGTGAACCACCTATACTCATCCTACTACCTACCCGAAAACAGAGAAGAGGGGTGCTCCTGGAATATTCTGGACGACCATGGAAGCAGGAGAATTCGAGAACTGGGGATATAATGTAAATCAGAGAATCCCAAAAAAATACCAGTTTGCTGGGCTTCTTAGACTTGTAGCTCAGTTTTTATCTTATACCAGTGAGGGATTCGAAGGGAGGCGTCCGGCCAGGGACCTTCGTTGTGGCAGCCAACTTGGCTGAGAAGAAAATGGATGGGTTGGAGACCCCCATTTTGGCAAAGATTCACAGGAGATTACTTTATGTTTTTATGGGTAAGCCTCCTTTGAGAATAGCGGGACCATTCCAAGTTTTGTGGGGATGTATCACCACTCACTTTAGGACATATAATGTACATAACGGAGTACAGGTTCCTGGAAGTTCCTTTAGGATATCAGTGTAGGGATTTTCTGTAATTTCTCCATTAGCACTTAACCCCTATGATATAAAGGTGAGGTTGAGCATGTACAAGGAATTCAATTTCTTTCCTTATGGAAACCCACCAACCGGGAAGTTTTCTGATAATGGGACCACTGATCTGGAATTGAGGGCGTACATGCTGGCTTGTAGAGACGGTGTACTGGACACTAGGATTGATGGAGAGATTATATGTGAGGCCTATGCTCCATACTAATTTTCATGCCAATTCAGGTTTCTGCAGCAGACTGTTGTATCCCCTCCTGTACATGTCAGGTCAGAGCAGCATCCGATGGTTGCCCGACAACTATGGTTGCTGACATCTATGGAGAGGACCGGGGAAGTGTTTGATATACCAGTTGATAAAGCGACAAGTAACTTGAGAACATGGAATGCCGAGAACTGGATAGCATCATACCCTAGAGGGGTGTTTAATCATCCGGTTTATCAGGTGGGGAAAAAGAAAAGAATAGTAGAGAAAGAAACCCTTCCTCAGGAAGGTGACACTTCCCCACCTGGAGCTGATTCACCAGGTTCCTCACCTAGGGCTGACTCTTCGGATTCCCAAGATGGGGATTATGTGGCACAACATGCGAAAAAGCGGTCTCATGCCAGATATAATCTTCCTGTCAGAATCAAGAGACCAACTCCATCAACTCCTAGTGAGTTACTTTATTGGGGAAATTTAATCATCATTACATTATAGAGCAAGAAGTCTTATTTTCTTATTCTCTATCTGTAGTTTAAAGAGCTGGGAAGAAGCTGAAGTCTATGATTGTAGGAACCTCATCGCAGCCTTCTGGTACACATGCTGAATATCTACAACCAGAGGTTCTCCAGACATGGCGAAGTTTATATTGCGATGCTGAAACTGCCTGGCTGGATCTGTGTGAGGGGCTACAAATCCATATCTTTGGGCTTCTACAGATATCTGTTACAAGGATAACCCTGATGAAGTGCGGGCTTACATTAGAGAGCTGGAAATGCTCATATATGCCAGCGATGATTCTATTCCGGACACCAAGCAGGTGAATGAAATGATAGATCGTAGCGCCACTGAGGGGCTTGGTGATTCTAGAGATGAGGAGTGGCACGATTATGTGGCTCCTAAAGATGTAAGTATCTTTCCATATTTTCTTTTCAAGTTGATTTCAGTAAAAGCTTTGTTAACTCAAGTAAAATTACTTTCTTCATCCTGAAACTTGAAAAGAAATGAACTACTGTGATTCCTTCACCATAGTATAGCCTTGGTGGTACTGCCATCGGGGCTGCTGAATCTCCTCGCGAGCCAAGTGAAATATCTCCAGGCCAACAAGCCATGGATGATGAGTTAGACCGGGCTTTTCATTCTCCAATTCCTGTACCTGTAGATGATGATGCCATCACTCCCAAAAGTCCAAAGAAGAAAAATCATTGATGGAGGAAGTCCATAGCTAAACACTTCATCAGTAGTGGTAAGTCCTTCGAATAATCATGAGTCTTAACCCATAAAAAAATTGCTCATACTTCTTGGGATTGTAGAGACCTCTTCAATTTACCCTCTACGGGAGAGGACTGACCCTCCTATGAGGACTACAGAGGGTACTGTTGAACAATCACAAGTTCATGCTAGCTTGGCTGATCCTGAAGAGGAACCAGTGTATGTTCCCAGTATCACTCCTACTGCTACTGAAAGAAGAGAAGAACCTACTTCTGGTAAGTCAACAGTGCTTCATGAAATGTTAAATGAAACATCAACTAACTACCATTTGGTGATACTTTAGGTTCAACCCCTGCAATAGAGATTTTGGCGGCCATTGCAACAGATGCTGTGATTTTATCTGAAGAGGTGGTCCGGGGTTAGAGGCCACATAATGAGGGTTTCCAAGAAGATGTATCGAATGCTCCCACTGGTGAGAATAACCAGGAATCTGAGATAACATTGGATTAAATGATGGAACTTGGCACATATTTTGATGATTTTTTAGATCATGTTAAATTACCATGTAATTTAGAATATTACGGACGTGTGTGTTATCCTTCATCTTGTTAAAAATAACTTCTAATTACATATCTGATCATGATCAGTTGAAATGTGCAGTTCCATCTGAGAAAGCTGCGGAACTGCCAATACCTGAAGGGGGTATAGACAACCCTACTATGGAAGAGTCATTAGCTCAAGTGGAGATTAACCTGGAAGAGCTTCCTGAAACTAGTCCTGAAAATCTTTTCGAAGCTAGGAAAGACGGGGAGGAGCCTTCTCAAGTTTCTGATCTACCACTGGGTGAGGGATAACAATTTTTTTGCGACTATAATTATTTTTCAAGACAACCAATAAATTTTTTTATCCATTGAAACTAACCAAATCTTTCAATTGATTATACAGGGCCATCAATTTCAGTGGCTAGATCTGGAGGTGAAGCCTCAGCCTCCACCCCAATGGGAATATAAAGTGAAAAAACACGGGATAGGGGGGAAGGAGCAGAATAGTTAACTTCCCTATGTGAATTAATACCAGATTATATTCCCCCTAGTGACAGTGATGCTAAATCAGACCTGGAGATACAAAAGGTGTTCCAATTTTCACGACGCAAGGCATTGCAGAACATATGGAAGATCATATCTGAACTTCCTTTAGAAGAGCTATCATCGATGATTCCCTGACTGTCATCCCTGTTCTTCATGTTGGGACTTGGAGGTTTTGGATATCAAAAGATCTATGCCACAGTGGAACAAGTCATCTTAAGGAGGGATCAAAAGCAGAGATACCGTCATGATTTGATGAGGGTGAGGATGTCAGCCAATATCAGCGAATTTGAGGCTACGGTATCCTGAGATGAGTGTGATTATGCTACCATGTTAAAGGAGATGAAGCATAAGATCAAAGAGAAAGTCATCCAGTAGATGCATCTTCAGCAACTGTTAGATGCTATTACTGGGGAACTTGACCATCTTAATAATTCACTGGAAGGAGCTCAAACGAATGGTATGAAAGCCATTGCAGATTCCAAGAAAGCACTCCATCAAGCTGAAAAGAGTGAATTTGGTTGATTGTATGAGCTTCAAGTGACTTCTAATGAAGCTCTGGATGCCGTAAATCAAATGAAGATTTATGTTGACAAACTTTTGTAATTCTTGGAAAAGAGAAGAGACTCCAATCTGTGGATGTCCTTCTAACTCTTATGCATCAATGAAGAATACTTTCATCTTCAATCATTTGTGCATGTATTCTTTTGCTACCTTATTTATATTTTACCAAAGCCAACGGGACTAGTAATCGTAGGTTGATTTTTTCTAGTATTATTATAAATAACCATACAGACTTTGAATCTTTTAATTTCTCAATATTACCTAAATCATATGAAATGTATGTTTAGTGTGCTGGGACTTGACTTTTGTTCAGAGTCCCCTTGTCTTTTGTGCGCATTTTAATGTCATGCACATCGGACATAAAAAAGGCTAATGTTAATGTCTAAATAGCTTTGATTGAATGGATTAAAATTGACTCAATTCCTAGACTATTTATCTAAAAACATATTACCGCACTCAAGTATGATGGAAAATATGTAAACCATGACTTAAGAAATTTTTAATCTAAGGGATGACATGAAAAAGGTCAAAAAGGCATTAGAAGAAGTAGTTCCCAAGAATGAAGTAACAATTATTTAAAAAACCCGTTAGGGGGTTGAATTATGCAGGGCCGCTTAAGGGCATTGGCTGAATAGTCAAATAATAGCATCTTTTGGCTGACAGGTCTATTATGTAGACTACTTATGCAAGGCCGCCTAAGGGCACGTACTGTATAATTAGGCAAAAGAACTCTCAGAAATTTTCTTTTCAACTGCTAAAAAGCCAGTGGAAGTTTAAGGAGATTCACATTTTCCAAAGCATAGAGTTTGTTGTATGGAGAGAGGTACTTGAATATGGAGAAGCTATTTCCAAACAAGATTTTCAAAGAACTGGATGAATGTCACTCCTACAAAGATCTGACCCAAATATAGGGAAGGGAAATATAAACCATAGACTTGAATACTTTCAGATCATGAAAAAGAGTATGGGAAAAATATGTTAAGGATGGATATTTTTGCGGATCCCTATATATTTTCATTAAGGAAACTAAGGACAAAAGAGGTTTTTTCCCAATAATGAAGTTACCATTATTTAGAAAACCTATTAGGGGGTTGAATTATGTAGGGCCACCTAAGCGAATTAGCTGCATAGTCAAATAATAGTATCTTTTGGCTGACAAGTCTATTATGTAGACTGTTTATGCAAGGTCGCCTAAGGGCATGTGCTACATATTCAGGAAAAAGAACTCTCAGAAATTGAACATATTGTGACCAGATGTCAAGAAAAGGGTTATGGAGACTTGGATGTATTTAATTTTAGGAGTATGACACATAAAAATGGGCATTTTTCAATGCATGTAGAGATACACAGACCAATGCTAACCATAATCATGTAGTGGATGGGTCCTGAATTGAGATGCTGGACTTCACTGTGTATCCCATAAGGTTGGGAATCAAGCCATACGTAGTTCTAGAAATATAGTTTAACATCATGTGGGACGAGAATATAGTAAATCTTAGTTTAGTTTCATAGAGCTCAGACCATAATAATGAATACACAGTGTGTGTTTTCACAGGGACTTTTCAGCCAGGGTACTGAAAGTAGAATTTGGGGTTAGGCCCAAAGACTAGGGGCTAGATTCGAGGGATGCTCGAACATTTCTACTTATCCCATAAGGATGGGAATAAATCCATACATAGTTCATGAAATAAAGTTTAACGTCATATGGGATGAGAGTGTGGGAGATCTTAGATTTGGGTCATAGAGACCAAGGGGTACTTTTCAGCGAAGGGACTAAAAGTGGAATTTGGGGTTAGGCCCAAAGACTTGGAGATGGATTTGAGGGATGCTCGAACATTCCTACGTATCCCATAAGGATGGGAATCAAGCTGTACATAGTTCTTGAAATACCCTCTGTACAGATTTGGTTCATACATGTGAAGGGTAAAATGGGACTTTAGTGCAATGATGGTTTGACCCAAGATAAAAGGTTTGGGCATTACCATGTATGCACGTAGTCTTGGAATATAACATGATTGGAGGTCAATGTAAATAATGATTCCCTCTCAGATGAGGGTGTCAAAGAATGTTGTAGTTTATTTTCATACAGGACAAAAGTGTTGTACAATTTAACATCATATAGAAAGGACAAAGGTGAACCAATGCAAAAAATATTGGTTCTAGGGGCAGTTTCATGATTCAACATCATATGAGATGAAGGTGAACCGATGTGAAGAGATTTATTTAGAGAATGAACCTCTGGGGGTTCCCTACTTACCCAGAATTGAAGGCAAGGATCAAAGTCTGCATAGTTCAATTAAAGGATGAATTGGCGATCAAGTTGTTTTTGAGGACAACGACCTAAAAAATGATGTTAGGACTTACACATGGTTAGTGGCCCAGAGAGGGTGTTATGGTTGAAGTTTACTCTAAGATCAAATGAGTCATACTCGGTGTGATAAACAAGAGGCAACAACAACCTTAACGATGCACAGTTTAATGTCATGTAGGACATACGAAGGGACTATGCAGTTTAAAGTCTTGCAGTGAGGACTATTGGTGCTGCACAGTTTAGTGTCATGTAACAAGGAAAAAATACAGTTTAGCGTCACGTAGGATGTATTAAGGGACTTCTATGTAGTTTAGCATCATGTAGCTAGGACGATGGGGACAACATAGTTTAACGTCATATTGGACGAAAGGGGGACTGTGCAGTTTAATGTCATGCAGTAAGGACAAAAGAGGACATAGTTTAACTTCATGTTTGACGTATGAAGGACTTTTTCACATTTTAACATCATGTTGGACGAGAGAAATGAAAATAGTTTGAGGACATATTCATGGACCAGTGATGGTGCAGTTTAACGTCTTGCTGGACATAAGGGACTATGCAGTTTAAAGTCTTGCAACAAGGACACCACAGTTTAACGTCCTGTTGGACAAGAGAAATGGAAATAGTTTAATGTCATATGAATGGACTGTTACTGATGTAGTTTATGCTTACACAAAATACTTCTTCAAAAAAAATGGAATTGGTAGGAGTAGTGATGAGTTCTCCATTCATTGAGATTAAATAATAAGCTCTATTGGAGTAGACTTTAGGTATTGAGTAAGGTCCTTCCTATTTTGGTTCAAGAATGGGAGGTTTCGTTCCTAGTATCATTGGAGTTCTGAGAACCAATACCAATTCTGTGTGAGTGAGTGAATGAAGACAAACTTTTTTTTGAAAGCTCGTGCTATTCGGTTCTAATAGACTTCCAAGTGATGCAGGGTGCACATTCTTTTCTCATCTAACCGTTCTAATTCATCCAATCTCTTTTGAGATTTTTCATCTATAAATGACTAATAAAAAATGGCTACTCTGAGCGAAGATAATTGGACTTAAATGGGAAGGACTTCTTCCATTCCATATACCACTGAATATTGAGTTGACCGCGTTGTAGTGCAGGTGGTGGCCCGATAAGCCCATAAAGCATGAAAGAGTTTATCAGTCCATGACTTCTTATCTTTATCCACCATCTTTTGTTGTATGTTTGAAAGAGTCTTGTTGAAGGCTTATATCTGTCCATTGTTCGCTGTATGATACCGAGATGAATGGTTGGATTTGATGTTGTATTCTTGATACAACTTCCTTACCTCAGATGAATAGAAGTTGGTGCCATTGTCTATCAATATGGTATGAGGGATACCAAATTTGGTAGTGATGTTAGACTTGATGAAACTAACAATGCTTTTAGAACTAACTTCTTTGAGAGGTATTTCCTCTTCCCATTTGGAAAAGAAGTCAGTAGATGTAATAATATACTTAAACTGCTTGGATGTAGCTGAATTGTAAGGTCCCACAACATCCATTCCACATGTGCCAAATGGCCATGAGTATTTAGCTATATGAAGAAAATATGGGGGTTGATGAATGAAGTTGGCATGTACTTGGCATGAATGACACTTCTTCGTGAAATCAATACAATCTTGTACCATTAAAGGCCAAAACTATCCAATCCTTAGAATTTGACCAAATAGTCTATGTCCAGACTGGTGGGCACCATAGAATCCTACATGTACTTCTTTCATGACGGCCATTGTCTCTTCACCATCAATTCATATGAAGATAACTCCATCAAAACCACGCTTGTAGAGAATTTTCCCTATGTGATCCGGGCTATCATAAAGAGTAAAATTGACCACACGTCATCGAATTTGTTCTTTCCCTACTATATCAGGTGGAAGTGTTCCATTATGAAGGTATTCACTGATAGGTATCATCCATCCTATAGTTTGACCATATGGGTCAGAAATTGGACAACTTTCATTGATTTCCCCTATTCTGGTTTGAACATAAGGTGAAATTATACGACGGTGGGCAATATTGATGATTGCCTCGTCCCAATTTGGATATTCCAGAGCTATGGCTATATTATCCGGTGCTTCATATTGGGCATTTTGTGACCGTGGGACATAAGAAAATGTCGTTTCCATAGAAAATTCCACAATTAACTCTCCAAAGTAATCATACAATGGGATTAACTCTTCTTTTATGATGGAATAATCCCCATTGACTTGTTTGATTACCAGGTCCAAATCAAATTTCAACTTTAAGTGATTCACTTGTTCATGAAGTGCCAACTCCGTTACTGCAATGAGAGTTTGGTATTACGATTCATTGTTGGTATCGTCTTCCAAGAAGGAATAAGGTAGTAGTGCCTTTTCCGGGGAAATGAGAACAATTCCGAACCCAACTTTGTTGAATTTAGGATCCTGCATTTTCTTCCCTGTTGGACTTCTGGAAGCACCATCAAAGTACATTTCCCATGTTTGAATATTATCTAGAATAGAAAAGAATTCTTCATCAGGAAGATCAGCATCAGAAGATGTATCTTCTTATGAAGTATGTTCAGCAAACAAATCAGCCAGAGCTTGAACCTTTATTGCCTTTTGAGACCCATACTGGATATAAAATTGCTGCAAAATAACTGCCCACCTTGCTAGACGTCCTGTAAGCATTGGACGACTAAGGATGAATTTGAGCGGGTTATTGTGAGATATCAATTGTAACTCGTGATGTTGCAGGTAGTGTCTCAATTTTTGAACAAAAAAAAACTAATTCTAGGTAGCACTTCTCAATACTTGAGAATTGTGTTTCTGCTTCAAGCATGGTCTGACTGAGATAGTAGAAGCTATTTTCATTTCCAGCATCATTCTGCTAAGCAATAAAGGCACCCAATGATCACTCCAAAGCTATAACCTATAAGATAAGTGGTCTTCCTTCAATAGGTGGCATTAATACCAGTGGACTCAAGAGATACTTCTTGAGAACATTGAATGCTTCTGGACCTTATTCAGTCCACTGGTAATTGACTCCCTTCTTCATCAACTTGGTGAAGGGTAAACTTTTGCCTACCAAATTGGAGATGAAACGCCAAATATAGGCCAAGTTTCCTTTAACCCCTCTCAATTCTTTCAAATTTAGAGGAGGCGACATACTAATGATCGACTTTGTCTTCTCAGGATTGACTTCGATACCACGATGGCGTACAACAAAGCCGAGAAATTTTCCTGAGGATACCCCAAAAGCACATTTTAAGGGGTTCATCTTCAAATTATGTTGTTAATGTTTGTGGAATATTAATTCCAAATCAACCAAGGTATTAGAACATTGTTTGGATTTAACCACCAAATCTTCTACATAAAATTCAACAAATTTCTATAAAAAGTGTTTGAAGATACTATGCATGGCACGCTGATATGTTGCGCCCGCATTCTTTAGGCCAAAGGTATTTTCCTGATAGCAAAACACACCCTGAGGAGCTTTGAAGGATGTAGATTCTTCATCTTCAGGATCCATTCGGATTTGATTATACCCAGAATATTCATCCATGAAGGAAAGTGCTTCATACCCAGATGTTGCATCAATTAAGGGATCTGTAATCGGAACTTGAAAATCATCCTTAGGAAAATGCCGATTAAGATCTCTGAAATCAATGAAAACTATAATTTATCCATTCTTCTTTTTCACAGGGACAATGTTATCCAACCACTTTGGATATTGAACTTCTCCGAGGAAGTTATCTTTGATAAGCTTATCCACTTCAACTTCAATTTTGGAAGCAAAAGTTGGGTGTGTTCTTCTTGAAGCTTGATTGAATCCTCGATGTTCTTCTGGCAAACCCAAATGATGAGTAGCAACATCAAGATCAAGGCATGGCATCTCTGTATAGTTCCATACAAATATATATTGATTTTTCTTTAAAAATGAAATATACATCTCTTTCTCTTCAATGGTCAGGGCCTCACTAATTAATGTGTGGCGTGGATCTTCTTTTGTACCCAGATTTATTTCTCTGAGTTCATCCATAGTGGTAGAGATACCCTCTTCAAAATCTAGAGGAGAATCTTTGAGATCTTCCTCTTCTTCATCAACATGTTTTATTTCCTCTATTTCTACTTGCATAGTAGATGATGAAGTAGAATTTCCAGAATCAGAAGAGATGTTAAAATTTGAACATCTTAAAGAAGAAGCTTCCATTTCCGACCCGATTGATGATGAATGGTCTTTCTTGGGTATTAAAGAGTAGATGATGGATTGAGAATCGACATCATCATTCACCTCTGACATTTCTATAAATTCTTCTGGCCTGGTTGGCGAAGTATAGACTTTCAGGATTTCAGCAGATGAAATGAAGACATCTCTATTTGAGCTTTCATCATCGCTTGGTGAGTCACCAATTTATCCCATGATGTCTGGCTTGATTTTCGTAATTGACATTATGGAAGTTTCCATAAGAGTATTTTGATTTGCGTCTATCCTATCAATCTGACTGATAGGCAACACATAATTTGGACTCACATGAGTAAATGGGTTTACTGGAATCTTTTCCAATCCAAATAAAGCATTTACCTTGGTAACCTCCCTTGCTGTGGATTTCTCCTTACCCTTCATGTGATATAATTCCGCCTCAATGTATTGAGATTCACATGTTTTGAAGGAGGATTTATCACCATACAATATCCCAATTTGACCATTGAAACAATATTTGAGACATTGGTGGTATGATGAAGGGATAACCGCATGTTGATGTAGCTAAGGTCTTTCAAGAAAAATATTGAATGCTGTATTGTGATCAACAACCATGAAATTTTAATTGGATACAAGGTCTCCAAATTGAGTTTTGACTGTAATCTCACCCAGTGGTTCTTGATCATTTTTATCATATCCTTGTAACATCAAAGTATATGGAGAAAAATCGGATTCTATGAGGCCCAATTGACGAAGTGTATGAATGGGTATGAGGTTGACTCCTAAACCATTATCAATGAAAGCTCTTCGAATGTCTACACTATTGAACTTGCCAGATAAGTACAAAGGTATAATATGTCCTTGCACGACATCATCTTCATCTTCATCTATGAAAGATATCACTTCATGGCATTCTGCAGGATTATTCTCTAAATGGTAGACTTCAGCTGCAACAATTTCAGTTTCAAACTTTTGAGGTCTTGAAAAAGCCTCGATGAGTGCCTCCCGAAGATCTTTTGACAAATTCAAGGCATCTAGAATTGATAACTTGGCCGGTACTTGGGCCACGTGTTTCAATACATCATACTTTTGATCCAAAGGCCTGTGTTTCCCAATAGGAACATGTTTTTCTACAAGTGCCTTGGAAGATGATGCTTCTTGTATTGGGATAGAAGTTGAGAATACTCCTGGCTTTGGAAGATTGGACTGACTAGGTCTTTTTACATGTTGAGAGGAAGAAGGTGTAACCTCCAACCGATCCTCCACAATAACTATGCCAGGACTGAATTTGCTATTGGTGGAAGAATTTTCATGTTCTTATTGAGCCCACTGAAGGGATCTTCCACGAGTTTCTACTTCATATACAGTTCTAGTAGGGGTAGAATTGGAATAGTGGCTTCTGGGATATCCACATCTTCCTCTGTATCCCAGACCTATGGAACTCCCTCTAATTCTTCTTTTTGATACAGGGAACTCAGGCTCACCGAAATCAAAACAGCGACCAGAATAAGGATCTGTTAAGTGAATCATATTAACAGAACCGAAGATCAACTCTTCTTCTAATGAAGAATCTGCCTTACTACCCAATTTAGGCTACGCCGTTTGGTGGGACGGTGCCCGTGGCGTTGAATTAGATGGCATAAAATCGGCCAGAGTCAAAGACAACTTGGTCTTTGAAATGATTTCATCTTCTTCTGATTACTCCTCTTTCTTTTAATTATTCCATTTCTTTGAGGATTTTCCATCTGATGAAGAGGGTTTTGCTGTGGTATTCATAGAATAAGAAACAATTGGTTTCATCAATTGCGTTTGAAAAATGGAATGAGTTCGGTTGATCGTTTTTCGGACCATCCATTCATCATATTTCTGTGAATTTTTTCTTTTGACTTCTTGTCACTCTCCTTCTTCCTCTGGATCTGTAGCAGTAACACATGCTACCTGACCTGAAGAACCTTTCAATTTCACTTGTCCTGAGTTGACCATTTTTTTCACGAGGTCCTTGAAGACAAAACACTCCGGAATGGGATACCCCAACATCTGATGAAACGGGAAATAGTTGGGATGGTCTTCATCTCATTCCTTGTTTGGCCTTTTGGGCCTTGGCAATTGAACCAAATTATTTTCCAGAGATAAAATGAAGTAACCAGGAACTTGTTCATTTTGGAAAAAATAAATGTTACCCTTCAGATCCTCAATTTTTTTTGTCTTTGATCTCTTTTATCATCTTGACGAAACGGCCTCTGTTGTTGATGCTCAAGAGGTGGAGCCCTTTGGGTAGATGATGGTTTTGAAGTAGAAGCAAGTACAGGTGCTTGTTTAAGCATAACTATAGTAGTCTCTACATTACCCATTATCCTTCTTGGAGATGATGGAATTACATGAGTTTTATCCTTAGTATTCATAAGAGAAACATTCAATCTATTAAGCAATTGATGTAAGGTCTCGAAACTCTCCTGTTAAAGTCAAATGTATCAACGGCGTTCATAACTCATCACAAAAATTTTCCACACAGATTGGAAACAATTCATCATGAGGGAGTGCAATGTTTGGGGAATATGTTAATCCCTTCCAGCAAGCAATGAAATCTGAAACCCTTTCATTTTCCCTTTTCTTACAATTTGTACGATAAAAAATTGTTGTCTTTGGAAATGTTGAGCTGAATTGAAGAAGAAATATTTGAAGGAGATCTTCCCATCTGGTAATTACCAGGATTGCAAGCTTGTGTACCAAACAAAAGTAAGCCCCTGTAATGACTGTACAAAACACTTGAGCAATACTGCTTCTTATTGATGAGGGGTTCCCATCATTGGATCACAATTAGAAACAAAATGTGTTAAGTGTTTCTTTGGGTATCCCAAACCATTAATGGTTGGGAATTTGGTACTTGCAAAATTTGATGGGGGAGGAATTGCATCAACCCATTCAAGGTAAGATCTCTTTTCTGGTTTAATTTGAGCATGGTTTCCCTCCATAGCTTCCAACTGAGCTGTTAATGACTCAATAGTAGTTATTAACTTTTGAGAAACATCTGGTTGAGCTTGGACCCAAGCAGGTGCACTGACTGGAGCTTGGACAAATGTGGTGGCTGGTACTGTAACTGATGGTAGCACCACCGATTGTTGTTGCACCTGACCCATATGATTAGACCTGTGAGGGTGTACTGGTAGAGGAGGATATTCTTGATCCATCTTAGTAGCCGCAACAAATTCTCATGGCTGACTGACCCCATCATGCTTAGGAGGAAGACTACCTTGAACTAGTTCTGCATTCAATCTCCCCAATTCCTTCATTTCTTCTTCCTGCTGTGAAAGTGTTGGCTCTAGTGAGAGTGATCGGACTTCTCTAGGGGAAGGGTATGTAACCCGATTCTTTACTTTCCCCTTTTTGGATCCCTTTCGGAGAGGTAGAAGTGGGTTATTTGAAGGAACATCCAGATTCTGGGTAAGCCTTTGATTTCGTGTACACACACCTTCTTTATTTGTATCTATGTGTATAAATTCTTGAGTAGGAACCTCTTCATCTGATCCCTCTAAGTGAGCCTCATCTGGTGTATCAGCCACAACGACATTCATGACATTAATTGATGCATAATTCATTGCATCTCTTCGATTGGAATTTCTGTGATATTGTCTTCTTCCATGCCCCTGATGAGACATTGCTTTTTTGTAAATTTGATCCCTCAGGAACTTCTTAACGAACTGTAATTTGGAGAGAATCTATTGATAATTTACCTCTTCGTTCCTCTTAGGGCTTCTTCCCTAATTGAGAGAAGACTGACTTTCTCTGTGGAAGAGATTGAGGATTTGAAAAAGTCCCCAGTCAGGTGGACTGGGGTTGTTCCTTCTGTTCTGGCTCAACTCCTCGAATCTTATTTGTTGATTCTGAGGGTTGGGTTAAAAGAGTCCCCAGTCTGGCAAGATGGGGTAGTTCTTGACATGCTATATTTTAGACATTCATGAAATCTATCTTGATCTTATGGACATTAGTCCATAAATTGGATGGATGCATCAATATGCATCCCCTTTTATCACTTAGCTCAAATGACTGTTGGATGATTTCTGACACTTCTGTCACTTGATGATGTGCTTGCTCCAAACGAGAGGCCTATTAAATATTCTCGTTTTCTTGATGTAGGAGCAATTCAACAACTTTTTCTCTGTATTCTTGATTTTGAGAAGAACAAGTTCAGGCCTGTTCTTGAGCAAACCTTTGATTACAAACAAAGCCAATTGGTTGTGGCTGGCCATGGGAAATAACATTGCATGAGACCATTTTCGGTGGGCTTTGCTAACTTGAGATTACAGTGAAATGTAGTGCTCCTTGAACACCCCATCCCCTGATATTAATACCAGATGGGGCATTGGAAACTAACTCGTGAAATCTTATTAGTGTTCCAAGGCATGAACGTTGAAGGGCTCTCTGCTGCTTTTCAGCCTTCAGATATCGAGAAACTAAGAGAGATGTCAAGTCAATTTGGCATTGTAACCCTTCTATTATCTTGACATGATTTTCATATTCATCATAAGATTATATTTTCTTTTTCGACTGACAAAGAATTTTTTTTATGTTGAGACAAATATCACAAATTCCATCATCCATCAACATCTCTGGAATATTATACTGAGAGTCATCCATAGGCCAAAACATGACTGGAACTTCACCTTTGGCTAGTTATTTTCTCATATTCTGTACTTCCTCTTTATCAATCAATGAAGATTCTTCTACCTGATTAAACCAGAGCTGATTTTTCCTTGTTGCTTCATTAGATTCAACGAGATTGGTAGAGAATTCACTGATCATACTATAATATGAATGACCCAGGGGTGGTTCGAAGAAATACCTACACCCCGGGCTATCTTCTGATTGAGAAAGTATTTCACCTGCTAATGATAATGCATCAGACATGACTGGATTCACATTCACAAGTGCCTCAATATTATAGGGCATTCTCGTCACTAAATTTCCCTGGAAGAATTTTCCAGACAATGCATATTACTAATGTGGAGAGGACATTCGTAGCTAAATTCATCATCATGAGGAAGACCTACATGATGGGTTACATCAAAAGATGAAACATTTTGCTCCTTGGTCTTCTTTCCACACAGAGGGTTCTTGTGGCTCTCATATGAAGATGAAACTTTGAGATCGACCAAACTTTCATGAAGCAAGACTTCATGAGTATGTGTCTGATAAAGACCTTTGGAAATAATGTTCCCACTATTGGGAAATGATAGAGTCGAATCTTGAATTCCAACAGATAATTTTCTGAGTGCATCAAGAACTCCAGCATCAAGCAAAGACTTATTACAAATTGGCTCTTGATTTATTGACTATGTTGGGAAGGGAATCTTCTTAGAAGCCTTCTTACTCAATTTAGGAACCACTTATTGACAAAACTGTTCATTATGGGATGGTGTATGTGCCTGCTCAGGAGAAATGATCAGGTTAGGCTGATTATCTCCACTCAAATCAGGTGTATGTGTTTGACTTGGTTGTCCGTATGATATGGGGGAGTACGCACCACAACCCTCTTGGACTGAAAAAGAGGTGTTTTTTTGTTCCGGATTGGTATGTTGATGTGTCAATCCACTGGTAGGGATAGATTTTCATTTCTTTCCCTGTGATGCTGCTGAAGCTGTTTTAATATTCTGACAGGCATCCAGAATATGAGCAGAAATTTTATTCTACTTCTTCACCATTGACAGAATATCCTTGGTGACTTCTTCTGCCAGAACGAGGATATAGGTCCATTTCTTTCTTGGATTAGGTGTTTATTCCAGCTCATGTCCTCCTTTTCCTATCAGTGAATTCTGACAGTACTCAAGTGTGGGTGCAGAGAGTTGAGTCTGCCTCCTGTTTGTCGCCGGAGATTTCCGACTGACTTCTCAGAATGCTACCAAAAGAGATTGTTGGTAAGCTTGATCAATACTAGCAGGTGGATGTGCCTACTGATTTCACTCCACCAAATGTGTTTGATGAACTTCCTTCAATACTGGCAGACGGGGATGCTTATAGAATTGATGAGTTTAAGCAGGTGTATGTGCCTGTTTACCAATTGTCAACACATTGGGTTTGTGGGCTTCATCATATGTAGTCAAACGAGCCTACTGACTAGCTAATGATTTATAAACAGGTGTATGTTTTTTTCTATAGTACTCGGCTGAAATTTCATGGCGGGATTGGTGTATTGCTGCCAGTCGAGTCTTCTAGATAGCGGAATTAAAACAGACAGGTGTGTGTGCCCGCTCATTTTTTTCCACCAAGTTAGGTTAGTGGACTTCTTCGTAAATGGCAGAGATAAGAACCTGCTCACCGTTGACCGGTCGTCACTTATGGTGGTTCTTCTTTCCTGCACGGGTTCGAGGAACCTGAGTCGGACGCCTGGAGACGACACCCTCATCCTGTTGAGGGCACACTGCCGCATGAGTCTGGCGGCGATTGTTGATGGGATCCCTCAGGAAGGACTTCTGTCAGTTTTAATTAGGTCCCTTAGTGACTTACTCATTCACCTCTCTAGAATATGGGAGGGACTGGTGATTGAATTCCGGGGATAATGACCCGAAATGGTTGGAGACGGTCATTGGTACCACCTGCTTCTTGATCGCTGGTCGTCACTATCCAGATGACCAGGGTGAATTATTGACTTTGAGGGCTTGTCGAGCTGCCTCTAGAGTCAGAATAGTACCATTTTGATGGTATTACATAACCAATGTATTTGATACCTAGAGTTGAAGACACTGAGTAGTTGATTTCTTCCTCAGATCAGACGATGATCCAACAGGAGTATCAATAGATGCATTCACAG
The DNA here is from genome assembly GCA_963277665.1 of Viscum album. NCBI lineage: Eukaryota > Viridiplantae > Streptophyta > Magnoliopsida > Santalales > Viscaceae > Viscum > Viscum album. Next base: position 2,134,716,508 of record OY728145.1, read on the forward strand.
CAGAAGTATTCACAGGTGTGAACTTAAGATAAACCATTTCTGTAACGCAGAAGATCTTGGAAAAGAGTGCTTGTTTGATATAATATACATAATCAAGATATGTTCGGCCACTACATCTTTTGGATGAGCACATATGTTATTGATTGTTTTTTGGGCCCTCTCATTGAGTTTAAAAAGGGGCCTAACAAATAAAGGAAACATCATTTTAAATTGGGTAAGGATTCACCTCGGGTTCACAGTTTTTTGTTTCCCTATGAAAATGGGGATAACCTCAATTGTTTAAGGTTAAAACATTCCAAGCAGAATCTAACAGGGTTTTTCATAGAACTGGAAATGTCCTATGATTCTATATCCATTTGGACCTACTTTCGAAAGGTATGTTCTCATTAGTTGTGAACTGATAAGGCTTAAGAATTTTCATTGGTCGAGAGGATTGGAGGTCGGACTCATCACTCCTTTTTGAGGGGAATTATTTTCTACACCGAGACTCTCTTTATAGATTTAAGTTATGTTCATTAATCCTTATTAATTTACCAAGTATGAAAAATGATCTTTCTTTTAGATCTCACAATCAATGACTAGTATGTAAGAGATTTAGAGAATCTTTTATAAGTATTCTAGGTTCTTCATCAATAAAGAATCATCTGTATTTTTTTAGAGATTATTAGTCAATGGTATCCTTCGACACATTATATAGAAATATCTTGGTTAATATGATAACCATAATGGTTTTAAAGCCACTCAATGGGGCAGTTGATGTTTTTCGTAATTTCGAAGGACATAGATTATTTCAGAGTTGGGATTGTACCTGTAGATGGGATACCTACGTATCCTTGTTTAGAACAGCAATCAGAACCCACGTAGTTCGAGTAAGGGAGTATGATGTTTATGCATGATTTATGGCTCAAAGAAAGATGTTATAATTACTTTTATGCTCTAAGCTCACGTGAGTCATGCTCGATGTGATAAACAAGAGGTATTGGTAAAACCAGATGATTGTGCCACAAAAGATGCAATAATAAGATATAATGTGGGGCTTATGTATGTATGACTGCCCAGATAGATGAATATTGGGATTTACTTCAGGGAAGAAACCCAGGAACAAGTTCCATAATGGTATATGTGCTTTATGGATATTTGGATACTTAACTTAGGGCTTACTCATGAATAGAATTCCAAATTAAAGGGGACTTATGATTGGGTTTTATTCCTGAGAAGGGAGTCAAAATCAAAATAAATTAAGACTGGTTAAGTGAAATTATGATTGGGGCTTATTCCTGAGAAGGAGGCCCAGGTTAAAGGGACTTGATAACTGAGGCATACTCCTGAAAAGGAGGCCTAGGTTAAATGAATTTTGAATTTGGGGACTTGGGGATTACTCCTAAGGAGGATGCCCATATTTGGGAAATTTTTATTGGGGCTTACTCTTATGAGGATGCCCAGGTTAGGGGACTTGGGGTTTACTCCTAAGGAGGATGCCCAGGTTAAATTGATTTGAAAATTGGGGCTTACTCTTAAGGGGGAGGCCCAGGATAAGGGAATTTAGAATTTAAGATTAGGACGTACTCCAAAGAAGGAGGCCCATGAATAGGGGACTTGGGGATTACTCCTTAGGAGGATTCCCATGTTAAGAGAACTTGGACGGGGGAATACTCCTGAATAGGAGGCCCATGTTAAAGATCCTCTCATCTTAAATGATGAGGTTGAATGAATGAGCTCTCTAACCTTAGTGACATAGAGATATGTAAATCACTAGGTTTTGGGAGATGTTCCACAGAATATCTTTCAGATAAGGAATCCAATCAAGGAAAAATGCCATAAATGGCTTTGAATAGTGTATTGAAGACAAAATCTTGAAAAGTAAAGGTGGATTTGAATAAAAGAGGTGAATAGGCAGTAGGGGAACCCCAAAAGAAATAGGCATGCAAGTCCTGCGTGGTTGCACAGGTCCTGGTCACGCAGGTATACCTGCGCGACACATAGGTACCTGCGTGACAGTCAACCCATAGGATAATACTTGGGCGAGGCTTGGCTCAAGCCCTTAGTGTTATCCCTAGGGGATTCCAAAAGAAAGGTGCACATGTTCTGGTGATGGGATAAGGTGGCACCCAGGTGTGTCTACTTCCCTTAAGGTTTCAAACACCTAGGCATGTAGGTGTTGATGAATTTCAACACTTAGGCCATGTTTCCCCTATTTAGATCTTCCATTCTAGGTAATAAATTATCTTAGAAGTGTTCAGAATACTTCCAGAAGAGACTAGGGAACCGGGAGATCGAATATGTGTTTTTCAATTTTTCCGTCTCCTAAATAGGGGGCCCACAAGGGGTATTTATAGGCCAGGGAAGACCCCAGGAAAAAATCAGATAGGGTTCACAGGTCACCTGCATGCCCAATATGTGGCGCGCAAGTATACTTGCACGACCATGATGAAACTTGCGTGACCCAAGTGTGAAGAAATCCTTGTTCATGCCTTTGTCAATTTTTTGATGTTTCTTTAAAGTATGAATCACTTTGGACTATGTTATTTCTCTTTTTCAGTAGTTAGACTCTATGATGGAAAAGAGCGTCTACAATCACTAACATATGGTTCCACCAACATCATGCATCTCCCTAGAAAATAACTTGATAAAAAGTGGATAAATTTTGGGTTTTACCTATGTCTATCTATACTATAATAAGAGTATATGGAATAGAGATCATACCATGAAACACATATGTAGCCCCTAGTTAAAGATCCTCCAGTGCCTATTGCTTTCAATGGTTGTGACCACTAGATCCTCCACCATATCTACCACCCCATATATCTCATTTCTCTAGTCACTACCTCTTCCTATATTTTTCATCAACCACCTCTCTGACTGCAACATGATGAGTTGGTCAATCTCTCATGAGACTTCCTATACCATCACAAGAAAATCAATGGCTCTACCTTCAAGAAATCATCAACCCCTAATATATTTGATGAAACCTCTTTCTTTGTGACTTCAGTCGTAGGATTTCTATTGGTAGGTTCTTCTAACCCTTATCCTTGGGCAATCCCTACCTCATAATCTCATGATACACCCTTGAGCCTTGTCCATCATTTTTCAGCACCAAAAGATTCATCCACGATTTGTTTTCAAAATATCCATCCACCTAAACAACTGGGGGTTGATCTATATGTTGCTCAGTAGGAGGAAGCTATACTAGATGTCTACTTAGAAGAAAACCTACCCTATGACTGGGACCCTTCATGGAGACCTCATCACTAATTAGGTCAAACTCTCTACCCAACTGTAGAAACCACATTGTATGTTATCGTGAATACATACTTATAAAGGACAAGGCACACCATGATAAATGAGTATATCTGAAGAGATGACTCAAAAGGACTCTGAAATCACAAACCAACCATATATGATACACGTAAAAATGTTTTCCTATAACCAGTTTCTACATAGACCATGATAACAACCAGGTTATCAAAGTAGGGGTGAATATATATGTTGTCTACCATATCAACACTAGAAACCCAATCCTGAGATCCATACTCAAAACACATTAAAACAGTTTACCATGTTTAAAAACCAAACCTAACATATAGAAAAAAGAAACAAAAAATTGTGATACTATACCTAGAAAATGCCAAAAATATTTGGGATGGGTACTTTCCTGATACCATTCAGTCATGACCAGACCCAATAAAGCCTAAGATGCAACAACCCCAAGCCCACCTCCAATAGTCTAGGGGATGAAAACTAGATCTAAGAAGGCATATCACACACATGGGAGGAATTATCCTTAATTTAGTATACACACACACACACACACCTAAATCGAATCCTATAAATTGATGAAATGATAAAAGAAATGAAAATAATAAATGCATATATCTATAATCTCACTACCAGAGTATGAAAAAATGTACTAAAATGAATAAAAATGAGCCAAATACTAGACCAAATAAAACTAAAAAGTAAATTATGACCTTTTCAGAATGAGGGGACTACTATCAAATGAAATTATGATACACACCTGAATCTATTTATCCCAACTAATATTTACGTGATCTAAACCCTCTATGGACTTTAAATAACATCCATTGCATGCATAAGACATGACATGTCTAGTAGAACCCATGCATGGGTGATTATAAAAATACCTAGTAGGAAACCATGTAGTCACTAAGAATAAAGAATTAATAATAATCATATCATCGTAGTATATGTCAATAATATTGTGATACATACAAATAAACATCCAAATATAATCATTAAGACTCATAGTCTCAATGGTCTCAACCAGTGTTAGCCATAGTTTCACTGTGGGGTTTCCAAATAATGTTATTCTAGGAGGAACCGCTCCATGAACTATACTAAAACTGATGAAACTCATCCCAAAATCCACAGTCATCATATCTATCCAAGAAGAAGCACATATAAAAAATGAGGGTGTTAATCTAAGATACAAAATCCATCAGACTAATAATCCATTAGAAAGATCTTATCTTGATAACTAGATAGGGGTTAACACCCATGTCTCATAGGGGGGACCCCAGACCCTTATGAAAACATCCTCTAAGATAAGAGATCAATGCCTATGTAAATATTTGTTATGAAATTCCTAACTACCCCAACTAAGGAAACACAAAAGATATGAGGATCACTCTGGGCCTCTCGGTTGGATACATGGTACAAGCTGTTGAGGTATCTGCTGAAGCAGACAAAGGAAATTCATTACAGAATAATGGAATTCACCCACACTATACTAATCATATAAATATATAGTGGGATTACCGTTAAGAAATGGATCATGATGCCACACTGAACCCTAATAGGAATAGTCCAAAGGAACACACTCAACTAATATTGGTCCAAGGTAGATCACAAAAGATCATGAAAAAGATTATCTGAGAAGAAAGAGGAAACCAACCTGTCATTAAAAGATTAAACGATGTGGTCTTGCACTGTATGTGTTTCATACTCACACAACATGTACTTTTCTATAATACAGAACGTGTCCCTAAGTTATATGATATGTAGGTTTCTAGGATGGCACTTGGCCTGTAGTATACTCATTCCCATTTACATTACTAATTGCATTTCATGTATCCCACCGCACATGACATGTGCATCCATACGATCTCTAGAGTGTGACCTCCCTATACACACCACAATGCTTGTTGGGTTGTACATGAAGTATTGACTAGTCCACACAGTGTGTAAGGCCACCAGTCTTCTTGGAAATTTAATCCATGTACACACTATGTTCGTTATCTATCCGTCACATCATGTGTGATGCATGTCACAAAACATGTGATACTTATCTCTGTACTGAAACCCTAGCACCACATAGAAGAGAATACATGGAATGTATTTATAAGACTACACACTGTATAGTTTGTTTTTTCACAGAATATATAGAACATTCACGAGACTTCACCTGAGTCATCCACACCCACCAGTTACACTCTAAATCATTTCATGTTATGTGTATATGAGGTTGACGAACCACATTTCTTCTTTTTTCCATATTTCATAATAATCCACCACTCATGAAAAACTGCATCAAGCTTCTTCAGTTTCACACACCAAAAGCATGAAGAATAGATCCCGATTCATTATTGGCTCTGATTTCATAGTTTTATACCAAAAATACATCATATAATATTCATCTTTGACCCATGGTAATAATCCATTATAAAAAATATCAAAACATAAACAATACTTCACCAGGTATTCGTCGAATCATAGGCCAAAATAAATGCCTAAGATGAACACTTACAGAATAGGGAGATAAAACCATAAAAAATAAATTTGAGGAATGAAACTCAACCTCTATTTGTTTCTACCTCAATACATTTTCATAGGGAATATGATTGAATAGTTATATTAATAAATAAACAAAGAAACTATTATCCCCAAATCCTGTAAATAACATAAACCCACAAAAATGGTCAATCTGTGAATCAATCTTTTAGCTGATTGAATAATGGTCATAATGGGATATAAAAATTTGTATAGATCCCCAATTTTAACATACTAACTCAATGGTGCAATAATATTTCTTATTAGTCCCATTTGTAATATTTATTCCATTTTTTCACGAAAAATGAACGTGCGTGATATTTAATACATTTAATATATTTTAAAAATTAATTTCTGGCACATCGGGCCTCAGAATCTCACTTTGTCTCATCAGATGGATCCATAAATAATTCTAGAAATATTCCAAAGTATTACATGGAAAAAAGGACATTACAGTTTATAAAATGGTTTCATTATATGTTGATTTATGATTAATAAATGAGGATTTAAAAAACACCCTGGAGCTTAGAAGTGAGTTTTATCCATTATTCATATGGTAAATGAGATTTAAACTAAGATTCTTTCATTGGATATCTATTAATATATGGAAAACAATTACTTACATACAATAATAATTGATGAGTACTAGTCCTCCAGTGATAGGAAAAGATAGTGAATTTTTTTTGATGATGCTGGATATAGTATAATGATATTTTATAAGTTCATAGTGAAAAAATAAAATTAAAATTTACTTCATTCACTGATATTGATAAGATTTAAAGATGACCAGTGTTTTGTGGAGTTCAGTGATATCTGGATACTATATCTTCATTTGAGGCTATGAAGATAGCCATGGTTAGAAGTATAATAAAATTTGGTTGTTATTTTGTCTAAGTTACATTCCATGTATCATCATAGAATGAATACTAATGTTACAAAAAGAAGATACATAGATAATTTTTTAATAATTTTATAAGTTGGATGAGGTAATGAATGATCGGTTGAAATAAATTAATGATTATTTATCTACTATATAATATTTTAAAATATTACTATATTGAATATGTAAAAATATAATTGAGTTTATGGAAGTTGTTTTGAACATATTCAAAAGTAATTTGAGATGTTTTAAGATGTTTGGAGAAGGATGGTGAAATTATGGGTTGTAGGTTGTTGGATATCAGATAAAGTACTAAATATGTCATATTTATTTTGAAAATACTCTATGTAGATAATATTTACTCTAATTTTAAATGGGATGTGTAAGGGATCATAGAGAATACATAAGGTCACATAAAAGTTATATTTAGAATTTATAAATTTATTCAAACTAAAATGAATACTTAAGGGTTATCTCGTAAATGCATAAAGTTAAAAAACTCAAAATGTTATGGTTTCACTTTGAAAAAGGAAATACCTAAGGGTTTCCATTTAGAATATTCAATACATAATTTTTTCCCAGACCTTAAAGATTGATATTTCTGAAAAATATTGAGATGTACCTTGATATGTAAGTGTGAATCCCATTAAAATGTTATACATAAATGTATATGAGAGGTTCAACATGACATATAAAGGTGATTTGTAATATTTAGTCCCTAAATGAAAATTTTAATTGTAATGGGGCTATAATGGTAATATGTAATGTTTTTTAGAGTATACCTCACATTAAAATATGTAGATTTAAGATTTAATTTGAGTTTTTGATGTTAGAGTATGTTTTGATAAGCTTAAAATTGTAAATATCCTAATGTTGTTTGAGATTAAATAGTTATTCAAGATGATAATGATAGAGAATTAAATTATTACTGATTATAAGAACTTAAAATGATTATTTTTTTATTTCATGAAGAATATATGAAATATTTTATGTTGATAAAAAATGATTATTTCTCATTAATATTAACACTAAATTTTAAAATGGATATCATGTGTCATTTTAGAAAGTAATTTTAATATTATTAGAGGCCTAACCACATGATAATTTGGAAATTTATTATTGTTCTTGGTTCGTAGGATCAAATCCATGTGGTTTTATCATGGAATCAAAAAATTATAGAGCCATTATATTCATGATGCAATTTCAATTTCCATATTTTAATTATTGGAATATTTTATGGTCTGGTTACAAGAATATATTTTTTATAAGAGAAGAATAATTATAAGAAGATAAACTAATGTTGTGAATATCTCAAAGACACTGTGTGTGAGTGAAAAGAGATAGATACAATGTTTTTTTTTAGGAGAACATATTTTATGTTGAAGAAGAATAATAATATTAAAAGGGATAAACTAGTGTGATTATCATGATATGATTACCCTATATGATGAATAGGAATAACAATGAGAATAATAATTTATTATATATATTTAAATGACTAGTGAAAAAGAGAGGAAATCATTTGAGATTGATGAAATTGAGAAATACTGAGATTGTCATGTTAAGATTATTGTATAGAAGAGGCAGTTTCTTCTAATTACAATATATCAAGGAAATAGATAAAATTCCAACATTATAGGAGATACATGATCCTAGACTATTGATAACAGTTCATTAGGATCCAACCACATAGGGTATTTGTTGAGGAATACTAAGTTAGTTTTGATTTCTAAAAAAAATACAGTTGTCTCTTGCTTGCAACCTATTTTTTTTGAGATAACTGGTTTAAAGAGATACCATTTCCTCTACTTCATCTTGATAATAAAATTGACACTATATGTTAGTGGGATAGAAACCACCATAAACTAGGCACATATTCATCCACATTAGAGGTGAACCTTATTATCAAATATTTATGAACCTAATTTTTTAATTTCCTACTCATCATCACATGCCATGAAAACTAATTAATGAAAAATATGAGTGATATGCCCATTCACCAAATAATAGTAGAGGTAAGAGGAGGGAAAATGTTTTTATTAGAGAAAATTAAACCAGACCGATTGAACCTTTATTATCATGAAACAATGATCCTAGTGGAATAAAAATTGTTATTAGAGCTAGGTTCCCCCATTATTTTAATTCTCAAAAAATTATAAAATTGAATCCTTTAATTTTTTTAGTTTCACATTCAAAACAAATATGAAGTGTAGTGTTGGAGAAGATATATCTATTATTATCAGGACTATATCTCCTATAATTATCAATGTTATAGAAATATTAATGAGGTGATAATGAAGAAAAAGGAACCCTTATTATGAAATAAGTAAGAAAATAAAATTTATAAATTCTATAATTATAGTGATATAAAATGTAGCATGGATATTATAGAATTGTTGGAAAATACACCTGTAAGAAGATGGAAAAAATCTCATAATATTTAATGATTTTATATTGAGATGAGGTAAATTTATCCTCCTTCCATGTTCATCTTTCCAAAGAAATGGTATAAGTAGATAAGATCAAATTTCAAAAGTAATTTTGGATAAATTATATGATTATTCTTTATCTTACTTCTATGAAACCCTATAGATATTACCCAAAGATGTAGTTGAATTTAAATTTGGTTGTTTTAATGATTCCAAAGAGGAGATCCTCCAACTTGAGGAAGAATCATAAATGAAGAAATAGTCATTCAAAAAAATTGAATAAAAAATCCTATCATGTAATTAGAGGGAAAAATTATAATAAATTTAGAGCTTGATGAAATGTTCCCTAGATTTGAGTAAGATTTATATAATGAAATTCAAGAGAAATAGAAAACTATAAAAGGAATTGGAGAAATTAATAAGTTGAATGGATATTATTAGATGAATGGTGAATTTATTTTAAAGGACTATGTAAAAAGTGATATCACTTGAGTATTAACAAATATCCTCAATATGAAGTGTATATAAAGGGATGTTAAACTGGAAAATATGATAGTGACAAATGTTTGGTATTAAAAAGAATATGATTGATGTAATTATTACATTTAGTATTATAATGACTCTATATATCTTGTTAAATAATTTCATGAGATAATTTAATGATAAATCTCATGTATTCATGAAAAGGTACCTTTTGTCCTATAAAATATCATTTTTTTCAAAATAAGTTTTCATGTATATTTCAAGCTTTAAATAAAAATATTGAAAAATATGGATGAGGAAAATTTATGTGAAACCAATTACAATACCTATGTTTATTTGATTTATTTTCAAAAAAAAATTCCCCCAAAAATAATCCCAACTAGAGGATCACATATCACAAAAATAAAATGGAATAAAATTTGGAAAGAATGATATTTAAGAGAGAATAATAATATTATTTTGGCACATTTCGACACTACGAAATATTTAGGCATAAGTAACATGACCTTTGGAATAACATACCAAACATTAGAGGAAAATAAATTGATATATTTGGTGGAAATACGGTTATGTTTATGAAAAGTTAAAAATAGAAAGATAATGATTTTTTTATCATTAATTAATTTTTTAATCTAGAAAATTTATTTTTTATTTTTTATTCACAAGGTTATTATGATAATTCATGTTTATGAAAACCAACCATTAATATTCCTAAATCAGTTAAAGGTAGAATACCAAAAAATAAGAAATCAAAATAATAATATATTTGAGTTACCATTAAGTTTGAAAAAAAGAGAAATGTTGATTTAAATATAACACCCCGAGATTTTATGAAAATTTTTCTTTTTAAATTTTATTGATGTCTTGTGTTGTATGCTACAAAAAAGGAGTATTTCACAACACACAACCCTAACTTGGCTATATTACACGCAATCGTGTCCTTCTTCGATAGCGTGTGTTGTACGCAATACTGAGTTTCACTAAACAACGATATGCTATTAACATATTATTAAAACTAGCCGTTATGAATATTAATAACCACTTTTTGAATTTTTTTTAAATTTAATCATTCAAAATGGACTTCATTTTTGGATTCTGAATATCGAAATTAGCTTAGGGTGAAATTTTGGTACTTTTCGGATAACTTTCTTATTCTGATGAATAGTGAAAATTATTAAATTTTAATTAAAAACAACTTTTTTAATAGAAATAATTAATAGTGACAAATTATTAATTTGAGTGGTTTTAAAGTATATTTAGAATATATTTTTACAATTTAATACAATTTTTTTCATTGGATGTAATTTCACATTTAAACCAGACATAAACACGTGTCAATCTTTTGATAGTTATTATCTCTTAAAAACACGCTATTTGTCTTGACGATGGGAATTAATTTTTAAATTAATTGATGTAACTAATATGTTTTGAATTTGGTAAAGTAAACATCATTTTTGAATTCATAATATCAAATATATCATAGGCCTAATTTATGGTATTTTTCTGGAAACTTTCATTTTTTGATGAATAGTGAAACCACTAAGTGGTAGTTAAAAAACTAAATTTTTCATAAAACATAATTTTACCACTTCTGGGAGTGGAATTAGGAAAATCCGAGAGACATGGTTGATGTCAGTAAGTAAAATTTGGTTCAATGAGATGAAAATAATTTTTGGTGCATAGTAACTTTTTACTTTTTTTTAACCACGGTTAAAAGTAAATTGGGTAATTAAGGGTAAAAATGATATTATTATTATCCTAAAACATTTCCTAATTCTATTGGATAATTTTAATTCGACCAAAAACAACCTTATGAATAAAATATGACCATTTAGGCCCACTTGGATTAGATTAGGACATTTATTATTAATTTATTTAAAGAAGGGTTAAAATAGTTAAAATCAAAGTTTAATAAGTAAATCATCTTTAATATAGGTTTATACTTAAGATTAATTAGACTATAAATATTCATTAGAAATATAAAAATATTTCCTACATAATGGTATTTTGTTTGTAATTTTTAGACATTAAAAAAGTTAATTTATTTATGACCCAGAGATTATGTATTAATTATCTTATTAATGAAATATTGACATAATTGATGTTATAAACACCCAAATAAATGTAATTTGAGACTTTTTATGAATTAAACTAATTTTCTACGTTAATATGACATGTTATTGTTAATTGAATTAACTTTTTTAGAACTAATCATTCTGTTATTATTTTCACAAAAATCAATTACTAAATAGTGTCAAAATTGACATAAAATAATTTTTAAAACAAATATTATATTATTAATTGTTATTTTATTCTTAAAAATATAAGGTTCGGCCAAATGACTGAGATAAGGTTATATATATTAATAATAAACAACTTGGGGTGATTTTTTCTCCTTATAGTATGTTTATTAACCTTATAGTGTAAGAACACAAAAAGAAACGGTAAAAGTAAAATTATCTAACTTAAGGTTAAATATAAATGATAAGGTTAAAATAGGAACACAAAATTATATAAATTATATTGGATGAGATGATTTCGATCCAGACCCACCTTATCTTAGAAATAAATCAATTTGGAGCTATTTAAAACCGAATTTGGCTTTGTAATAAAATAATATTTTTAGTTTTTCCAATGGAGCCCCTCTCCTCCCTTATAAAAGGGAACCTCCTCCCTCTCTTCCTCAAACCACATTGAGCCTTCATGATCGGCCAAACCCTGACAATTTCTCCTCTACACTTCCCTAGAAACATCCTAGAGCTCCTGTTATTCTTCAAAGACCAATTTTAGTGCCCTAAAAGGAGGTCTCAAAGAGGCGCTTCAAAAAAGAGGTAATGTCGTTACCGATTCTTTCAACTTTATTTTTTCTTCCACTTCTTCTTCTTTAGTTGTTTCATTATGAAGTAATAACATCAGTATCAATAATATACTTATATTTTATTATAATTATGAAACAATCCTATTTCACCATTTATCCATCCTACAGAAAACGAAATCACAGCGCGTGCGTACGTACGGAATACCGTCTCCACGCCGTGGTGTAATCTATTTTCCACCACCACCTTACATGGATGGGTATAATGGTGTAAATAATTACTATATATGATTATTGTAAAGTTATATTTATTCTTAAATATTAAACATACACTTAAATACAATTACACGATCATGGGAATGATATCATCGCTTGTGCGTACGTACGGACTATAGTCTCCACGACGCGATGAGATTCATTCTCAATGATTTACCATTCATGAATGATTATAAAGTATATATATAAAAAGTAATCATGAAATATATGACATAATAATGATACTGGATTTATGTATAGATATATGTATGTAATCTACTTAATTCCATTCAATTCAATAAGGAAACGAAAACAGCGTTCATGCGTACGTACGGCCTACCGTCTCCATGAACGGTGTATTTCATTCCTTTTATCGATATATAATATATATCTATATGATGAATATATATTATATATAAATCATTTTTTACATTCTGGATTATGTAAATCTGGATATAAGTAATAATATCAAGAACGAAAAGTCGAAACACATACGATAAATGAAATGATTTTACCCAAAACGCTGCTTTAACATGGAATTTACAAAAGAATGGGTAATATAATGTCATAAGTGAAACATATATGATATCATAACAATGAATATGATTCTTTAATAAGTCAATTAAATTATTTAAATCATTATACTAGAGTTTCATATACATACGAAGCATATCAGACCTAAGGTAAGGGATAATTTTGCAAATCTCATTTTTATCCGAGATTGCTTATTCGTAAGAATTTACTGGGGTTATTGGTATCATCCATGTCCATGTTTTATAAAAGTGTATTCATGTATGATTAAAGTCCTTTTTACCCATTTTTGACTATTACTACATGGTATGTATGGAATCTTTCTTTTAGGAGGTACTTTTTGACTTTTCCGTCCAAAGTACGGGAAGAATGTTTTTTTAACGTATACGGCATGAAAGGATTTTTACGGTTTTATAAAGCCTTATTTTCAGGAAGCTTCCTCTAAAATATTTCATCACTATTTTCAAGAAAAATCCTTTTCTTTTAAAAATGCATGACATTTTGTGAAAAGAAAATGATTTTAAAGAAGAAAGGATATTTTCCTCAAGAATTTGTTTCAATTGTTTTTCCAAAACTATTTTCCATATAAGATGACATTATTTCATATGTGTATGTTTCAAGTAATATGTCTCTAGGATTTAAATGGTTTCAATTTTCTTATGATGAAATGATATCAAAATTTTATGGATTATGTTATGATGGCATGATGTTTAAGAATCCCATTTTATTACATGGGTTATGTTATGATGTATGATTTTGTGGCACATGAAAGAATGATTTCATTATGAGATGGGTGGGACCTATATCTCCCTCCAATGCATTGGGTTAATATTTATATCTCATTGGATAGACATGGATAGAATTGTAATTTAATCTGGTTCAGTGTTACAGGACTGAAATTAGGAGTGAACTCGATTCAGAAAGGGACTTTGTCCACTAAGATGGTCTTGGAAGCAATGCCTTGGCTACTATGGAAATCATGACATGTGCCGAATGGTTTCCAAAATTCCATGTTTTATTCCCATTATATATTATCATGATTGATTTTCCATTATGATATATGCCTTACGTACTTCCACGATTTATGTCTTTGCTCAAGGTTTTAATGTTTAGATTTCATGTTCAAGTTTTTTCTTTCAAATGGTTATGGATTGTTTTATGTTATCTATGTTTTCCCTTAATGAGCATTTGAGATCCCCCTTTTTATGTTTTATGTTCCCCAGGAAATAAAGAAAGGTTTTAGGTAAGGAAACGAAAATGGGAAGATCATTATGGGAGATGTTGAAGATCTTTCAACATGATTAGATGTTTATATTCCAAGTTTCCAAAGACATTAAACTATTAAAATCCTTGTGTGTCTATTTTTGTAATATAATAATTATTCCGCAAAAGTAATGTAATGTCCATGTACGAAAAGCTTAGGGTCTCTACAGATGGTATTAGAGGAAAGGTTTAGTCAACCTTTGGAAACTAGGATGCGAGAATTTTAGTGAGATCCCTATAGATATTTCTATGGTATGTATAGGGATGTCCCTAAGGTTAAGTATAAGTATAGGTTATAGTATTATAATTACGGTAAACTAAGATGTTAGATATTGAAGGTACTCCCCCTTTATTATTTTTTTCCCTAGCGTGATTTTTGCCTCTCAAACTATTCTTTTTGGGTTTTAGACGATGGTTGGAACCCGAAGGAATCGTGTTGATCAATGTAATGGGAAATGCAATGATTGTCCTCATGAACAAACAAATGTTATGGAAGATGGAGTGAAAAATCTTATTTCTATACTTACACAAGCTATGAATCATTCTGGACTTCAAAATGAGCAGAGAATGGAACAATATTCTATTGAGTCTTTCATGAGGCAACGTCCACCTTCTTTCAGTGGGTTTTCTGATCCACTTGTTGCTGAACAATGGATCAGTACCACTGAAAAGTTATTTTCAGTTCTTCAATGTTCTGAACATGATAAAGTCATCTTAGCAGTATATCGTTTAGAAGGTGAAGCTGATCAATGGTGGAATATTATCAAGAATACGAGTCCAAGAGATGAAATTGAGTCCATGGAATGGGATGAGTTCAAGAACTTATTTTTCGATAAGTACTTCCCTCATATTGTTCAAACAAAGATGGAGAAGGAGTTTCTTGAACTAAAGTAAAAGGATGATGAATCTGTTGGTATATACAAAGCGAATTTTACAAGGCTTGCAAGGTATGCATTTGGCTTTATCATCCAACCTGATAGTAAAGTTGATCGATTCTTCAGTGGCATAAAACCAAATCTTCAAAGGGCATTGGCTATAAGAGACTTCAATAGCTATGAAGAAATTGTGCATTGTGATATTAAGGTAGAAATGAATGTTGGTGTTACATATCCATCTCATGGTTTTGACAAGAAACAAAAGATGGAGTTTAAGGAGAAATCTCAGAATAATGGTGAAAAGAAGATGAATGTTTCCTTATTCTTAAAGTGTGGAAAGAAACAGGGTGGAGATTGTCTTAAAGGGACTAGAAAATGTTTTAAGTGTGGAAAAGAAGGTCATCGAGCAGCAGAGTGTCGAATTAATGGAAAAAGGGTTTCCAATGGTGTGAATAAAGAAAAGACTACAGAAAATGCACCAACAACACTTCAATGCTTCAAGTGCAATGAAATGGGGAATTATGCTAATCAATGCCCTAATCCAAGGGTTAATGATGATCGACATGAGCAACCACTTATGGAAAAAGACAAATGGAAGTCACATGCAATCACTATTGGCGATGTTGAATATGACAACGATGTGGTGGAATGATTAAGTGTTTATGTAATGGGATTCTAAAATAATGTTGTATATAGTATCGTGGAATATTGGAATATTTATGTATTGATCTATTGTGGTTTTCAATAATTTTATGGTACCGGTAACCATGGAAAGTGATTGAGATATTTTTGGTAAGTAGATGATATGCGCATAATGGAGGGATAAGAAGATAATGAGATGTTTGATTTTATTCATGAGCTCATGATTGATATAAGGACTAAGTGATATCATGGTTTGAGTATAATGAATTTTGAGGATTTTGGTTTGTGGAAAGTGTTAACTTTTAACTGCATTCTTGTTTTCACTAAGGTTCAATGAGTATTCATTCTTCAAAATAATACATTATTAAGATATTCACATGTTTGTAATTTGACCAACAAGATATATGTTATGATATATGGGGGATAAATGATGGAATGCACGTGATTATTATGTGACATTTCAAGTAATCATTTTCTTTGTACTATGAGCTTGGACCGAAGTATTTTAGATAAGCCTAAAGATTGGAATGGATTATGTTGGACATAAGTTAGTATTGTTTAAGTATAGAAATTTTTTTCGATATTATTGATGGGATGTTATAGTAATATAGCTTTAGAAAAAGGAAAACCTGCAGGACGGGTGACAACCCATCACGTCAGACAAGGCTGTGGGAATCGAACCCACAACCGAAGTGCGAATGACCTTTTATCACCTACCACTGGCCTACAGGAAGTCCCTAGTTAGTAGAAACTATTTTTATTCTATTAGGCGGTATGACATATGAAGTATAAGTTCATTTTTGGAAACATATATGATTAATCTAACCATGTGATGAACTTATAACTTTTGCAAACCTTTTGTTTGAAACAGATGGAATGACCCATCATTCTATCACATGATCTGCTAACACATCACGAATAACAAATTCAACTTCATTTCTTTAAGGGATGAAGTGGAAATTATTCAATTCACAAACAACAGTGATATTGTACCAAAATCATGTAAGTATTTCTTTTAATTCATCAACATTAGGAAAATGATCTTGAAAACCAAAAATGTTGTCCTAGTTCCCTTATATCTGATAAATCAGATGGTACCTAAGATCATCACAAATCTATGGCTTTGTGATTGTTGGCTTTTTCATAGCCAAGTTCTCTACCACTCTCCATCATAACATGATGTTTAGGTTTCTCTTCCATATCCATATTTTCACCTATGTTCTCCTATGTGGAAACCCAGTGATTAATTAACCGTTATGTTTCATACATTAGTTTATAAAGATTGGTTTTGGTATTCCTTTTTACGATGTGGGTTTCTATTAATGAAACTTTCGAGTAGTAAACCATTTATAACCCCGATGAATTTCGAGGGCGAAATTTATTTTAAGGGGGGTAGAATGTAACACCCCGAGATTTTATGAAAATTATTCTTTTTAAATTTTATTGATGTCTTGTGTTGTACGCTACAACAAAGGAGTATTGCACAACACACAACCCTAACTTGGCAGCATTACACGCAATCACGACCTTCCTCAATAGCATGTGTTGTACGTAATACCGATTTTCACTAAACAACGATATGCTATTAAAATATTATTAAAACTAGCCGTTGTGAATAGTAATAACCACTTTTTGAATTTTTTTTAAATTTCATATTTTAAAATGGACTTCAATTTTGGATTCTGAATATTGAAATTAGCTTAGGGTGAAATTTTGGTACTTTTCGGATAACTTTCATATTCTGATGAATAGTGCAAATTATTAAGATTTAATTAAAAACAACATTTTTAATCGAAATAATTAATAGTGATAAATTATTAATTTGAGTGGTTTTAAAGTATATTTAGAATAAATTTTTACAATTTAATACAATGTTGTTCATTGGATGTAATTTCACATTTAATCTAGACATAAACAAGTGTCAATCTTTTGATAGTTATTATCTCTTAAAAACACGCTATTTGTCTTGACGACGGGAATTAATTTTTAAATTAGTTAATGTAACTGATATGTTTTGAATTTGGTAAAATAAAAATCATTTTTGAATTCATAATATCAAATATATATTAGGCCTAATTTTTGGTATTTTTCTGGAAACATTCTTTTTTTGATGAATAGTGAAACCACTAACTAGTAGTTAAAAAACTGAATTTTTCATAAAACTTAATTTTACTGCTTCTGTGAGTGGAATTTCAAAAATCCGAGAGACATGGTTGATGTCAGTAAGTAAAATGTGGTTCAATGAGATGAAAATAATTTTTGTTGAATAGTAACTTTTTACTTTTTTACCACAGTTAAAAGTAAATAGGGTAATTAAGGGTAAAAATGATATTATTATTACACTAAAACATGTTCTAATTCTATTGGATAAGTGTAATTCGACCAAAAAAACCTTAGGAATAAAATATGACCATTTAGGCCCACATGGATTGGATTAGGACATTTATTATTAATTTATTTAAAGAAGGGTTAAAATAGTTAAAATCAAAGTTTTATAAGTAAATAATTTTTAATATAGGGTAATATATAAGATAAATTCGTCTATAATAATTCATTATAAAGATAAAAAGATTTCCTACATAATGGTATTTTATTTTTAATTTTTAGACGTTAAAAAAGTTATTCTATTTATGACACAAAGATTATGCAGTAATTATCTTATTAATGAAATATTGACATAATTGATGTTATAAATACCCAAATAAATGTAATTTGAGACTTTTTATGAATTCCACTAATTTTATAGGTTAATATGACATGTTATTATTAATTTAATTAACTTTTTTCGAACTAATAATTCTGTTATGATTTTCACAAAAATCAATTACTAAATAGTGTCAAAATTCACATAAAATACTTTTTAAAACAAATATTATATTATTAATTGTTATTTTATTCATAAAAATATAATGTTCGACCAAATCACTTAGATAAGGTTATATATATTAATAATAAACAATTTGGGGTTCTTTAGGCTTCTTATAGTAAGTTTAGTAACCTTATAGTGTAAGAACACAAAAAGACACGGTAAAAGTAAAATTATCTAACATAAAGTTAAATATAGATGATAAGGTTAAAAAAGGAACCTAAACTTGTCTAAATTCTATTGGATGAGAGGATTTCGACCCATCCCTACCTTAGCTTAGAAATAAATCAATTTGGAGATATTTAAAACCGAATTTTGCTTTATAATAAAATAATATTTTTAGTTTTTCCAAAGGAGCCCCTCTCCTCCCTTATAAAAGGGAACCTCCTCTCTCTCTTCCTCACACAACTTTGAGCCTTCAAGCTCGGCCAACCCCTGCCAATTTCTCCTCTCCACTTCCCTAGAAACATCCTAGAGGTCCTGGTATTCTTCAAAGACCAATTTTAGTGCCCTAAAAGTAATAACATCAGTATCAATCATATACTGATAGTATTTCACCATTTATCCATCCTACGGAAAACGAAATCATTGTGCATGCGTACGTACAGAATACCATCTCTATGCCGTGGTGAAATCTATTTTCAACCAAAACCTTACTTGGATGGGTATAATGGTGTAAATAATGACTATATATTATTATTGTAAAGTTATATTGATTCTTAAATATCAAACATACACTTAAATACAATTCCACGATCATGGGAATGATATCATCGCTCGTGTGTACGTACGGACTACCGTCTCCACGACATGATAAGATTCATTCTCAATGATTTACCATTCATGAATGATTATAAAGTATATATATAGTAGCTAATCATGAAATACATGACTTAATAATGATACTGGATTTATGTATATATATATGTATGTCATCTACTTAATTCCATTCAATTCAATAAGGAAACGAAAACAGCGTTCATGCGTACGTACAGCCTACCGTCTACATGAACGGTGTATTTCATTCCTCTTATAAATATATAATATATATCTATATGATGAATATACATTATATATAAATCATGTTTTACATTCTGGAATTATGTAAATCAGGATATAAGTAATAATATCAAGAACAAAAAGTCGAAACACATACAATAAATGAAATGATTTTACACAAAACGCTGCTTTAACATGGAATTTACAAAAGAACGGGTAATATAAAGTCATAAGTGAAACATATATGATATCATAACAATGACTATGATTGTTTAATAAGTTAATGAAATTATTTAAATCATTATACAGGAGGTTCGGATACGTACGAAGCATATCGTACCTAAGGTAAGGGATAATTTTGCAAATCTCATTTTTATCCGAGATTGCTTATTCGTAAGAATTTACTGTGGTTATTGCTATCATCCATTTCCATGTTTTATAAAAGTGTATTCATGTATTTTTAAATCCCTTTTTACCCATTTTTGACTTTTACTACATGGTATGTATGGAATCTTTCTTTTACGACGTACTTTTTGACTTTTCCTTCCAAAGTACGAGAAGAATGTTTTTTTAACGTATACGGCATGAAAGGATTTATACGGTTTTATAAAGCCTTATTTTTATGAAGCTTCCTCCAAAATATTTCATGAATATTTTCATGAAAAATCCTTTTCTTTTAAAAATGCATGACATTTTGTGAAAAGAAAATGATTTTAAAGAAGAAAGGATATTTTCCTCTAGAATTCATTTCAAGTGTTTTTCCAAAACTATTTTCCATCTAAGATGACATTATTTCATATGTTTATGTTTCAAGTAATATGTCTCTATGATTTAAATGGTTTCAATTTTCTTTTGATGAAATGATATCAAACTTTTATGGATTATGTTATAATGGCATGATGTTTAAGAATCAAATTTTATTTCATGGGTTATGCTATGATGTATGATTTTGTGGAACATGAAAGAATGATTTCATTATGAGATGGGTGGTACCTATATATCCCTACAATGCATTGGGTAAAGATTTATATCTCATGAGATATACATGGATGGAATGCTAAGTTAATCCGGTTCAGTGTTAGAGGGCTGAAACGAGGAGTGAACTCGATTCAGAAAGGGACTTTGTCCCCTAAGATGGTCTTGGAAGAAATTCCTTGGATACTATGGAAATCATGACATGTGCTGAATGGTTTCCAAAATTCCATGTTTTATTCCCATTATATTTTATCATGATTGATGTTCCATTATGATATATGCCTTACTTAATTCCACTATTTATGTCTTTGCTCAAGGTTTTAATGTTTAGATTTCATGTTCATGTTTTTGATTTCAAATGTTTATGGATTGTTTTATGTTATCTATTTTTTCCCTTACTGAGCATTTGAGCTCACCCTATTTATGTGTTATTTTCCCCAGGAAATAAAGAAAGGTTTTAGGTAAGGAAAAGAAAAAGGGAAGATCGTTATGGGAGATGTTGAAGATCTTTCAACATGATTAGATGTTTATATTCTGAGTTTCCAAAGACACTAAACTATTACGATCCTTGTGTGTCTGTTTTTGTAATGTACTACGTATTCCGGAAAAGTAATGTAATGTCCATGTACGTCAAGCTTAGGGTCTCTACATTAAATATACCCTAAAAGATCAAGAATAATGCTACAATAAAAAGGATTTTTTTCCTATTATGATAAAATAGGAAACACCATGTAATTTTGAAAATAATACTTTAGTTTCGATGTTTCTGAATGAATCACAAAGAAACAATGTTGAAAATCAATTCATGTAGAAAATAAAAGGATTGATTTGGAGAAAATAATTTTCGGGAAATCATATGGAAGGGCCTTGAAATAAAATCACTATATCGAAGAACTCATGATTATTTGAACATTATAATTGGAAATATAAAATAATATTTTGGAATATGTATAATCAATATAAATAAAAGATTTATTTTCATTATCGGGTTTCAAAAAGTATTAAAAAAATATTTTATGAGGAAATTTATGGAAAGTGCAAGCATGTTGGAAATATATCAAAGGATTTTTAATCATGATTGCATCTCTAGTTGTGTTTTAAATGAAGATGATTCTACCTCCATGAGATGCAAGTGGATTCAGGGATGATGTGAAAATGAAAATTCCATACAAGGAGATTCTGGAAAGAATTAATGAAATCAAGTTTCCCAAAAATTACACTTGGGAAATTGATGGAGAAATCATAAAGAGTTCTCCTAAACAAGGTTCTAAAAATAATGGGGTATCTTGGTTGATAATTGAAACTCAGCCTCATTTATATAACTAATAAAAAAGGATTTCCAACTTATTCTCATACAGTGTTTCAATTTGATCTATATAGGGAATTAAAGGTGATTAATGAATTTGGGGGATAACTAAAAGAATGAGCAAGATGGAATTTATATTCTAATCTTTATAGAAGTTTGCATACTGTCTAGATCTAAAATTTTCTATCATGATTAATTTATTATGAAGGGAACAACCTCGATGAAGTGAAGATGAAATTTATCCCTTGAGGGGGATAAGGACAAGGAAGGATTTACGAACCATTTAACTTGAGAAAACATAGTTGTATAGAAACATTTCTCCATAAGTTTCATTTAAATGTTATATTATATCATTTAGTTTTTGAATGAATAAATTCTTTTGTTTAATGAGAGATGTTTAATCTATCCATGACATTAGTCACTGAATAATTAAATGGAATGTATGTGGAACTAAAACTGTAATAAATTTTAGATTCTTTTAATCTATTTTTCAAATCAGTGTAGTAATTCCATTTGAACATTTCATGATAATATATTAAAAAATTTGTATCATTATAAAAAATAAATTTGAACATCCTCTAAAAAAATAGTTTTGGATTTGTATCATATTTAGTTTTTATTATGAGTAACATTTTTGTCAAAATTAGTCCCTATTTTTTTACATCAATCATTTTTCACATAGAATTAATATGGAATAATTGATGACACATTACTTTAAGTGAAAGGATAAAACCCCCAATCAAGATTTGGTGTATTTATTATCAATAAGGCATATAGAGGTGAAAACAAAAAGGATATATTGAAATATAATTTGTATATCGGTATTGGATACAAATATAAAGGTGAATATTGTTAAAACCACATGGTGTTGAGTTGTATTTGTTGTCAATAAGCATGAATTAAATAAACAGTATATCAATATGTGTTGAAGAAAAACATTTTAAAAGGATATTAGAGTAACCAAGTATGTTTATGAGATGATTGAGTGATTTACCCTAGAAAGGTGTCATTATATATTGAGTTTCAAGAAATTAATAAGGATTGGAGGAACACCATAAATCATAGAAGGGATTTTTTTCTACTCTTTATATATAAAATAGAATAAATTTGATATTATACCATTACTGACTTGGTTAAATATCCATTCACCTATGTAAAATTATTTTAGTTTCTTCCAATACAGTTTTGAGATTAATTATTGACCAAATATTGGTAAAGATGATTAAATATTTAATGGATTACACTACTTATAGTGTTAATATATTCAACATGATAATAGTTTAGAGTTAATATGGAATGTTGTTACATTCAATAAAATTAATCGTACTATATGATGAGTAATTTTCCATAGAGTATGGTGATGGATGGATATTATATATCTCTATGGTGAAGATGAGAATATGTTGTGGTTGGAAGGAAAATAAATAATAACTGATATTATTGGGAAGCACCATCCTATGAATTATCATATGGCGTAGATTGATGAGAGAAGAATAAGATACAAGGGTGAGGTAGTGGAAGACCCATTGAAAAACCATAAGTTATATTTATATGTTTAATATGACTTGGAATGATTGTTAGGTTAATGATTTGTAATTATTCCATTATTTATTGAAGTTGATTTGAAGATATTACTAAGTAATATGAAGAGTTCTAAGATGTTTAGTGAAGGTTGGTCAAATACATTGTTTTATGTGATCAGAGATCAGTAATATTACTCAATAGACATTAGTGAATATGAAAATAATTTGGGTATGTAAAAGTTAATATTATTTTCAAAGGGATGCATAAGGGTTTATAGGACATACATATGGGCAATAAGATGGAATATTGAGAATTTGGAAAATTATTGAATCTACTCTAAAAATGTAAGGGTTCTCTAGTACTTGTTTAAAGGTAAAAAACTCAATCCTTAAGGGTTAAACTATAATAAAGGAAATATATAAGGGTTGTATTAAAATAAAAGAAATATATAAGGGTTTCCCAGACCATAAATATTTAGAATTTAGAAAACCTGTGAGATAAACTATGATATTTAAGTGTGAATTCCATAGTAATGGATATATATAAGTGTATATAAGAGATCAAAAATTATAGACAATGGTTATATGTAAGATTAAATTAATTTTATAAAATTATATGGCCTAAAATGGTGATAAATAATGTTTTACCAAGTATATGTAAGATAAAAATTGGTATATATATGATTTACTCTAAGGATTTAACTGAGATAATGAAATAAAAGACTTCAAATGTTAAATATCATAATGTTTTTATAGATTCAACTTTGATTCAATCAATTAATGGGGTGTACATTAATATTGAGTGATGAGAAGGTCTTCATATGAAAATTTTGGGATTTCAAGTTAAATATTCGATATCATTTATAAAAATTAATGTTGGAGGATTTATAATAAATATTTTTAACCAGTTTTAATATGAATTACATCAATATTTATGGAAATGAAGTTTAGGGATGTCAGTGAAATACCTTTTTGAGGAGTTGAATTTTTTTTGATTGAGATTTATTAGAGAAAATACATGTGGTTTAGTCATGTGATTGAATAATTAGAGAACTATAATTGATAAATGTTAATTATAATATCTGTAATATAATTATGGGAAATTATGATTTTTTGGAGATGAGAATATATTATTAATAATATAAGAAGATAAATTAGAAGATAAATTTATTCTACGGCTATCTAGAATACCCTCAGTGTTGAAGAATAGAGCTATATCCAATGATGTTTTGAGAATAAAATCTTGTTCACTGAAGTAGAAGAAGAATATAATATTGAGAGAGGATGAATTATATATTACCCAATTATTATCATTTGGGATACAAAAATATGAATACCGAGATGAAATACCAGTGATCCATTATATCATAAAAACTAAAGTATTGTAATAAAAACCTATGTCATATGTGCATAATAGGTAGTCACTTATTGACTTCATCATATTGATGAAAGAGATGATAAAATATTAGTACAATAGAGACCTTTGACTATTAGTGATCATACTCTAGGAGGATCTAGAGAAATATGGTATTTGGTCAGGAGTACTTGATTGGTTATAGAGTATGAAAATAAAAAGTTCATGCAAGTAAGAAACTATGGTTGGTGTAGTAATTATTATAGGTTCAAGGATATACCAATGTCTGGGATTCTCCTTGATAATAAAAGAGAATCTACATGTGATATGGATAAAAACCACAATACACTAGGGATGTGGTCATCCAAATTCGAGGTGAGCATAGTTATAAAATTCATATGTGCCTTATTATTTTATTTATTGATAAGATTATCTAAATACAAACCAAAGGTGATGAGATAGTCTAAGATCTATTCATAGAATAAGTGCTTGGGTAAAATAATGGTTTTATGTATTGAAAATTCACCCACATAGTGTCACCCCCTTCTTAGTGTGGTTTCACCAATCATTGTGGAACAAAAAAAATTTAATATACCAATATTAAATTTTAGACTCATTTACATGAAAAATGTAATTTATTTCCACATGATACTGCTATTTTTTTAATTCCACAGTGTTTTCAAACTCCCTCACAACATTCAACTCATCATTATATTTTCAGACACCTCCACAAAATCCACTGATGTAAACATCAACATTAGTATGGAAATCTAAGTCAAATGGTTGTACTTGGTGTTTCGTATTCAAGGATAGAAGAATGATCATCTCCTTCCACATCATGCTCTATGCATGAACCTTCTGTATCATCATGAAGATCATCACTATAGTAATCCATTATATTAGACTCTATATCTTCTATATTTTCACGTGGATGCACATTTATAAAAAATTAATCTTATTTTTGATAGTGAATATTAGGTCCATTTAATTTATAGGTTTTATCACGATACTTTTATCCGTGATTAATCAAGTATTGTTTCACAGCATTTTTATCTTAATAATGAGTTGGATCATATTGTTATTCTTCCCTAAATTCCATAATAATATTTAAATCCATTATTGTAACTATTTAATTATCTTGAAATGTTTCTATGGAAAGTGAAATATCATCATTATTATCTAATTTAAAATGGATATAAAATGGATTTGGATAATCCTATAGAAATGCATATGTGATATTTGACTCTATTACATCTGGTCGATGTTCTATATGATAATGAATTGTTTCTCTCAAATAATTTACCCTATTATAGTATTATATATATATATACCCTTTGGATCATTCCCCTCAAAATTTATACCATCAGCACTATTGGTCATCTTAGAAGTGAAACAAACTAATCCATGTACATGATTTAACATATGATTGAAAAATTATATTCATGAACTAAAAAATGACATTTTTTTAATGACCAATCAATTTTTTTTATATTATTTAAAACCCACTTAGAGGGGAAGTGGGAACCTAACACAAAAAACAACTATACCAGCATAAATTCACACAAACACAATACACTTTGACAGTAATAAAAATTCAAAAAGATTCAAATGTAGCCAGCATCACCGCACAAAAACCATCAAAACACATCCTATTTCAGAAGTCAAAGGGTATCACAACATATCCCACAAATCCTGTTATCCACCCAAGGAGAACTACACTCATCCTGAAAACACGTCGTCATCATCATTATAATGCATCATCATCATCTACACTCACTACACCTGCATCCATCACTGCATACCACATCACCATCGTCCCTTCAACGATGTGCACCACTGGCACCAAAGACCATCGAAGACCCTCAAAAACCGCCATCGAACATCACTGTAAAATCAACCTCCATCGAACCAGAAACATCGAGACCCCCAATATGTGAAAAAACATACAAAAAATATTTATTAAAAGATAAAAACCACCTAATTTTTTAAATATATATATATATATAATATGAAAATATATTAACATCATGAAAACATATTTCAATATAAATTATCATTCATTTTAGTGACTAAAAAAACAAAATATATTACAATTAAATGCATAACTACTTTATTTAAATTATTTTTCAACATATTTTATTTTATATATTACATTTTCGATAACATTTCAACAAAAAATATTAAAATTCATTATACACGAATTATTTATTCAATAATTATTTAAAGATTTATATATCAAAATATAACAAATTTTAATATATTGAAATAAATATTTAATTTAATTGTAATCATTAAAAAATTATATTTTATTTATATTTTATTCTAATAAATAAATTAATTACATTTATTAAAACTGAATACAAAAAAAATTTATTTAAAATATATTTCTAAACTGATAATTTTATATAAAACATTCTAGATATTATTTTCAGAATATAAAATAATTAATTAATCATAATAATAGAAACATATATAATTAAATTTAAATAGTCTATCAAATATTATATATTTTATTTAAATATATAACTACTTCAATAAAAATATTAAGCAATCTAATAACTTAATAAAAAAATTTGAATCATGTTTATAAAAATTACAAACATTAAAATAAAACACATGATTTTACACAAATTAAAAATGAATAGTATTGAAAATTTAAGTATAAATTAAAACAATTTACAAACTCCTAATTAACTTAAATCCTAAATAAACTATACAATTGAATAAAAATACAAATGAATGGAAAATGTGAATAGATATAAAATTTAACATAAAAATTTGATTTAAATAATTTAACTAATATTATACACTATAAAATTTTAAATACTTGAATTGGGAAGGTTTTTTGGGAGTGTCACTGGTAATCAAGAAGTATGAGCCAACTGGAAGTCTTCAAGAAGGGGAGTCATCGGTGATTGTAGTGAACTGGAAAATGGTAGGGAATGAGAGAAGATAAGGTGACAGATGAGATATCCATACTAGTGGGTAAGAAAGTGGTGTGGTGAGTTACACACACGGTAAACATTTAAAAATGGATCATGGGTGGGGGGAGTGAAGGTGGGGCCTCTAAATGTGCCTCATAGTAAAAAACTTTCCTAAATTTTGGATTTTATATGTAAAAATGATGAAAAGTTCATTATTTCATTATATTAATAAAAATTTAAAAAAATTTAAAATTTTACTCTACATACACATTGATATTTTGTGCAGATAACATGTTATAAACAAAACATCCCATCACACAAAGATATTTTCCACTTTTTCACTTTTGGGCCTCATATCATTATAATATGTCACACATGGGAGACGAACATTATGTCCTTTTAAAGGTTCCCCATTTTTCCATGTGGGAGTGATGTGGGACTTCATGTCACTGTTGGAATCAGGCATGTAGTGGAAGCCCCAAACAGGTGGGTTTTTTAAATTTTCCACCGACGGTTGATTTAAACATGTCGACATCGGAGAAGAGCAGCCTGGTCAAAGCTGAGGATCTCACGAGGAGGATTTTAAGCCCAAAATTAAACCGTAAAATACCTAGTTTAAATCAGAAGCCGCACACGAGGTCTACTCATCGTTGGATATCACTACTCAAATAATCCGAAGTCGAATTCCTCTAAATCGTCGACACGTGCTTCAAGGAATCTACGGGAGCATTATTCATCATAATATGGGTGCTAGTGCGGATTTCAGACGATGCCCTCGATGCTGTAACGACCACCGCATCGCATCACTAACGATGCCCGAGAGAGAGCTCCATCCAATCTCCTTGGATCTAGAGCATCTCTCTCTAGAATGTGCGAGATAGGAGAGGAGAGATATGATCTATGAACAGTGTTTGGAAATTTACCCTCTTCTACTTATAGTGCTCAATTAAAATACCAGGTATCGCCTCACCGACCCCAAATACTTAACACACTATCAACAACATTTTATGACTACTAAATTGGGCCATAAATAATATTATCATTTACTTGTAATATATTAAAATATATTACTTTATAATAATTAAGTCATTAACCCGACTCGTCGCTCCCATAAATATTAATTGAACCTTGAATAATTTAATATTCGTCAATTAATATTTTTTCAAGTATTTCCTTAAAACTCATAAATACATTTAATAAATAAATTCAATACTCATTATTCTAAACTCGAATAATATGAATTTATTTATTGTTTTGGTGGTCATTTAACATTGGAAAAATCCCAGACCCCTATGGCGTGGCCCACCATATCCAAAACTCATATTCAACTAAATATGGAAGATTCTTAAATACGCTATTGTGTGTGACCCTCTAGGCCCTTCTTTCGACAGCCGTGAATAGTATTCACAAACCAATAGTGGGATCTAGCAACCCATCATGGCCCCTGATGAATTAAGTATTGTCACAGCAGCGACAACCAACCTACGGACATGAACTGTGTAATATAATATCTCTGTCTGTAATATCTCATAAAGCAGGACGCAGTCACGTGTCATCACCCATTTCTTACATTATAGTTTGTTGATTTAACTGGACGGATTTACCCTTGACTGCCATGGCCATGCTCTTATAAAGGTACTACCATCCATATCAATATGGTGTGAGATATATTACTTCCATAATCCAGAAGCGACAAATCCTCTCTTGACCATTCAACCAATGTCATGCCACCAACGACCCACCCAACACAGACTACCTTAACAAGACTTCATTGACATGGTTTTCGTCTTGCATCAAAGTACGTAATCAAATGACATACATCGGTAATGATCTCAAGTCAGGAGACCATTACACATGATCATAGATAGGAACATCCAATGACACCTAAAACATGCGGCCTTCCTATTGGGGGGTCAGTCCTCATAATCTCACTACTAGAGATCACCAAGTGACAAATTCATGAGAATAATTCTCAATGATTATGAGACCCCATCACCTGATGGTCAGACATCTACTATGTCTAATTAGTAAGATGTATCTAGACCATAGAACATATATATTTAAGATTAATGTCATAGTATCAAGAGGTTCTCATTATAGCATGGGAACTGCAATAACCTTTTGATACAACAATTAATCTTTGGACATTACCATTTCAATAGTGGATGCAGAAAAGTATACACTATAATGGTAAGATGAAATCATTCATAGATTACAATATACACGATATGGTAATCAAAATCTTATAATAGTTGGGTCTAGGGAATTCACTCGTTCAACACTCCTAGTTGTACTAGATCCAATTTTCTAACCAAACTTGTTAGCTACTCACATGATAAGTATCATATTTCTGCTGAGTAAAGGACTTAGGTACTTGGTCTGCTACGGTTCCGCCGCATGGCTATTATGGTATTGCAACCTCATCTCTTTGTTTAAAACTTCTCAAGAGATGGTATCCCAAGTATATCCCTTTTATCCACTATCATAACATGACATCTTGGCTAGAAAGAATATCATAATTTATATTATAATAATACATTTCTCAGAAGGTGTGATTCCAATAACTAGAAGAAATTGTTGTATATCTTCTTCTTATCTTCCTTAGAATCTGCAACGTACTCAGTCATGTAGGTATGGAAACCACTGGCTGATATGAGCTTGAATCACTCATTTCCTTTATCCAAATTGCAATACTATATCACAGTGATCTATGGAAGACTGGTTCATATCCCCGAAACTAGTATCCTTTCTTCTCCACTTACTAGGTACACATCTTTTGTACTTGCCGAAGTACAATTAGATTGTTCTGACTGCATCCCTTGCTGTGCTCCTTGATATAACTAATATTCTCCTATTATAAATATATGTTGGATATATCATTTCTTGTACATATCATGGAATACGTGATTGTTCCATCGCTCTGACGTATGGATTTCAACTAACCGCATTTATCTCTTCGCATGTCATAGACCGGTCAACATGGAGGGATTATGCCCTGTGAAAAAGCCAACAATTCATCTCTTGAACTGATCCAAAATGTATTTTTCAATACAATGTCACTATATGTATGATTAACTAGGACCAAGCAACCTATAGATCTACCTTAGTAGATCATGTTCCCTAGAACTTAGGTTGCTAATTTAAGTCCATCATTGGAGAGTAAATTTCATTTTGTTCTTAACGAACTATCATACCAATATCTGTTTTCTATATGTTATCAAACATATTTCTAATTGGAAAACCTTAGTGCTCCCACTAACCTCTGGTAGACACATGGAAAACATTTTTTTTAAATGTATATACTAAGATCATGTTGCTTACTTTAATCCTAAATCGGATTTCAGTAACTTGCAACCTTTATTATCATTCTGTGATGTGACCGTCCCTTTCTGGTTGCATCATTTAGACACCATTCACAATTTGTGGTCATTAAATCCATTGCTAAATAAATTTATCATAGATATTAGCTATGATATGTAAAATTATAATGGATTTAGGCATAATGACTTGGTGAAACCAATTGATCCTTATTGGTACTACACTTGTACCATCCATGTATCAACTCACTTGAATACCCACCACAGTATTCAAAATAATAAACCCCTTTTTCACTTTGATACATGGAATCCATTAATTTAATTTTAGTTGGTCTTATCAATTTTAGATAATTTCTATATACTGCTTACTTGTAAGAAATATTATTCACTTTGAATAATAGATCACCGACCGTGGTGAATATAAAAACCATCACCATGGTTTTATCCTTTTTACACAGTATGTGTCTCTGGAACATACTTTTTTCCACATGCGCTTGTGGAACTAGTTCTTATGCCAAATACTTGTGAATTTTGAGCATTGACTAAACACAAGTCAATATAGCTCCCACTATCTCTAATAGAGATAGGAACCCTTATACAGAAGTGTATTATATTGCTTGACAACCTACTATTCTATCTTAGGGATTTATGTAACATCCTAAACAACTGTTAAGATTATTACACTAAATGCACAATGTGTTTTTCTTGACGCAAGTTTATCTGTATCCGAACAAACTCTTTGCAACTAAACACATGTTCTTATGACATAATGGGTTTACTTCATACTATTAATCATATGACATCCATTTGTCATTATAGTTGGCATAGGTTTGTGGGATATCGCTGTTATTTACAATGCATTTCATGAAATATAATGGAATTTGTTTCTAGTTCCAACATCGATATTACTTACATCAATACTTTGATGTATAAAATGTGAATTTAGGAATTACTCCACGCTACATTTTGTTGATCAATGTTAATATTTAACACAACATCGTCAATCCTCCCCATTAACATCAATGTCGTGATGTCGATAATGTAATGTACATTTAGGAATTGCTCCACGCTACATTATCATGATTGAAGAATGATTGGTCGAGATATTCTTCAGTATCCCAACCCGAAGCAACTCATATCTCCTGACCATGCAAATACTTCACATTGACATTCCTCAATTACATAAAAGAATATCATGAAGTATATATACCTCTAGCTTATACTTGTAATAGTTCACACTTTTGTGTTGAACTATTTCCAAAAGCATTGTGACGTACCTTTATTTCTAAGGTCTCCTTTGTCCAAACTAAAGACATCGATAATACCATATGTATTTAGCTATGCTGAGCCTAAATACCATATTGGTATATTCATTATGTCTATTTTTAGTATTACTTGACAAAGAATTATCCGATCACAACGGGGTATAAGTCTTACATTTATATTCATCTCTAATTTCCTATGATTAATGTATCACTGAACCAGTGATTGAGTTTACCAAAAACAACATTCATTCTAGAAACTGAAATAATGTCTCTTTACGTCCAAGGACACATGAGATTAATGTCTGTGGTTATAATCAACAATAGTTCAACACGAATCTTTCACTTGGAAATTAAAGAAGTCATGTTCTCCTCACCACTAGCCTAGGTATCACCCTTTCACAACCTATTTGGAGAATACACCTGACTTCTAGTAAGGTTTATATACTAACTTTTTTATCGTATTATAATACACATATTTTATCAAAATATTTTATTTAATACCCAAGTAGTAAAAGGAAACATCACATTAATGAATATGCCTGACGTAGAAGCGGTAACTTGTTTCTTTAAATCAGTTTATTGCTTTTAAACTTCTATAGTATTGCAATGAAAATAACCTCTATTAATACCTCATTAATTGAAGGACGTCGCAAATATGTCATTGGAATTAAATGCCTTTGACCTTTTCACATTGCCTATCAATTTATCCACCATAATAATAAATTCTAAAACAATATTTTATTCTTATTCACTTGGAGAACCTTACCTATATAGGTAATGAAGCGTTTACTCAATACTTGTTCATTTTGTAACTTAAAAAGAGACCTGAGTAATGTGGTGGAAATGATATTTAATGATCATCATAAATAATTAAAATTACACATGTCGATGTAAACATCGCCTTATTCTTTTCATTACTTCGCTTTCTCCTTGAAAACTTCTCAGAGATGAGACTTTATGTTATATCATCTACGTCTTTGTGTAGCGACCACACCTGAAACCCGATGTTGATGAAAGCATGATGATATAACTATCATATTCTTTGTACATTAGTCTCTTGTATGAATTTTCCACCCTCGCTTCTTGAGGTAGTCTAACAGTGTTGGGGACACTGACACCTTGAGTTTCCTATATCATAGTACTATACGCATGCGCCTATACTATTCATGGATACTCATGTCACTGTTAACATTTACTTTGTCCATTATAATATTACTGTTTTAATCTTGTGGTATAAAGTTCCATTTTTCTAAAAAAATAAATTTTAGCAGATAAGTGCCTTTTATCTGGATTATAGGTTTAGGCATATTGATTAATTAATTAAATCATTTTATGTCTCCCACTATTTTATCGGATTCTATGAACCATCTGTTCTAGAATCGGAATACTCTGTCACTTGAGTATTCTAGTGGCAAGGATCCCAGAACCACCCCTCATAGTCTACAAGCTAAGGCTACGCCACTACTTGGAGGGTTCTAGGCAGGCTTTTGGATGGACGATCGATGTAACTTGTGGTTCCTTGATTTTTTGAGTGAAGTCCCAGCTTCATAAAATCAAAATTTTATTTACTCAACGCTTGCCTCTAAAATGATATCATGTTATATAGGGATAATCCTTACTAGAACTTTAGTTAAGTTGACCCATAATTATTATAAAGACTCCCCAGTAGTAAGAGGCACCCCCAGCTAAGGCATGACCGACACCTCAAACCGCTGGTTTTGTCAAAATTTGAATGAAGGAAGGATATTTAGACTTAATATATCTTTGAGGAGTTTATTATTTTTAATTCGATGAAAGAAATCATATTCTAATTTTATAAGCATGAACTATGTGATCTCACTCACAACTGACCATGAATGAAATAGAAATTTCATCACGTCACATGTTCATTTTATCTTCCATGATTGTTTATTATTATACTATGTGAACGTGCAATAAATTACACATGCACAAAAATAATAAACCATGCAGAAATAAAACAAACACCTGATCATGATTGGGTACTGTTGGTTGATCCGTTGAGTGAATAACGGACCGACCGAAACCCAAGGGGTAAATACCTTTAGTCGCGTGGCTTGCAATTTTAATAGGAATGTATGCTCATCCAATGCATCCAACTCCTGTCTGGTGTGTCGCCGTCACTTGGATCGAAGTGCGTTATACGTCATCTCGTCATTATACAATTGTACTCACATGCAGGTGAGGGGATCCTAAGGAGTAAAATTACAACTCTGAGAATGGGCGCAAAGGCCCTTATACATACAATGACACTTGAGATGACACACATATCACTTTTTTATTTAATTAAAAAAATTATTACAAACCGTTGCAATAAATAAATAATTAAATGAAATAAATAAACACCAGACAGACATTGGTAGGTCGACGAATCATGACTAGCTTATATGCATTAAACTCACGTATGGTAAATAAATGTAGAATAAATATTAAACTTGCATTAAAAATAAATTTGAGGGAATTTTATTGAATTAAAAACACCACCCTTGTTTTTAATTCAATTTTACATCATTAGGTCCTGTTTTAATTTATTTAATATTTTTAAAAAACTAAAAATTAAATTAATTAATTAATTTAATTATTTTCAGAATTAATTAATTATGCCCCATCAACCAAAAATTAATATATAATTAATTTAATAATCAACTGTAATTAAATTAATTGTTTTAATTAATTTTTGATTAAAATAAAATACTCGAGTCCCTTAAACCCCGGGCAGGGTATATGCTGGTCGGGGCGAACCTGTGTAGGCCCAGTCTGGGGTGTTCTGAATCCATGTGAAGTTTGTTCTAGACTGAGCAGGCTCGTTCACAGTTTTTTATGGCTAGGAAGATCCATCCCGTCTCATTTGGGGTCAGATGAGGTCCAAAGGGAATCGCAGAGGGTTACGTTAAGCCAAAAACGGCACCATAAAGATGGAGTTTCCTATTGCAGCAGGGGGGGCTAGGTGGCTTCGCCCAAGGCCGAAGCTGGTGGGGTAGTGCCGGCATGCTCCTCGGATGACGTTGGTGGCTTTGTGGGGAGGTTGGTGACCAAATGCCAGGCTTGGGTTTGTGGTAGGGTGGCCCGTTGTGCCCCTATGGAAGTGAGGAGGTCAGAGGGAGGGGTGGTCATTGCCATCCCTAGTGTGCTCTCGTAAGTCATAGCACCTACCTTCTCCACGTGGAGGGAGACCAGTGGACCAAAGCACCTGGGTGGAGGCTTTCCTCTGGTGCACTGCTTCTGCTGTGCGGAGAAGGGGAGGAGGAGACGGTCAGGCCTGGCCCGGTGGGCCGGTTTGGCAGGGAAGGCTGGCGGGGTGCCAGCCTGGTTCACGAACCACACAGTGCATGGAAGATGACCTGCTGTTGGATCCTAGGGTGTGGTGCCAGGACCTGCTGCATGGGATAGGCGGGTCACTTGGTGTTCCGTGATGTAGCCTGAGGAGGCGGTAGGGACCGAGGAGCCACCACGCTACGGGCCGAGGGAGGGCCGACGCTGGTTTGGCTGGCCTGGACCAGAGGAGAGGCGGCTTCCGGCAGGGAGTCCTAGCATGAAAGGTGGCTGCGGGGTGTGCCTTGGTCCACCGCAGCATGGAAGAAAGAACCACCGCGCATGGGAAACGTGGAGTCCCTTGGCCCCCCAGCCACATTTTTTTTTATTTTGTGTTTTTTTACATGCTGGTTTTTTGCCTTCTGATTTTTTTTCCACGGCCTGCACATGCTGGCCGTCGCCCCCCCCCCCCCCTTCCTCCTTTTTTTTTTATAAAAAAAACTTCATTTAAACTTGACCCACTTGGGTCATGGTCACCTTTGTTTTTTTTTATTTGGAGACTAAGACTTGCTTTGAAGTCTTTTCTCTCCCCTTTAAATATTTCTTCCAAATACTATAATAAGCTTTTGAAAAATAATAATATAATAATAATATTATTATTATTATAACAATATCAATATTATTATTATATTAATATTATTATAACAATATCAATATTATTATTATAATAAAACCAAATAATTTTATTAATATAATAATAATTCAATTGATTTTAATAAATTAGAATCAAAACCAAATTGATTTTCTAGTGAGTATTTTGAACATGAAATCTTCATCGAATCCGAATTCAAAATTTCGGATGGCTGTAGACGGGCCATCCGATATCCGATTCGGATTACGTCTGTGGCGTTGGGACCGTATTGACACCCTCTTCGTAACATAATGAAAATTTAATTTTTCTTGGCTTCAAATCGACACGCATTACTTTTATACCACTTGTTTGAACCGAGCATGCAGTGGAAGCCTCAAACATGTGGGTTTTTAAAAAATTTCCACCGACGGTCGACGTAAACTTGTCAACGTCAGAGAAGAGCGGCCCGGTCAAAGCCGAGTATCTCACGTGGAGGATTTTAAGAAAAAAATTAAGCAGTAAAATACCTGGTTTAAATCTAAAGCTGCACACGACATCTGCTCGTCGTTAGTGATTGCTACTCGAAGAATCCGAAGTCGAATTCCTCTAGATCATCCACACGTGCTTCAAGGAATCTGTGGGAGCATCGTTCGTCGTAATCTGGGTTCTAGAGATGATTATCAATGATTCCCTTGATGCTCCAATGACCACCGCATCGCATCGCTAGCAATGCCCGAGAGAGAGCTCAATCCGAGATCCTTGGATCCAGAGCATCTCTATCTTGAATGTGGGAGAGAGGAGAGGAGAGATAAACTCCATGAATAGTGTTTGGAAAATGCCCCAATTATATTTATAGTGCTCAATTAAAATACCTGGTATCACCTCACTGACCCTGAATACTTAATGCACTATTAACGACATTTTATGACTACAAAACTGAGCCATAATTATTATTATCATTTACTTGTAATACATTAAAATATCTTAAATGATAATAATTAAGTCATTAAACCGACTCATCGCTCCCATAAATATTAATTGAACCTCGATTAATTTATTATTCATCAATTAATATATTTTCATGTATTTACTTAAAACTCATAAATAAAGTTTATAAATAAATTCAGTACTCATTATTCTAAACTTGAATAATATGAATTTATTTACTGCGTTGGTGATCGATTAACTTTGGAAAAATCCCGAACCCACTTGGTGGGGCCCTCCCTATCCAAAACTCTTATTCAACTAAATAGGGAAGATTCTTTAATACGCTATTGTGTGTGACCATCTAGGCCCTTATTTCGACAGCCATGGATAGTATTCACAAACCAAGATTAGGATCTTGCAACCTATCATGGCCCCTGAAGAAATAGGTATTGTCACAGCATCGACAACCAACCTATGAACATGAACTATGTAATATAATCTCTTTGTCCACAATATCTCATAAAGCAGGACGAACTCATGTTTCGTCACCCTTTTCGTGCTTTACAGTTTGTCTATTTAACTGGACAGATTTACCCTTGACTGCCATGACCATGGTCTTATAAAGGTACTTCCATCCATATCAACATGGCCTGAGATATATTACTTCCATAACCAGGAAGTGACAAATCCTTTCTTGAACATTCAACCAATGTCATGCCACCAATGATGCACCCGACACAAACTACCTCTTCACGACTTCATTGCCATGGTTTTCGTCTTGCATCAATGTATGCAATCAAATTAAATACATTGGTAATGATCTCAAGTTAGGAGACCATTACACGTGATTGTAGATAGGAACATCCAATGACACTCGAAACATGTTTTGTTCCTATTGGTGGGTCAGTCCTCATGATCTCACTACTAGAGATCACCAAGTGTGAACTTCATGAGAAGATGTCTCAATGCTTATGAGCCCCCAGCACCTGATGGTCCGACATCTACTATGTCCAATTAGTAATATGTATCTAGACAATAGAACATATATATTTTAGATTAATGTCATAGTATCAAGATTTTCTCATCATAGCATGGGAACTGTTATAACCTTTCGATATGACAATTAATCTTTGGACATTACCATTTCAATAGTGGACACAGAAAAGTCTACACTATAATGGTAAGATGAAATCATGCATAGTTTACTCTATACACGATATGGTAATCAAAAGAACATGATAGTTGGGTCTAGGGCATCTAATATTTCAATAGTCACAAGA
The DNA here is from genome assembly GCA_963277665.1 of Viscum album. Classification (NCBI taxonomy): domain Eukaryota; kingdom Viridiplantae; phylum Streptophyta; class Magnoliopsida; order Santalales; family Viscaceae; genus Viscum; species Viscum album. Next base: position 2,134,755,105 of record OY728145.1, read on the forward strand.
TACCCTCCCATCATAACCACACCAAGATATTTTTCTGATTACATTTTATGAACACAACAACAAACCCATAAGAATATTGTTCTCTAGGGAACTTATGGGCTACATTGATTTAAAATGTGTCACATATAGTGGTGGAACATTAGTACCTCTTAATAGATTCCAACATTAATGAATCAGACCGCAATGAAAATTTATAGTCAAGAATATTTGGGAAAGAGTTGTTCTATGATGAGTGATATGCTTTAAATTCATACAACCCAGAAGATCCAAATCAAACAACATTTTTGTTGGTTGGGTGTTGTTTTCATAAAATGTTACTACCATGACATATTGGTGTGGTTAAGATGGGTGTGTTTTGACCTGAATTCCCATATCTCTCCCACATGGGATACCATGAAACCTTTAAGAGGATTTATAGATCCTCCCCTACATGTGATTAATTTTAAATCTGGGTGTTCTAGAAGAACCAATGTGGAATAAATCCGTTTGGGACGAGAGATATTTCTATAACAACATTTAATTAATAATTTATTCAATAATTAATGGAAAATTAATTTTCGAATATAAATAAAAAAGGCTATCAATTTATAACTATTTTCTATAACCAATTCTATTATAAATATTTACTAAAAATTGTTACCAAATTGAAACAAATATTTTTTTGAGTTACCATGAAATATAATTTAAAAGTTGATTTTCAAAGTATTTTTTTTTGTTTTCTATATTTGTTATGTTAAAAATTTTAATCCCCAAGGGGATATACAATTTGAAAGAATTTTATCATTCATTTTACATTTAGATGTGATTTTAACATCAAAGTGAGGTTCAATTCTTTTATGATTTCCATATAATTATTTTTTGTTCATTTTAAATGTAAGTTATATGTAGGATGTTTATATATATATACTTTTTGGGATATTTATGTTTAAGTTCAATTTTTTTATTGTAATACAGAATTGTTTGACGGATATATATGCATAGATGGGAAATGTGGGTGTCAATTATTTTATAAGATATATATCTATAAGAACAATTCAATGGAAGATTATCACCACCACCTATTGAAATTCTTAAAAGGGTGGTGAATGTGTATTCCTTGATTCATTCTTCATCATAAAATGTCAATTATTTGAAATTTATATGAAGTTTATTTTTTGAAAATTTTTATATGATAATTTTATCCCTAATTTAATTCTACTCTGCATAATTAATTAAAAAATTGTGTAATGCACTACTATAATTTTAGTATGTAGTGATAAATTTATTAATATATTTTTTAAAATCATGGAAATTGAGAACTATACATATGTTGTTCAAAATTTTGCGTGTAAGTGCACTTTATAACCTTGGTTTTCTAAAGCAATGCTATGAATTGTGGTTTTCAAATGAGCTTCCTTACTAGTTAAAATTAAAAACAATTATTCCAATGTAATTTTTGAAATATAGTAACTTATCACATGTGAACAGATATATAACAAAAAATATATATATATGTTTACACATAACTACCTACATATCTACATACATAAATACATACATACCTAAATAATTATTTTCATCCATCCAGACATCCATCCATCCATCCATGTATGTATTCACACACACACACACAGAAAAATAGACAGTCATATACCCACACATGCATACTTATATATACACACAAACATACACACACACAAAAAGGAAAACAAACACACACACACACTGGTACAACCACACTCAAACACATACATAGACACACACATATATAAATACATACCTCCATTACATGCACACATACATATATACATGGATGCATGAATACATATAGAAATACATAAAAGAATTCACAAAGACATACATATAGACAAACATACATACTTGATGTTTTAGATGGGTTACACATTTTGTGAGGCACATGGGATAGCAATGAATGTATAGTCATAGGATCATAAGTCATATCCCGGTAAAACACATCATACCCACTAGACCAAATAATGTATGGAGATAAGAGGTATATAGGAATGTACACCAGAACTCCCTAAGTTGTGTGATTTTTTATAACCCAACATGTGAACTAAGTCAAACACTATGTTATACATAACATAAATGAGAAAAAAACAAGATATTAATTGTTGAATAGAAATAACAGGAATTAAGGACCTATAAACTATATAATATTTAACTCCCCATGAAATCCCTAAAATCGAAATTTAAATCGAACATGGAAGGTGATTTTTAGACTACATGTTGTGTAGTTGGGTCATATTCTTCAGATACAGAACCCTACTCACCCATGATTATAACTAATGTATCCAATGTTTTTTCTAAAATTCAAGGCCAACACATGTCTTTTTTAACATAGAACTAATATATCTCCTGTTATGTATATTAAAGCATAACCCCATCTTTATCATAAATCTCGGTTGATCCACTATGCCTAGCTCCGTTCCTATGACAAACCTTCTCATTTTTACACATTAATACATGATTTATTACCTAAGATTACACTTAATAAAACCCAAAAGATAGATAAATATAGTTTACATAGTAATTAAGTACATTAAAAAAAATTAATATAAAAAATACATCATGATTATTGAAAACCTCATTATCATGTTAATAATATTCCATCATACTTAAAACTGCATGGGAAAACAAGGAGGAATGCATAAGATATGGGGGAGAAATTAATCACAATAAGGGAATATATACGGAATGAAGTAATACATGTTAGAGAATAGTCATATCAATGGGGAATAAATGGAGTGAGAGTATTAAACATGAACAATGAGATATGATATGACATGATAATTATAAAGAAAATATGATAAATGTGGAAATAACATAAAACACTAAATTATTTACATAGGTAAAGGATAAAAACCTAGATATCTTGCTGGAAAAATTCCCATAAATTAATTAGGTTCACTCCTTATCCCAAAATTATGTCTCAGGAGACTAAACATTACCCAATGCATTAAACTCTCACTCCCCATCCCAAAATTATGTAAGTCACATGTCAGAGAAGTATAAGTGTATAATTCTTAACACCTTTGATAGGAAATGGGAATAGTATTCACTACAAAATTATTTTGGGATTGAAAATCATGGTGAAATTTCGGCAGTATAATGGTGTTAATAAAAAATTCATAAAATGGGTTGATGAGAGAAAAATTGTTCTTTAATAATTTGGAAATAAGATGGGAAGTAATAGAGATATGTAGAGACATATCCTAACATTATGAATTGGATATATAAGGAATAATGTTATAATGAAACTTTAATAAATAATAGAAGGTGAAGATCCCTTACCTTGAGAGTGTGAATCAAAATGATTGTGAGGAGCTTCTTGAGAGATTGAGGGAACCTTGGGAGTAATATAGATAGGTAACTGTATATTAAGAATATAACCTAAGGTTTTTTAGTGACAACAAATGGGATATTTGATGAGGTTATATAAGAAACAATTGGGGGTTTTATTATTATTTCTCAAACATATATATTGGACTCTATATAATAATATAACCAAAACCCCACAACTTCCCATGGTTTGGCCCATGGTTCCTAGAAAATTTGAGAGGTTTTTAATATTTTATACGAAAATTGGAAAAACATAATAAAATAATACTTTGGCTGATGTGGAAGTGAGTCATACTCTTAAAGAAATGATTTTAAAACCATAAAATATATTAATGGTTTTGGAGGTTTCTTAAAGGCTTTATAAAATTAATCAAATAAATATAAAATCACATTATTTTAAATGAAAAATATAAAAAATTTCATGTATACCATTTATAGTATTTACTAAATCTGTTTTGGGTCATTATGATGTCATAACACACTATATATTTAAATGGTATTTAATTTTTACCTGAAAATCTGATTGTCTCCGAAAATTATGAAAAGTACATCATTGAATAATTTCAAAATTATGATTATAATGATAATATTAATTTTATCTAAATAAAATTCTAAATATTTAAATATTCAATTTTAAAATAGGAATAGACATTTATTAAAAAATGATGGGTTTATTACTATAACAATTTTGGAACCCCTATAAACATTACCTTTGACTTTATAAAAAATATGTGATAATTTATATTTAATAAATATTATATAATAATAATATCTTATTAAAATATTTTTTTTTCAAAAATTAATTAATTCATCAAAATAATCTTCTTAATTGAAATTGAATACCAATTAAAGATACAATTTGTGTTTTATTGTATAAAAATAAAAAACATTTATAATATAACGATAAAAAGGAAATTTGATCATTATTATACAAATAATACCTCATAAATATTCATATTATTATGGCCTTGATACATTTACCATTAATAAAAAATCAAATCCCCTAAGAGTACGGTGTGTGACGGTGAGACTTTCATGTGATGGTTCGGTGAACATGATTTGGGTTGTGATCACAATGAGCATAAACTTCTCCCACAACCAGTTTCTATCATGATTAAGTTGTTGGATCCCAGCATATGCTAGGTTAAGGATAAATTGTAGTGATACTATCTCCCTCACAATCTTCAATAAATGTGATTCATAGGGTACAATCTGGCTGGTTGAGGCCATCATGTCCATTTTCTATTTAAATCGGATTTGTTAAAAAATTATTTTTACAAATCATATTATTAATATTCAGCATCAATATTATCAACTATAAATATTCGTAATGGTCATTTATTTTGGATAGGATATTAAAAATAATGATTTCATGCATTTTCTATTACCATATTACAAATTAAGTCATTTAACTAAATCGTAAGTGATATTTTATTTATAATAGTTTGGGTTCTTAAAATCTTCCCCCCTTTAAAAACTATTCCCTCAAATTTTTTACCATAATAAAAAATATGAGGATAACTCAATTTCAGCACTTCCTCATATTCCCACGTCACTTATTCAAACTTTTGATTTCTCCACAAAAAATTTACCAGGTGAATTGTGATATTTTTTAGAACTTTGCCACTATTATTTATGATCTTCAACAGATTCTCCTTATATGAGAGATCATTATCCAATAATACCACCTCTATATTGAGTACATATGAGAGTTTTGGTATGTAATTATTCAAGGGGGATACATGGAATACTTCATGCACATGAGATATGTTAGTTGGGAGTTCTAGTCGATAGGTCATCGCTCTGATGCAATCAAGGATCACTAGGGGCCCAATGATTCTTGGGATAAAAATTCCATTATTCCCAAATCATATCACTTTATTACATAGATCTAAAAATGGAATATCATGTCTTCATATTTATACAGTAGGTCTCATCGATGATTATCCACAGGTAACACCTTTTGACTTTTGGATATCTTGATGTTCTACTTAATGGTTTTCACATTATTTACCATTTTTTCTACCATTTCAGGTCCTATCGGATTACATTCACCAACATCATTATAGTATGTCTGTTTTCATCATATTCTCCTATAAAGGGACTAAAATAGAGCCATTTGGATGCTCAAGTGGGAAATTTTTCCGTATGAGAACTCAACAAGAGGAAAATATTGGTCTCATTCTCATTTGAAGTCCATTGATCAGGCTCTCAACATGTATTCCGATGTATGAATAGTTTGGTCAGTCTATCCATCAATTTGAGGATGATGGGTCATAATGATGTTTAGATTAGTGTTTAGATCATGTTGGACACTTTTCCAGAATGTGGGGTAAAATCTCCAATATCAATCGAATACAATCAAAAATGGTACTCCATGCTGCCCCACCACTTCATTGATGTATATCCATGAAAGATAGTCAAGTGAGAATTCCAATCAAATTTCTATAAAGTGAGTTGTCTTTCTATTGGGATCCAAAAAATCCCATTTAGTGTCATTTTAGTTGGATGTATTCATATGTAAGATGGCAAAGTATGTGGTTATGTTTTCCCATTTCCATGTTATTTTGGGTAATAGTCGCATTATACGCTTAGAAATTTTCCTTTCAACATTATCTTCCTCTCATAACAGACAATTTAATGTATATTCCACATTCTCATTATTTATATTGTCCCACCAATAGTTCTGTTAGAGATCTAGAAACGTCCTTGTGCTCCCTAGGTGAATATAGAATGTTGAGTTGTGTGTGTCATTCAGAGTCTCTCTCTTTATCTTTTAATTTAATGGTACCCATAATTATGACCCAAATCTTACAACTCCTTCCTCATCAATTTTTAACTAAGAGGTTTACTCTTTTCTGTTGGATTCCTCCATATTCAAAATATTCACATCATCTCTTTGGGAATCCATTATATTTTCCAAAAATAATGTTTGATAAACAATTTGTGAATGGATTGTTGATGTTCTTTCCTTTATAATTCCCATGTCTATTCCCTTCAAGTATAAGAAGATTAGATCCCTCCCAATTATCATCAATTATATAATTGATAGATCATATCTACTTAGAGTGTATGGCATTTTATTTTCCTTCTATGGATGGTAGTGTATTGAGAATTCATATTCCTTGATCTGATCTATCCACTGTCACTAGTATATATTCCTCTATTTATGTGTTAATATTACATGAGGATTTTGTGATATGTATATATTTTACACTTCTCCCGAAAGAGATAATTTCATCATATTTTTAAAATGAATATCCATGATTCCAACTCCATATATTGTTTCAGGTAGTTCTATTCGTGGAAATTCAACTTACTTGAAGGGTAGGATATGACATTTTCATTATTCATTAACACACAACCCAATACCTTCTTCTAAGAATCACTAAATTCAATGAAATTTTTTTACTTGTTGGTATTTTGAGCATAATGGTAGTGATGAGACTCAATTCCAACTCTACAATATTCTCTTAACATTCATAATTCCAAGAAAAATCCACTCTCTTTTGAGTTATCTAGGTTTGAGTGTTTGAAAATAATGATAAATTTTCAAAAATAGACAATAGTACCTAGATAATCCAAGGAAAATATGGATATCTATCACATATATTGGCCTCATCCATCCTTCTATTGATTTTTTTGAAGGGTCAACAGATATCCTATTTCTTGTGATGATATACCCCAAGAATAAGACTTCCTTCATCTAGAAACGATAATTATTATAAATGGAATAAAGATTACAATTTTGTAAGGACTTTAGAACAGTGATCATATTATCATCATGATCAAACTTACTTTTGGATTATATTATTATATCATCTATAGAGACTACCAAAACATTGTCGAGGTAATATATAAAGACCTATTTCATCAACTCCATGAAGACTATATGATAATTAGTGAGTTCCAATGGCATTACTCTGAACTTGTAGTTCATGTACCTAGTTTGAAAGGCAGTCATGAGAATATCCTTCTTATTCATGCTAACATGGTAATTTCTTGACCACATATCCTACTTGGAGAAGTATGTTTCTCCACAACGTTGATATAACAAGTCATAAATACATGAAAGGTGATATTTTTTCTTTATTATGATATTTTTGAGATGAAGTTAATAAATTCAATGTTTCGTTGACTAATCCTTCTTCTTGATAAAGAGGACTGGTGCACCCTGAGGTGAAGAACTTGGGAATATTATCCCTTTATCCAGATTCTCTTATTGTTGTTTCTTTGGATCCATAGTATCCTCGAAAACTTTTCTATATAGATTCTGTAATAATGGAAACACCCCATGTATAAGATCGATTCAAAATTTAACCTCTCGACTAAGAGGAAGACTCATCAATTCTTCGAGAAACACATCATCATATTCCCTCACAATGGTCATTTCTTAAATGATGATAATTTCCTTAGAATCAATAATTTGAGATAGATATTTAAGCTCTTAGGGGAAAAATATCCATTATTAAGATATTGGTGCTAAATAATATTCATCCATATCCATGACTTTGTAAAGTATTGGAGGATGGTTCATGATACAGAGGGTGATTTTATTCTCATGAGAATTTATGTTCGATTTATATAGGGAATGCCAATCCATACACATAATTGAATTAAATACATCCAAATGGAGTGTGAAAAGGTTATCTAGGAAGTTCACCTAAAATATTTTGATATGGGAGGAGTTATATAGTATGGATTAAATAATTTCCCCATTTTCCATTTTCAATGAAAACTCTACTTCCACGATTATAATGGGGTTTAAATAGGTCTAATAAAAGATTGTGATATGAAAGAATGTGTAAAACCTGATTCAAAATTAAGTGTATTATTATTGAATGAATAACTAGAGTAACTATAACCAATTAATTGTTGGGATCCACCTCAGTATTTTTGATATAAAAATATCTTTCTTGTTTCCTTTGAGGTTGTTGGTTGCCTCCGAAAACCCTCGGCTTAGTTCATTAGAATGAAAAGTGCTCTAGTTACTTGTTGTTGACATAATTACCAATTCACATAGGGTTTACTGGAGCATTTCTATCCTCCAACACATTTCTAGGATTCTGCTATTGGAAATTTCTAGCTAGGTGTCCTTCCTTCCCGCACCTAAATCATTTCCTCTCCTTCTTCAAGAAATTTATGGGGTTCTTCTTTCCACACCATTGATAAGTGGGTTGTAGAATTTTATTGGCACCATTATATTTCACCATCAAGCCTCCATAATTAAACTCCACTTTCTTTTTCTTATCCATTTTATACCACTGATATTTGATGAACTCTATTTTCGCATTGGGGGAACATCATTCAATTTCATCATAGCTATCAAAGTCTTAGATTATAAGGGTTTTCGTATACTAGTTTTTGACCCACCAAAGAAGTGTTAAAATTTACATTTGGGTTTAACAACAATTTTTCAGGTGTATCATGCATGTCTTGTTACATTTTCTTCACAATACTAGAGATATTATTTATATTTATTCTAGAGGGAAAGGAAATACTTTTAAATTTTATATCAGAGAGTGTGGGGAAAATATTTATTCAAAAACATTTTCCAGAATTCCTTCCACCCCATCACTTCAATCTCTTTATTACGGTTCATATATTTGATCAATATCCACCACTGATCATCTTCTACCTCAAGCGATAAATAACTAGAAGAACAGTCTCTTTCATGGAAAATTAAATATTGTAGAATCTCTTCTCAATAGAGTTGATCCATTGTTCTAGGATTAAGGGATCAGATGATCCATTGAAATTAGAGGAATTTTTCACATAAATGTGTCAATTTAAACTTGTTAATTATGAGGGGGAATTGAGTTCTCCTCCTAATATAGGATTCTATAAATAACCTTGGTTAGTTGAAAGATTATCATCAAGAAATATTTGATTCCTACTCCCATCGGGTAGGGTTTCTCATTGGGGATTCATCACATTTCCCAACACATTGATTGTTTATTGTATTCTTCTTAATTAAAACCAGTTTCTATAATAAATGGAAAATTAGGGATGATTATTTTATAACTATTAAATTCCTAAAAGCTGATAAAATTACATTAATGATAAATCATATAAATGACTTATATTTTATTATGTTATTAATTTCTATGCTTCAATATATGTTATCCATGATATATTTTGGAAAATTTATTTTATTGAAATTTTTTTATTCACCTAATAATAGTTCATAATGAGCTTATAAAAATACTAAAGCATGTCCTTTAGGGGTTTCAAACCAGCTATGCAGCAAGGCCCATTTTTGTGCACCAGTTTCTGATTGAGTCTAGCTCAATGCATTGTTTTCAGGTTTTACACCTTTTTACAACTGTTCCAGAGCCACATCCACTTATAGTATTAAGGAATGGAAGCTATTTCATGATAAAACACTTAATATATACTTAAAAAACATAGCGTTGTTTAATTATATTTATTCTTACCCCCATGTCTTCCTCTATATTTTTCTAACCATAATCCTAAAACAACTAAACTTTTCCATTTATACCAACTATAACAACTCTTCTCTTTTTTACTGATTAATACAAGATTTATAACATAATATTATACTTAATACAAACAAGAAGATAGATAATTATATTTTATTTTGTTGGAACCATGGACGTTCTATGAATGAATTGGATTATGGTTTCTGTTTGATTTCAATCCTCAGTGGAAGATCAGAATGTATGCCAGCAGAGTGATCATAGAGAATAAGAAGATAACAGTATTGAAGGTGGCACCGTTTTCTAGTGTTTGTTTTTCAAGATCAGAACATGAAAATATAGCAAAGGGAAAAGGGCTCCCAAGATTTATGTTTGGTCGCGCAAGTGACTTGCACACCGAGGGAAGAATTGAACACTGTTGCGTAGGGTATTCAAATTCCTATAAATAGAGGTCGACCCCTCCCCATCCGGAAGAACTTCAGACATAGAGAAATTCAGAGCTCCCATCGCGCAGGTGTTGTGGTCGCGTAAGTGGTGGTGGGTCACGCAAGTTGAAGTTGTATGATAGGTGTTGGTTGTGCATCCAAAGTGATTTGGGCGAGAAAGGGGTTGAGTCTCCCAACTTTGGAGTTGGTGAATGAGGTGTCACGTAGGTGGTTTTTTGACACTTGCGCGCTATGATTTGAAGAATCACGACAGTTCATAGTTGCATGCCAAAATCGGTTTGGGCATAAAAGGAGTTGATTCATGCAAGTTTGAAGTTTAATAAGTGATTGTCGTGCAAGTGGGAGAGTTTAACTTACGTGCCATCTTGAAACATACGCATCGGTCTTGGAGAAGCGCGCCAGGTCTGGTTGAAGTACACTAGTCTTTCTCGGGCTGCGCGAAAGCTGAATGTTTGCCGATACCTTTGGTGCAAAGTGAGATTAGTCTACAAGTGGAAGTTGGACTTCAACAAAGAATATTCATACAAAAGAGTTTGTATTCATTAGCGATGATGAAGAGACCTTCACGTCTATAAAGTGAGTGGGACTTCAGTAAAGGAAGTGAGCCAGGGGAGTCAATGGGATTGACCTGAGGGACGCAATAGGATATCCCTAAACAGTTGTAATGGCAGTGAGCCTGGGATCGAGTGACTATTCCCAAACCTCTGTAATCCAAAATGAGTGAAGAATATTGGAATTTGGTATGACCGAGAGCCTATCGGCGTATTCTCTTTGGACCTATCCCTTAGTGGTGAACCAAGTAAAAAGTGTTGTGTCATCTCTTTACATGTGAATGTTTTATTTATTCTCATATCCATTATACAGGTTAAACTAGTTTCTACCAATGTGGGGACAAGATCCATTGGTATTAAATAAAAAGTTGACACCCTGATTCACCCCTCCCCTCTTAGGGTATCCCGGGGTCCTTCAAGTGGTATCAGAGGGAGGTTACTGGTGTTTGATCTATTTTACACCGTAATGGAAAATTCAACCAGTGTTAGGGGAGTTTCCCTCTTTAATGGAAGTGATTTTCAAATTTGGAAGAACATAATGATATCTCAACAAATATCCCTTAGAATGGATGTTCTGTTTTCCACTTTTCAAGGTATACATGTTACTGATCCAATAGGGATGGCTCTGACTGATGCAGATATGAAAACTCTTGATGTAGATGCTAAAGTACAAAATGCTCTTACCGCATCACTTTCTGATCAGATCTATCTGAAAGTGATGAGTTTCAACTCAGGAATGTCCATATGGGATAAACATGAAAATATTTATGAAGGAGATAGAAAAGTAATGGAGGAAAAACTACAAGTCATGCGAAATAGGGTCAATGATCGGAAGATGCGTCCTGATGAGAATGCGGATTCCTTCTTCAAACGAATTACCAAAGTGGTTAGATCTATTCGGGGTCTATATGAAGAAATAAAATATGTATACATTGTGAAGAAAATATTATGAAGACTTCCACCCCTTTACAATGAAAAGGATTCAGCCCATGAGGAAATAGATCTTTCTAAACTTTCTCTGGATGATCTACTGAGAAGCATGGTGGCATATGAAATGAGGTTCAATCCAGATGATGCTACGACTCGAGTGATCAAGGAAATGGAATTCAAAGACATTGAGAATCTAAAAATATCAAAATATAGTAGTGGTTAAGATGATGAGGAAAAATAAATTCTTTCTCTCATTTCAAATAGGTTCCAGAAGGGAAAAGGGAAATTCAAAGGGAAGTTACTTCTAGCTTGATTTCATTGAGGCAAAGTTGGTCACATTGCCTCTCAGTGTTCAAGAAAGATCGATGATGATAATAGAAATTCTGAAAACATTGAGAAGCCTCAGAAAAGATTTTTCCAAATTTTAGACTTCAAATCAAGAAAGAAAGTACCAAAGAAGAGTTTTATCTATGAAGAGGAAGAATATGATAATGAATTTTGTGATGAAGAAGAACTAGAATTTGAAACTGGGAAACATGCTTCCATGATGGCCACTGTTGAAAAATCATAAGATACTGGTGGATAAAATCAGTTGAAAACTAGTGTAGATCCTGAGTTACAACTTAAGGATGATGCTAGTAAGCTTATGATTAAATGTAGGAGTTGAAATAAGTGGAAATCAATTGTAGGAGAATCAACTGAATATTTTGATCAAGTTGAAGCTGAAATTGAACCACTGGAATAATTAGTGAAAGTATAGTCTAAAATACATGAATGCAATGATGATGTAGTGGATCTGAAGCTGATAATTGAAGAGCACAAAGGTCATCAATGACCTCACCACCAGACTAGATGAAAAGTCCAAGACAGCTGGGTGTCTTGAGGTGGAAGTAGTTACTATCTGGAGTAAACTTGAAAAAGATTCAATTTCAAAAGAATCAAGGATAAAAATACAGTTTGGAAGGTTCTCTAATGCTGGTCTATTGGAGAGAGAAAAGTGTGGCTTTAATAGAGTTTAAAAGATTTTAAATGATCAAAGAACTGCCTGCATGGGAAATAGTGGAGTTGGTTGTGAGGCAGAGTCGTCATATACTACGAATAAAGATATCCAACATAAAGGCACGCTGAAAGTGGGTGATGTGGAAAAGTCATTTGAACTGCTGAAATAGAAACCCCCAATTCAATCTGAAATAAGAACAAAAGATTATCCTCTTGTCTCCATGAAAAATGTTCCTTCAATCTATTATCCCACCGAAGAAGGAATGAATATAAAAATAAGTGAGAAGACATTTCCTCTCATGAAGTGTTAGTTTTGTGGATATTTAGGCCATACCATCTATTTTTGTGAAGAGGCAAGAAGCGATCTGAATGGTGAAGATATGTGAGTTCATTGAAGGAGAAAAAATTCATATCCTAATTCTTTTAGAAGAAACAATTTCTATGGATATTGTTTTATTTGTTCTTACTTTGGTCATATGGCTGTTAATTTCAGGCAGAGAAAGGACATGGACACCTCATAACGGAGTTCAATACAAGTCAAATCTCGTCAACAAGATAGTGTTTCTCTTACAAAAAAGTTTTCTCCTCTCGAAGAAGACTTCGACTTTGAAGAACCAATGTACACAGATGAGATAATCGAAAGGCCATCAGTTCTCTATACTCAATCCAATGTCTCATGGAAATAAAGGAAGAAAATTGAAAAATAAAACCTTGAAGAGGTGGCCCTCAAAGCTACAAAAAAACAGCACATGGATTCTGGATAGCAGTTGTTCATATCATATGACATGTAATATGGGCATGTTAAAAGATATAAAAAGGAAGGTTGATGGTACAGGACAATTTGGTAGTGATGGATCTCTCAAAATCAAAGGCATTGGAAGTACTGAATTAGATAATGGAGAGATAAAGAAGACTGAAGTCATTTATGTAGATGGCCTATGTCATAATCAACTCAGTGTGATTCAACTATGTGACTCAAGAATTATAGATACTTTTAGTCAGAATGGATGCACTATCAAGGGAAAGATAGGAAATTCACTTATGAAGGGTTGTAGAATAGAAGCAAAATTGTATCAGGTTGATATTAAAGAAAATGTTAGTTACATGACTTTTGATGAAGAAATCAATTTGTGGAATTAGAGACTGGGACACATAAATCAACAAGACATGGAGAAAATATCAAAATTGAGGATTTTCATGGACATTCCCAACCTGAAGCGTGAACGTGATAAGTATTCTGACGGTTGAATTCGTGGAAAGCTGGCCTGTAGTTCATATCGGCCAAAGAAGAAAAGGGCATCTCATCTTCTTGATCTAATTCATATAGATGTATGTGGGCCGATAAATGTTGTCGGAACTCATGGAGAAAGGTACTTCGTCTTTTTCATAGATGATTACAGTAGAATGGCAGGGGTAATGGTCATTCATAGGAAACGACAAGTGCTTGACTGCATGAAAACATATCGGCAAATCACTGAGAATGATACTGGAATAAGAATCAAAGTGTTGCGATCTGAAAATGGAGGGGAATACACGTCCATTGAATATGAAAATTACCTGGGGAATCATGGGATATAAAATGAGGTAGCTGCTGTGAGAACTCCACAACAAAATGGAGTTGTTGAATGTAGGAATCGACAAGTGAACAACATGGAACAAACTATGCCGATTGAGAGACGTATTCCACGACATTACCGGAAAGAGGTTGTTCATTCTGCAGTGTATATTCAAAATCGAACAGGACATTATATGGGTGAGATGAAGACACCATATGAATTGTGGCATGGAGGGAAGCCCTCTTTGAAATACTTTCGTGTTTTTGGAAGTAAATGATTCATTAGAAACAAAGAAGGAAATCAAGGGAGGTATGGTGATAATTCATATGAAGGGATTTTCCTTGGATACTCAATGAACAAAAAATCCTAAAAGTGTTTCAACAAGCAATTAAGAAGGATTGTGGAAAGAAATGATGTTAAGATAATTGAAGAGAAAACCACAAATGCTTCAAGGATGTCATATGATGATGCGATAGAAAGTGATGAGGAATGTGAACATGGAGGAAATACAAATACAGAAATAGAGGAAGCTGTAGAAAACACCCAGTAGTCACATCAAGATGTTGACTTAGAAGAAGAATCTGAAGAATAAACTATGGCCATAGGCAATACAACTGAACCTCACAGGAGAAGTTGAAGAGTTGATATTGATACATCTAACATAATTGAAGATAGGAGTGCTCCCACACAAATAAGAAGGATGAGGAATAACACGCAATCTGTATTTCTATCAGTTGTGGAGCCATCCTCATTTTAAAGAAGCTTTAAAGGATGAATCATGGGTGAAATCCATGAATGAAGAGTTAGATCAGATTGACAAGAATCAGAACTGAGATCTTGTACAGATACCCGAAGGTCACAATATGATTGGTACAAAATAGATCTTCATGAACAAGTTTGATGAGAATGGAAGTGTTATTAGAAACAAGGCACGACTAGTATGTAAAGGATACTCCTAGATTGAAGATGTTGATGTTGAAGAAACATTTGCTTCAGTGGCTAGACTAGAGTCAATCGGTCTTTTCCTTTCCATTGATCTCCAAAGAGGATATAATGTATATTGAATTAATGTCAAGACATCATTCTTTAATGGTGTACTCGAAAAAAAGTCTACATTGAACAGCCAGTGGGTTTTGTTCTTGGTACTGATGAAACAAAGGTCAGGAAACTAAAGAAAGATCTATATGGTATAAAGCAGGCACCAGGAGCATGGTATTCCCTACTGGACTCGTATATCAAGAAGCGAGAATTCAAAAGAGGAGGAGTAGATCACAATCTATACATGAATAATTCTCCAAAAGATCAGTTCATGGTTCTAGTCTACGTTGATTACATTATATTTGGTGGCAGAAGGAAGAAATCAGTGGATGAATTTTCCAATCACATGAAATCATAATTTGAAATGTCTATGATTGGGGATCTCTCATATTTCATGGGGCTACAGGTGATTCAATGGCAGTATTACACTTTCATTTCTCAAGAAAAGTATGCAAAAGAGCTTCTGAAGATGTTTAATATGCAAGACTCCAAACCAATATCAACCCCGATTGCAGTTGGAACCAATCTTGGAAAGTATGAGGATGGGGCATCTGAATACCCCACTATGTACAAGAGGATAATTGGGAGCTTACTATACATGACAGTGACATGACCAGATATTGTCATTACAACCTATGTAGCGGCCCGATTTCAGAGTAATCCAAAGGAGGAATATATGATAGCGGTAAAAATAATCATGAGGTATATTTAAGGTTCTCACAATTGTGGATTATACTTTGCTGCAGGAAGAAATAGTGAATTTTTAGAATTTTCTAATGCTGACTGGGATGGGGATGTAGTTGACAGAAATTCCACCAGTGGTGGGGAATTCTATATTGGGAATAAATGTGTTGGTTAGTTGAGAAAGAAAGAAGAAAGTAGTTCTATTAGTACTACTGAAGCTGAGTATATATCCGCCACAAATTCATACACTCAACTGCTATGGATGAAGTAACAGTTAACAGATATCGGTGATGAGGTGAAGTGACCAATGGTGATTTACTGTGATAAAAAATGCAATTGATCTTACAAAGAATATGGTTCAGCTTTCTCGTACAAAACATATTTTAATTTGGTTTCACTTTATCAAAGATAAAGTTGAACAAGGCGTTATTAGAATGGATCATGTGGGTACTGATGAGGAAGTTGCTGATATCCTCACCAAGCCACTATCGACGGTTGTGTTTGAGAAGCATCAGTTGAACCTTGGTGTTCAGACACCTCCTAATGCATAAGGAGGTTACAAAAATACCCTCTCCCCAGTTATGTTAATTGTATTTAATCTATTTATGGATGCGATGCAGGCTTGTGGGGGAGATACTATCCAGGGGGAGTGTGGTTTGACTTGAACAATGAACAATTACCGGTCATTGGGTTTATTTTCAATGGGGGAGAAAGGAATAAATTCAGGCATGTAATAATTTTGTGACACATTGAGAATTTAGGTTCGGTGATAGGATGGGAAAGAATACATTATATGGGAACCCAATTTCAGCTTCCTCTCTTGTTTTCTACACCGAGCATTGCTCACGTAGACTTTGAGTGTTGGCTGAGTTGATTCTTGTGTTTGTGGATTGCCTATGGCTGGTGGTCTATTGAACTTATTTACTGATTTCCAAAAAACCCAAAGGGGGATATTGTTGGAACCATGGTAATTCTATGCATGAATTGGAGTATGGTTTGTGTTTGTTGTCAATCCTCAGTGGGAGTTCAGAATGTGTTCTAGCAATGTGATGATACAGAACAACTAGATAACTATATTGAAGGTGACACCATTTTCCAGTGTTTGCCAAATTTTTGGGGCCTGAAAATCGACAAATGGAAAAAAACTGGTTTTTTGCAAAGAGACTTGCGTGCCGTTGACTTTAAGGAGAGGAAACTTGCGTGACTTTTTTTAAGGTCAGAACATGAAAATATGGGAAAGGGAGAAGGGCGCCCAAGTTTTATGTTTGGTCACGCAAGTGACTTGCACGCTGATGGAAGACTTGCGCTCCATCGCATAGGTTATCCAAATGCCTATAAATAGAGGTCGACCCCTCCTCATTCAGATGAAGTTCATACTTAGAGAAATTTAGATCTCCCGTCGCGTAGGAGTTGTGGTCGCGCAAGTGGTGGTGGGTCGCGCAAGTTGATGTTGCGTGACAGGTGTTGGTTGTACGTCTAAGGTTTTTTGGGAGTGAAAGGGGTTGATTCGACCAGGTTTGGAGTTGGTGATGGAGGTGTCATGCATGTGGTTTGGTGACACTTGCTCACCAGGATTTGAAGTAGTGAGACAGTTCATAGTTGCACGCCAAAATCGGTTTGGGTGTAAAAGGAGTTGAGTCGAACAAGTTTGAAGTTGAAGACGTGAGTGTCATGCTGGTGGGAGAGGTGAACTAGAGCGCCATCTTGAAACTTGCGCGCCGGGGTGGGAGAAGTGCACCAGGTGTGGTTTAAGTACGCCAGTCTTTCTGGGGCTGCGCGAAAGCTGAAAGTTTTCCTAATACCATTGGTGAAAAGTGAGATTAGTCTATAGGTGGAAGTTGGACTTCAATAGAGCATCTACATACAGCAGAGGATGTATTCATTATCGATGATGAAGAGACCTTCACATCTACAAACTAAGTGGGACTTTACCAAAGGCAGTGAGGCATGGGGAGTCAACAGGAGTGACCCGAGGGACTCTGTAGGCTATCTATGAACAGTTGTAAATGCAGTGAGCCTAGGACAGAGAGACTATTCCCAAACCATTGTAATCCACAACAAGTGAAGAATAGTGGAATTTGGTACGACTGACAACTTGTTAGAAAATGATCCTTGGATGTATCCCTTAGTGGTGAACCATGTAAAAAGTGATGTATCATTTCTTTTCATGTGAATGTTTAATTTATTCTCTTATCAATTATAGAGGTTAAACTAGTTTGTACCAACGTGGGAACAAGATCCGTCAGTTTAAAAGAAAACGTTGACACCCTGATTCACCCCTCCCCTCTCAGGGTATCCCGGGGTCCTTCATATTTGGTAATTAGTGACATTATATAAGAACATAAAATTATAAATACATCATTATTGAAAACCACCAAAAAATGTTTATAAGATTCCTTTGTACTTAAAACTGCATGTAATAACCTAATGACATACATAAGAAAGGGGTGAGATATAAATCCTAGTAAGGTGATAAATATGGAATGAGGTAATACATGTTATACATTAGTAACATCAATGGGGGAATAAAAGGAGTGAGAATAATAAACATGAACAATGAGAAATGATTTCAAATGATAATCATAAAGGCAATATAGGAAATATGGAGACAACTTAAAACATTACATCATAAATATTGGTCAGGGATAACTACCGAGATATCATGCGAGAAAATACCCATAATGGAATTAGGTTGACTCCCTATCCCAACATGATGTTTCGTGATACTAAACATTATCCAGTGTATTAGAGTGCTATATAATTTTGGGCACACCCATAACATTTATTTCAGTCTTATGATTAAGTGTTCCACATACATCATAAGACATAGAATCATTTATCATCAAATTTTATGGCAAGATAATGGAGCACAAAATTAATACATGTATGTACCATTTCAAATAAGTATAAGTGTATAATGGTGAACACCCTTGATAAAAAATGGGAATCATATTCACTACACAATTGTTTTTTATG
Source organism: Viscum album (assembly GCA_963277665.1). Classification (NCBI taxonomy): domain Eukaryota; kingdom Viridiplantae; phylum Streptophyta; class Magnoliopsida; order Santalales; family Viscaceae; genus Viscum; species Viscum album. The sequence continues at coordinate 2,134,774,067 of OY728145.1, forward strand.
GAAATTCAGGGTGAAATTTCAGACCCCTAAAAACATCACATAAAAATTAATAAAATTATTTAATGAGAGAGAAAGGGGTCTATAATAATTTGGACCATTGAATGGGAAATAATAGCGACATGGAAAGTCATATCCAAATATTTAGAATTGGAAATAGAGGGAATAATATGTAAGAAACCAGATCTTCTTTTCAGGTATGTTTTCCTTTTCTGCTCGTTTTTTAGGAAAAGAGTTTTTTTTTTAAATTATAAGTAAATTTTGTGTAATTTGTTACCACATGTATCTTTTACTAGCCATGTAGCAGCCTTTCACATGACCATGTGGGGGTGACCTAGAGGCTGTCTAAAGAGGAGTACGGAAACGTTGAGTACACACCATATACTTCAAATGTACACGTCATGTACTTTCTTTTTTTCATTAAATGCACCAGGGTCACATCTAATCACCAGAAAGCTCTCCTTCTAGGTCTCGTTCGACTGAGAGCTCTGTATGGCTGTAGATCTTTGATGAACCCCCATGAGAGCATCCGTCCTCCAAATCAAACACAGTCAGTTGCATTGTAATCACATCGGTGAGTTCTCTCTTCTTCTAGAGCATCATCTTCTGTTTTCTCCACATTCATGAGTTATCGTGGGTTGAATGTTTTATACGTTTTCATATATCTATGGTGATATAAGGCGATTCAAGCCTCATGGTTCATGTATATTGATCTCTCAATGCCAAGGTAGGTGTTTTGTGCCTTTCTGTTGAAATTCTTTAAGTTTTATGTGAAACATTTCCCAATACCCATGAACAGGGTATTGCACATTTACCATTATAGACCTATTTTTTTCTACTATGCTTGTATTCTTGAGTAGATGATATATTATTGTGAATAGGGTGAATTATTCAGCTTTGGATGTATTTCCTATGCATGTTTTTCCTATTTTGACCTTTGTGTCTAGTTTGCCTATTAGGCTGTTGTTTAATTTCCCATGCCTAGTATTCTAGGATTGTGTGACTGTTGTTCTGTTATGCTGTTATGTTGTAGAATTCTAGAAAAGTAGTTCTTGAGGGATACCTTGGCTGATACATGCTGCGACACTTTCTTGACTTACATAGGGTTGTGTGAACCTGATGTATAAACCATAGGGATAATGGATGTAAGGGATTATCCAGAGTGTCTTTCCTTATTACGATACGAGACCATATGGGGGATTGATGTTGAATGCTTCCTCAGAGATTCAGTAGTTCCTCAACACTGTCCATAGAAGGAATGTGATGTATGTGCTTCCCTAGAGTGCCTTTAGTTACGATACAAGACAATAGGGGGAATTGACAGTGAGTGCTTCCTTAGAGAGTCTATGCTTAAGCTAATCCAAAGATGATATAATGAGTGTACATCCTAGAGGTTTGCTTGTACTTGATAGGTAGGACCAGATGGGATGGGTTGTGAGTACTTCCCAGAGGGTTACCTTTGTGTTTATTTGCATGGTTAGTTTTTGCTTGATATTGAAACTGTGGATTGTTTACTGTTCATCACTTTCCTGTTTACATTTTTCTGTACTTTTACCTACCATATATTCACTGACTTTTAGGCATAGATCTCAGGGTGTCGGCATACTAGGATTTAGTCTCACACCCTGTTTGGGCCATTCTTTTGGGCCAAAAAAGATTATATTGTTGCAGGTATAGACAAGGGCAAGAGACCTTCTACTTCAGGTACTTGACTTGTTGTGGAGCTAGAGAGCACGAGACCAAGCATAGGCTTGCGATGCTGTGGAGCAGATTACTATTTTTCTTTTGTACTTGGTTCAATACTGTATTTCATAATTGTTCTTTGTTTCGCTGCTTTCCTATACATATGTATCAGGGATCATTTTATATATGTTATCCAGTTTATTCTATCTCTCTTCCACTATTTATTTTTATATGATATTATTACTAATTCCTCTCTTGTATATATTTGTTTACTTCCTTTGTGTACTCTTCCAAGGATGGAAAAGTTTCCCCACTATCACACCCAAGACCCTCACTGCTAGTCGGCAGCCTCTACCATTCAGGGAAATGCGCTTGAATCCATGTGACCAACCGGGTATGGGGCGCCTCTGGGTGGCTTCCAGAACCGGGACATTACAAAGTGGTATCGAAGGAATTTTATTTTCTTCTTGACTTACTTTTTGGAGCCTATATCCATGGATAGGAGATAATAAGTACTTGTTAATAAGTTGTTCCTGGAAGTAGCTAACCTGTGTACAGGGAAAAGTCAATCTACCTTGATTATTGCAATTTTATGGGTTTTCAATTTTATAGTTGGTTTGATTTCACCATTGGGTGATTCACATGTTTCGTGTTGTTACCATTGATGTTATTGAGGTTCTATTTCTATTGAAACCTGATGATATGAGGGTATTCCATCTCATGCATCATATAGTCACTTGTTAGAAATCACATGTCATGCATTCTTTCAATTCCATCTATGGTGCATTAGAAAATGCATGTTGTTGTGATAGATGTTGTGTAGAATATGCATGCTATGGTGAAAGATGCCTTGATAAAATACATGTTGTTTGATGGGGTATTTTTTGTGTTAGGTTTTGTCTGAATGAACGCCAAACATTGGTTCTTGAGGTTTTATAGGCCCTCATGGACCGAAAATTGGTGGATCATTGACTTTTTTACCTTGTTATAACATGTATAAGTTTCCAAGCTATGATTTGTGGACAGTATGGCCCCTCAGAGATCGGAATTTTGGAAACTTCAATGTTTGTTTCAGTGTTTTTATGGGTTCCAGAGTAGTTTCTGAGTCGTAATGTCTAGAAAAACATAGAATACATGTCGTGTACTTTTGACTATGCACCTTTTTTTCTTCTATTCGGGAAGAAACTATTTTTTTAAGTACACGTTTTGTACTTTATGTACATACTGTGTAGTCTCTAAAAATGTCTTAGGTCGTGTGGGTAGAGACACGAGATAGGGAAATTCTTGTGGGAACACGCCGTGTACAGATTGTGCATGTCGTGTGGTGTTCACCTTTTGTCCGCTCGTGGGTCTAACAACACGTACGGATAAATCCTTGGTTATACATGTCATGTCAGGCTTGAACACGTTCTGTAGTGTAATCCTAGGAACCCGGCCTTGTAGCTAAGAACATGGGCCGATGGAGTCTCTTCTTACAGAAGCTGTGTCCACCTAGAACACGCCGTGTAGTGTGAACCATGTATCCGGCCGTGTCACTAATGACACGGGTCGGTGAAGCTCATCTAATACACGTCGTGTTTCCCTTGAACACGATGTTTCGTATTTTCTTAGGAGAGCCATGTGGATTAACCGTGTATAAGGACAGAGGAAGGGGAAGTGCATTCAGTTACACGCCGTGTGTGTGGGGTGAAACACATCCTAGGTTGGAAAAAGTACACGCCCATGTAAATAACTTAAGGGAACAAGACGTGTAGGGTTTATACACGCCTTGTAGTCATGTTTTGTAAATATTGATTGTTTTATTCCTCTTGTTCCCTTATTACAATTCTATATTTCAATCCCTGATAATCTTGATCTAAGGTGTGCATTTGAACATGCAGAGTCTTGCCACCGAGACTTCCTTCGGTTGTCCTCCAGCTATATGGTAGTGATCAGACACCGAATACGACTGATTAGGTACTTCCCACAGATCCTCCTATTGTGCCAGTCTTGGAACCAGCAGTTATACCCAATACCGGTGCTGAGGCATAGTTCAGGGAAGGCTTCATGAGGATGATGCACACTTTTTAGGGAGCACCGCCTCCTGCACCGTCGATGGAAGATTTGACACGGGTTTTCCAGTAGTAGCATCCTCCCACTTTCTCAGGGAAAGGAGGACCTTAGGCTATAGAGTAATGGCTAGAAGCCACACTGATGATATTTGAGAATCTGGAGATTCCTCCAGAGAGGAGGGTCAAGCTCGCTACTTATATGCTTCGAGACTCTACCAAGTGGCAGTGGGACGTGATCTCACAAGCGGTATGCCAGCAGGTTATGGTGTGGGATGAGTTTTAGTGCATCTTCTTTGATTACTTCTATCTGGAGACCTTGAGGGCCGATCGAGCCTAGGAGTTTGTGAGTCTGGAGTAGGGAACTCTTTCTATCATGGAGTATTCCTCACACTTTACTGATCTACAGCGCTTCACGCCTATTTCAAGAAGTGATCAATTATTCCTTTTAAGGAAGTTCGAGGATGGTTTGTGGCATGACATCCGATCACATGTGAACATCTTCAGGTTAACTTCCATCACTTCTATCATCAACCAGGCACTGATCACGAATCTAAATCTGAGGGATTCTAGAGTTGTGAGCTAGGGAGGCTTGGAATCTAGAGTTAGCGTCCCCGCTACTGACAGTAGAAAGCGCTGCAAGGAGTCTTTTCCCAGTGATCCAATGAGGCGAGACAAATCCTTTGGTAGCTAGGTAGTGTGCTACCAGTGCAGAAAGAGAGGGAATTTGAGGCCACATTACCAGTAAGACCCAGTGGAGTGCTGATCATATGGAAATATGGTTCACCACAAGCGCTTCTATCAGATCATCTCACCAGAAGCTGGTGACATGGGTTTTTCTATGAATCCGCGTTCGGGAGTAGCACTGCCAGTTTCTCACCAGTCTGGGAACTGGAGTTCTTCTGGTCGTTCATGACAAGGTGGAGGTCGTGGCCATGGTGGTCGTTCACCAGTCTTTCAATGACAGTGGGGTGGATCAGCTCAAAGTGGTCAGGCAGGGTCACAGGGCTGTGGTGAAGGCCAGACCTTTGCAGTGGAGCAGACCCAATAGGAGCAGGATCCCGGACCTTCTATAGTTTGAAGTAAAGTCATAGTATTCCCAGTTTTATCTTTATCTCTTTTCGATACCGGGGCTTACCATAGATTAATAACTGTTGATGTTGTGGAGAGCCTTGGGTTTTCATCTTTCTTCTTCTGATATTTTGACACTAGATACTCTGTTTGGTACTAGAACATCTAGTGTACGTTAGTGAAAAGTGTTTCCTCTAGAGGTTGGTGGGTGTCACTTTTTATGGGATCTCTATGTCCTAGAGATGACAGGCTATGATTTCATTCTAGGAATGGACTGGCTAGTTCCCTTCTAGGTAGTTGTCAACTGTTATCGTCGCAGGGTGAGTTTCATATCACCATAGGATGGATATTTTCTTCATTAGGGTGATTGGGATGTCCGGGCGAGCCGAGAGGCTCCAGAGCATCATGGGTTAGGTAGAGTTACAACCCAGATTTCTAGTCTGTATCTGGATGACCGGGGGACTTCTTAGTTAGACTTTCCTCCAGTGGTGGATCGTTTCAGTGATGTCTTCCCAGAGGAATTTTCAGGTTTTCCCTCTAAGTGCAAGGTAGAATTTTCGTTTGAACTTGTGTTTGGATCATCATTGATGTCCATTCCTCCTTATTGGGTGGCTACACCAGAGTTATAGGAGCTCAAAAAGCAGTTGGAGGAGTTGTAGGCAAAGGGTTTCGTTCTACTCAGTACTTCTCCTTGGGGTTCACTTATCCAGTTTCTGAAGAAGGCAGACAACACCCTCATGCTTTTTGTGGATTATTGGAAGTTGAACTAGTTTATGATCAAGAACCGATATCTCATTCCAAGGATTGAAGATCTATTTGATCAGCTTCGAGGAGCCCGAGTGTTCTCGAATATTGACGTGAGATCCAGTTACCATAAGTTGCATGTTAGACCATCTGATATACCTCTTATAGCCTTCCGGAGTAGGTATGGTCCATACGAGTATATTGTTATTCCTTTCGGTCGCACAAACGCACCTGCGATTTTCATGGAACTGATGAACCGAGTGTTCCATACATACTTGGATTCATTCGTGGTTGTCTTCATGGATGATATATTGGTGTACTCTCACACTCGATATGACCATTCTACCAATCCTGAGATCGTTTTGAGTACACTGAGAGAGCATCAGTTATATGCTAAGCTCTCAAAATGCCACTTTTGGATGGATCAGATTCACTCCTTGGGTAATGTTATATTAGGGATAAGAGTGTCATTAGAACCAGAGAATGTGAGAGGAGTAGTTTCCTGGGAGAATCCAAAGAATGTCGTTGAGGTGTGGAGTTTTATAGGGCCGGCTGGATACTACAGACGTTTCATTTAGGATTTTTTGTGCTTAGCAGCACCACTGATGAGTCTGAATAAGAACGGTGCAAAGTTCTTATGGTTCGATTCTTGTGAGTAAACCTTTCAAGAGATGAAAGGGAGGTTGACTACATCACCGATACCAGTATTTTCAGATCTGGGCAAGAGATATATTGTTTATTGTGATGCTTCAGGTATCGGTCTAGAAGTTGTTCTTATGCAGGGAGATAGAGTTGTTGCGTACGGGTCCCTGCAATTGAGACCACATGAGAGGAACTACCTGATGCATGATATCGAGTTAGCAGAGGTTGTTCATGCCTTATTATGTTGGATACATTATCTTTTGGTAGAGAATGTTGTGGATTTTACTGACCAAAAATGTCTCAAGTACATATTCACTCAGCGTGATCTGAATTTGAGACAGCGAAGGTGGGTTGTGTACCTTTAGTCCTTTGACTTTGAGCTTGCCTATATGCCTGGGAAAGGCAACGCAGTGGCAGATGCGTTGAGCAGGAGGAATCAAATACATGCAGTTCATGAGTCCAGTATTGAGTGGAAACTTATGGCTCTGTTCTTGGAGATGTGTTTGTAGGTGCACGACAGACAGGGGCAGACTTTCCTTTCTTCTGTAGCTGTTACCTCTACCCTTCTTGATCGACTACGAATGAGGAAACTATTAGATTATAAAGTCCTAGTCCTATGGGAATGTGTGTCAGGAGATGCCCCTATTCCTGGATGGGCCATAGGTGAGGATGAGATCTTGCGTTTCCAGGGGCGCGTATGGGTGCCAACAGATATACATGAAGAGCTAATGCGGGACTTTCATTCCTCAGTTTGGGAAGATCATCCTGGTGTCACCAAGATGTATCGTGATCTATGTCATCAATAATGGTGGAAAGGTATGAAGAGAGACGTTACATGTTTCGTCATGAAGTGTTCCACCTCTCAGTAGGTGAAGGCAGGGAATCAGCGACCATCAGGGTTTTTGCAGCAGTTACCCATTCCCGAGTGTAAGTGGAATGATATCACGATGGATTTCTTAACATGGTTTCTGAGGTCACCTCGAGGGAATGATATAGTATGGGTTGTCATTGACAAACTTACGATGGTCGCTCACTTCTCTCCGATCAAAGAGACCTTTTGTGTTGATGAGATGGGATGGTTGTACATCCATGAGATTGTACGTCTACATGGAGTTTCACACTCCATCGTTTCATACAGGGATGCACGTTTTACTTCTCGGATTTGGAAGGTGATACTGAAATCTTTGGGTACACAAGTAATTTTGAGTACAACATACCACCCCCAGAATGATGCCCAGTCCGAGCGTATGATTCAGGTGCTTGAGGAAATGCTCCGAGCATGCATCCTAGATTTTGGAGGTTTGGGGAGAAGCACATAACTCTTGTTGAGTTTACCTACACCAATAGTTTTCAAGAAATAATTCAGATGGAACCTTATTAGTATTTTTACGGTAGTCCATGCCGATCACACTTATGTTGGCTGGAGGGTGGAGAGGAAACTTTGCTAGGACCTCATCTTGTTCACGAGACCATGGAGCAGATAGAGTTGATTCGGAAGAGGATGGTTACTACACAGTCTCGTCAGAAGTCTTATGATGATCAGTGGAGATGACCTCTGGAGTTTGAGGTTGGGGATTAGGTTTTTCTATATGTCACACTGAGGTAGGGACACAAGAGGATCAGAATACAGGTTAAGATTTTGTCAAGGTATGTCGGGTTGTTTGGGCTTTTGGAGAGATTTGGGCCGGTTGCCTATCAGTTGTAGTTACCTCAGAGGTACCGAGTTATGCATGACGTCTTCCACGTTTCTCAGCTTTGACATTACTTTTTAGACTCATCTCATGTTTTCCAACCTGAGGAGGTTGACTGGGAAGTGGACACATCTTTTGAAGAGAATCCTATCTAGATTGTCGATCGTAGTACAATGGTTCTCCATGGCTGGTCTGTTTCTCGGGTACGAGTGCTATGGCAGCACAAGCGAGTACATGATGAGACTTGGTAGAGGGAGGATGATGTACGAGCATAGTGGAAAAAGTTTTTCATGGATTCTTCTTATATTCCACCTTTCTAGGGAAATTCCGGGACAAATTTCTTTAAGGGGGGATGTTTGTAAGAAACCAGATCGTCTTTTCTGGTATGTTTTCCTTTTCTGGACATTTTTTAGGAAAAGAGGTTTTTATGGAAATTTTCACAGTACATGCCATATACTTTATGAGTAAACATCATGTACTCGATCACCACAGGTAGTCGTCTGATGTCCTTGTAGCATCCATGCACATAACCCTTGTGGGGGTGACCTAGAGGCAACCTAAAGAGGAGTATGGAAACGAAAAGTACACACCGTGTACTTCAGAAGTACACACTGTGTACTTTTTTTCATTAAATTTCTTGGGGTTCCATATAATCACTATAATTCTCTCCTTATAGGTCTCGTTCGACCGAGAGATCCATATAGCTACAGATCTTTGACGAACCCTCGAGCGAGCATCTGTCCTCTAAATCGAACACAGTCAGTTGTGTTAGAATCACATCGGTGAGTTCTCTCTTCTCCTAGATCATCATCTTCTATTTCCTCCTATTTCATGAGTTATCGTGGGTTGAAAATTTTATACAATTCCATATATATACGGAGTACTAAGGAAATTTAATCCTCGAGGTTCAAGTATATTGATCTCTCAATTCCGAGGTAGGTGGTTTGTGCCTTTTTGATGAATGACTTTGAGTTTTATCTGAAAATTTTCCCAATACCCATGAATGAGGTATTGATTGTTGACTGTTTTAGCCCAACTGTTAGTTTTATATGCTTGTATTATTGAAATGATGATTTTGTATTGTGAATAGGGTGAATTTTTGTGCTTTGGATGTGTTGGTCATGCATGTTTTTCCTGTTTTGACCTTTGGATCTGGTTTGCCTATCAGGCTGTAGTTTACTTTCCCATACCTAGTACTATAGGATGGTGTTGATATTGTTCTGTTATTCTGTTATTCTATATAATTCTAGCCATGTAGTTCTTGATGGTTACCTTGGACGATACTCACTATGGAACTTACATGACTTACATAGGGCCGTGTGAACCTGATGTATAGACCATATGAAGAATGGACATAAGGGCTTCTCTAGAGTGTCGTTCCTTATTACGATGTGAGACCATAGAGTGAATTTATGTTGAGTGCTTCCTTAGAGAGTCTATAGTTCCTTGAGATGGTCCACAGAGGGAATGTGATGTAAGTGCTTCCCTAGAGAACCTTTACTTACAATATGAGACTACAGGGGGAATTGACGACAAGGGATTTCTCAGAGAGTCTATGCTTAAGCTGAACCAGAGGGGTTAGACTGAGTGTACTTCCCAGAGGGGTGCCTGTACTTGTTAGGTAGCACTATAGGGGATGCGCTGGGAGTACATCCTAGAGGGTTACCTTTGTGTTTATCTTCTTGGTTAGTTGTTTCTTGATATTTAAATTGTGGATTATTTACTTCTGAGTACTTTCCTATTTAACATTTTCTGTAATTTCACCTTCCATATATTCACTGACTGTTAGGCACATATCTCGTAGTGGGTGCCTACAAGGATTTAGTCTCACACCCTATTTGGGCCATGATTTTTGTCCCAAAAAATTGGATTGTTGTAGGTATAGACAAGGGCATGCACCCTTCTACTTCACATACTTGACATGCTGTGGAGCTGGAGAGTACGGGACCAATCTTAGGCTTGTGATACTGTAGAGCTGATTATTGTTTTTCTTTTGTACTTGGTTCAATACTGTATTTCAGAATTGTTCTTTGTTTCACTGCTTTCCTAGACATATGTATCATGCATCATTTTATATATGTGCTCTAGTTTATTCTATCAGTCTTCCACTGTTTATTTTTGTATGATATTATTACAGCTTACGCTCTTTTATATATTTGTTTACTTCCACTGTGTACTCTGCCAATGAGGGCATAGTTTTCTTACTATCACACCCAAAGCCCTCAGTGCTAGTCGGATGCCTCTGGAATTCGGGGAAATGCTCTTGAGGCTATGTGAACAATCAGGTATAGGGCGCCTCTAGGTGGAATCCGGAACCGGGACATTACATAAGATTATAAAGATACTTGAATATAAAAGAGGAGGTGAGGATCCCTTAGCATGTGAGTGTGAATCCAAATGCTTGGGAGGAGCTACATGAGTGATTGGGGTCACATTGTGAGGACTTTAGAGATGGTAGGGTAGAGTACATATGCGATACAAGGATTTTGAGTGAAAATAAATGGGTTATAAGTTGGTTTTATATAATAAATGAGTGTAGATTTTTTTATTATTTCTCAAACATAGGATTTGACTCTATATAATAAAAAAACCAAAATAACAAACCTTACCATGTGTTTTCTCCATGGTTTCTTCCAAATGGGAGTGTTTTCATTATTTTATAAGTACAAGGGCCTAAATTAATAGAATTATAATCTTGCCGATGTGTAAGTGAGTCATACTATTAAAGAAATTATTTTAAAACCTTAAAATATATTAATGGATTTGGTGGATTCATAACAGATTTATTAAATTAATATCATGAACATAATGTAATTTTTTTAAAGGGAAACATATATTTGGTTTTTATACATTTTATTTTATTTATTACGTCACTTTTGGGTCATTATGATGTCACAATACACATTGTATATTTTTATAGTATTTAATTTTTACCTGTAAATTTTACTATCTTAGAAAATTATGAAAAATTTACCATTATAAAATTTTTACATTATGATTACAAAAATAATATTCATTTTGTCTAAATAATTTTATAAATATGTACTTTTTAACTTTGAAAATAATAATCAATATTTGTTAAAAAATGTTGGGGTTTTAAACAATAAATTTTTTTGAACACTTATAAAAATTACATTTGAATTCATAAAAATTATATAATCATTTATGATTAATAAAAATTATTAAATAATAATATGTTATTAAAAAATTATTTATTTCAAAAATAAATTAATTCATAAAAATAAACATCTTAACTAAAATTGAATACCGATTAAAAATAAAATTTATATTTTATTGTATAAAAATAAAAATAATTTATAAAATAATGATAAGAAGAAAATATGATCATTATTATATTGAAAATACCACATAAATTTTAATATTATTATGGTATCAAAACTATTCCATTTAATAGACCAGAAAATTCTCTAAGAGTAAGGTGCACGATAGTGGGTCTCTCACGGGGTAGTTCAGCGAACATGGTTAGTTTCATGATCTTGATGAGTTTGAAATTATCCCATAAACAGTTTCAATCATGTTTAAGTTGTTGGATCTTAGCTTGGCCTTAGTCGAGGGAAAATCCCAGTGATTCTATCTCCCTTGGAATTTCTGATAAATGGGCTTTATAGGGTATGATCCTAATAGTTGAGTCTATCACTTCTTTTAACGGTGTAAATTGGATTTGATAAAACCCTATATTTATACTTTTCACGTGGTTACTATTCAGAGGCTATATTATCATTGGTAAATATGTTCAAAAGTAATATTAATCTGATAGGATAATATAAAACAAAATATGTGCATGTGTTTTCTATAACCATATTACATATTAATACTTTTAATTAAATCATAAGTGAATATTTATTTATGACAGTTTCGGTTGTTACAATTTCTCACACCTAAATCATAATCAAGGGAACCTCCATCACAAACCTTTATTGTCTCTCTACACTAGGAACATTCTGTAAACCACTACTACACCAATACCAAATCCACTAATTCTCATCCCCAATCTATCATCTAACCTAGTTCTATATTATTGAGGCACTAATAATTCCAAATGATAACATTGAGCATTCATTATAGTAGGGTGGGGGAGATGAATGAAGAACTATGACCAAAAATCTAATGACCGACCATTCCTTTTCATTAAAAAAATACAGAATTTATTTTTATACTATAGAAAAAATTTTAGTGGTAGAAATAATAATAATAATAATAATATTGAATTAATATAAATAAAATATGGTGTCATATTGTTGTAGATCAAGAATAAATCAAGAATGAATTATCAAACTCAAGAATGAATTATCAATAATCCATGCACTGATAATCAATTGTTTCAAGATTAAAAATATATGTGTTTGTAAGGATTTAATTAACATTATTCAAAATAGTTGAAGAATATAAGAATCCTCAAACCGGGATCCTTATTATATGAAACTAAAACTATGTATAATTTAAAATGAAGAACATGAGTGAAGCTGAAATTATTGTTGGTTAAATATTCTATATTCAAAAATGATTTTGATGAGGATCACTGAAAGGAAACCAATGGGATCCATCCTCAATGATATATCCATAGATAAACTTGAACCACCAAACAATTTGGTTGGATCCTCCTTAACTCCCCTAGTATATTAGTACATATTCAAGATGATAAAGAAAGAGAAGAGAACATTAAAAGGAATAACACGAACAATCAATACAGTTCTATAGACTCCAACCTCTTTATATATTAGTTAAGGATAATACTTGACCCTTCATCAAATTTACTCGAATTTTATAAAACATTTGAGTAATAAAAATGATAATAAAAACTATAGAACCCTAGTATGAGAATGCATTTATCAAATAAATGAATTAAAAAAATATCCCATATGTTTCTTTGTATGAAATGATAAAAATCAATGATATCCATCATGGAAGAGAAACTGAATAACATAATTTAACATTAATCTTTCATTATTAGTCATAGTATTCTATATAAATCAAAAATATTGATTACAAAATATCATAACATTGTGATTTTACCTTTTAATACACTATAACTGGATGTGGATGTTGTATTATATCAACATATCAATCCTTACGATATGCCAATAACAAGTAATACAATATTAATTGTTTTCCTATATGTTGTACAATAAAACATAACTATATTATTACATATTATATAACTAAATTACATCGTATTTATATATGTATCTAGAGATTCACTTTATTAATCTCCTACTTGCGATAAAGCTTCAAAGGCTTTGTAGTATTTATCCTTATATTTTTTCATATAGAATAACTTTTTAAACCATCTCTAAAACCACTTTTTGATATCATAAAACACTTTTGGGAATAAATTATTAACTTCACCGTGTATTACATCATTTTAAATCCTTTTTGAATATCCTTCCAAAATTTTATTTGATATACAGAGTAGCTCTCTATGTTTCATAAAATTGAATCCCCATTCAGTAAACATAGTGTGGTCCTACTAACCTTTATAGAATTCCAAACTAAAATGAATTATTTAATTCATAAATATATAAATATAAAATCTGTTTTTAAACCATAATTGTTTCTCATACTATGAAGGGATCTAGTTTGACCCCCTCAATCATATATATCTCAATTCTTTTTTCCATTCTTTGTATCATATACAAGGATGAATTTTAGTATGGTCCATTTTTCTAATACATCGAGTAACCAAATGACATTTATAATTTAATTGTAATACATCTACTCATAAATTATTGATTTTCCATGTATATATTTACTTGTTGAAAGAAAACACCACATTTCAATCATCTTGATGCACGATTATGCCACTTGACCCTCTTCTAAGTTAGGTGCATAAAATTTCACTTATCTAGGTAAAACCATACAATACATTATTCTATCTCCATTGAGGGCTTATATTTCACACTTAAAATATAAGAGGATAAATACTTTCTTGATTATACTCAACCAATGATAGAATCAACAACATGCCTAACAAATATTGGATTAGCTCAACCTCAAGGTTGTTTTACGAATGGTATTGAAGTATAAAATTTTTAATGGCAGAAATAATTAATATCTTTAAGTATGAGAAAATCCAAATATGAAATATTCATCTATATTATACCATTGACAGAATGTATAACACTCTAAGTGGTATACTTCAGGAGTCATCCTGCATAGAAAACTCATTTTCCTCCCTACTATAGTATTATGTATCTTGATATTAAATCCTACTCATTCTGACAATATAATATCATAATAACCAAATAATACAAGATTAATATTAGTTATGAATAAATACAATTTTTAATTATAGATGATAATAATAATTTATTTTCATGCTTCAGATTAAACCAATAAAAATGAAAATAAAGTAGACATGCATTTCTAAGAACGATATATTTTAATATATTCTTATAATTTGTAAGAATATAAAAAAAGATATATAACATATATTCTAATATATAAAATGAAATATTTTTTTCAATTCCTTGTATTATATTAAATTTATGTCTTCTTGAACTTATTACATATTAATTTGATTCCTACCATATCTCTAGGTAACCATCTGAAAGAACCCTTCCCTAATCTCTTTTAGTAAGTAACATTTATGAGGGGAGTTTATTTGAATAATTATGAGACTTAAGAATTATATTTTCAAAGCTTAAATCTTTTACAATCACATTCAGACTCATTTACTTAAAAAAATAACATTTTATGATATTAACAAGCTATGATTTCTACCTTTTACTCTTTCTATGTCCATGAAAATCATTTTTCATTAAAAAAAATCAATTAGACATTTTCTTGGTGGAAATTTAGGTATCTAAATACAACACATTTCATTATCTCTCATTAACAATATACCCTAAACTCTTTTAGGATATTATGTTAAATTATATTTTTTTAATTTTTACTATTATAATGTTTGGGTTTTTTGATATATTGTATTCTATAAATACAAATTTACAAACACTAGTTTCTTATAAACTAAATTCATTTATGAATATAATGATAATAAATAAAAACTTCAATGTGTCCAAGGAAGTATAAATATTTCCATTTTTTATAAATACTAATATATAAACTATTAAAAATAATTTACATTATGGTATTCAATGTTTTTAGGGATATATTTTGAAAATAAGGTTCAATTATTTAAAATATTACACTAATGGGTTGTGTAATCTCAATTCCAAAAATTTTAAAAAATTCCTTAGTAAAATATATTATCTCATATAAAAATCATTTAATACTTTTCAACTATATAATACATGTTATGGTGTTTGATAAATGATAATCCATGTGTATGAAAACATTATTTCATTTTATTCAAAACAACTATTTTATTAACTATAAATTTCTCTAATCGTTGAAGGGAAATTAGATAATATCACACATCCGTTATGTAGATAAAAATGTATTTGAAACATTCATTTTTATTAAATATATCAATGATAACATGTGTAACTATATTTTAATGTAAACTATATGATCCATTAATTCTTCATTTTATTTAAAGATCCTTTATATTTACAATAATTGTAAAAATATACATTTTGTATCATATACCCATAAAAATCAAATAATTGATTTCTATAAAATTAACAACAATTAATAAATTTCCATTGAGTTTTTCAAACCATATTAGGTATAAAAAAATCCCTCTTAAAATAATAATACCATACCTAGCACCTCATTAAGTTTTCTACAACTTTGTATTTTTATTGGAAGATTGACTATTGGACCTCCCAACAGACTTTTCTTCTTCTAGGTTAAACTTCTACCTAATTTTATTTATTATACAATAATAAGAACATACAAATATCATTCCCAATTAAGTTATCCCCAATAACTTGATGATATAAGTTAAAAAAATTTCCAACTCATTCATATTATTATAAATGTTTTACACTTAACTACATCCAAATAAAACCCTAACCAAAATCTCTATTCTATTAAATTCATTGAAACAGTCAATTGTAACTGTAAATGAGTGGAAACTAAAATTACATTGTTTATATGGAATATAATGTCTATGAAAACTTAATTTAATTTATCTATTGTTATCATAAGTATCAAGATCCACCTTTTGAAAAAAAATTATGATTTGGATACTCAGGTTCATTTCACTTTAACAGATGGAATTCTATTCCTTACTTAAGAATGATTCGTATGTTTATAACCAGACAAGGAAATTATATATGATAAGTTATTCCTTAAAAACTATCGATCTCAAAGTCACATTTTATGATGATGTTTCCTTTTTTATCTATAATAAAATATTTTAGAAGATAAATTCCATGTTTTACATTAAATAAATACAATATTTTATTAAATATAAATCACATCCATTGGTTTACCAAGTCCCATATTTGATAATGAATCATCTAAGATAATCTCATTATACAACTCATGACTAAAATTGGTAGAAAAATACTTCAATAACATCATATATTTATCTTATATAGTTGAGTGGTTAAATATTTCTCATAATCAATCATATTGATTCCCTTAATTGTATTATTATATTATTGATCAGTTAGGTTTTCACAACTAAGAGTAACCCAAATATCACATCAGATTTAGATGTTCACTATTAGAATCACCAATAATATTCTTACATTACATAATATAATTCAATAAAAAATAATTGCTAGCATCACCCATACTAATTTATGGAGGTTTTTAAAAGTTATTTCTTTTGAAGGAATATGAAACCAAGTGTATGATTAAGGTATTTTAATTATCTCACTATATTATTTCATGTATTCTCTTTATATGATTTTATTCATCTACAGATATCACAAAATTAATATCTTCTAATGATTAGGTATTTAATATGGAAAATTTTTATTGTATTATGATTAGTTTTAGTTTGATTCATTATTCATAATAACCAAGGATAATGAATTTTATAATTTAAAATTCATTTCCCACTATTTATGAAATTATTATTTAAAACACATTAATCTCATCCAATTAACATTCTCTATTCAGAACACTCTCTTATAACGATTTTCATTTTAAATTAATATATAATGTTACTGATTTTTTTGGGAATATTTAGTTCTTCCACAGTGATATATGATAAAAAAAGGAATATGGAAATATTGGGCCTGAAATATTCTTTTTAGGAATATAATATTCGAACCCAATGCATTAAAATTGAAGTACATCCCAAAAATTACATCCAATTAAGATACAATTTTAACTAAATATATAGTCCTTGATGAGAAATTTTTAATTCAATTGTACCCCAGCCTAATTAGATCGTTTTGAGGGTAATATAGGTGGACCAAGTTGAAGATTATTTTCTATGTAAGATCTCATTGCTCAAAAATTCATCCACCCATTTTGGGAATAACATAAAAATGAATAATTAAATTGTCTTGAATGATTACCAAATATTAGAAGAAAACATGTACCACATTTTATTCTTCTCTAACTAATCCCAATTCACAAAAAGGTTGTTCTAATTAATTAATAGGGAAAGAGAAAAGCATGCATGAAGCATTGAGAATGATGGAAAATCAATTATCCACCCACTATAAACCACCTTTTGGACTAAATTAATGAATGTGACAAATTTTAAATCCATATTCTCAACTAAAGGGCCTCCAAAAATATATTTATGGATGATTCATGGGAGAAATTAGATCATTTAGTTTATTTTCGTTATTTATAATATTATGCTATAATTGTCTTGTTGTAATCAAGTTCTTAATGTTAAAGTGACTCTATCTTATCTAGTATTTTAAATAAATATCCTTCTATATTCTATTATTTATTCTTATTTATATTACCACTATAAAATTTTTTATCTTACAGTTTAAGTCCATTAAAAATATAATGAACATAATTATTATTTTTCTCTTTTATCTTCTTTAATCCGACTTTTATGAGTTAATTCCAATCATCTATTGAGATATTTTCATAAATGGATGGTTGACCCTCTAGTTGATTCATTTAACATAGTTTCAAGAGATTTATTATATGTTCTTTTATCGTATTTAAACTTCTTATTATTTATTTTATTTTATTGTTCCATTCGATGATTGTTTTTTCTTATTCATCTTTTCCAAATTTAAAAACTACATATTTTGAGTGATAGTATGATCATAAATAGTGGAGTGATTATTAAAGTGATCCTATAAGTGATTAGGTGATTAGATTTTAATTTTTTAGAGAATAAAATAGTAAATGATGAAGGGGAAATTATCTCATTTGTTAAATACATCGTGATTTAGTGAAGTTAAAATCTTCTTAAAAATGCTTCATCTAATCTATCCCTAGAAACAACCTAGGATCAATCCATATTTATTAATTATTTTAATTTAAATATTACTATATTTCATCCCCTTAAATCATCACATCCTAATATTTGGATACCCTATACCAAAATACCTCTAAAAATTTTAGTGGGCTAAGTTTTATTTATTTAGTCTCAATGAAATTGACACCCTAATTGTGCTACATGTGGATGCTTCCACCTGTTGGGTAAATTTGGATGAACCAAATTTCACATCCATTTTCATAGACACTTGTAAGTAACTTATACACTCTCTTAATTATCATATCCATAATTACATATTATCATCCCCATTCCTCTAATCTTTTGACATTTATATCTGGTCATGTCATTTCGCACCTAAAATCATTTAAACCGCTTTGTTAGTGTTAATAATCCAAGATTATTGAAATTAAGTGAACCTAATGGGATTATACCTTTAAATACCAATCTCCCTAATACTACATACTCTAATTTTTAGTCCAAATCTATTTATGATCTTCTAAACAACTCTATCTTAAACCCATGCTATAATCATATGGGAAATCCAAATGTGGAAGCCCCTAACTTTGGGGATGTCATAGGTAAAAATATGAATGAATATATCACATCTACCTAGATGAATGTCCCCTCATGAACAAACATACTACCCAAAGATAATCCAAATATATCTCCAAACCCTATTTTATAAAGCACGGTCCCTCATTTCATGGGATTGAGTCAGAGATTATTTAACTTCATGTTTCGAAGATTAATAAAAATATTGGGACCAGGTGACCCCTCATCAAATCGAGTCACCCAAGATAAGAATATTCTATTTTCCATAAAGTAATAAGCTAATATTTGGTTAAAAAAATTAAAACATCATCAATCAATTCAGAGGACCAATTAAAAATAGAGAATTAAAAAATAATCCCCCACAAAAAGATAATTTTACTTATAAATGGTATTCAATAAATTATTTCAAAATATAAAGAGTATTTTCATGAAACATCATAATGGTTTAAAGAAACCATACACATGGAACACCCCCATGGTTTTTCAATCCCTATAAAAATTTATTTTTTAGAAAGAGATAAAACTTGGAAACAAATAATTCAAGGACATGATGTGTAACAATAACTTCAACAACAAATCCCCCAATGATAGTTATGTGTTTCTATAAGATCTTTATAAAAAACCCAAACATTGGTAACCATTTTCTACTTTGGGAAACATCCCAAATCTGGTGGTATGAATATTTTTATGAAAGATTGAGGCTTTGGGTTTAATCCTTCATCCCTTCATAGGAGGGTTGAATAGATGGATCTTAGTAATTTATATAATGTTTAAATTATTAAACTTATTTACACAATTTCTATTAAAAAATAATATAGGACTAATAATTTACCAACCATTCCTTCAATCAATAGGTATATCTAAGAGTACCAGAAATGGAGTTAGATTTTGTAAATTTTAAAAATCCTTAAAACCAATTTTTTTAATCCAAGTTATAATGAATATCATAATTTTATTGGATGGATAATAAATAAATAATAGATTTCTTATTCCAAAAACTTAACCTCCAAAAAACATTCTAACTAAAAACTTTTTTAAAACCCAACAATAAAAATTCCAACATTCTCTAGCAAAGCTCTAACATCCCATCCAACAA
Source organism: Viscum album (assembly GCA_963277665.1). Classification (NCBI taxonomy): domain Eukaryota; kingdom Viridiplantae; phylum Streptophyta; class Magnoliopsida; order Santalales; family Viscaceae; genus Viscum; species Viscum album. The sequence continues at coordinate 2,134,793,885 of OY728145.1, forward strand.
CCTAAATATCCTATTGGGATACACCGAATAGCTTAACCATATGTCCATCTATTCCATGACCATTACTAGTGCAATTGTGAAAGAAAATGAAGAGAATTATTATTGATTTTTTTACAAAAATTTGAATTTAAAATCATTAATCCTTATAAGGAATGAATTCCCACTAATGATATCCCATCCTCAACCCTAAAGGTATTAATATTGTTACCCATAAATCTATTATGAAAAATAATAAATTCTAGGACTATTTTAATGAGTGAGAACCCATTAAAACACCAGAACCAACCATTCATAAAACATTTGAGGCTTTAAAATATTATTATAATAATTAAAAAACACTATTATGATATATCAAATATAAATAGGTTATAGAGGAACCATTGTATCTTGAAGTAACCCAGCAAGAGACTCCATTCCCTCAAAGAATGAAGGGATAATTAAAACACGAGAATGGTAAAACTTTATGTGAAATCATCTCGCTTGTTAAAATCAATATCACCCTTATTGATATGATCCTAACAATACCTTCATACTAAAAGTACATTATATATTTGTTTAATTTAAGAATTATATTCTCTCACAAAAACCAAGTAATTTAACTATAAATGTGAGTATGAAATTATAGATAACCATGTATCCTAATTTAAAGTAAAAACGTTGACGATACATAAATGTTAATCTTATAGTGAAAAAGGTTTCCAAATCCTTATATGATCTAGGATCTAGCATTAACCTCATTCTATATGACTTATTATATCAGATAGATATTCATGAACTCCAACACATATCTATCACTCTCCAACATATTGACTATAGTGTTTGAGTATATAATGTATCTTAATGAATGATTTAGTAAAGACAAAAATTTAATTTACCATGAAGGCTTCATTATACTTAATAATCATACAAGATTTGGTACTAGGTAGAAAACCTACACCATAATTTTCTATACCACCCTATAAATACTCAACAAAACTGTTAATGATATGATTGAGAACATGATAATAAAATTTAGAAATAGAGCCTCAATCTCAAAATCTATATTTTTAGCTCTCAAATTGGGGATGATGGGGATTTTATTGAGTTTAATAAGATAAGTAGTGTTAAAATTGGACCTGAGGTATACAAATGATTTTTTATTGGATGTTTAATTTACGAAGAGATTAGTTTCCCTTATCCAAAAGGGTAAATTTTTTTATTTTTATTGAATCTATTGAATATATCTTCTTTGGTTTTTTAAGACTAATAATCACTAAAAGGTGAGAAGAAAGCATAATAATTATGTCTGTGACTTTAATTTTTATGTGCGAATAATTTTTGTTTCTAAATCATTTGTTAAAAAGGAATCAACTGATCTTGATTCCAAATTCCAATCTAACTCATGTGAATTTGTCTAGCCTAATCTTGAACTCAAGTTCCTTCCTTCCTCGATCATGTATATATTCATTGGGGAAACCCTAAACATTAATATTTACATTTCATATTCTCTTAAATATAACCAAAATTTAATTATAATTTATGACTTAAGAAAGAATAAAAAATAAATTATATAGATTCTTTCTATTGTCCACTAGGTTTTCCTACACACAATACACATAAAAGTTTTCTTAAATTAGATTATAATACTTCTCACCACTATGGTGTAGAATCAATCCCAATCAAATGGAAGTGTTATAAAAGGAAATATTTAAGACTTTAGAATATTATATTGGGTATGTTTGGGGGTTGATGATTTGTTAAAGACTTTAAAATAAGTTATTCTTTGATGGAACCCAATTTTTTGAAATTTATTTTTTTCCTTTTATATAATAATAATAAAAAAAATTAATCATTTTTATGGTTTTTGAATGTTTTTACTTAAGTTAACTCATTTGGGTATCCATGGGTCTCTAATTTTATTAGTGTGTGAGATTTTCTATCTAAAGAAATTGAGGGTTTATAATTGAACAAAATTACTTACAGAGTTCAAACCCAATATTCAATTATCCATGTAGTTTCTATATATGAAATGGACCTAAAATAATCATTTTATTACTACTAGGATATTATCTTCTACATAGGTGACTTTGTTCCAAGATTTCATTTCAAATATAATTATTGAACTTCTATACTCCTACTTATTCCAAACATCAAACTTTCCATTCTCTTCTCTATCAACACCAATGGAAGTTTAATTCTATGTTAGGGGGAGAAAAAATAATATTTATAAAAAAACTGGAATTTTATAGAGAATTTAAGTTCTTTATCCTTTCATGTTATTACTTACTTTATAAAAAAATGAAATTGAATTTAAAATGTTTTTTCGTGCATTTATTCCTATAAATATAAAAATTTAAGTTCATGAATAGATATTTTGCATGAATGGGTTTCTAATGTGATTTTTAAAAATTTATATTTTCATAAGTTTAATGAAAATTTCCAAATGGAAATAATTTATATTTGGGGATGTGAGTTTCAGTTCTTGGGATCCATTCTTTCATATAATATGATTTTTGATCACTTTATTTTTAAATAGAGTATCCAAAAAATAAAATAAAATGAATTTGTTGAATTTGTTTTCTCATAATTCATTGAGTTGGATAGTTGGGGATATTGAAAAAATAGATCCCTTTTTAAGAGTTAGGATTTAGATCTCTATTATAGTGATTTGAATTAATATGATGTTTAGTGTTCAAAACATAGGGATGGTGAATTCATAGATTTCTTTCCCAAATTTTTACTTTTTGTATCTATTATGGTTAAAAACAAAAAATGGATATTGATATTATGGTTAAAATGAGATTACCATATAACACATCAATTTTCCTATTGAAAAAATTAAACCCCATATATTTTGTGATACACAACACATCTTCATGCCTAATTAGAATTGGATGAATGGTAGTGATGGATTTGAACAAAGTAATTAGATTTGGATTGAGATATACTTTTGTATTTATATTGATTTATTGAGTTTTTTGGGGATTAATAATTTTTCATGTGACATTGCTGTGTAAAACATTCTTTTTTTGAAACGTGATTAGAGATATAAATCTAATTCTGATTTTATTTAGTAAGTAATTTTCTAGGGATTAGAAAAACTATTGTTGGGGGGGGGGGGGGGGGGTTAGTCGTTAAAGGTGGATAATTTTGATTGAATTTTGAAGAATTTTATCATGCTTCAATTTTTATAAAATCCAAGGTTACTTTCTTTTACAATATGAGCATCATTTCTCATCATATATAAAATTATCATTTTAAATGAATTATTGTCCAGCCATTTATTAAATCCATGGTTATTGAATTTCTCAAGTTATATATTTAGGTTTTGAATTTGAAATTTTAAGAATTGGTTACTCAATTTATGTGTAATATTATGATCTACTATAGAGATATGTTATTAATATAGAAACATGGACATAAAGGGTTCCAAATGATGTTATTTTTAGGTAAAGCATATTTCCTCTCATGCTACTAAAATGTATGTAGAGCCCAAAAGTTAAATTAAATGGAGACTAAAATTTAAATTAAGATATAGGAACCCATGAGGGACATTTAATTCAATTTTGTCCTAAACAAATTTGGTTATTTTTAAGTTGATATAGGTAACCCTATTTTAGCAATAAAATATGTGCTAGATTTTAGGGCCCAAGAGTCATCCCACTATTTAGAGTCTAATAAAAATAGAAAATATAATAGGGTTTTAATCTTTCAAAATATCATAAGACATATTGGAAACCATTTTCTTCTCGTATTACCCAACATAATTCAAAAAAGGAGGCATTTCAGGAATGTTAATGAGGAGAGAAAAAATCATGTATGTAACCTAGTGAATGATATAAAATTAATTCTCCACCCAAATTCCACTACCCTTTTTCCTTATATAATGAATGAGATGAATTTCAAATCCATGTTCTTGACCAAAGAGATTCAAAATAGTTTTTAAGGTTGATTTGGGGGAAGAAATATATGGTTTTCGTTTCTTGTTTTTCTATATAATGTTAACCTTAAATTTTTTTTATCATAAGATCATTTTTGATAAGTAAGTGACTCAAATATTTCTTGGTTTTTAAATAAAAATTATTACTTAATATATTTTTATTATTCTCCTTAATCTTATAATTGTAATAAAATTTATTTCTTGGTGTGAATCCATTCAAAAATGTGGAAATGATTGTTATTTTATTTTATTTTATCTTCTTTAATCCCACTACTATTTTTCAAATCCCATCTTACCTTAAGATATTTTCATCAATATAGGGATACAACTATTATGGGTTGATTTTAGGGAGTTTTTTGGGATGATTTGGATTTTATTTTTTGTCATTTAAACTTACAATTAGTTCTTTCATTTGAGAGTTCCGTTTTATAATTTATTTTATCATCATATTTATAGAATTTAAAAACAACCTGTTTTTAGTGCTAGTACAATCTTATACCTTTGAATAAACATATAAGAGATACTATAAGTCATTTTTTGATTATACATATATTTTTATACATATCATTCAATTAGTGATGATGTGTACTTATATCACTGGTTGGATACATAGTGAATTAGTGAAGTTAAAATATTTTTTAAATTTTTTAATCCAATCTTTACCTAGATACATCTTATGATCAACCCACATATATTGATTGTTTTAATTTAAATAATATCATGTCTCATTTTCTTATATACTCATATATTATTATTTGGAAAAATTATAGCCATGACCCTAAAAAAATTAGGTTTCCTAGGGTCTACTTCTTCCGTCAATATGGAATAGACACCCTAATTGTGTTACTAGCAGTTTCTTCTACCCATAAGGTAAATATGGGGAAACTATAAAACAATATTATTGAACAACTATTTACAAAAATCATGTCTTATGTTACAAATGAAAATTAAAATCCCACTATATTTACACATATCCAAATAAATCCCAAGATTAAGGTATGTGAAACTATTTCATTTAAAGGACTATGAACATGTAGAACAAAAAATACCCACAAGAGTATGTATGGTGTAGCTTATAGTCAACCACAAAAGTTTCTATATAGATACCAATCTCCCATGTTAGTGAGAAATCCTACCTAAATTCTCCATAACCACAGTTCTTTACTCAATGTTTTATTTCAAGCTCATAATGAAATACAAGCCATGTCCATTGTAGAAAAAAACTAAACCAATTATCATACCATGATTGTAACTCTTTAATTTCATGTATGATAATTCATATAACATGTTTATCACATTATAAAAGTGTAAATATATATTCATAATATGAAATTTATATTCATGAATAATGTAGTGAATAATAAAAATAAAAATAATAATTAATAAATTCAGATATGGTATAAACATTTATAAGAAAATCATAAATCATGTAATTATAATCATCTCATGGTTTAACCCTATATTATGATAATTCAATAATTAAATAAATAAAAAGACTTTATACTTATTTACTGTATCAACTCTATGATATTATCATTTTTATGACATTTTATTAAATATATGATATTAAATTAAATATAAAAATTTTAAATTCCAAATTTGTTATGTTAATAATTTATATAATCAAAATATCAAAAATTTAATATTATTTGATACTTGATCATACCAATTATCAAAAAAACTATTTGATATGGTTTACAAAATTTATTATATATGATATCTTAATTTTTAAATTTGAAATTAACAATTATGAATAATTCATAATTCAATATAAACTTATTTATATTTTTCATTATTTTTTAATTTATAAATAATTTATAAAGTAACCTTAAATTTTACACACAGTCATTTTATATCCAACTCATAAATAATTTTATATAAATCCAAAGGTATTCACTGTTAACAATATATTATATATATTCATTTAATAAATATTCCATAAACATTTTATAATTAATTAATTTGTAAATAATTTATAAATTTAATAAAAACCCAATAATACATTTTTTTATAAATTTGAATAATTTATAAATTATATAAAACAATTATTAATTCAGAAAATCATATTTTTCTACTATGTCGTATTTTACCATAACATTTAAGTCATACGCAGAAATATATTATAAAGATTATATCATAGTTTGTGATTGGTATCCCGAACCTATGATAAATAATATAACCATAATCAGTCAAATTTTAAGACTCATTTCATATCATATGTGATGATTTAGTTCATAATTATATCATGATTTGCAAATTGCAATAGTGACTTGAAACATCATTCTTTAGTTCTAGGAAGACATATTTTATTATATTACCTATATTATGTTGATGATTTTATTCACTATTGTTTATTGATTCCATATGATTAAAACTATGTAATTGTACCAAAGGATTCCCTATATCTTACAATATGATATTTCAAAAACTATTGGATTACACTAAATAGCTTGTTATGATATCACATATCATATAAGATGAAACCATCATGACAAATGATATCAGAAATCATAATAACAACTATACTTCCAAATGAATATCTTATTGGATGATATACACTAAAATATCTATTTTATAAATTTTAAACCAATATTTCAAGGATTATTTGAAGCATGGAATGACCATATTACCATTTATGGGTTTCTAACATTAAAATTACGCTTTTTCAATGCACTAAAAGATAACAAGAATCCTAAAAAATTAAACTATAATCTATGAATATAAAACCATGTATAATATAAATTGAAAAACATGTCTGTATGTTACAACATTGTTACATATCTTAAAATACATTTTTGAAAAAGATCACTGAGAAACAACCAATAAGATCTTTCCTCTCCAATATATCAATGAGATGACCTGAATCCAAAAAATAATTATGTGGGGTCCCCCTAAATTCCAATGGTATACTATTAAGAATGAGAAGAATGAGAAGATATATTAGAGATAATTGTTTAAGAATCATCAATACACATTTCATGGTATAATACCTTTTTCATAGGCCTTTAGGATACACCACGGTCCTTTAGGGAATTTACTCAAACATTATAAAACATTTGATTAAATATATATCTACTATGTTCCACCCAACATATTTTATTAAATGGTTTATGATTATTTTGACAGGAGATATACAATCTTGATACATTTCTCCATATTATTCTAGATGGTTTATGATTATATTTATTGTTTGGGGAAAGTTATTAACATTTCATATGCTAGTGTCAATATTAATGTATATGTTGATTATGTTTCACCACTCTCATACGAGAAATGCATTGGACTTAGTAAGTGATGGGGGACCCTCCATAGCTCCTCATTTCATTAGATGGACTCATGTGACAAACTAGACCAGATTTTACCCATTTTGTACGGTTTCATGGTTGAAGTCATCAAGATATATTTATTATAATATTCATTATCAATTCTATCATCATGTTATAAGTAATTGATAGTCCATTTTATTTTTGACTAGTTGAATGTCTATTGTTAAGTTTTATTCACATTTTATTTTTTATGCAATTAATTAATCAACTTTCATTCCTACCATATTATGACCAAGATTATGTTTTAATGGTATGTGTTTTTATTTATTCACTATGAATTATTGTTTATAATATATTTCATTGTATTCCTTACCCATACTAAGAATATGTACTCACCCATTTCCCCTATTTTAACTTTCCCTAGATGCCGAAATCTATATTATGATTGATATTAAGAGGTAAGCTAGCAGAATAATGGTGTTCATAAAAATATTCTATAAGTTGTAGTTTATTTTTTAAATTTTATTGCAATGTTCATGTGTGTAATCTGGCTTAAAAATCTACTAAATTGGTCAGTCCATTGGGATTAAAGTCTTGTATTTATTCAAATGTAATGAAGTCTGGAATCAGATATTAGATATTGAGTTCAATAACTTTACATATCTAATCTAATTTTTTTTACATTTATAAATTATATTTTATAGGCATAAGATATGAGCAAACCCATTATTACACATAAAACACTATATTTTTATTAAATCATTATTACCACCATTTAATGGTGAACCTATCTTAAATATAAATTTTGGAACTTTTATAAATTTTATATGTAAAAATAAACATCATTTTTGAAATTGAAACATAAATATTAGAAAATGGTGAATTTTTAGTATTTTTTTGATGTCTATTTGTTGATAAATAGTGAAAAATACTGAATTTTAATTCAAAACTACGTTTTCATATAATTTATTAAAAAGGATGAATTATATTTTTAATTTTTTTTAATGTCTAATTATATCAATTATTCACCATGTAATCTAATTTATGTCATTGGGATCATTTTTTTACATTGAAATTAGATATAAAAATATAGAAATATTTTGATCATTTTTACCCTAAAAACCTACATTGTCTTCTTGCTCAGAGGATTATATTTAAATAAATTTCTATCACATTAATTATTATAATTTGGACAAATAGATTCCATTTTTTTAACTACTATAATTTTTATTTTCAAATATTTTCAACTTAGTTTTCAAACAAAAATATTAGTGAATGTCGTTAAAATTAATTACAATGACTATGAGAAAAAATGGGCATAATAAGGGACTAAACCATAAACATAAGAGCTGAAATAACCTATTTACTTTTCCAAAATCAATTTTATAGACATATTTAGACCCTATCCTCTATTGTATTTTATTTAAAACAATATTGGATCAAATTTTCCTAGGAAAAAAGTTGTTGGAATTCCCTTTCAAAAAATTAATAATAATGCCACTCCTCCTCCACTATAAAAAAACACCCACCCCTCCCACTTCCTCACACATATCAAGACACTTTCGATTGGGAAATATATTCCAAAATACATCTTCAAAATACCTCCCCTAAAAATATAATCCCCAAATTATTCATAAATCCATCCCACTAAGACAGTTGGTGAAAACGAAAACGAGTTACTAGTTTCAGAGGTAACATTCTAGCTCAAGCTCTATTGTTTTATTTTCACTCTCCAACCCTAAAAACTTCATAATAAATTATTATATTATAAAACAGTATCATATATAATCTGAGATTTTTTTATTCTATGGTTTAAATCTAAAATTACACACACAACCATCTAATGGGTGATGAACTTACCATTCTTGTGTACGACGAACTACCACCTCACGAAATGATGTTGTTCTTTTTTTATTTACCACCTCTCATGGTTGGGAATAATGATGTAAAAAGTATTATATATTTTATAAATAATATTTATAATTCATTTATTCTTCATGATTTATTATATAACATTTACCTTTATGTATTCTAATCTGTGAAAAATGATAATTTCGTTTATAGAAGTGTGGACTACCTCCTCCTCAAATCGATGTGATTCGTTCACACCATACATATAATTTATTAAAGATTAATTTAGTGAAATTATATGAGATATATGAAATAATATTATTTATTTAATTAATATATATATATATATAACTATGTGTGTGTATATTTCATTTATATTCTTTATTTCAATATGAAAATAATATGGAAAAACTAATCATGCGTACGTACGACCTACAGTCACTATGAACTGTGTGTTTCGTTTAAAATTTATTTCCTTTATAGATTAATATAAATATTTATTTACTGAATATATATGATATGTAATTTTTTTTAAATTATTTAAATAATTAAATCATGATTTATGTATGAGGATCAAAAATAACATATCAAAACTTATACGATAAACCATGTAGTTATTACATTAAACATTAATTTAATATCAAATTGTTAATAAAATGGTAATATAAATTCATAAGTGAATAATATATGGTATTAGATATAATAATAGTTTTATTTTTTAGATTTATAATAACCTTACATTTATTATACATGATTTTTGAACATGTACAATGAAATTCAATGCATAAGGTAATGGAGTTTCATCCAATTGTTTATTTTCGTGAGATGCATGCCTTATTCACAGCTCATTTCCTTTTTATAGCGTGAATACCTACCATGGATATATTATATGATTATTATACATAAAATTATATGTATTTAAATACCCATTTTTTTATCTTCCATTCATGGGGGTTATATTTCCAAATTTACCAAAACGGTAAAGTAGTTTTTTCTCAATTTTGCTTCTTTGAGACACATGCCATGTTATGAACATATATATTTCTATGAGGTGTATATAATGATTTTTGACATGTTATGTATTGAATATTTTTATTTTTATTATATTTTAATCTTTATCTAATGTTATTATTTCCCTTTTATTATAACATAATATTACCAATGTGGTAACATTTTATAACTTCAATATCATCATTTATTGATATTGTTTATGATTATGGTTCCATTGATGAAATATTAGGATTCATAAATCCGAAAAAATCATTAATTTTATTACCCTATAAATTTTAATAGTATATACAAGTATTGATACACTTTTTCAGTCTTTTTTCTATATGATAATTCCGAAATTGTTTTATGAAAATCTGGCTTTATTTCTCCTTTCGTTTAGAAATATACATTCATTCAAAACCCTGTTTTTTAAAAAAAAATTCTTCAAAAAAGTTTTAATATTATCCAATTATGTTTAAAAGTAATTTTTACCCATGTATTAACTTTTTACAAAAAAAAATTATAATTAATCTCATCTTTGTTTTTTGATTAAGGTACTTTTTGTAAATTTTAAGGAGAAAAAAGAATGTTCGACATGTACAAACCTACCCACTATCATAACTATCATTTACTTGATGCTTCCTTTGTATGTTAACAATGTTATTTTTTTGAAGAAAATGATTTCTTACTATTCATTATGTTTTTTTATTTTAAAATGGTTTTCAAAGAAAAAGGGTTTTAAAAAATTGTTTGATGTTTTGAATGATTTTCAAATATTTCATTATATGTTTTTCAAAAATAAAGTTTTCAAAGAAAAGGGTTTCAATGAACTAAATGAGCTTTTTATATGTTTTCCAATTATTTTGAAGGAAAGGGTTTTTAAAAATATTTAATGTTTATTTTATATATTTTCAATGGAAAAGGTTTTCAAAATTATTTCAATCCTTATTTCTATATTTTCAAAGTATTATCATTGAAAATGGTTTTCTATAGGTTTTATATATTAAATTTACTTTTCTATAGATGATATGATATTTTACACAAGAATATTTTTTTAAAAGATCTTTCCAAATTATTTTCCATCTAAGATGACATCTATTGATGTAGCTCATTCCCTTCTTGGAAATGATCTAATGGTTCCACTCATACTCATCCTATAAATGGTTGACATTCTAATCACATGATGTTTATGAAAACCCATTTATATTTCACAAGTTATATGTTTATGAAACATTTTCATCTTCTATGGTTTATGTTTTTTTAATACTAGTTTCTCTTCCTTGGGTTTTATTCCTATGAAACCCATTCCTCTTCCAAGGGTTATGTGCTTATGAATCTCATTCCCCTTCAATAAGTTATGAGCTTATGAAACCCGTTTCTCTACAATGTGTTATACCGTGATAAATGTTTATGAAACCTGAATCATTTCATGGGTTAATCTCAGATGAAAGGATTATGAAACTTATATTTTCCATAGGTTATGATATGATTAAGGGATTATAATTCCCATTTCATTTCCAGGGTTATGATATAATGTTTATGAAATTCATCTCTTTTTATGGGTCATGACATGATGAATGCTTTATTAACATTTAGAACATGTATTAATGATTTTTTATGAGATGAGAATTACCTATGTATCCATGAAATGCATTGAGTAAAGATTTATATATCATGAGATAATGATGGGAATGGAGTCGAAGGGCTTGATCCACAAATGGATGATTGGGAAATCTGATCCCTTATAAGGAAAAGACTACGATTGGGGATGGTGGTGTGTCTTGCCTAGTTGGTGTAGTCACCATGATGATGGACGATGTGGAAACATGATCCACTATTTGAATATTGGGACAACCAAACCCTTACAACGTAAGTATTGTGGCTAGGGATGATGTTATGTCCAACCAAGTAGGTGTGGTCCCTATGATGTGCCCTAGTAAGTTCTAGAAATGTGTCCTTCATAGAGGGGTGGTATTATATATTTTATATGTATGTAAAAAATTCACGGCTTAGTCAAATGTTATTCTCTTATTCCCTTATGATTCAAGTATTATTAATTTCAAATCTTTATGCCATGATTCATGTTTGTGATATTTGATATGTAGGGTATAATATTATAATATTATGATCATGTTCTCATAACCATATTATCTTTCCTATTCTTACATATCTCCCTTGTTTACCCTTATTGTTATTATTAGCTTTCACCATTTTATGTTTCCTTTCCTTATGTTAAGAAGATATGTATTATGTATGATGTGTTTAAGAAGGGTGATCTTCATAGAGAACCTAGTGAGAGATTATGTAACTCACTCATGTACCATAATTTAGATTTCCATGTTTCCAAAGGAACTAAAATAATATGTTATTTTGGATTCAGTGGTATAATGTGTTAATTATTCCTAAAAAATGATGTAATCTATATATACTTTAAGACTGTATTGTTATAAATATGGTGGGAATAAAATATAATCTAAAAATTCCATATAAATAATAAAATGATAATGAAACTTAACCATGGATATTACACTATTCAACTAATCACAAGGATTAAAAATAACTAATCTGTAAAGGACAATATAAACATAACTTCAAGCATTCAATTAAGACATCTTATGTAATCAGGCAAGACATCAACCAATATCCGAACTAGTTTGGCAAATGAGACCTGTTGTACCCCACACTCTTTGATTTTCATGATCACAATCACTTTAATATGTGTTTAACATTGTGTTTAAGTGTTGTGGATGATAGGCACAAGGTTGCCAAGAAGTTGGCCCAAGAATGGACTTCAAGTGGACTGAAATTCAGTCCACCGGTCAGCCGGTGGCTTGACCACCGGCCAGCCGGTGGCACCCTGACTCAAGGCTGAGCCACTGCCTCCCCACCGGTCGACCGGTGGCTCTGCCACCGGTCGACCTGTGGCATCCAGCCCAAATAGTGCAATCTACTGTCTTTCCACCGGCCAGCCGGTAGCTCCTCACCGGTCGACCGGTGGAGCCTGGATCAAGACTCTTCTTCTCTACCAAGGCACCGGCCAGCCGGTGGAGATGTACCGGTCGACCGGTGGCCCCTGGACCAGACTTCTCCTCCACTGCCAAGGCACCGGCCAGCCGGTGGAGCTGTACCGGCCAGCCGGTAGCACTGGTCAAACTAGCCGTTGGCTTTGACCAGTCAACTCCAAAAGCCTCCCAACGGCTCCGAGGCCTTTTCCAACGGCTCCAAAGCCCTCCAACGGATACTTGAAGGTTCCTAGCCTATAAATAAAGGCCTAGGAAGCCCCGGAACAATATACAAGCCACCGGACACATTTTTACATCTTTGGCGAAGCTCCGACGGATTGTTCCAAGGGAACCCAAAGTGCTCCAACAACTTCCACATCCAAGAGCACCTCCATAGAAGCTTGGAAGCGGCCCTCAAACATCATCAATCAATCAAAGGCGCCCAAGGCTTCTCCATTACGGGTTTTATTGTTTATCTCTTTTTGAGCTTTAAAATTGGGTTTGTGCCTACAAACCCCAACTCTTTTCTCATCTCCCCTTCTTTGGGTTCTCACACCACCACTAAGGTGTGAAGAGTTTTTCTCAAGCTTTTCCTTTAAAAGGCTTGTGTCTCGGTGAGCTAGTCTTCACCCGTAAAAAGACTAGTGGGTTCTTGCTAAACCATTAAAAGCAAGTGGGTTCTTGCTAAACCAATAAAAGCAAGCTGTAATAGGTCCTAGTGCTACCTTAAAGCCTAGTGGGTTTCTTGCTAAAACCATTGAAAAGCAAGCGGTAGGAATCTCTCAACGGTTGAGTTGGGAGCGGAGACGTAGGCCGGGTTTTGGCCGAACTCCGTTATCAAGTTTTGTGTTTTGCCTTCTTTATTTCCGCTGCATTTTTTACTTTGATTTTAATTTGTTTATCAATTTTTTTTTAAAAGGCAATTCACCCCCCCTCTTGCCATCTTTCCCTCCTTGGGGTGTTCTTCCGACCCAACAATTGGTATCAAAGGGAAATTTGAGTAATACCCTAACCCGGTTTCAAATTTAAGATCCATTAAGATGGCATCAACCTCTTTCGCCCCCGAGGGCCTCTCATTGGGTCGGGCTCCATTTTTTGATGGGACCGACTATAATTATTGGAAAACCCGCATGACTACCTTTCTTAGAAGTATAGGGTATCCCATATATAAAATTGTCATGCAAGGTTACACCCTCTCCTCCCCCGACGAATCCAAATGGACCCCCGCCGACATTAGAAATTTCGAGCTTGATGGCAAAGCCATGAATGCTCTTCATTGCGGGTTAGATAGAAATGAATTTAATCGTGTATCCACTTGCACCTCCGCACATGAAATTTGGAAGCTTTTAGAAGTGACCCATGAAGGCACTAATAAAGTCAAGGATACTAGATTAGATATGTATAGACAGGATTTTGAATCTTTTTCCATGCATCCAAATGAGTCAATTTCTGAAATGTTTACTCGCTTTACTGACGTATGCAATGGAAGGAAATCTCTTGGTGATAATGTTTCAGCCGAGACGATGGTCAAGAAGATCTTATGGGTCCTTCCGAGCTCATGGGCACCAAAGGTGACGGCGATCCAAGAAGCTAAGGACGTCAAAAATATGCCGGTAGAGGAGCTCATCGGATCTCTCATGACTTATGAGATCACGATGAGAAGGCAAGCTCAAAAGGAGGGCACACCTATCAAGACACCAAAGAACATTGCCCTCAAGGTACAAAAAGAAGTAAGCTCCTCCTCCTCATCCTCTTCCTCCTCATCTTCATCATCTTCGAGCGGCGATTCGGAAATGGAGAATCTCGCCCGCCAAATGCATAAGTTCATGAAGAAGCACAAGAAGAAGAAGAAATCCCGCAAGCACCGAAAGCAAGAACCCACCGAAAAATCCGAGCCCAAGGTGAAATGCTACGGGTGCGGCGAAAAGGGCCATTACAAGCCCGATTGCCCACTCAACAAGAAACGGGCCAAGGAAAAAGGAAAGAAGAAGGTCCTCAAGGCCACATGGAGTGACACCTCATCCTCCTCCTCCTCCTCGAGCGACAACGGTAACAAATGCCTAATGGCATTCCATGAGGTAACTTCTTCCGATTCCTCCTCCTCTTGTTCTTCAAATTCAAATTCTTTAAATCATTTATCTTATGAAGAACTCTCACATGCTAGAGATCAACTAGAAAAAGGTTTTCATGAACTATCTTCAAAATTTGTTGCTTTGAAAAAGTCTTTCAAAAAACTTTCCTCCGAAAAAGACCAACTTCTCAAAGAGAACGAGGAACTCACCCTTAAAATCCAAAATTTTCCAAATGTTGATTCCATGGAATCAACCATCAAAGACCTTAGAGAGACCTTAGCCAAGTTCACCCAAGGGGAACAAAACTTGAACAATATACTTGGTTCCCAAAGGGTTTCTAGAACCACCAATGGACTTGGCTACACCAACCGAGCCTCCTCCTCCCATGCTCAAACTGTTTTTGTAAGGGGGAGCTCCGATTTTAAATTTTGTAATTATTGCAAAAAACCCAGGCATCTCATTTATGAGTGTAATTGTAAAAACGCCCGGTACGGTCAACCCAAATCGATTTTTTATTCGGACGAATTTTATAGGAGAAGACCCGCCATGAGACAAGTTTGGATTGAAAAATCCCTCCTTGCGAGTCTCTCCGGGCCTAAAATCATTTCTTTTCAAAATCCGTCTCCCCGGTGATTCATTATTTTTATTTAGGGGGAGAACTTTCTCATTTTTAATTCAAAAATTACATTTGGTTTCGAATTTTCAATTTTCAATTGGTTTCCAACAGTTGGTATCGAATTTGTTTTTGTTTCAAAACTTTCAATTCAAACTGTTATTCAAATTTTTATTTCAATTTCAAAAATCTCAATTGATTTTCAAATCTCTTTTTGTTTTTCAAAGTGTTCCCTCAATCAAGTTTTATGCCCCGTGCTATTTTGATAATCACAAAGGGGGAGAAATTTCTTGATTGATTGGGGGAGAATCTTTTTTATCACGCTTAGTATTTATTTTCAATTTATCATTTAGGCATGCATTTCATTTAAGTTTTTACATTGCTTGATAAGTGATTGTGATCATCAAAATAGGGGGAGATTGTTGTACCCCACACTCTTTGATTTTCATGATCACAATCACTTTAATATGTGTTTAACATTGTGTTTAAGTGTTGTGGATGATAGGCACAAGGTTGCCAAGAAGTTGGCCCAAGAATGGACTTCAAGTGGACTGAAATTCAGTCCACCGGTCAGCCGGTGGCTTGACCACCGGCCAGCCGGTGGCACCCTGACTCAAGGCTGAGCCACTGCCTCCCCACCGGTCGACCGGTGGCTCTGCCACCGGTCGACCTGTGGCATCCAGCCCAAATAGTGCAATCTACTGTCTTTCCACCGGCCAGCCGGTAGCTCCTCACCGGTCGACCGGTGGAGCCTGGATCAAGACTCTTCTTCTCTACCAAGGCACCGGCCAGCCGGTGGAGATGTACCGGTCGACCGGTGGCCCCTGGACCAGACTTCTCCTCCACTGCCAAGGCACCGGCCAGCCGGTGGAGCTGTACCGGCCAGCCGGTAGCACTGGTCAAACTAGCCGTTGGCTTTGACCAGTCAACTCCAAAAGCCTCCCAACGGCTCCGAGGCCTTTTCCAACGGCTCCAAAGCCCTCCAACGGATACTTGAAGGTTCCTAGCCTATAAATAAAGGCCTAGGAAGCCCCGGAACAATATACAAGCCACCGGACACATTTTTACATCTTTGGCGAAGCTCCGACGGATTGTTCCAAGGGAACCCAAAGTGCTCCAACAACTTCCACATCCAAGAGCACCTCCATAGAAGCTTGGAAGCGGCCCTCAAACATCATCAATCAATCAAAGGCGCCCAAGGCTTCTCCATTACGGGTTTTATTGTTTATCTCTTTTTGAGCTTTAAAATTGGGTTTGTGCCTACAAACCCCAACTCTTTTCTCATCTCCCCTTCTTTGGGTTCTCACACCACCACTAAGGTGTGAAGAGTTTTTCTCAAGCTTTTCCTTTAAAAGGCTTGTGTCTCGGTGAGCTAGTCTTCACCCGTAAAAAGACTAGTGGGTTCTTGCTAAACCATTAAAAGCAAGTGGGTTCTTGCTAAACCAATAAAAGCAAGCTGTAATAGGTCCTAGTGCTACCTTAAAGCCTAGTGGGTTTCTTGCTAAAACCATTGAAAAGCAAGCGGTAGGAATCTCTCAACGGTTGAGTTGGGAGCGGAGACGTAGGCCGGGTTTTGGCCGAACTCCGTTATCAAGTTTTGTGTTTTGCCTTCTTTATTTCCGCTGCATTTTTTACTTTGATTTTAATTTGTTTATCAATTTTTTTTTAAAAGGCAATTCACCCCCCCTCTTGCCATCTTTCCCTCCTTGGGGTGTTCTTCCGACCCAACAAGACCTACCGATGCAAAGACGAGCTATAAAGGCCCCCACCCATCACTTACTAAGTATAGTGAATTAGTCATATAAAAAGGGAAAATCATAGTATATATATACATTCATATTGACACTATCATATTAAATGTGAATAATATTCCACAAAAAATAAACATAATCATAAACCATCACATGTAATATGATGAATGATATCAAAATAGAACATCCATAGTCAAACGAGAAAATTAAATAAAATATGGTAGACGGTATCATAATATATAATATTTAATTAACAATATGATCCAACAAAGAGTGTTGAAATATATGAAATTTATCTAATAAAATCCTTGAAAATTTCCTGAGAGAAACACCACTTTTACATAAAAAATATTTATTTAAAAATACAAGCAATTATAAAAGAAAAACTTTTCTTTTATAATACACTTATAAACTTTTAAATGATTCCCCAGGGAATTAATGAGTATCATAATGGGTAAAAATATGATCATGATGTCTTAGTTTAAAAAACATTTCTTTTAAATTTTGATAAAAAGAAACACATAAAAGAGTATTATTAAAAGAAGGTGTGGGAGTGAAGAAAATAAATTTATTATGTTTATCATATATATAAATCCACATAAAACAAGGGGAAACAAAATATAAGATATTAAAAATTAATTTTCCATATAATCACATAATGGAATAATCATTGGAGTAGAAGTTTAACCCAAAGAATGGAAATTGGGTTACGAATTCCCTCACTACACAGTAATTAGTGGAACCATATGCCCCAAAGAATTAATGATCATAAAATGAAACATGGAATTCCATGAGGGTAATGAGATTCAGGATATAATATATTAAATGATTGTATGTACACAAAAACATGAAATTGGGTTTGAATAATTAATATATCTCATAGAAGAAAAGTGAGATGAGAAACCCATACCACTTTATAATTAGTTAAATCGTACACCCCATCAAAGTAATAATTATAAAATGAATCATTAAATACGAGGAAGATAATGATAATATTGATATGATATATAAAAAGTTTGTATATACACTACAAAAAATAAATTTATGGTGAAGAATACATATTTAAAATAGAAATAAAAAGTGAGAGGGGAAATCATTACAACTTTGTAATCAGTTGAATCGTGAATCCCATAAAATTAATAATAATACAATTAAGAATTAATTACCATGAAGATAATTATATTAATTTTATTATATATTATAGTTATTTCTATAAACCACAAAAAATAAAATATTCTTAAATAAAACATATTTCTCATTGAAATAAATAGTGAGAGGAGAAACCCTTACCTTATGTCTGAAAGTGTTGTGAAATTATATTAAATGTCATATATAAAAAAATTAGGTAAATTAATTAATTAATTAAAAAACTATCCAACATATATTTTATTTATTATAATTTTATTAAGTTCATTTATTATCATTTAGATGATTATAATGTTTAATTTTGTTTTTTGGGAGCATTTGTTTCGTGGTTTTTTTTCCAGTTCCCATTAGTATAAATATGGTAGTTCCTATCAAATGGGGTAAATTATCAAAAAGGGGAATTATATAGTTTTAATTAACTTTAATAAGTTTAAGTGGTATCATATATAATTTGGTTATATGTTATGAGTAAGATTAATTATATAAAATTTTGATGAAAATGTATTAATTTATTTTAGAATTTTTTTCCAAAATCACAAACATGGGTCATTTTATTTAATATTAAATTTTTATTTGACCATAATAATGGTATTATAACCATCCTTCAAGGAGGTAATGTAAACTGAAAAATGATCATCCATGATGGTGGTGAATCGACACATCACGAATAGCGTTTTCTTTTTAAAAATAAACGGAGTGGATAAGGGATTTGATGAAGGAAAATACATTAGAAAAATAAAATTACAGTATATATATATGACCATAGAGTTAACATTCCACTTTGGATAGGGTAATTTAGGGTAGGATTTAAAATAAAATAAATTAAAAGTTAAAGAAAGATGACTTTACCTCTTCAATATCGCCACCTTGGGAACTTCCTTAAGAAATTTGGCTTTTGTCTTATGGTGAGACCAGAAGTTATTGGATGTGAGGAAATGATTTGTAAAGTAAATTAGGAATAATTTATAAAATCTTAAACTATTATATTTTGTGGGGATAAGGTGTGGTATTTATAGGGGAGGAGAGGGGTGGTATTTATAGGGGAGAGGGGTATTTTTTGATTATTTTATTCATTTACATATTATTTTGGCTCATGAATACCAAGAATATTGAATCATGTGACTATGTATTCTAAATTGTGAGTGTGAGTTCTAAATAATTCGTTCTTACATCATCAATGTTTCAAAAATTCATGTATTTAACTTATAATGTTAAATACCGTAAATTATTGTATTTCACTATTCATTAAAAATAAATTGTATTAAAAAAATCCCATAAATTCACCCTAACCAGTTTTAAAAATTTATATTTAAATTATGGATTCCATTTTATGGAAATAAATTTCTAAAAATGATATATTTAATTTTTAGATAAAATCATCATTTATTCAAAAAAATATCGATTTTAACATTATAACCGATTTTTCAACACATTGAAAATTAATTATGGCCTCATAAAATAATTTTATAACTATGATGAATGAAAATATTATTTTATGATTTGATTTTATGAATATAAATTTTCTTTTAAATCATTGTACTATTTATGAAGTATTAAATAAACATCTATGTTTCACAAAATATACCAATACATAATTTATCATTTTTAAAACATTTATTCACTTAATCCATGATATTAATATATCATATTTTCATTTATGAGATACGAAAATTTTATTTATACTTTAATAGGTGAGGTTATTATGCTAATTTCATGATTACTATTTCTAACTATCACATTACTATTCCAATGGTCATGTTACTATTTAATTATATATCATGGTTCTTTTAAGTTCGATGTTTTGATGCAACCTATGTTATTAAATAAATATAACTTATATATGAAGATACATACCATAAAATATTGGGGTGTTATATTCTTCTATTTGAAAAATACCTTCCTCAAATTTTTTATGAGTATTTCTTTTTAAATAGATGAGCATATTTATTCTTCATATAATCCTTAGGTTCCCATGTTTCTTCTTTGATTTTGTGGTCTCTCCAATGAACATTTACCATTAGAGTGGTCCAATTTCTCAATTATTTCTCTATAGTGTAAAAAATATCTATAGTATCTTCACAGTATGAAAAAACGAGGTTATAGTTCTATTTCATTATATGTGAGTACATTCATTGTGTTTGGAATGTACTTCTTATGTAAATAGATTTGGAACACATAATTTAATTCTGAAAGGCTAGGAGGAATTACCAAATAATAATTAACAACTACAATTCCTTCCATAATTTTAAATGGTCTGATGTAACTGGGTATTAGTTTCCCTTTATTACCAAACATTATGTCACCCTTCCATGGAGATTATTTTTGAAAGACATGATCTCCCACTTAAAACTCCAAATCCTTTCTCTTATTATTAGAAAAAATATTTTTTCTACATTAAGCTAATTTAGAATGATCCTTAATAGCCATTACCTTTTTATTTGTCTCTTCAATAAGTTCTAGTAATACGAGCTTCCATTTTCTAAATAAACATAACCCCTTTCTGAGAAAACTTGGTAAACGTGTTAGCTAATTTGGAAAAATTCTGAACAAATCCCTGATAGTGACCTTATAAACCAATGAAACTATGTACCATAGTTATGTTCGTTGGTGTATGACATTCATGGAATGCCTTTTTTCTTCATAGGATCAACTGATATTCCATCCATGTGGATAATATATCTAATAAAGGAATCTATTTGAATCTAGAATTCAAATATGCTACACATCCCATATAACTATTTTCTTCTAAGAGTCTCCAGAAAAATCCCTATATGGTTCTCATTAAACTCATAACTTTTGGATTACACCAAATATATCATTAGTAAATACCAAATAAAATAATAATCAAGATATTCATTGAATTCTCTATTACTTAGATCCCTAAAAATAGAGGGCGAATTAGTTTGTTCCAATGGAATTATTGTAAACACATAATGTCCATACCTTTTTCAAAATTATTCCCTCATAATATCTTCTTTATTTATAGTAATTTATGATATCTGGATCAAAGATCAATATTTGAACAATAATGAGATCTGTGAAGTTAGTGAAATAAGTCAGCAATGCCAGGCAGAGGTTACACGTTTTTATCATAATACCCTTGATCTCACTATAGTTAATGCACAAACCCATAGATCCATCTTTCATATTAATGAAATGAAGTGGATCTATCTAAGGTGAAACAATAGGGAGTATAAATATCATACCACTCAATTACTTTAGTTGTTTCTTTAACTCTATTATCTACCCCATGGATATTCTATAGGGATTATTTAATATAGGTCTTGCTTCTGGGATTAAATAAATATAAAACATAACTTTCCGCTCAAGAGGATGTCTATTTAATTCCACTGAGAATATATGAATTTATTTTAATACAATTGGTAAATCCTAAATTTGAATATATCCATTTTCATGAGCAGGTTGTATCTTCTCTTCATCACCAAGAATGTCATTCATAAAAGCTATTGGAGGTGGATCCTGATATGACTCATATGATGATGTAAATACCAGAATATTTTCATGTATTTTTTTTAATTATATGAAATATGACGAGTCTGTGAAAAATGACGGCGCATGACTCTGAGGCCTGGAGTGTCCAAAATGAATTTCTGAGCTTTTTTTTGGTATGTTCTATAAACATACTGGTGGATTTTTTGTAACTTTTTAACCGGTGATTGGAATTGAAATCTGAGGGCACCGTTGAACTCACAACACTGATATTCACTTAAGGATACCTTCACCTCGACTGCAGTAGGTTGAGGGTGGAAATTAGTTTTCAGACATTTTTTGGGAGAAAATAAAATAAACATTCTTTATTTTATTTAGGGAATTAAAACCTCCCATTTTGAATTTAGTGGTGGGGACCACCCGAGCTTGAAACCACCCATTTGAATTTAGTGGTGGGGACCACCCGACCCTTGAACTCTTTATTTAATGTGAGTTAACATTTGGAATCCTCCCAACATAATGTGCCAACCTTAACATACTTAAAGTGCCAACATTAATTGGTTTAATTAACCAAGCTTATTTAATTTGACACCTCACCTCTCACGGGAAAAGAAATTGGCAATGGAGGGGAGAGCTTTGGAGAGTTGGAAAGATCATTCTCCAATAAAGGAGATCATCCAACGAAGAATGACTTCTGGAGTTGAATATCGAGGAACCGGCCTTAGAGATTCTTGCGGGAGTGACAAACGCTGACGCCAATCTTCAATGACTTCATCTTCTTCCTCGAACCACCTCCATCAGAAAATCGAGGGAGGGGATTTATATATGATTGAATTTATTTTTTGATTCTTCATATTCCTGTGTCACAATGACGATGGCCAAAATAACATGTCTATTTTCCCATGAATATACCTTGCCTCTTATCTTTTTATTCTCTATGCATTCTTCATGAATTCTTTAACACCAAATATTTAATGATGCTGGAAACACAATATTTTATTGAGCGTGACATATGGACGTAGAGCCCTCGACCTGAGGATCAAGAATATATGATCATTTTATTTTTAGGCTATGAACAGAGATTCTGTGACCCGCATAATAGGAGAAGGGATGACACACCGGCTGATGGTATAAAGGTAGGAAGGCATGCATCAGCGCCGCCAGATGAGTAGGAGACCACGAATGATTGGCCGCGGTGGTGGCCGAAGAGCGACCAACACCTAGCCGACCATGGTGGGGCAGCAGCATGTGACCTTTCCACTAGGAGGAGGACAGACCAGAGCACTCGGTCATCCATGGTGGATCGGCAGGACCCATGTGGGTCATTCGGGTGATGTGGCAGTGGCCTAAGGCACTGCCCCTTGACGATCTGAACTTAAGGGGGGCAGTCCCCCTTCGGTACCAGCTCATGCAGACAACGCCAGTGGGAGGCACCCTCGAGCGGCGCCACTAGGCCACGCCACTGGGCAACCCCATCGGGCCATGTCTGTGGGATGCATCATCGGACTGCACCACCAGAAGTTTTGGATCAATACAGTCCTTTTGGTATACTCCGCTTATGTTTTGGATAATGTTAGAGTGTGTTTGGGTTGGATCTTACCCCGAATCCAAATGGTCCCTCGGAGTAGAAACACTAAGAACTTATAGACCAGGTGTCCGATTGATGTGTCATCTATTGTGTTGGGTCTCTTATGACATGATGGACCTTTTGTTTATTCCTTTGTGTAGCTTAGTGGAGGTCAAGGTACGATCAATATCTCGAGGGACATATTCTACAAAACTCGAGCACACAGGGTGTGAGAAATACAGTGTCTTGTATTGAGGCGGAGGTTGGAGATGGATAATACAGAGGTTAGTTACCTACCTAATATTAGTGGGTTGGATCTTTTTGGGTCATTGAAGGGGTTAGTACCTATCAATTTTGTGTGGGTTAGTGCTCAGCGATCCTGTGTGGGTCAGTGCATACCAATCCTATGTGGGTCAGATCCTGTGCGGGTCAGCGCTCAGTGATCTTGTGTGGGTCAGGGCATACCGATCATGTGTGGGTTAGATCCTGTGTGGGTCAGTGGTCGGCGATCCTATGTGGGTCTGCACATACCGATCATGTGTGGTTCAGATCTTTTATGGGTCATTGTAAGGGTTAGTACATATCGCTCCTGTGTGGGTCAGACTCCGTATAATCAGCAGAAATGCCTCTTGATAGAATAAGATAATTGAGCTTCAC
The DNA here is from genome assembly GCA_963277665.1 of Viscum album. Taxonomy (NCBI): domain Eukaryota; kingdom Viridiplantae; phylum Streptophyta; class Magnoliopsida; order Santalales; family Viscaceae; genus Viscum; species Viscum album. The sequence continues at coordinate 2,134,818,169 of OY728145.1, forward strand.
ATATAATCATATGAACTTCTATACATCACTTATACCTTTGTGAGCATAGTCTTATATCTTCATGGTGTACCTGTGTGGTATTATATCTTCGTGGTGTTACCTGTGTGGTACTCCACAACCATCGTGGTGTTACCTGTGTGGTACATCTACCTTCGCGGTGTTACCTTTGTGGTATTCTTTCCTACTATGTGAGAAGAGTATATCCTGATAACTTAGGTATATGTATGGGCATATAACTATGTAGGGTTTAATTTTGTTTCCATGTTTTGTGGTTTATCGTTTTTAGATTTGAGAGACCTTCAGGGGTCTTGGGGTCCCATCTGAGTATTGTTATACTCACCCGTGCACGGGCTACACCCGCACCTTGTTGTGTCTCGTGCAGACGACAGACATCGTTGAATAAAGATGAGGGTACCAGGACTAGAGACTACTCATAGGTGGACCTTGGACCAGGCATACCGCCGAGATGACTGTTTGAGAGTTGGACCTACCCTTCAGGTAGGATCCTTGGCGGGTGTTCACAGGAGCTATTTTCAGTTTTACTTGTACATTCCAGTTTTACTTGTACTTTCTAGTTGGGCATGAATTATGCCCCCTTTACCTTTGGTACACACCCTATTTACTAGATAGTTTACATTTTTCTTGTATCTTGTTGTGGGATTGGTTTTTGTGAGTCTGCAGTTTAATAAGCAAGTGCCTTCCCTTTTTTGGGAATATGCCTTTCGATCATTGTCGCCAGCCCCAGTCCCATTGAAGGTGGGCTTGGGGTAGTCAGGGCATGGGCCCTAGGGGATGGGTCATGAAAAATTGTTATCAGTGGATTTTGGTTCTACCAAAGAAATATAACTATGATATTTTATGTGTGGAAATAGTGTTAAGTGTTTTGAGTGTGGGTTTCAGTTTGGGGAATCTAGTGTTGGTGTGGCGGCTGACGTATCTATACACCAAGACCCTGATTTCTGATTTCTAACTCAGTGCTTGAAAACACTTATTGCGTATGAGTTTTTGAAAAGATTTCTTTGAGATCCCGTCGAGTCAGCTTACTAGGTATAAATTTATGATCTTGGTGCACCAGTTTCTTTTCGCGATGCCTCCACGTAGAAATCTAGATAGGGTTCCAGGTAGAATACGTGATGACAGCCCACCTAGCGATGAGGTTTCAGTGCAGGGCCCCCTTACAGGTGTTGTACCATCAGGTGGTGTACCAACAACACCACAACCCATTGGAAAACAGATTCCACCAGCCCCAGTAGTAGAGGGTGCATGCCGCTTGAGAACATTGCACGAGTACCAGCACCAGAGGTCACCGAGGTTCTAGGGTGAGATAGATCCACAGGAAGTTGAGGATTGGCTGGAGCCTATGGTTAGATTTTTTTCGACTGGTAGGGACACTAGCTGATCTCATGGCAATCCATGCTGCACGTATTATTTAGGCAGTAGTAGGTGGATGTTGGAGCTTAATACTCTTGGTTCATGATGAGGTGACTCTCTTCTGGGAGGACTTCAAGAGCCTTTTCAGGGTAGAGTACGTCCCGGCGACCTTACGCTCATTGCGTATACAGGATCTTCTCCACTTGCAGTAGTGTAGCATGACTGTAGCTCAGTATTCACTGAGGTTCACCAACCTCTCATGCTACTCCACTGAAAAGGTGTGGTATCCTTTATTCAGGGCTCTGACCTTCAGGCAGGGGCTCAGACGGGATATTAGATATTTGATGGTTTCTCTTAGCATCCCAATGCAGAAGGGGGTGTTAGAGTGAGCAATCTTAGTGGAGAGATTTCTTGCAGAGCAGTCACCGGCAGCGAGACCCACCACCGAACGACACGTAGAAAAGTCATCGGCAGCTAGAAGCATAAAGAGGACGTAGAGGTCCAAGACGACCAGACCTATAGGTGGATGACCACAAGATACAAGGTCGGTGGTGCGGGGCTCTCGAGATAGAGTAGGACAGGTGAGGCTCTTGTAGTGTTACATGTGTAGCATGAATGGTCACATGGCTCGCGACTGCCCAACCTAATGTATAGATGACCAACAGACGGTCGAAGGACCGCCTGGGCAGAGGTGAAGATTTGATCGAGGAGGTCTGTAGGAAGGATATGGATATGGTAGAGGAGCATGCCATGTAGTAGGTAGGGGACAACAATTAGAGGTTCTACCACCACCTCCTCTAGGTTGTCCACTCTAACCACATGGAGCAGGTGTACAGGGCGATCTCAGCTCCAAGAAGCTGAGGCTTTTGACCATGGAACTACAGAGATGATATGAGGTACAATCTGTGCCTACTCCATCCTATCGGCAGTACTTATAGACACAAGTTCCAATCACTCAATTATATCCACGACCCTTGTTCGGAGCTCAGAGATACTGGTGGAGCCTTTGGCTCGAACCTTACGGCTAGAGACTACTACAGGAGTGGATTCGATGATTACACACTGGTGACGATAGTGTGAGCTTACTCTAGGAGGCGAGAGCTTCGGCTAGGATCTCATAGTAGCGACGTCGAGGCCTTACAATGTCATCTTGGGTATGGACTCATTATCCATAGTCCATGCTCAGATTTTCCATATTAGGTTAAAATTGCAGCGTGTCCGCATAGATGGGACTAGGTTTTCCTTCATCGAAGTGAAGGGAACCTTTACAGTGCATGATGGACTTAACTAGAAGAGGGTGCACCCGATCACACCTCAGTTGGCTAGAGTTTCCCTCGGAGTGGTCAATGTTGAGAGTTTGGGCTATCCTATAGTGGTGGACCAGTACACTGATGTTTACCCTGATGATTTTCCAGGTCTACCTCCTCACAGACAGATGGACTTTTACATCAACGTGCACTCTAGGATGGCACTGATATCTACTCCAGCATATCAGATGGCTCCCACGGAGCTTCGAGAACTGCGAGTACAACTAGAGGACTTGCAGAGAAAGGGGTTCATTAGGGCTAGTGTTTCTCCTTAGGGAGCCCCAATTTTGTTCACCAAGAAGGCATATGGGAGTTTGAGACTTTGTGTGGACTATCGGCGCTTGAACCAGGTAACCATGAAGAACAAGTACCCACTACCAAGGATTGAAGATCTATTTGATCAGTTGAAGGGAGCATGATGGTTTTCAAAGATAAACCTTAGATCAAGCTATCACAGATCAGGGTATGAGATGAGGATGTGAAGAAGACGGCCTTCAAATGTTGGTATGTAAACTACGAGTTCCTGGTTATGCCATTCGATGTGACCAACACCCCCGATGTGTTCATGGGACTCATGAGCAGGATCTTCCAGCCATCCCTCGATCGCTTTGTGGTATTGTTCATCGACAACATCCTGATATACTCACCGGCAGAGGAGGAACATGCCTATCATCTGAAAATAGTTTTGGACACACTCTGAGAGCACTATATTTATGGAAAGATCTCGAAGTGCTAGTTATGGATATGAGAGGTCCACTTCCTAGGACACGTCATTGTGGAGGCTGGATTTTCAATGGATCCAACAAAGATCGAGGCAGTTCTTTCTTGGGATCCACCCAGGAGTGTGATGAATGTGCGGAGTTTCCTGGGATTGGAAGGTTACTACCAGAGGTTTGTGCATGAATTTTCCAGATTGCAGCATCCTTATCATCTTTTGATGAAGAAGGGGAAACCCTTTGTATGGTCGGAGAGATGCCAGTGGAGTTTCCAGGAGCTGAGTCAGAGACTGATGAGTGCCCCCATTTTGAGGCTACCGGGGGAGGGTGGTGGGTATGTAGTCTATTGCAACGCATCAGGGACCCAGCTTGGATGTTTCTTGATGAATGAGAAAGGAGTGATCGTTTATGGTTCTTGATAGCTGAGACATCATGAGAAGAACTATGCTACCCATGACATAGAGTTAGTAGTAGTGGTCTTATCCTTGATGATGTGGAGACATTACTTGATGGGTGAACATTTTACACTCTACTCTTATCACAAGAGTCTGAGGTATATCTTCTCCAAGAAGGACCTAAAACTGAGACGGTTACCTAGGCTTGAGTTCCTCCAGGACAATGACTTTGAGATTGTCTATAATTTTGGGAAGAGGAATGTAGTAGCAGATTCCCTCAGCAGGAGATATAGTATACAGTTTCTGAGTGAGGTAACATAGGAGTTAGCCACTTTGGGGATATCCTACATGGATCAAGATAGAGCAGCTTATCTTCATTCTCTGACAGTCACTCCCCCACTCCTTTATCATGTCAGAGAGGCACAATTTGGGGACACTGACTGTGAAGCTAGAAGTGCTCAGATATCCATAGGACCAACACCTGCTTGATTTTCTTAAGTTGGGGAGAACGTCATCCTCTTCAGAGGACGCACTATGGTACCAGTGGAACTACAGGAGGAAGTGCTGAGGGAGTTCCATACATCCCCTCTAGAGGTACATCCATTAGTGGCGAAGATGTACTAGGACATCCAACATCATCACTGGTGGCCATGAATGAAGAAAGCTATACCAGAGTTTGTCTCTCAATACCTCACTTGTCAGCAAGTGAAGGTAGATCACCAGGTTCCCGCGGGATTAGTTCAGCCACTAGAGGTTCCAGAGTTGAAGTGGGATGGAATTTCCATGGAATTTGTGATAGGACTTCCATGCACGTCTAGGGGTCATGATTCTATCTGGGTGATTGTTGGATGACTCACCAAGTCGGGTCACACCCTTCCTATTAGAGAGCTGAGATCGGTACAGAGTATGGGATGCCTCTATGTGCATGAGATTGTACAGCTTCATGGAGTTCCATCTACGATTTTCTCTGATCAGGATGCACATTTAACTTACTGGATATGGAAGGGGTTATAGGTGGCATTCAAGACACAGCTTTAGTGGGGCACCGCCTTCAATCCTTAAATGGGTGGTCAGATAGAACGGACCATTCAGACCCTCGAGGACATGCTGCATGCTTGCATCCAAGATTTCAGCTGCAGCTGGGAGGATCACTTGCCTTTTATGGAGTTCGCAAACAACAATAGCTATAACACCACTATCGGTATGGCACCATTCGAGGCGTTGCATGGATGAACTTGCAGATCACCTCTGTGTTGGACTAACCTATGGGAGTCAGCACTCGTGGGACAAGAGATGGTACGATCTACCATGGAGAAGGTGCAGATCATCCAAGAGAAGATGAAGACTACATAGAGCTGTAATAAGTCCTATGATGACATGAGATGGAGACCTCTCGAGTTCGAGGATGATGACCATGTATTTCTAAAGGTCTCACCTTGATGAGGTTTGTAGAGATTTGGCAGAGGTGATAAGTTATCAACATGATTCATTAGATCCTTTCAGGTCCTCAGTAGAGTTGGCAAGGTGGCTTACTACTTAGCTCTTGCACCTCAGTTGCACTAGGTGCACGACATTTTCCATTTATCCTAGTTGAGGAGATATGTACATGATCCTTCACACATCATCGACTGGGGCGAGCTAGATATCAATGATGGGGTGATGTTTTTAGAGGTTCCAATGGAGAGATAGGATCGACAGAAGGGAGTTATTCATGGGTGGTCGATACCTTTCGTGCGCATTGGTGGGATGCACGAGAACCTCTAGAACAGCACATAGGAGTGGGAGGCTCAGATTCATGCTTAGTACCCCCACTTGTTTCTCTAGTTTGTGTTCTGTCTTTCGGGGATGAAAAGCCCTAAATTGTGGTGAATGTAAAGACCCAAATATTCCTTGTAATGTTTTTAATTGTATGGAATATTACGAGTCTGCGAAAATTGATGGTTCATGATTTCAAGGCCCAAAGTACCTGGAATGAATTTATGAGCTTTTTTTGGGTATGTTCAGTAAACGTACGAGTGGGTTTTTATAACATTTGAACCGATGGTCAGAATTGAAATATGAGGGCACCGTTGAACTTGCAGTGCTAATATTCACTTAAAGGAGACCTTCATCTCGACCACAGTAGGTTGATGGTGGAAATTAGTTTTTGGAATTTTCATGGGAGAAAATAAAATAAACATTTTTTATTGTATTTTGGAAATTTAAACCTCCAATTTTAAATTTAGTGGTGGGGACCACCCGAGCATGAAACCTCCCATTTGAATTTAGTGGTCGGGACCAACCGATCCTTTACTCCCTCTTTAATGTGAGTTAAACTTTGGAATCCTCCCAACTTAATGTTCCAACCTTACCATAATTAAAGTGCCAACATTAATTGGTTTAATTTCCCTAGTTTACTTAATTTGGACCCTCAAATCTCGCTGGAAAAGGGACTGGAAAAGGAGGGGAGACCTTTGGAGAGTTGGAAATATCTTTCTCAAACAAAGGAGATCTTCTAACAAAGAATGAATTCCAGAATCGAAGAATGAGGAACCGACCTTGGAGTGTCTTGCGGTAGTAAGGAATTCCATGGTCAATCTTCAATGACTTTGTCTTCTCCCCCGCGCCACCTCCATCAAAAAATCAAGGTAGGGGATTTATATATGATTGAATGTATTTATCGATTCTTAATATTCTTGTTTCACAACAAAGATGGACAAGATAACATGCCCATCATCCCGTGTATATACCTTACCTCTTATATTTTGATTTTCTGTGCGTTATTCATGTGTTCTTCAACGCCAAATATTTAATGGCATTGGAAACACAATATTTTTGTTGAGAACGACATATGGCTGCGAAGCCATCGATCCGAGGATCGCGAATATTTCATTGTTTTATTTTTCGGGCTAAGAACAAAGATGCAGTGACCCACAGAATAGGAGGAGGGTTGGCACACCGGCCGACCGTGTGAAGGTAGGGTAGCGTGTGTCTGCAATGCCAGATGAGAAGGAGACTGCGGTCGCTTGTCTAAGGTAGAGATCGAAGAGTGGTCGGCACCCAACTGGCCATGGTGGAGCAAAAACGTGCGACTGCGCCGCTGGAAGGAGAACTGACCGGAGAACCAAACCGGTCATAGTGGATCAGCAGGACCCGATTGGGTCCCGTGGGTGACATGGAAACACCATAAGGTGTTTCCCTTTGATGTTCCGAATGGAAGGGGGTGTTCCCCCTTCGGCGCCAGCTCGGGCGGACCGTGCCAACGGGCCATGCCACCGGGTCGCGTCAGCTGGCCATGCCCAGCGGGCCATGCCAGGTTATCCCGTACATGGGCTGGGCTAGACCACGGCCTAGTGGTCCATGCTCGATGAGGCCCAGGCCATTCGGGTCAAGCCTAGTTTGAGCTAGGTCGTCCGGGTCAGACCGGACCCTGGCCCATCCGGACCCCGTTTCACCTTTGTCGCCATATCATTAGAACTGAGTGTCTGTTTGAAAAATCGTCTATGGAACCATAATAATTTTATCGAGATAGTCCTTTTGTTATACTCCACTAGAGTTTTGGATAAAAATGGAGCATGACTGGGTTGGATCAAACCCCGAATCCAACCCGGACCTTGGAGTAGAAACACTAGAAACTTACACACCGGGCGTCTGATTGATATGTCGTCTATTGTGTTGGGTCCCTTATGATGTTATAGACCTTTGGGTTACTACTTTGTGGAGATTTTTGGTGTTCAAGGTATGAACGATATCTCAGGGGGATAGATTCTACAAAACTCAAGCACACCCAGTGCGAGGTATCCAGTGGCTGGCAATGGGGCAGAGGTTGGGGACAGATAATACGGAGGTTAGTTACCAGTTGACTCTAGGTGGGTCAGATCCTTTGTGTGTCATTGTGGGGGTTAGTTCCTATCGATCCTATGTGGGTCGACACTCAGAGATCATGTTGGGGTCAGCGCATACAGATCCTATGTGGTTCAGATCTTGTGGGGGTCAATGCTCAGTGATCCTGTGTGGGTCAGTGCATACCGATCCTGTGTGGGTCAGATCCGGTGTGGGTCACTGCTCAACGATCCTGTGTGGGTCAGTGCATACCGATCATGTGTGGGTAAGATCCTATGTCTGTCATTGGGGGTGGGGGGGGGGGGTAGTACCTATCAATCTTGTGTATGTCAGACTACGTATAATCAGAAATAGTGCCTCTGGATAGAATAAGATGATCTGACTTCGCGACTTATCATTTTTACTTCAATACTTCACGTATACCTATGTGAGCGGAGTCTTATATCTTCATGGTGTACACGTGTGGTACTTTATCTTCAGGGTTTTATCTGTGTGGTACTCCTACCTTCATGGTGTTACATGTGTGGTACTTATACCTTCATGGTGTTACCTTTGTGGTATTATTTCTTCCTATGTGAGATGAGTATAAATTGATAACTTAGGTATATGTATGGGCTTATACCTAAGTATGGTTGACTCTTGTTTCCATGTTTTTTGGGTTATACATTGTGGATTTGAGAGACCTTTAGGGGTCTCGGGGTCCCTACTGAGTATTGTTATACTCACCCCTGCATGGGCTACGTCCGAACCTTGTTGTGTCTTGTGCAGACGACAAACATCACTGACTGAGGACAAGGGTACCAGGACTGGAGACTTCTCAGAGGGGGACCATAGAACAGGTGTACCAAAAAGATGACTGTTTTAGACTAGTACCAACCCTTTAAGTAGAATCCTTGGCAGATTTTCATAGAAGATGTTTTCTATTTTACTTGAACTGTCCAGTTTTACTTGTAATTTCTAGTTGGGATTGTATTACAGCCCCTTTACCTTTGGTACACACCCTGTTTACTATATAGTTTACTTTGTTTTTGTATCTTTTTATGTTCTTGGTTGTTGTGAGTTTATAGTTTATAAATTAAATTCCTTCCCGTTTTATGGGATACATTTTTCGGTGCTTGTCTCCAGCCCCTGGCCTATAGAAGGAGAGCATGGGGTAGTCATGGCACGGGACCCGGGGGACGGGTCATGACAAATGATGTCTCCCCTCTATAGATGTGAAATCCCATATCATCATCCTGAATCATAATGTCCTTCTCTTTGCAATATTTTATGTCATTATATTTTGAAGGTCATTCCATTCCAAGGTTTATATAAAAACCAACAATATTCATGATAATAAAATCAGTATTAAGAGCATGTTTATGTGTCATAATAGAAAATTATTATCACATGTCAGTTTCAGTAAGTTTTCCACACATAGTTTTGGCTAAAAACTCCCTTCTTAAGGTGAATTATAAATAATAAATTTTATAGAAAAATGTGAGGATATAAAATAATGCAGTGATCCAGAATTAAATAGAACATCAGCTAAATTTTATGAGAGGATTAAAGGACCTACAACCCTGTCATTAGAAACTAAAACCTCAAATATGTGACTGCATAAGCATGTCTCCATTCCCTTTTACATTTTATGATATTTTTGTTTAATTATTGGAAAATCATGTGAATAGTCACCCATCTCTTTACAACAAAATCATTTTACATGACTAACTTTTTTCTTTTCCCGGCAACCACGGGCCCGAGGGATTTTGTCTCCTCACTTGTAACAAACTACCATTCCCAATAGGCTTATTACATGGTGTTTCTTTCCACATTCATTGAATATTAGATATGATATTATCCCCTTCATCATTTTTCCATATTTACTTTTCTAGAGTAATCAGTAACCCTCTACTTATCTTTCTTCTCTTCAAATCCATATGTCTTGGAAAATTGTTTATCCATCTTGATGGAAGATGAAACTATATCCTAGTATGATGGGAATTTTTTGAAGACTAGTGACCTTTATCTAATTGTATTAAGACCATCAAGGAAATGATCATTATTTATATTTTTATTATGTATGTAGTTTCTGAGATGGATTTATAACCATGTAATGTTGGCTTCATACATAGAAATGTTTTCATCATCTTCCTCTACCAGAATAAATAATTTTTTCTCCATATCTACTCACTATTCATGAGGGATTTTTTTTTTCAATAAATGTTCTTTATATTATATTCATTCCATAATTAAATTTTTTTCCTATGCTTTTGTGATTTGAAATAATGAACACCATTTATTTTCATGTCCCAAGAGAAGATAAAATGATGTGATAACATTCTCTATTTCATAACTTACCAAAGAGAGAAATATATTTTATAAGGAACTTATCAATTTATTAGCTACAAATAGGTTTTTAGTCCCATTGAATGATAGATTTTGTTGTCACATGAAGCAATCTAACATTGTTACCATGTTGTGGATTGGGATGATCAACATGGGTAAGGTTTTTGGTCATAAACTAAGTCACATGTCCCAGTATAGTTATATTTGGTCTAGATCTAGTTGCAACCCAAACTCTAACATCATTATTTTACATAGGAGGTAAATCTTGAAATTGAATACATGCATTGATACAATTACTATTCCTTTCATCGGGAACCATTTATAATAAATGGAAGACAGTAGGTTATATTATGAAATTTTAAAACCAAGGAAACACAAAACATTTGTATAACATGTAACGTCTGAGATCCGGATTCCACCCGGAGGATCCCCATAACCAGTTGGTCACATGGTCTCAAGCATATTTCCCTAAATGCCAGAGGCTGCTGACTAGTAGCAAGGGGTATGGATTTGATAATGGGTAAACTTTATGCTCATTGTAAGAGTAATGCATCAAAAACAAATAGATAACAATAATGAAACTAGTAATAACATTCAATAAGTAAAAAACATAAGATTGGAAGTAATAAATAACTGGAGCACATATATAAATGAGACATCATACATATGTATATGAAAGCAAACAAAAAGTCATAATGATGGAATAAAGTACTAAACCAAAGTACAAATAAAAAAATAAACTCTAGCAGCATCACAATCCTTAGCTTTGTCCCACGCTCTCCAGCTCCACATCAGTCAAGTTGCTGAAGTAGAAAGGCAATTTCCCTTATCTATACCTACAACAAAATAATCTTTTTGGTCCCAAAAATAAGACCCAAACTTGGTGAGAGTTGAATACCAGTAGGAAACCACCCAAATATTTCTTCCTAACAGTCAGTGAATATATATGGCAGGCAATAAGAAAAATAATATAGTAAACATAAAAGTACTCAAAAGTAAACAATCATACAGTTTCAAATGAATTCATTTTTATATAGAAAGTAAGTAGATAATAAAAAAATTAACCCCTTGGGAAGTACACATTTCTTAACTTCTCTGCTTCAACCAATCAAATCCAAGCAACCCTTAAAGAAGTACTCATAGTCTAGCCCCTCTAGTTCAGCTTTATCAAAGACTCTCTAAGGAAGCAGTCATTGCAAATTCCCCATAGGGTCTCGTATCGGTAACCATAGACACTCTATGGAAGCCCTCAACATCCAATTATCCCTTTGTTCTTTTAACGTGTAACTATAGAAAATATAAGGGAGCACAAAGACCATCCCCCCTATGGTATCACAACATACAAGTAAATAAACACTATTTAGAAGCCCTCAGTGTCCATTCTCCCTATGGTCTACTACATCAGGTTCCCACATCCCTGTGTAAGTCAATCAGGAGCAATGATGTTCAACAGCCAAATGAAACATTAAGAACTACATGGCTAACCACTTTCAGGAACTACTTGGCTATATAGATACAAGAATATAACAGTAGTAGATAAAATCACTCCATACTAAAAACACTAGGCATGGAAAACAAGTAGCCTAACTGGAAAAGCTAGACCAAATAGTCAATATCAAAACAAACATGGGAAACACATCAATAGCATGTAAAATAACACTATTCAAAATCAAACAACCTCTACTCAGCCACACAAGGCATAATATGCATTAACAAGGATAAAATCCATGAACACGCAATACCCCATTTTAGGGTATTGGGATCTTTAGCATGTGAAAATCAAAGGCTAAATATAGAAAGGCACAAACCTCCTACATCAATGTTGTATGATCGATATACTCTGGCATCAGCCCTTGAATTGACATAAAATGTGGTAGATCTACAAAAATGTCATAAACGAAATGATATCTTACGAAAGAGGAGAAATCAATGAATGATGATATAGAAGAAAGAAGAACTCACTATGGTGATTCCAACATAATCGATGATGCTTGATTCATAGAATGGACGGTGGGTTGGGGGATCAGAGAAGAATCATCGGCTTCGGTCACTCCTAGACGATACATGTTGAGAAGAAGTGTTTTCTGTGAATGAGACACGACCCCGTTCTGATATAATAATTAAAAAAATTACACAACATGTCTTTTAAAAGTTCTTGGAGTGTATATGCCTTTATCGGCCCCCGCTTTAGGCGGTATCCAATTCACCCCACACGGCAATGTACTCAGCTGTTACATGGCCAGTACACGGTCACCTTTGGTAGTAGGGTACATGCTATGTACTCCTATGTACATGACGTGAACTCGTTAAATTTCTAGATTCACCACTTTTCTCAAAAACACTATAAAATAATACCCATACTTGAAAGAAAACTACGGGTTCTTACAAACTCCCCCACATTAGAAAATTCATCCTAGAATTTCCCTAAGAAGGTGGTGAAGAAGAAGAATCCTCTAACATCTTCAGCCACTATGATCATACTTCGGCCTCCCTCTCCCAAGTCTCATCCTGTACTCACTTATGCTTCCATAGAAATTGTACTAGAGGAATAGACCACCCACAAAAAACCTTCACACTACGATCAACAATCGGTATAAGATGCTTCTTGAACAAGGTGCCCACCTCCAACTCAACCTCCTCGGGTTGGAAAACACGAAATGGGTCTGAGAAGTAATGTCACAGCTGAGAAATGTGGAAGACGTCATGCATAGCCCAATACCTCTGAGATAACTGAAACCGATAGGCAACCAGCCCGACTCTCTTTAAAACCTCAAACAGTCTAACATATCTCGACAAAATATTTCCCTGTCTCTATATCCTCATGTGTCCCAACCTCGGTCTGACACGTAGAAAAACCTGATCTCTGACCACGAACTCCATAGGTCATCTCCGTCGATCAGCATAGGACTTCTGTCATGACCATGCAGTAGCCATCTTCTTCTGAATCAACTCCACCTGCTCTGTCAGCTCTTGAACAAGATGATGTACCAGCATAGATACCTCTTCACCTTCCATCCAACATAATGGTGATTAGCATGGCCAACAATACAAATCCTAATTAAGGTTACATATAAATAGTTTCATGAAAACTATTATTGTAGGAGAACTCCACAAGAGGTATGTTCTTCTCCCATGAACCTCCAAAATCTTGGATGTAAGCTTGATGCATGTCCTCCAGCAACTGAATTAGATGCTTGGACTAATTATCTGTCTAAGGGTGGTGAGTTGTACTCAGAACTACCTATATACCCAAAGCCCTATTTAATCCCTGACAGACCTGATAAGTAAAATGTGCATCACTTTCTGAAACAATAGAGTGCATAACTCCATGTAAACATACAATCTACCAAATGTACAACCTTCCCAGCTCATCAACACTGATGGTCTATTTGATCAAAAAGAATTGAGCAACCTTCATGAGTCTGGAAATGACAACCCATACTACACCATTCCCTCAAGCCGACCTCGATAACCCTATCATAATGTCTATCATGAAATTGTTCCACTTGTACTCAAGAATGGGTAACTGCTACAAAATCCTTGAAGGTGTCTGATGCTCCGCCTTCACCTGCTGATAGGTGGAACCCCTCATCAAAAAACCAGCAACATCTCTCTTCATACCTGGACACAAATATTGACAGTGTAGATATTGATACATCTTGGTTACAATAGGATGAACTGCTCAAACTAAGGAATGGAATTCTGGAATCATCTCTTCACATATGTCTACTGACACCCATACATTCCCATGAAAAATCAATATCACATCCTCTCTTATGGTCTATCTAGGAATAGGGTCCTCTCATGACACACTTTCTCATAGGACTAGGCCTTCAGAATCTGATAGCTGCCTCATTCTCAATAGTTCAAGAAGAGTAGAGGTAATAGATACAGAAGAAAGAAAGGTCTGCCTCTGTCTATCATGCACCTCAAAATGCATCTCAGAGAATAGATCCATAAACTACCACTCATTGTTTTCCTCATGAACTGCTTGTATCTGATTCCTCCTACTCAATGCATCGTCTACAACATTTCCTTTCCCTGGTGTGTAGGCAAGATCAATGTCAAAATACTGAAGGTACTCTACCAACCTTTTCTATCTCAAATTTAGATCATTCTGAGTGAATATATACTTGAAAATTTTGTGGTAGGGGAAAACCACAAAATAATCTCCCAAAAGATAATGTCTCCAACAATGTAAAGCATGAACAACTACATCCAACTCAAGATCATGCGTCGGGTAATTATTCTCATATGGAATCAACCGCTGAGACCCATATGCAATGAATCCTTCCCCCTACATAAGTACAGTTCCTAGACCAATACCCTATGCATCATAGTATAAAATATAGCTCTTTCCTGGATCCAGAAATACTAGTATTGGTGCTAATGTCAACCTCTATTTCAGCTCCTGAAAGGCTGACTCATATGAACGTTATCGTATGTACTTTGCACCCTTCTACGTCAGGCTCATCAGTGGTGCTTCTAAGCATGAAAATTCTTATATAAAACGTTTTTAGTTACCATATAACCCTAGAAAACTATGTATCTCAAAGAAATTGTTCAGATTCTCCTAGGAAACTACTACTCTCACTTTCTCTAGGTCTACTGATACTCTTGTCTATGAGATAACATGACCCCTGAAATGAATCTCGTCCATCCGAAAGTGGCATTTTGATAGATTATCATATAACTGATGCCCTCTCATGGTACTCAAAATGATCTCAAGATGTGTGGAATGGTCATGAGAAGTGTGAGAGTACACCAAGATATCATCCACAAAAACTACCATGTGAGAATCCACCTATGGATGGAAAACTAAGTTAATCAGTGCCATGAAAACTTCATGCATGTTTGTGTGACCAAACAGATAACCACATACTCATATAGACCATACCTACTCCGAAAGTCTATAAGAGGTATATCAGATGTTCTAACACATAATTAATGATAACCAGATCTCAAGTCAATCTTTGAGAATACTTGGTCTTTACGAACAGATCAAAGAGATCATCAATCCTCAGAAAGGGATATCGATTCTTGACGGTCAACTGGTTTAGCTACTGATAATCCAGAAAAAGTAAAAGGGTTCAATCTACCTTTTTCGCAAAAATGAACAGGTGAACCCAACTGAGAAGAACTGGCTCAGATGAAACCCTTTTCATGAGACTCCTCCAACTGCTTCTTGAGCTCCTGTAACTCTGGTGTATCCATCCTATAAGTAGTAATGGACAGTGGTGCCTCTTCTGGAACAAGCTCAATAGAAAAGTGCACCCCTCAATCTAGAGGAAAACCAAAAAAAGTTCTCTGGAAAGATATCCATTAAATGATCAACCACTGGAAGAAAGACCAACTGTGAAGTCCCATAGTCATCCAGATATAGACGAGAAATCTGGGTTGTAACTCCTTCCAACCCATGATGCTCAGGTTCTGCTCTAATCGCTTGGGCATCCAATTCACCCCTGTGTAGAAAGAATCTACCTTATGGTGACGTGAAACTCACCCTAAAGTGATAGAAATCGACACCTGCCAAGAAGGGAACTAACCAGTCCATTTTGAGAATGAAATCATAGCTTGTCATCTCTAAGACATAGAGGTCCCATAAGAAGTAACACCGACCAACCTCAAGAGGGAACTCCCTGAACTAACGTCTACTAGCCATTATAGTCCCTAACAGAGTGTCTAGAATCAAGATATCAGTATAATAAAAGATAAAGACCCGAAGGATCATCATTATAGAAATAGATATGAAACTATAGGAAGCCCCTATATCGATAAGTGCAGAATTTAAGACTAAGGAAACTAGAATAGTACCTCGAACTGTAGAGGGTTTTGGATCTTGCCCTGGCTAGGTATGGTCCACTACAAAATTATGGCCTATACTGCGGCCCTATGACCCTACCTGACCACCCAGAGTTGATCGACTCTGTTTTCGCTAAAATCCTGCCAACTGGCTACCATGGTCGCAACCTCCACCTCATCCTGAACAGTTGGACGAACTCAAGTTTCCAGACTGATGAGAAACTGGTGGTCCTACTCCGGTATGAGGAGTCGAAACTAAACCTCTTTCACAAGTTTCTGGTGAGAAAAACTGAAATAACTACTGAAGATGAACCATCATGCCGCAAGATCGACACTCCAATGGGTATCTCTAGAAATGTGGCCTCATATCACCACGCTTCCCGCACTGGTAGCACACCACCTGGATACCATAACAAGTATCCCATCTCCTCGGATCTCCATGCATAGACTCCCTACGACGCTTCATGCTATTAGTATGATGGGTACCAACTCTTGATGCTGATCTTCCCTGACTCACAGCTCCAGAATCATTCATATTGCGCTCCGTGATTAGTGCTTGGTTAACTATAGAAGAGAAACAAATTCAACCTGAAGTTGTTCTCCTGATAATGGGTGTTGTGCCTAAGACCATCCTCAAACTTCCTCACCAAGAATAACTCATCACCCCATGGAATGGGTGTGTAGTGCTACAGCTCTATGAAGTGATAAGGATAATCCATAACTGAAAGAGTACCCTACTCCATACTCTTGAAATCTCGGTCTCGATTGACTATCAAATTATCCAGGTAGAAGTAATCGTAGAAGGAACACTGGAACTCGTCTAGAGCCATAAGCTGCTGGCATAGAGCCTGTGAGATCACATCCCAACATCTCTTAGTGGAATCCTGGATCATATATGTAGCTATCTTCACCCGCCTCTCTAGAGGCATCTCCAGATTCTCATTGATCGATAGCATAGCCTCTAACCATGATTCTATAACCTATGGTCCTCCTTCCCTTAAGAAGGTTGTAGGATTCTGCTGTTGAAAAACTCATGCTAATTTTTCCATAGATAGGGAAGGAGGAGGTACTCCTCAATAGGTTTTCATGAACCACATAAAGCCCTCACAGAACTGTACGTCGACACTTGTATCCGAGATAATGAATGGTGCCAAGACATGCATGACTGGAGGATCTTCTAGTAGACCCTAATCAGCCATGTTCGGTGTCTGATCACATCCTTGTATCTTGTGTAAAAACGGAGGACGTCTGGGTGGTGTGACTCTACAAGGTCAAGAGCATATCTTATTTCAAGAATCTCATGTACTGAAACTTATAAGTGCAAGAAATTAACATGATAAATAAGGAATTTATTTTTTTCAAAACATGGATACACAGCATGTATAACCCTTACACAACGTGTCCCCTTAAGCCTTCACATGGGTATGTACTCTGAAAACCCTAGTCTGGTATCTCCCTATACACACGGTGTCTTCTCCCAAGACACGACATGTACTTGAATTGTTTTCCCTTACCCGAGTTCTTTTACATGACGTAGCGCACACAGTTCTCATAGAGTAAGACTACATGGCATGTTTGTGCCAGACAAGGCATTGACTAGAAATAACTTCACCAACCTGTGTTTTTAGACATATGGCATGTTACACGGCGTGTTTGTTCCAGACAAGACGTGTACTAAATAACCATAATCCATCCATATCATTGGTCACATGACTGGACACATGGTCTATACACCCGATGTGTATGTCTAATACACAGCGTGTTCCACCAAAGATTTCCCAACCCCATGTTTCTTCCCACACATCCAGTGACACGGTTAGATACTACATGGCGTGTACATATAGTACACGACATGTACTTAACAAAAATAGTTCCTTCCCAAATAGAAGGCTACATGGAATGTATTCAGCAATGAAAACCGTACATTTTTTGTTTTTTCAGACAGTAAGCCTCAGAAACTACTGAGGAAATCAGTAAACACTAAAACAAATAGTAAAGTGACAAATTCTGATCCATGGGGGCCCATAGTCCCTTCAAATCAAAGTTTGGAATCTTATACATGTCATAAACAATAATAACAGTGCAATGATCCACCAAATTCTGATCCATGAGAGACTATAACACCTCAAGAATAAAAGTTTTGAGTTCATTAAAACAAAAAAATTAACAATAGAAATACCATATCAATCATCAGGTATTCTATAAAGGCATCCATCACTACAACATGCATATCTAACAAAAAATATATAAAAAAACATGAAATCTGTAATGCACCGTAAATGGCATGACTAGAATGCAAGACATATGATCTCTAGAAAGTGCCTATATGATGAATGAGATGGAATACCATCATGTTATTGGGTTTCAACATAAATCGAACCTCAATTATATCAACGATAACAACCCAAAACATGTGAATCACCAAAAGGTGAAATCAAATCAAATCAACTGTAAAAAGTAAAAAACCAGTAAAATTGCAATAATCAAGGTAAATTGAGTTTTCCATGTACATGGGTTAGCTACTCCCAAGAAAATCTTATTAACAACAACCTATCTCATCTTATCCCGAACTATAGGCTCCAAACAATAAGTCAAGAAGAAAATAATTACTCTGATACCACTTTTTAACATCCCAATTCCCAGTGCTACCCAGAGGTGCACCATACCTTGTTGGTCACATGGCCTCAAACTCATTTCCCCAAATGCCAAAGGCTGTCAACTAGCAGCGAGGGCCTTGGGTGTAATAGTGGGAAAACTATGCCCTCATTGGAAGAGTAATGCATTGAAAAGAAATAGATAACAATAGCAGAAGTAGTAATAACATGCCAATAATAAATAGTGGATGACTGGAAGTAATAAAAAACTAGATAACATATAGAAATAATGCATGATACATATGTATGAGAAAGCATCCAAACATGTCACAATGCATAAATAAAGTACTAAACCAAAGTCCAAAGAAAAAAAAAGCTCTAGCATCATTTCAAGCCTCATCTTGGTCCCATGCTATCCAGCTCCACCACAGTTAAGTACCTGAAGTAGAAGGGCGCTTGTCCTTATCTATACCTGCAACAATCTACTATGTTTGGGCCTGAAAACATGACCCAACAGGGTGTGAGAAGAATACTAGTAGGAAACCACCTATAGATCTATGCCTAACATTTAGTTAATATATATGGTAGGTAATAAGAAAAATAAAGCATTAAACATGAAAGTACTCAAAATTAAACAATACTATAGTTTCTATTTCATTTTTTTTATATATCAAGTAAGAAGATAATAAAAAAAGTAACCCTCTAGGAAGTACTCACATCCTAACCCCTCGGGTTCAACCAATCAAACACATGAAACCCTATTGGATGTACCCATAGTCTAACCCCTCTGTTCCATCTTTAGAAAAGACTATCTGAGGAAGCACTCACTATCAATTCCATATGTGGTATTATATCAGTAACCATAGACACTCTGAGTAAGCACTCAACATCCAATTCCCACTACGGTATTGAAACATGGAACTATAGATACTCTGAGGGAGCACAAATCCCATCCCCCGTATGGTCTCGATTGCAAAAGTAAGCAGACTCTCTGGAGAAGCCCTGATCATCCATTCCCTCTAGGCTCTACTGCACCAGGTTCCAACAGCCCTGTGTAAGTCAATCGTTCACAATGATGTTCAATAGCCAAATTAAACCTTAATAGCTACTTGACTTACCACTTTCTGGAACTACTTGGCTAAACAACTACTATAATGTGAAAATAGCAGATAAAATCACTCAATCCTAACAACACTAGGCATGGATAACATGTAGCCTAACAAGAAAAGATCTACCAAATGGTCAATATACAAACAAAACATGGGAAACACATCCATAACATGTAAAATAACCCTATTCACAATCAAACAACCACTACAAAGGCACACAAGGCATAATAGGAATTAATAGGGCTAATATACCTAAACACATAATACCCTATTCTAGGGTATTGGGCACTTTTTCATGTGAAATTCAAACACATACTATGGAAAGGAACAAACCACCTACCTCGGAGTTGAACAATCAATATACTCTAGCATTGTCCCTTGAATCGACCTAGAATGCGGTAGATCTAGAAAACATCCAAAATGCTCAGCCAAGGATATCCCAAGAAAGAGGAGAAATCAAGAAACAAGGCTCTAGAAGAAAAAATAACTCACTGTGGCAATTCCAATGCAATCAACGATGGTTGATTTGGAGAATGGACGACATGTTAGGGGAACAGAGATGAATCATCTGCTTCAGTTTCTCATGGATGAGACAAGCATGGAAGAAGTGTTTTCTGTGAATGAGATGTGACCCTAGTCCGATATAATAATTAAGAAGAAAATTACATAGCGTGTCTTTTAAAATTACATGGATTGTATATGCCTTTTCTGGGCCCTGCTTTAGATAGACTTCAGGTCACCCCACATGGCCATGTACGCAGCCATTAAACTTCCAGTACAATGTCACATGTGAAAACTGGGTACACATCATGTACTCCTAATTACACGGCGTGTACTCCTTAAATTTTCAGATTCATCTCTTTTCTCAAGAACACTAAGAAAGAAAACCCATACCTGAATGAAAAGTATTGGTTCTTACATAAGTAAACTCAAGATCATAATCCTTGTTACCTTGGGAATATTATCATGTATATTATATGGTCATATTTCCAAATATATGTATTTTAAAATTTATTTTCCAAAGTTTCTACTAAACATACTATGATACCAACTATAATGACATCTACCCCAGTAGCCTGGGGTATGTGGTTCAATTTATTTCATTAGAACTAATTATAAGTGATCACATCCCAAAGGACTAAATATTTTAGAAGCTATTGAAAACTATATACAAAGATAAGTCTGACATTACAACTCGAAATGAAATACAACATAATAACTCCTTTGGAAACAACCCTATTCTATTATATTTTCCCATTATGTCAGTATTTATATACATCCTGACCACCATGAAAAAAATAAAACATAAGAATGGGGTGATATCATATGATCAGTAAGGGTAATAATATAGTGGTATCTATTATAAATAATTATAAACCATAAGGAATGGTGAATAACTAAAAAAACATGCAATTAAAAAATAATTATGATCATTACATGGAAGGAATATAAGCTAATCTAATTTTTCCATATAAATAATCACATGAAAATGAAAATTACACGTGGATATTAAACTAGTTGAATTATCTCATAGATTATCAATAACTATATTCATAATGAAGGAATGCATAATTCATGACATCATAAACATACCATCAAGGCTTCAGCTAAGAAACCATACATAATTAGGCAAGACATCATCCATTACCCAAACTAGTTGGTCGCGTTTGACCTACTGATGCATGAAGGGGCAATAGATGTCCCCACCCATCACTTACTAAGTCCATTTAATTCCTCATATAGAAGTGGTGAAACATAGTCAACATATAAATTCATATTTAGACAAGAATATTAAATGTTAATAACATTCCCAAACAATAAACATAGTCATAAACCACCATGGGTAATATGAGGAATTGTATCAAAATAGCACATCTAAAGTCAATCAAAACAAATAAATTAAATATTGTAGATTTTATCAAAATATATAAACCAAAATTTTGAATAATATTCATCAAAGAGTGTGGACATAGATGAACATACTCTAATAAAATCATTTAAATATTACTAAGATAAATACAACATTTACTTTGAAATCATTTATTTAAATAGATGTACAATTATAAAATAAAAATATTTATTTGAAAACAACATTTTAAACATTTAAATTACTACTCAATTAATTATGGAATAATTAAAGGGTGAAATACCTATCATTTCATATAATTATAGAAAAATCATTTCTTTTACATTTTGGGAAAAAAATTTAAAAGAGCATTTTTTTTAAAAAGTGTGAGAATTTTCCAATTAAATTATGTGTATCATCTTTAAATCAACATAAAATAGGTGGAAATTAAATATAATATCATAAAAATTCATTTCACACATAATCATATATTGAAATAATCATTGTAGTATAATTTTAACTTAATGAATGGAAATTGGGTTAAGAATTCCCTTACCACATTGTAATTAGTCGAACCGTTTACCCCATAAAATTATTCATTATCAAATGAAAAATGTAATTCCATTAAGATAAATATATTCAGTATATTATATATTAAATTTAATTTTGTACACCACACATAATAAATATGGTTTGAATAAGGAATATATCTCACCGAATTAAAAGTGTGATGAGAACCCCTTACCTTATTGTAATCGGTTGAATCATATGCCCCATAAAAGTAATAATTATAAAATAAATTCTTGAATTCAATTAATATAAATATATTCATGATATTATATATAAAATTGAATTATACAGACCATAAATAATAAATTAGTGTTGATTAATACATATTTTCCACGGAAATAAAAAGTGAGAGTAACCCTTTCAACTTTCTAAGCAGTTGAATCGTATGCCCCATAAAAGTAATAATGATAAAATGAAGCATTTAATACTATTAAGGTAATGAGATAAATTATATTATATATAAAAGGGAAGTATATACACCACAAAAAAGAAATTATTATTGAATAATACATATTTCTCATAGAAATAAAAAGTAATAGGAGAAACCCTTACAATATGTCTGAAGGAATGATGCACTTGTTATTAATGTCTTGGATAATAGAATTAGATTAATTAATTAATTAATAACCTAAAAAATATATTATATTTATTATAATTTTATTAAGTACATTTATAGCCATTTCAATGAGTTATAATGTTTAATTTCTTTGTTTATGGAGCGTTCGCTTTATGGTTTTATTGTCAGTTCCCATGAATATAAATATGTTACTTCCTCTAAAATTTGATTAAATTCTCCAAGATATAAATAATTTTATATTCATTAAATTATATAATATTTAATGGTATCACATATTATTTTTTATATAGTATTAGGATTATTCATTTGATAAAATGTTGATGAAAAATAGTAATTTATTTTGGCCGATTTTTATGATAATCACAAAATTGTGTCATTTTATTTTATATTATGTTAGTATATTAGTTATAATACATTATAAAACTTATAATATGTATTTTAAAATCTTATTGAGAAATAATAATGGATTTATGATCAGTCTTGAAGGCTATAATGTAAAATTAAACTTATCATCCACGAAGGCAGAGAATCGACACATTATGATTTTTTTCATTTTTAAATAGAATCGGTGGAGAAGGGATTTGATGATGGATAATTAACTAGAATAATGAAGTTTTTGTATATATATGATACTTGAGTTACCATTCCACTTTGGATAGGGGAGGTGAGGATAAGACAAGAAAATAAACGAAATTGAAAGAGAAAAAAGATGTATTTTACCTATAGATTATTGTCTCCGTGGGAAACACATTAAGACATGTGGATTTGGTTTTTTAGTGAGAACAAAAAGACATAGTCATGGGGACGAGGCTTGTGAAGGGAATTAGGTAGAATTATATTATATCCAGGTATTATATGGTGTGAGGAAAAGGGTTTGTGAGGGTGGTATTTATAGGGGAGGAGAGGGGTGTTTTTTATTATTATATTTATTATTTTGGCACAAGAATATCAATAGTGTTGATTATTATGACTATATTCATAAACTAGGGCATTTGAGTTAGAAATAATGGATTCTTAAATCATTAATTACTCCAAAATACTTATATTTAACATATAATGTTAAATACCATAAATTACCATATTTCACTCTCCATAAAAAAACGACTATTTTTTAAAAATACAAAAAAGTCAGACTAACAATTTTGCGACGTGTATATTTCAACATCCCAATGGAAAAAGAGTGTTTAATGAGGGGTGGTGGATTTTCTGGAACCCTCCCACTAATGTTTTGAAGCTCAATATTGATGGCTCATGTATAATTATACCTATAAGGGTGGGATGTTGTCCAGGACCCCACTGGTTATGTGATTGGCACTTTTAGAGTGATGTTTGCTAGTTTGTATTCTATCCAGGCATAGGATTGGGATCAATTACAAGATATTTAGTTCCATATTCATGATAATATCACTCTCACATACATGAAAACCAATTCCAAAATATGTTATAGCCCTCTCAAGAACCCCAGTACCACCCCTTGGTCTATAACATAACATATCTGATGATGTTGATCTATTTTCAACCACCATATTTGCGTACATCACACATGAAGAGAATGAAACATGGTGGTAGATTATCATGCATCATATTTAAACCATGATGATAATTTTGTCTCATTTATTGTTGTGGGATCCATTCCCCTAGAGTGTGTGAATGTAGTTATAGGTGATGCTCTCATGATCTGTTACCTTCTCCCCCCTTGATTCCTAGTTTTGGGTCTCCTATGGGATTCTTTGTAATTTATTTCTTCTCCTTTTAATACAATCAATTATTTTTTGAGAATTTAAAAATGGAATCCATTTTATGAAAATAATTATCTTAATATGAGAAATTTAATGTTTTAAGAAAATTATCATATATTAGAAAAATACTGATTTTAATATGATAAACAATTTTATGATACTTTGAAAAAATAATTATTTCCTCATAAAATTATGTTATAATTACAATGAATAAAAATATTGAATTATGAATTTATTTAATGAAAATTAATTTTATTTTAAATCATTATATTTATTATAAAATTATAAATAATCATCTACATTTCAAAAAAATACCAACACTTAATTTAGAAATTTGAAAATATTTATTTACTTATTCCATGATATAAATATATCATATTTTCATTTATGAGATACAATAATTTTATTTATATTTTCATAGGTGAGATTATTATTCTAATGACCAGAATACTATCCCAAAAGACCACATTAATATTCTGATGGACATGTTAATATTTAATAGTATATCATGGTTTTTTATTATCAGTGTTAGAGGAAACATAATGTATCAAACAAATTGAATTTATTTAATGAGATACATATCCTAAATTATTTTTGAGTTATATATAGTATCATTTATATAATAGCTTTCAGCATTGCATGGGTTTTTTGAGGTGTGTGTGTGTGTGTGCATGAATCATAGGCTATGGCCTACGAGGTGTGTGATATGATTACTTGGCATTGGTAACTACCCCTATCCTATTGAAGTCTAGATTGAGGTCTCACACTAAAATTACCACTGATCATGAGTGGCACGTTAGGTTTGCTCATGATAAAGTTGTATAGGAGGAGTTCATCTTGTGACTACAGTTTAGAGATTGTCGAACTGTGATGATTGGCTTGGGAAATAGGGAATCAATGTTAATGTTTTTTGAACTTATATCTTAGGATGTGTATTATAGTGTTGGTATGGTGGATGAAGTATCCATTCAACAATAGTTTGATAACATACTTGTTGACTTGGAACATGTTGGAACTAGTTTTATGAAAAAATATTGTTCCATGCATCAGGTATAAATTTGTTGTGGTTTTCTGGTCTTTCGTGAGTCAGCACCCCAGATATACTCTTTGATAATATAACATTTTTCCTATTTTAGTATTCCACCATGATGAATTATATCTTGGATTCTATATCCTGATCACAAAGATGATCCACTTAGTGAATTTGCATCAATAGAAGGATTTTTTCAGAATATGGTACCTCTGGGCGGTAATCTCATCATATCACCACCTATTGAGCAATAGGTTCCACAAATAGTAAAGGAAAATGAGGAATGTAGGATGAGAAAACTTCATGAGTTTTAGAGGAAGATAACTCTCGTGTTTCGGGGAAAGGTAGATCCCCCGGTAGCTGAATAATGTATTGAGTAGGTTTTTTGGTTATTTAACTTAGTCAAATCCCTCATAGATAAGATGATGGTCTTTATGGAATGCATTATTCATGTATCTACATGGTAGTGGTGGAGTTTAGTAGAATCTGACATAGGATGAGGTGACTCTTTATTGGACAAAGTTTGAGCTTCTATTCGTGGAGGAGTTCAATCTAGTTACATTGAAAGTAGTGTGTATCCAAGAGGTTCTATAGTTTTAGTAGGGAAACATGACAATATATGAGTATTCAAAAAGGTTTACTGACATGTGATGATATTTAATGGATATTACCTGAGATTTATTCTTTTGAGAATTGACCATTGAGTGATGCCTCTATATAGGTATCGAGGATAGAGTGATATAACTTTTAAATCATACTTATTCAAGAGTGCTCAAACAAGCTTTTTTGGTAGAGGGGTTCTTGGAGGAGCAGTAACTGATAGTTGGTGCAGGCAGTGGGAGCCCTGGGTCAAGACATTGCCAGTTTGTTTTAAATTTCAAAAATTATGGATCTTGGAGAGATAAAAATTATACAGATAGTAGTATGACCTAGGTTTTGTATATACATGCTTTCGGGGTTGTTCTATTCCATTGAGAGAGAGGCGGTGCTACTACTACCATAGTTGGGGACTTCTCTTATGGGAATATCCAACCTTCCATGAAAATAATGCATAGAAAGTTGATGGAATTACTAGGTAGAGATATTGGTTAGCGTTGATAGGTCTATAGAGTGGATAATGTGGAGGAGGAGATATGAGAGTAGTAGGAGGTGGCGTATGATTTGATCTATTTCCACCACCTCCCTAGGTGGTCCATATAAGGCTTTAAAAGGGGGTGTTCAGGGTAAAGGACTACTGCAGGCAATGGATGCTTATGATCTAGAGGATCTAGGTATGGTTATATATAATATGTGTGTCATTTATTCCATATCTAATGTTTTTATAGACACATACATTATGTATTTATTTCTATCCACATATTTATTTTCAGACATAGATATTCCCATTGAGCCTTTGGCTCGAACCTTGTGCATAGAGACACCCACCAGAGGGGATTAAGAAATAACACAACTATACTAATAGTGACACCAGACTCTTGTAGGAGAGTGTTTCCTTTGGGGTTTTCCCATTATGGGTCCATATGAATTCATATTTGGTATGGATTGGATTTCTTTAGTTCATTAATAGATTGATTGTTTCAGATGGAGGATGTGCTACGTTTCCATTGATGGGATGCATTATCACATTGTCAGAGAGAAGTGAAACCAAAAAGAGTATGTTTGTATCATAAATAAGAAAAGATAGACTATTACTCATAAATTTTCTAGTATCTCCATTGGAGTAGTAGATGCTATGGGCATTCAACTTTCTACAGTGGTTGTAGAGTATGAGGATGTCTTTCCCAAAGACCTAATGGGATTACCTCCCCAAGGAGAGAAAGAATTATTTATATAATTTAACCTAGGGAGATACATAATATATATTTTAGTATAATGGATGGATCATATAGAGTTAGGTGAGTTGAAGGTGATGTTGGAGGAGTTACAGATGAAGTGCTTTGTCAGACCTAGTGTCACTCCCTGAGAATCCCCAGTTCTATTCACCAAGAAGGTGGATATGATCTTGTGGTTGTGTGTGGACTACCATAACCTCAATTAAGTGACCATAAATAATAATTATCCATTACATATAATCTATTACCTATTCAACTAGTTGAAAGGGTTTGGGTGGTTCTCAATGATTTACCTTAGGTCAGGTGATCACCAACATCGAGTTCAGGATGAGGATATACCATAGAGGCATCATATAGAAGACAACATTAAAATGACACTAGGTTAAATACATGTACTTTTAGATTTCATTTTTCATGAAAAACTCCCCAATAGTGTTTACAAGACTCATGAAATGGATCATTCATCCCTTCTCAGATTGGTTCATGGTAGTCTACATCGATGATATCCTACTCTACTAGAAATATAAGGAGGAGCACAAAATACTCTTGAGGATGGTCCAAGACATAATATGATAGGACAAAATTATAAGAAGCTATCAAAGTCTTAGTTATCGATTCTAGAGTTCTAATTTTCAAAAAAAATTATCTCATAAGAAAGAGTATCAATAGATTTGAAAATGGTTGAGGCAAGGTTTGATTGTGAGCCACCCAAGTGTGCGACCAAGGTGTAAAAATTATTTTTTTGGTAGGCTATAATATAATATATACCCAATTTATCCAATATTATAGAAACCATGAATTATTTGAACCAAAAGGGGAATCCTTTTGTGTGGATGGAGAGGTGCTAGTGAGATTTATAGGAGTTGTAGTAGAGGATGGAAATCAACACCATACTGAGATTGTTAATGGAGGGTGTTTTGTATGTAGTATTTTATGATGCCTAAAAAACTAGTCTCAAATTAGATCTAATTTAGAGGAATTTAGTGATATCCTATTGGTCTGGACAGTTGATACCCCATTAGAAGAACTGTATGACCCATAATCTTGAGTAGGTAATAGTCGTATTTTCCTTAAATATATGGAGACAATAACTTATGGGTGAGTGGTTTAAAATATATTATAACTTCAAGAGTCTTTAGTATATATTATCACAGAAGGATATAAACCTGAGACATAAGTGTTGGATAGATTTCTTCCAGCACTATGAATTTTCGATAGTTTATACTTATGTGAATAGAAACATGGTGAAAAATTATATTAGCAGAATATTTTGTTTAAAGTTTTGAGTGAAGTGTCAGAGTAGTTGGCCTCATTGCAGTTTTTCATATTGGATGAGGATGTTTCATATTATCACTAATCTATAGTTTGTAACCCTCTTTTCTAATCATGTTAGGGGGTTACACCTTGGAGATAACAGCTATGAGACTTTATGTCTTCTGATGTCCACTAAACATGATCATAAGGTATTATATGATGGTGGGGAGCACACCATCCTTTTCTAAGGGGAGGTCATGATACCAGTGATTTTCTTGGAGGATGTATTGATGGATTTTCATACATCCCTCTTATTGGTACATCTAGGGTTGGTGAAGATGTACTAGGACCTTCAATGTTTGTTTTGGTGGATAGGAATAAAGAACTACATAGTAATGTTTATCTCTCAATGCCTCACTTTTCAATAGGATAAGTCTGATAACTATGTTTAATATGGTTTACCTAAACCCCTTTATGTTATAGATTTTAATTGGGATAATATCTATAAGGAGTTCATGAGAGGGCTTCCACTGTCAACTAGAGGACAAGATGGTTTCTGGGTGATCGTAAAACAACTCAAAAATTATTCCCACTTGATATCCGTCTAAGAGAAGTGTTCAATAAAGATATTTCAATTACATTACACATAGAAGATAACATAGATTTATGGATTTTCCTTGATGATCATTTCAGACCATGGTGCTTTCTTCACATCATGATTATGGAGAGCATTGTAGGATGAATTTTAGAATCAGTTGTTCTTAAGAATGAAATTTCACCCCTAGAAAAATCGATAGATAGAACAAACCATTAAGTGTCTAGAGAACATGAATGGTATTTATTTTTAGAGTTAGTTATAGTTTCTAGGATCACCTACCATTATTGGAGGTTCAATATAATAGAATTTACCACTTCACCATTTGTATGACACCATTTAGGTCCCTGTATGGGAGACCTTGAAGGTCACCACTATGCTAGACTAATTTTGGAGGGTCTACACTCATAGGACCAGAGTTGGTGTGAGTGATAATATAGAAGGTTTGCACCATCCAAAATAGGATAATGAAATCATAGAATCATTTGAAGAATTATATAAACTGATGAAAAAGAAATTTATAGTTTGATGAAGTAGGCTATGTGATCCTGAATGTCTCACCTCAATAAGGATTGCTTATATTTGGATGGGGATGCATGTTATCTTTGAGGATCATTATCTATTTCTCAATACAACATATTTTTATAACAGTGACATACCACATAGACCTACTACCATGGTTAGACAAGGTGCATGCTATCATTCATGTAGTGTTGACGAGGAGGCACATACATGACCAATCACATGTTATTGAATGGGGCGATCTTGACATATAAAATAGAGATACCTTCATAGAGTACCTGATAGATATCGAGGATCAAAAAAAGTTGATCCTCTATGGGTTGTAAATTTACTTATTCATGTCAGGTGGAAACACATGACTCTTTAAGAGAACATCGAGGAGTGGGAGAACCAAATTCTTGTCCTGTGTCCTCATCTTATTGAGTGTTTTTTTATTTTTAGGATGAAATTTTTAACAACCTTTCTCTTTATTACAAATATAAACATGATTTATTACATAAAACTATCACTTGATAGAAAATATAAGATCAAGAGTTCTAGCATATTTATGATTAGGAACATTATATAATGACTTAGAACACGAAACACAACATCTTTATTGAAAACTTCATTTATATGACCACTACATTCCTTTGTACTTAGCACAACATGGGATAACCTGAGGAAAAGCATAAGAAAAGGGTAATGAATAATGCCCAGTAAGGGAATAAATATGGAATAACATGAGGAATACAATACATGTTATACAATAGTCTTATCAATGGTTCACAATATAAACATGATCTTAAAGGCATGATAAATCATGATAATCATAACATCGAGATGTTGCAAGAACACATAACATCGAATTAGCATGAGCCAATGCTCATTGCACATAGAGTATGAGTAAACCCTCATTGTACTTGAAATAGAATGAGTAAATCCTTATTTATCTTGAATTATAATTATTAAACCCTCATTTCACTATACATATCAGGATACTAATCTTTACTCAATGCATTGGAGCGCTATTAGGGCACACCCTTCTTAAAAATTTCATTTCATGCATAAGTGTGCCACATGGATCATACAACATGGATTCATTGAACATAAGAATTTATTCCACGATAAAGGAATGTGGAATTATTACATGGAACTATATAATAAATAATTAAATGTGCATAATGGTTAATACTCTTCATAGATAAATCGGCATGGTAATCACTACACAATGACTTTGGCTTGGAAAATCGCGGTGCTATTTCAGCAGCATGTCGACATGACATAAGAATTCATAAGAATGGTTGATGAGAGATAAATGGATGTGTCATAATACTTACATTAAATAGATAGTAAGGGGATTTTTATATATAAATGTTCCAAATTTTTTAATGTAATTTAGATTCATAATAAAAATGAATTTCTTGAATGTTAAAGAGGAGAGAGAAATTGTTTACGAAATTTCAGCATGGTAATTGGTGTACATTGGAGGAATTAATGAGATATAATGGGGTTATCATAATTAAAACATAAATAGGGAAGTATGGGGGAGGTTATAAATCACACCACAACATTTAAAATTGAAAATAAAAGGGAATAACAATATAAGTAAACTTGGACATAAATAAAGAATGTGAGGATATCTTACTTGAAAGGGTGATCCAAAAGGCTCGGTAGGGGAATGAGAGAGTCTTTATGAGAGAATGGGGAGACATGGGAGGATTATAGAGAGAGGAGATAAGATATTGGATGAACTCCAACGTATTTGAGTGAAGAGGAAGTGGATGCTTGGGTGGGTTTGTATAGGAAAAGGAGAGGGAATTCTTTATTATTTAGGTTTGGGACACCGCACATTAAATGAATCAAAACCACAAAACAACTCATGGTATTTTACCATGTTTATTGTAAAAGGGTAGTGGGAAAAAATATTTTATAAGTAAAATGGCCTAAATTTTTAAAATAATATGGTTTCATATGTGGAGGTGAGTCACACTGTCAAGGAAATCAATTTAAAATTGAAAGGTCCACTAAAGATTTGTCCAAATAATTCAAACAAACCTAAAATAAAATTATTTTAAGTGTAAAACATATAATGGACGAACATAATTTTTATATTATTTTATTACATCACTATTGGGTCATTATTATGTCAAAAAACACATTATATATTTAAACGGTATTTAATTTTTTACCCAAAAATTCGGCTGTCTCAGAAAATTATGAAAAATTCACCATTTGATAATTTCAACCTCATGATTCCAAAAATAATATTTATTATATAAAAATAATTTTCTAAATATTAGAATTTTCAATTTTAAAATATAATCCAACATTTATAAAAAATTCACGTGTTTTGACAGAAATAGCTTTCAATCCTCAATAAAAATTACAACTGTATTCCTAAAAATTATACGATCTTTTAAACTTAATAAAAAGTAATTTACTAATATTAAAATTTTATTAAAATTTTATTAAATTCAAAAATCCTTTTTTTATCAAAATATATTCCTTATTTTAACATTAACAAAAAAATAGTATTTGTGCTTTAAAAACTATTTACAATGTAAGAAGAATAAAATGAATGTTTATTCTTTATTATATCAAAAAAATGTACATAATCATAATTCTATGGTATTATTACATAACCCCTTAAAACACCCGTATAATACCTTAAGATAAGGTGTGTGATGGTGACAGACTCTTGGGGTGGCTCAGATTACATTTCTCGAGTGGTAATCTAAATTAACTTCCACTTCTCCCATAGGTGGTTCTGCTCAAGCATAACATATTCAAGATCGGCATGGTATTGGTCATGAGTGAAGCCCAATGATGCCACCTCCTTTCTGAGCTCAGAAAAATGGGATTCTTAAGGGGCAATTCTATTGGATGAGGCAATCACTTCCTTTGTCTGAGTAATTTGGATTTTTTAAAGACCTATATTTATACTAATCATGTGATCGTTGTTCAAAGACTATATTAGAAATGGTACTAATTATTAACAGTATTTTAAAATCCAAAACATAAAACCAAATAAGTGTATACGTTTTACATAACCATAAGAATACATTTAAATATACCAAGAGGAATTTTCATTATTGAATTTTTGGGTCGTTTCAATTTCCCCCCTTAAGAAATTTCACCCTCGAAATTTCCTTTTCCCACACTAAAACTGATGTGGGTAACTCTAATTCATCACTTCTTCTAATTCCCACATCTCTTCTTAAAACATGTGGGTTTTCCAAAACACCTTGATAAGGGGAATTTTCTTATTTCATATAACTTTTTCTATATGATCTAAGATCATCACGGGTTTCTCCTCATAAGAAAGATCACCCTCTAGCTGTACTACTTCAGAAGAGAGTACATGTGAATGGTATGGTATGTACTTACTTAATAGGGATACATGAAAGACATCATGTACTTTGGATATGGTAGGTGGAAGTGCTAGTCGATAGGCTACATCCTCAACACGATCAAGAATCTAGAAGGAGTCGATGTACCTAGAATTTCCAAACCTCATGTCCTTCTTCCAAAGATATATGTGTAAAAACACCATTTATCCAACATTGAACTCAAGGTCTCGTCAACAGTTATCCGCGTAATTCTTCTGTCGACTTGGGGCTACCTTGATATGCTGCTAAATGGTTTTCACCTTCTCCACCATTTCTTCGACCATTTAAGGTCCTGGCAGCTTACCCTCACCGACTTTATCCCAACACGCTGGTATTCTACACCTTTTATAATAAAATGCTTCATATGGTTCCATTCGGAT
This sequence comes from Viscum album, assembly GCA_963277665.1. NCBI lineage: Eukaryota > Viridiplantae > Streptophyta > Magnoliopsida > Santalales > Viscaceae > Viscum > Viscum album. The sequence continues at coordinate 2,134,851,329 of OY728145.1, forward strand.
GCTCGAGTCGAAACTATTTTTATAGGATAAATAAACCATTGTAAGATGTTGGTTACATCCTCCTTTGAAGTCCATATAACATGATCTTAACATATCTTCCAGTTCTTTAATAGTTCACTCAGATTGGCCATCAGTTTGAGGATAATAGGCCATACTGATGTTCAATTCAGTTCTTAGAGCATGCTATAGAATTTTTTAGAACTTTGAGGTGATTCTCGAATCATGATCGGATACAATAGATAATGTTACTCGATGTAACATTACCACTTATTTTATGTAAATCCATGCAATTTTATCAAATAATAAGTCCTCTCGAATCATGATAAAGTGAGATGTCTTGTTAAGATGATACACAACAACCCATGTAGTATTGTTTCCTCTGGATGTCCTTGGATGTCTAGTGACAAAGTCCACAGTAATTTTGTCCCACTTCCATGTTGGTATGGTTAGTGGTTGCATCATCCCCTTAGACTTTTTCCTATCAACCTTCACTTTTTGACATACCCATCACATTTTTGTATATTTAGCAATCTCCCTTTTCATATTTACCACCAAAAGTTTTCCTGGAGATCTCGATACATATTTCTACTCCCATGGTGAATAGATAAGGTTGATCTTTGTGCATCATTTAGACGCTCCTTCTTTATCTCTAGATTGGATGGTACACATAATCATGAGCCAAATCTCACAATTCCATCCTTGTCAACCCCAAACTATGAGGATTTTTCATTTCTGATAACTTCCACCATTTCAGAATTTCCACATCCTTTATTTGAGAATACATTATTTTTTCTAAGAGGGATGGTTGAGAAATAATTTTAGAAAGGATTGATAATTTTCCTCCATAAATGATTCCCATGTCCATCCTCTGCAAATCTAAGAATATTGGATCCTTCTCAATTTTTATTAATGACATAATCACTGGATCATTTCAACTTAGAGCATCCTCCACCTTGTTCGCTTTCCTAGGTTGGTAATGGATTAAGCAGTCATAATCCTTGATGACTTCTATCCATATTCATGGGCACATATTATAAACTATCTATGTGAATATATATTTGAGGCTCTTATAATCAGTATCTATCTCAAACTTATCCCCATAGAGTATATTCCACAAGATTTTCAATGCAAAGATCATAGCCACTAAGTCCAAATCATGCGTGGGATAGTTTTGCTCATGGATTTTCAACTACCTTAAGGTATAGGCTATCACTTTATCAATCTGAATCAACACACAACCCTATCCCTTCATTGAAGCATCACTAAATACCACAAAATGTTCTCCACTCATGGGTAATGTGACCACGGGTGCAGTGATAAGCCTCCTTTTCAAATACTTGAAGATATATTTGCATTCATCACTACAAAAAATCATTACTCCCTTCCGAGTCAGCATGGTAATAGGGATGGACAATCATGAGAAATTTCTCAAAAATTGGTGATAATATCCAACTAACCCCAAGAATCTATGGATATCCGTTTCCGATGTTTTCCTTGTCCACACCTCAATTTAAGTGGTCTTGGAGGGATCCACTAATATCCCATTACATGTGATGATATGACCCAAGAATGAGACCTCCTTCAACCAAAACTCACACTTGATGTACTTTACATAGAGCTTCTCCTTTTTCAAGGTCTCTAGTATATTTCATAGATTCTCCTCATGATCCTCCTTGGTTTTGGAGTATATTAGAGTATCATATATAAAGATTACCACAAATTTCTCAAGGTAATCACTAAATAATCTATTCATCACGTCCGTGAAGATTGCTAGAGAATTAGTGAGTTTGAAAGGCATTACTATGAATTCATTGCACTCATACCTTATACTAAATGTTGTCTTCGGGATATCCTCCTTCTTTACCCTTACTTGGTAATATCTCGACCACAAATCCACCATGGAAAAGTATTATGCTCCACACAGCTCATCAAACAAGTTAACAATTTGTGGTAGAGGATACTTGTTCTTTATCGTGATTTTGTTGAGCTCGCGATAATCGATGCAAAGGCACATTGACTCATCCTTCTTCATGACGAAGAGGACTGGTGCACCCCATGGTGAAGTACTTGGGCGTATAAACCCTTTATCTGGATTCTCTTGTAGTTGTTTTTTAGCTCCTCAAGATCCACAACAGCCATTCTATATGGAGTATTGGATATTGGAAATGTCCCCAAGTATATGGTCAATTTAGAATTCAACATCTCTTCTAGAAAGAAGACCGAACAATTCCTCAGGAAACACTTCAGCAAATTCCCCCATAATGGAAATGTCTTCAAGGATGGTGGCTTCCATGGTCTCAATCATCTGATCTAGATACGCATCCTCACAAGGTAGTAATATCCATGTTGTGGATTTTCAGCATGAATCTCCATATTTTGTATGTTAAGTAGAAAAAAAATTCAAAATGTTTTTCATGAAATTTATATTTATAAATTTCATTTATTCATTTATATTTTTATACATACATCTCTTTAATTTAAAATTTTTGTTGTTATAATTTTTTGAGAGTATAATTTCTTTGTGATTATAAATTATTCTTTATTATGATAAAGTTTTTTCTAATTAGAATTATTTTAATTAATAATTTTCAATGTTTATATTTTTTTCATTATAATTTTTTTGTTGTTAATAATATAAATATGTTGATAATGAATGATGGGGATCTTGAGACGAAGATGGATGTTTTAATATTAGGGATTGGTAGATCATATTAATATATAAGATGTCTTTTTTCAATCCATTGACTTCTAGAAACTCATCTAAGGTATGTGTATCTAAAACATTCATATTATATTCCATGATATTTTATAGTTAATTTATATAAAATTATATAGATAATGATATTATTATACATAGTTTTACTGATTAATGCTTCAGTGATCATTGATAAATCATTGAATAATGACTGATCCAAGATTTATAAGGATTTTTATCTTTATAACTAATTATTTTTTTTGATAAAGAGTAATTTTTTAAGAAAATGAATTTAGTTATTGGGTTTTTATATAAACATGTAAAAAATTCATGATTTAATTGATTTTAAAAAAATCTGATAGGTGGTTTTGTTTTTAGATATATATTTGTTTAATTACCAAAGAATTTTATTGAATAAAAGGAAATTCTAAAAAAATATATAAATCTTTATTGTGGTTTCCATTTTTATTCATAATGTAATTTACCGGAACAAGATTTGATTAGTTATGAATGGAAAAGTATTAGAGTATTTTGGTGATATATTATAGAGTATATTTACTTACCCCCAATGTGTATATGATTATGTGCATGAAAATTTTATATGTCATTATAACCATAAAAAAAATTATCTATTCCTTATGAATTAACCATATTAATTTAGTTAGGTCTATCTAGGAGTTGATGGATGATTGTGGAAGCTTTATGGTTTTTTTATTGGTTACATTGATGATAATATTTCTCGATTTTTTATATCAGATATTGGTTTGATTTATTATATTATTTCTAATGTAAAATTTTCATGTCTTTAAAAAAGTTATATTTCATATAGATAATGGTTTTATTTTACCATAAATCATTACCCATAGGTTTTTTTATATTTTATTACTTGTTATTTTTTTTATAATTTATTTTTTTATCAATTATTTATCATTAAATTCCTAATGTATTATTTTTATTATATGTCTACAAGTTTAAATTTATCTTATATATATGGTTAAATATTTATATATTTTAATATATTCATCTATTATAATGAAATCCTAGGTAACTAATTGATTGTTATTGGATAAATATACAAATAACTAGTGATGAATATGAAAAAGGAGTTGATTATTTCATTGAATTTTTAAAACATAATCTTGAAAACAAAGATAATATTTTGTTAACATTCATGAAGTGTTTAAGTATGATAAAGTTATGTTCCATTGAAATTTAAGCCCATAAAATTTTTAATGGTTCTAATAATAATTACACATGTTGGATCTATCATGGATAAATAATAGAAATTCAAAATCTAATATCGATAATGGTATTTATCATGAGATAGAGGATCATTTTGATGAATTAAATCATGATGTAGGTTTTGATACCATTGAAAAAATATTTTAAATAATTTTTTTGTGGATTATAAGAAACCAATATTATTAGGATGAACTATATTTACATTAGTATTAGTAGTGATGAAATTTCTAAACTTGAAATAAAGAAACAAGTGGAGTGATTAAATCTTAAATGAATTCATTGAAATTTTAAATGAACTAATTCAAGAAGGCAATGGGACTACATATTCAAATTACAATGACAAAAAAATTATCACGAGTGGGATTTTGGAATAAAAATATATACACATTCCCCTAAAAATTATGTTTTGTATAATAAGAAATATGAATGTTTACCAGAATTTCCGAAATGCGTCACATAATGATATTAAAGGGATGAAAATTTAACTCTAATTAATTATCAAGAACAAACGCCAAACCTACCACAAAATAAACTTTGTATCTTGAAATAATTTTTCATTTTAAGATAATATTTGTAAATTCAAATTTTGAAATGTGGTAAAGATAACATTAATATGAGTTCATTTCAAATGGAAACATAAACTACTCTGTTGATTCACTGCAATAGAAGATATTTGATAAACAAAATCTGACTTTGGAAGTGAAGTAAGAGTTCTCATAATTGGACTAAGCATGGATGAAATTAATCCATATCAAAACCTTATTATTCAATGTATTTCATGGCATATTGTGCTGGTAGTTTAATTCTTTTCCCCATAGATATTGTAACGATCTGAAATTTTATAAATAAAATTTCATTATGATTTAATGTTTTATTGTGTAATTTGGTTATAGAAATCACATGAACATCCATGGATATGTATTTGTATTTAATATTCAATTAGGATCATTACTATTGTTAACATTTCTATATAATAGTGATCACATTATTAATATAAATATAGGAATTTTAAGAAATCCAATTGGCTCAGAAAAATTAAGTAATTGCCTCAAAAACTATAATCATCCCATATAAAGCCCATTTATTAAAAATTCTAAAGGGGATAACATCTCATGGATTTTTCTTTGACCACGTCCTTATAAGGATCCATAAAATTAATAATGAGTGAAACCGTTTATGGGAGAAGATCAAACCCATCATGATCATAACCAAAACATTGTTTGCCGAATGACCCATGAAAGTCTTAGCATCGCACATCTTACTCTTAGGGAATACACCGATTTAATAAATTTATATGTATCAATAACATATTAATATGAATATGTATAAATTATATAATAAGGAATTTATTTTCATTTTATTCACTTTATAAATGATTTTTATTTTGATTCAATTAAACACAAATTTTATTTTTGAGTAATATTCAAATTCAATTAAGGGATTTATTTTGATGAATTAATAGAATTTTAAAAAAACTATATTCTACTAATTTTATTCATTAAATAAATTTTTTTAATTTTAAATGGACATATAATTTTAATGAAGTGAAATGTACTTTTTATTAGGGTTTAAAAACTGTAATATCCAAAACCCTGTAATTTTCAATAATTGTCAGTTATTATTTTCCATAGTGAAAATAAATATTTCTAAAAAATTATTTAGATAAATTGAATATTATTTTTGAAATTAGTATATAAAAATTATCCAATGGTTAAATTTTAATAATTTTCCAAGATAGTCGAATTTGCAGTTAAAAAACTAAATACCGTATATATATAAGTCGTGTTTTATGACATCATAATGACCCAAAAATGATGTAATAAATACTATAATGGGTATAAATGGAAAAATATATGTTTTCCCCTTAAAATAATGCAATTTTATGTTTATTTTGTTATGTTTATTTTTCCTTTTACAAATCCTCCAAAACCATTAATAGATTTTAGAGTTTTAAATTTTTTAATATAAAATTGAATTCACCTCCACAAAAGAAAGGGAATTATATTAATATGTTAGGCCCATTGGATAATATAATAATGAAAAAAACCCCCTTTCATAGAAAACATGTAAAAAAATTGTGGTATGGTTTGTGGTTTTGATTGTTTTATTTTGTAGAGTCCAAAACATAAATATTAACGAAATCCTTATCTTTTCCCACATAAACCAACCCAAGCTCCCATTTCTCTCCCCTAAAAATCATTAGATCACATAATTACTCTTAAATAATCTTCCTATAATCCTCCCAAGGATTCCATGCTCTTAAGAACCACATTTTCAAGCATTTAGAGTTATACATTAAGTTAGTGTTCTTTCATTTCTCATCTTTATATTGGTTTCTTTATCATGTTATTCAATTTTATTTTCAATTAATAACAATGGGGTATATTTTAATACATTACCCATAATGATCTTATTATGTATCAATTATGAGATACCCATTTAAATATCATTAATACATTCCATGTATATCCTTCAGCATGCCAAAATTTCATAAGCATCCTTTCCTTTCCCTTTTTATTCATGTTTATTTATTACTGCATGCCTTATTTTTTCTAATTATAAATGTCTGGAAATTTCCTCACATGTACCTATTACTTTCAAATTCATGTCCAAATGATGAGAGACCCATTTTTCTCAAATCAACCCATTTAATTAATTTTTAGGTGACGTTGTTATACTGCTTAATTTTCACTATGGTTTTCTATGGAAAACCATTTGTGTAGGGAATGTCGTACCAATTTCCTATCAAGGGTGTCCACTTTTATGTACATATACCATTTTATTGGGGAATTTCATATATTTATTCCACACTCTGTGGTCATGTAATAAATTATAATGATGAATGAATCCATGTTTTATGATCTGTGTGCCATACTTATGCATGAGAATGAAATGAATGAGATAGGTGTGGTTGGAAATATATATCGCTTCAATGCATTGGGTAATGTTTACTATCATGATATGTTATTTTGGGAAAGGGGTTTACTTGAATTATTTTCATGTAATTGTTTACCCTTGATGCCTTAGCGTTTTATCCTTGACCTATGTTGATGGTATAATATTTCAAGTTGTTTCCACATTTCTCATGTTATGATTATCATGCTATATAAAGACTTATTATTAATGTTCCTTTATGACTCATTGATATTCCGTGTATAACATGCATTTTTATCTATGTTTTATTCCATATTTATTCCCTATTGGGCTTTATAGATCACCATTTTTATCTATTTCCCTAGGTTATCCAACATTTTTTTAAGGACTAGACGGTTAAAAAGGTTTCAATCGATATGTTATAATTAATGTTTGAAGTAGAAATGTAATACACCAAATTCCCAAAGGCACTAGATCTCTCGATATTTCAGGTTGTATTAAATGTAATTTTATGTAATTAAATCATGTTTTAATGTGTAATATAGAGAGGGTGTTTTTTAGATATGTATAATAAAAAAAGATTTATGATGAGTTTGATGATTTATAAAATAAAATAGACTTGAAATGATATTCATGTTAATCTATCACAGTTGTTTTGTGATTTAAATATTCTATGTATGAAAAGTGTTATAGTTTCTGATGAATTTATGTAAAAATATTTTGTTTTACATGATATCATATTATTAAATATAAATGGTTTTCCTACATATGTAAACTAAGTTGGATAAAGTGTTAAGGGAAATAAGGATATTCTAATTTTCAAAACAGAGAAATGTTTTTATCAATAATTAAATATAAGAATGATTTTGTATATGAAATGTTGAATATTTTTTCAAAAGGATAATCAATATTGATGATTGAAAAATGTATTTAATTATTTAATAGAGTATAATATCCGATGAAATCATTCTTAGCTGAAGAATATTACAACAAGGAGAAAACTTATATTCTTCATTTAGTAGGAATTGATGATTTTATCATCAAACTAATATATATAAGAAATGTTCCATTTTATACAGGCTTCCTTACTCAATATTCTAAGAGGCAAACGCTATATTGAAATTATGCATGTTGAGAAAAACATATGTGATATTTTTATTGGTTTTTAATATAACAGGATATGAAAAATATGTGTTTTATGCATGATTGGGCTTAATATAATTGGGAAAAGGTTTAGTGTTCTCTCCCAATATGAAAGGAAATATAACATATTTACCTATGTATTATCACACATTAAAAAAGAGTGAAAATATGGATTTTTTTAATATATCCATGGTATTAAAGTACCCACTGGGAATTCTTAAAATGTAAAAAACTCGGTGTCATCGAATGATTTAAAATTAATAGTTATAAAATATTATGACTGTTATGTATTGTGGATACAACTTTTATCAGTTAAACAATATGGTATATTTTTTATACTTATTATAAATTCAATAATCGAGTTATGTTAAATTTTCAATTCCATTTTTATATAATTAGTGGATCCCAATTTGTTAGACATATTGGAGAGTGAAGCGGCCCCTATACTTTTTCGACTAGAAATATATATTTCCATAATTATTTTAATTTGATATAATGATTCATTTTTTGTGAGAGATAAGATTATGTGGGATAATTTATTTTCATTGGATTTATATTTTTGAAATATATATAAACATTTTTATGGGATATATTAAAAAACACATTGACCAGAGGCCTCTATTATTCAAAAATATATATCATAAGAAGTTATTGAGATCTTTAATAAATATTTTTATGACGTGAGGCATGTTAGTCTCTCTATATCTTAACTATAGATAAATGATAATGATGGTAAAGGTTTTATTGGACTAAATATAAATTTAACTCAAACTAATGATGTGATGTAAGAACGTTTCTATATTTTGAACAACACAAATGAGGATAAGACATATATATCATCAAACTTGCTAGATTGAATGTGTGATAAAAAATGAGAAGTGGTTGATGAATGAACATAAAAATACATTCTTTTCAATTTTTAAGGAGAATGTGAGATTTTATTTATCTATATTATAAAAATTTAAATAGTTAGAAATGGGGATTTATGTTAATTTGATCACATGGTCTGTTTTCATTTTTAATGGTTACACATTTCACACAAAAAATTTCTATAACAAAATAAACATTAAATAGTGTAGTTTAATGGTCATTGATGAAGCACTTCATTTTTTGAGTGAAAATTATAATAACCCATTTTATATATCAAGGTTATATTTTAGTGTTGTTATGTATATATGGGAAATTGATTATACAAAATTATAGATTGAAATGTTTATGTTTAACATGGTTGATTGTAATAGTGATGTGAAACATGATTATTGTGGGTTTGAGCTCATTTATTTGAAGAGACTTAGTTATAAATATGAACCGTTTATCATGGATACACATGAAAATATATATTTTATGGTATTGAACCATAAAATAATTAGTTGTCCAACATTTGTCAAGGGAATATGATTCATTTATGTGGTAAGGATGATTATTTTTTTGTAACTATGTAACATTTCATAATCTATTACATGACTACCTGATGATAACAATGACTATAATATAGACATAATCTATAATATATGAAGTAATCACATTGAAGGGTTATAGGAAAACACTCCGTTATTATCCTAAATTTTTAATTAAATATCTATTTAGTATTATTTTTATGAAACCTAAACTTATAAAAACTCAATTTTTTTATATTTTGTATTTAAATATCTATATATTGATAATTTATTTGCTACTTATGTTAAATTTTATATTCATCATCTATAGTTAAACATTATTTTACTGAAGAATCATAAAATCATTTTTTTGGTGAAATTTAAACATATAAAAACATATTTTGTAATTAGGATATTTAAATCTATAACTATTGATCATTTCTAAAATTTTCAAAATTTATTCTCTATATTTATTAGTTTTAGTAATAAATTATTTGGTTAAGAATCCTAATATCGTCTTTTTGTGAAATATACATATGCAATGATACTTTATATTTTAGTTTCATATTTTTTTATTCATTATATTTTATTTTCTCTTTTCCATTACCATATTAGTTAGCATAATAAATATAATTTTATTTGTATTTTATTTTATTTTATAAATTATAATATTAATTTTTAAATAATAACATGTCGATATAGAAAATATAATTATATTAATATATTTAAAATGACAAACATTGATACAGATTATCATTTACCAATCATCTATATATTTTTCATAGTAATAAACCATTTATAGTAAAATTATTTTATAAAAGTAAACTTGTATAATTAAATATGATTTTCTATACTACTGGTGAGCCTCTTATAGTGGATTGTTATTCTTATTCATAAAATATGATTCTTAGTGTTGTAATACTGGAGACAAAACATTTTAAAAATATCTCATTTGATCATATAGATAAGTGGATATATATTGAATTTTATGATAATAATCCCCCAACTGGCCCAAATGAAAAGAGGTTTGGGAATTATTTTAGCATTCAGATCCATTATAAGATTATTAGTTTATATCTTAAAGGGATATCCATCGATAGGATCACGAAAGAGGATCTTTGGGAGTCTGCAACTGTAATATATATCAACTTATTTATATTTATAAAATATATCAAATATTATATATTTCATATGACTAATATTTAATATATTAAATTATAGATGACAAAGGAATTTCCAGAAATGAATAAAATTAAGATAATGTGTCTATATTTTGAAAAACATAGATGAAGTGATATTACAATGAAAATTTCAAAAAGGTATGTTTTTTTAATGTTATAAAATTAATACTCATTACTCAATTATGGGTTTTTAGATGTAGAGACATGGGAAAAATATTTAATCATCTGAATTGAGAAGGAATTAATGGTATGATAATTATTGTATATAAATTCAATTTTTCATTTTTTAATTGCCTAATGAATTATTCATTTATTTTTATGTAAAATACTTCTAGGATATCTCACCAAGATATAAAATTGAAGAATGTATACCCACATAATTTATCACACAGAGGGTATCATTTATTAGAGGAGAAAATATTTGTAGAAAATATAGATATATTAAGAGCTAAATCTAGTAGTAGCTCAAAAGAGTTGTAGTTCATGCCTCTATATCCCCCCAATATACTAGGAAATTTTAAATGTTTGAGAATGATAAAAAGATAAAGTTTCTTATAGATATATATAAATAAGTAACTAGCAAAATATTATGTAATTAATTTTTATATTTTCTTGACAATTAGTATTTTTTGAAATTAATTAAACTAATATAGAATTTAATTATACCATTTTAGTATGATCTTCAGGTTTAAAAGATATTGAATTTTTTCCCCTGATGGTAGGATGGATATTTTTTATACTAATTTAGGAATTCCATATCTCCCCAGATGTGTTATAGGTTATGAGGTAGGTTTTAGTATTAGGAACATTTTTTTTCATCCTAGTACGACATCAAGGGATATTGAAATGGATCCCTTAAAGGATGAGGTGTATTCCCTATGATAGGTAATGGGTAATCAAATTAAATAACATATATAATATATTTTTATGAAATAACCAAACAGTCAAAAACTATAGAGTTTTACTACCTAGATCCTACACCTCCTCATTTGGATATGATCACGTACTCTGATCTACCTAATGGAGAACCCCATGTGCATATTATAGCATATTGGATAAAAAACATTTTATGCGGTTATGTAAATAAATATCTTATTATTATAGATCAGTTTGGGGTAATGGTACATAATGTTATTCATCCAATTCTCTCGCATTGTTTCCTATAAAGATGATTTTCAATGTTGGAGATTGTGTGGGTCAATTTTTACTCCGAACAACTATCTATCTTCCTAACCTGATATATGAGGTATATATTTTTTAAACTTTCATTTTATTTTAATTAAAAATTAATTTTAATGTTTTATTATATTTAACTTAAATAATAGTATCAAAAATTAACAAAAATAATGATAAATAAATAAGTATTTCACGAACCAATAGCTCTATGTACATATGAATTTCCTGATGAGACAAACATATTTTCACAGATATTATCTCTCTAAGAGCACTATTATGTGTATTCAATGTACAATAAAATATATTGAAGATATAATGAAATAACAATATTTTAGAAATATATAATGAATCGTGATATTTTTTATTATCTCACTATATTAGTGTTGTAGTTTTTTCCATAAATGTAAATTTCAATTTCAGTTTCTATTTATTTAAATAAATATAAATTATAGTGATTTAGTGAATTAAAAATATAATTTTGTGTCTATAACCCATTTTCATTCATAATTGTTGAAATACCGTTTATAAATTTTTAGGATCAAGAATAGATTTTTTATATTTGAGTACAGATGCTAGGGTAAATTATATATGTGAAAAAGTGGGTCATATATATTGGGAGTTATTTTATTCCATTCCATGATATATAAAAATAATTATATAATTATAGAATAATATTCATTATAATGTGATCAATTTTCACTTTTTATATTGTAGTGGTTATTAGATGTTAGGAGTATTCTTCCCACATGAATGAATGATATATTGGGATTTATCTTTATTGGGTGGAGTTTTCAAATATTTTAGTAAATTGTTATAAAATAAATTTACCTCATATTTTATAAATTATTTAATCTTAAACTTTTTTATATATGTTTCTTATTTGATATATGAAAATACAGGTCATGGGAAGTGTTTAATGATATTCACTTATCGATAAAGAATAAAAATAAAATTAAACATGTGAAAAATCGAGCAAATAAATTTTATATTAGATAATACTTGTTTATATATATATATATATATATATATAGGTTCATACTTGTAACACCCTGAGATTTTATGATATATTTCTTCATCAAACAAAATTTAATCTCTTTAATATCTTGCGATACACCAAACACAGAGTCTAAAGGAACTGTAATATTGTATACCATTATATCATAGTCTTTAAATTGGATAGTATGAATCAGAATAAATAAATAATGAAAATTATATGGTTTACACATTTATCAAAAAATGTAAATAATTAAATATAAATGAAAATAAAAACGATTTGAAAGTAAAAGGGAAATTTTTCTGAGAGTAGTTTTTATGCGTGCAATGTGTTTTTATCTTAATAAATTATAATAATTAAAACTAGTGAATGATTTTAATGAAAATTTTATATTTTATATTAAATAAAATGTATTATCTGTCATATAATACATTCCTAAGCGTGGAATAATAATAAATTCAATTTTATGCTAAAAAAGTTTATTCTTATTAAAAGTGGATTCGTCGTGTTTGGAAAACATATTTTAAAATTAAATTGTTGAGCGTTCAGAAAATGTATTTGAAAAAATAAACATAATTTATAAAATCAACACGTTATAATTATCTTACAATTATTTTTTAATAATATTCTAAAAAGATTATTTTTTCAACGAATATTTAAAAATTACATTTTTTATTAAAACTTTTTCTCATTTAAATAATTTAAAAGTTCCATATTATTTTATAATTGATTTAAATATAAAATTAGTAAAATTAATTTTATCATTAATTTAATTTATTCATTATAATCAGTTTTATATTTATCTTTTATATAAAATCTTTTCATATGTAAGGGAAACATGATCTTCAGAAAATCGTTCTTATGTTGTGATTCTTGTTTTGAATTTTAATAAAATTCTATCGCTTATGTGACTTGATTTTTATAAAATTTATTCCATATTTTTAATCAGAATAATAATTATTAAGTAATATTTTTAACTTAATTTTTTGTCATAATTTATAGTAAAAAAGTAAAATTTAATTACTGTGGTTAAGGTTAAAATAAGTCCATATGGGGTTTAAACAGAATGATAAGGGTGTTTTTTACAATTAAAATTATATAAATCCTATTATATATATATATATATATATTTATACATTATACTATCTTATTATCAAATATATGTCCATTTGTAATCATTGTTTTGAGATTCACTTTGTCATTTTGTATCAAATTAGGAATCTTCCATGGGGGTCCCCTCCCCACTAATAAAATGAAATATTCTCTACACTCTTATCCAAAAACATAAAGAAACATTTGGTTTGTAAAATAATTTCTTAAGTAAATTAATAACATCACAGCCCATGACTTAGAGTCCCTCTGTGGATTATAATACCATCCCTTGAAGGATTTAGGTATAAACATCCATAGGTTCTCCCAAGAAGAGGTATCATTGTTAACTTAGAATTTTTGTCTTATTTATTATTCCTCCTCATTAAAAAAATATTTAAAATTGATGATAAAATAAAACCCATCTCTTATATATACTAATATGTTGTTATATTAATGTAATACCCAATATTTGTCTCCTCCTACAACAATTGGGAAATGAAATCGTTTTTTGTGTGTATGACAGACTATCGCCTTGCAAACTAATGTAAATCCTTTTCAATTACCACCGATCACAAATTTTTTAAAGAGGAATTCAATATACCAATATATCTATATATCATATTTATAGAATATTTATCATTTTTAAATATAATATTTAATATAATTTCATACCCTTCCATTATTTTATAAATGATAACATCCTTCGCGCGTACATTTGGATTACCACATCCATGAAGTGATACGATTAATTTTTCCTACACACAGCACATGAATACTTTATATAATTACATTAATGAAATAATATTATATTTAAGTTATAATAATAATTCTATAGTGTTATAATGATACTCATGTTTTTTCCATCACGATCAATGAAAAATGGAAATGTTACTTATGTGTATGTATGACTTACTATCTCCATGATTGTAATGTAATTAATAATTTAGGCCCATTGGATAATATAATAATGAAAAAAACAATTTATTTTGGTAGAAACCATGTGAAAAAAATCATGATATGGTTTGTGGTTTTGATTATTTTATTCTGTAGAGTCTAAAACATAAATATTAAAGAAATCCATATCTTTTCCTACATAAACCCACCCAAGATCCCATTTCTCTTCACTAAAAATCATTAGATCACATCCTTACTCTTAAATCATCTTTTTATAATCCTCACAAGAATTCCATGCTCTTATGAAGCCCCTTTTCAAGCATTTGGCGCAACACATTAAGTATGTTTTCTTTATTTTATCATCTTTATCAAGGTTTCTTTATCTTCTTATTCCCTTTTATATTAAATTACTAATAATGAGGTATATTTTAACACATTCCCCATAATTAATTTATTATGTCTCAATTATGATATACCCATTTCACTATCATTAATACATCCCATGTATATCCTTCAGCATGCCAAAATTTCATAAGCATCCTTTACATTCCCTTTTTATTCAAGTTGATTTATTATCGCATGCCTTATTTTTCTAATTATAAATGTGTGGAAATGTCCCCACATGTACCTATAACTGTCAAATTCTTGTACAAATGATTAGAGTCCCATTTTTCTCTCATCAACCCATTTTATTTATTTTTATGTGATGTCATTATACCGCAGAACTTTCACTATGATTTTCCATGGAAAACCATTTGGGTAGGGAATGTCCTACCCATTTCCTATCAAGTGTGTCCACTTCTATATACATATATCATTTTATTGGGGACTTACATGTATTTATTACCCACTCCATGGTCACGTTATAAATAATAATGATGAATGAATCCTTGTTTTATGATCTGTGTGGCACACTTATGCATGAGAATGAAATGAATGTGATGGGTGTGGCTGAAATTATATATGGCTCCAATGCATTGGGTAATGTTTAGTATCATAATAAGTTATTTTGGGAAAGGGGTGTACATGATTTATTTTAGTTTAATTTTTCAACCTTGATGCCTTGGTAGTTTATCCTTGAAATTAGTTGATGGTATAATTTTTCATGTTGTTTCCAAATTTCCCATGTTATGATTGTCTTGCTATATCAGGACTTATTATTCACGATCCTTTATGACTCATTGATATTCCTTGTCTAACATGAATTATTATCTACATTTTATTCCATGTTTATTCCCTATTTTTATTTATGGATAACCCCTTTCTATCTATTTCCCTCGGTAGTCCAACATAGTTTTATGAACAAGAAGGTTAAAGAAGTTTTCTATAGAGATGTTATAATTCATTTTTAAAGTTGAAATTAAATGCACCAAATTCCCAAAGGTACCAGACCTCTCCATGTTTCAGATTGTATTAAGTGTAATTTAAGGTAATTAAATCATGTTTTAATGGTAATAAAGAGAAGGGTTTTTATAGATATGTATGATGAAAAAATATATTATGATGAGTTTGATTATTTCTACAACAAAATAGCCTTAAAATTATATTTATGTTCATCTATCACCATTGTTTTGCGATTTTAAAATTCCATGTAGGAAAAGTGTTATAGTTTCTCATGAATTTATGTACAAATATTTTTTTTACATGAAATAATATTATTAAATATAAATGGTTTTCCTACATATGTAAACTTATTTGGATAAAGTGTTAAGGTAAATAAGGATATTCTAAATTTCAAAAAAGAGAAATCAAATTATCAATTATAAAATATAAGATTTATTGTGTAAATAAAATATTGAATATTTTTTCAAAACGATCATATATATTGATGATTGAAAAATGAATTTAATGATTTACTAGAGTATAATATCCTCTAAAATCATTCTGAGCTGAAGAATATTACAACAAGAGGAAAAATTATATTTCTCATTGAGTAGGAATGAAGGATTTTATCATCAAACTGATACATATTAGAAATGTTCCATCTTATTCATGTTACCTTACTTGATATTTTTAGATGTAAAACACTACATTGAAATTATGCATGTTGAGAAAAATATATGTGATAGTTTTATTTATTTTTTAATATAAAAAAGAAATAAAAAATATGTGTTTTATGCATGATTGGGCTTAATATCAATGGGAAAAAGTTTAGAGTTATCTACCACTATGAAATGAAAGAGAACATATTTACCTCTGGCTTATCAAACATTAAACAAGAGTGAAAAGATGATTTTTTTAATATATGCATGGTATTAAATTACCCACTGGGTACTCTTAAAATGTAAAAAACTCAGTTTCATTGATGGATTTGGAATTAATAGTTATAAAAAATCCTGACTGTCATGTATTGAGGAAATAAATTCTATTGGTTGAATAATATGGAATATTTTATATAATTATTAGAAATTCAATAATTGAGTTATGTTAAATTTTAAATTCCATTTGTAGAGAATTAGTGGATCCCAATTTCTTAGATGTATTGGAGAGTGAAGCATCCCACATACTTTTTCAACTAGAAATATATTTTCTAAACTTATTTTTTTGATATAATGATTCATTTGGTGTGAGAGATAAGATTATGTGGGACAATTTATTTACATGGGATGTATATTTTAGAAAGATATATAAAATTTTTTATGGCACATATTTAAAAAACACATTGACCAGAGGCCTCTATTATTCAAAAATATATATCAAAACAAAGTTATTAAGTTCTTTACTAAATATTTTTATGACGTGAAGCATGATAGTCTTCCTATATCCTCACATTAGATAGATGATAATGATTGTAAAGGGATTAGTGGATTAAATATAAATTTAATTTTAACTAATGATGTGATGTAAAAACATTTCTATTTTTGAACAACACAAATGAGGTTAAGACATATATATCATCAAACATGCTAGATTGAATGTATGATATGAAAAAGAAATGTGAAGTGGTTTATGAATGAACATAAAAAAAATATTCATTTCAGTGTTTAAAAAGAACATGAGAACATATTTGTCTACAACAGAAACTTTTAAATATTTTGAAATGGGACAATGTGTTAATCCGATCACATTGTATGTTTTTAATGTTAATCATAACACATTTCACACAAATTTTTTGGATAACAATAGAAGAATTAAAAACAGTATTTTAATGGTCATTGCTGATACACTTCATTGTTTAAGTGAATAAGTTAATTAACCATTTTATATATCAAGGATATATTTTAGAGTAGTTAAGGATATATGGGAAATTGATTATACTAAATTTTAGGTTGACATGTTTATGATTAACATGGTTGATTGTAATAGTGATATAAAACTTGATTATTATGGGTTTACACTCATTTATTTGAAGAGACTTAGTGATAAATAGAAACCATTTATCATTGATACACATGTTGAATATATATTTTATGTTTTTGACCAATCAAATAATCGGTGGTCCAACATTTTCCAAGGGAATATGATTCATTTTGGTGGTAAGGATGATTGTTATTTTTATGTAATTATCCAATGTTTCATAATCTATTACATGACTTCCTGATGATAAAAATTACTACAATATATACATATCCAATGTTGTATGAAGTAATAAAATTGAAGGGATATGGGAAAACACTCCGTCATTATCCAAAATATTCAAGTTAATATCTATTTTTTGTTATTTTTATGAAATCTAAACTTATAAAAACTCAATTTTTTTATATTTGATATTTAAATGTTAATATATTGATAATTTATTTTCTACTTGTGTTAAATTTTATATTCATCATCTTCAATTAAACATTCTTATACTAAAAAATCATCAAATCATTATTTTGGGTGAAATTTAAACATATAAAAACATTTTTTGTAATTAGGATATTTAAATATATAACTATTGATCATTTCAATAAATTTCAAAATTACCATCTATATTTATTAGTTTTAGTAATATAGTATTTGGTTAAGAATCCTAATATAATATTTTTATGAAATATACACATGAAATTTTACTTTATATTTTAGTTTCTTATTTTTGTATTCATTATATTTTATTTTCTCTTTTCCGTGACATTATAAGTTAGCATAATAAATATTATTCTATTTTTTTTTTATTTTTTTTAAATTATAATAAAAATTTGAAAATAATAATATGTAGATACAGAAAATATCATTATATTAATCTATTAAAATTAAAAACATAGATGCAGAGTATCATTTACCAAGTCATCTATATATTTTTTCAAAGTAATAAACCATTTATAGTAAGATTATTTTATAAAAGTAAACTTTTATATTTAAATATGATTTTCTACACTAATGGTGAGCCTCCTATAGTGGAGTATTATTATTCTCCATCTAAGATGATTCTTAGTGTTGGAGTATTTGAGACAAAACATTTTAAAAATCTCTCATTTGATCATCTAGAGAAGTGGATATATATTGAATTTTAAGATAATAATCACCCAACTGGTCTAAATTAAAAGAGGTTTAGAAGTTATTTTAGAATGCAGATCCTTTATAAGATTCTTAGTTTATATCTTAAATGGATATCCATCGATAGGATGAAGAAAGAGGATCTTTGGGAGTCTGTAACTATAAATTATATCAACTGATTTATATTTATAAAATGTATCAAAAATTATATATTTTAGAGGACTAATATTTAATATATTTATTTTTAGATGACATATGAATTTTCTAGAAACGAATGAAATTAAGATAAAGTGTCTATATTTTGAAAATTTTTTATGAAGTGATATTACAAAAAAAATTCAAAAATATGTGTTTTTTAGAAGTTATAATATTTATACCCATACCTCAAGTATGGGTTTTTAGATGTACAGATGTGGGAAAAATATTTCATCATTCAAATTGATAAGGAATTTATGGTATGATAATTATTGTATAAAATCAAATTTACATTTTTTTTATTACCTAATGAATTATTAATTTATTTTTATATAAAATATTTATAGGATATCTCACCAAGAGATCAAATTGATGAATGTTTACCCTCATACTTTATCACATAGAGGGTATCATTTATTGGAGGAGAAAATATTTTTAGAGAATATTGATGTATTGAGAGTTAAATCTTGTAGCGGCTCAAAAGGGGTATAGTTCAGGCCTCTATATCCACCCAATATAGATGTAAAATGGGAATGTTTGAGAATTATAAAAAGTCAATGTTTCTTATAGATATATATAAATAGGTAACTGACAAAAGATTATGTAATTAATTTTTATTTTTTCTTGACAATTAGAATTTTTTTAAATTATTTAAACTAATATAACATTTTATTATACCATTTTAGGATGATCTTTAGGAGTAATAGATATAGAATTTTTTTTACCTTGATGGTATGATGGATATTTTTTATACTAATTTTGGAATTCCATATCTCCCCAGATGTGTTATAGGTTATGAGGTAGGTTTTAGTATTAGGAATATTTTGTGTCGTCCTAGTATGACATCAAGTGATATTTAAATGGATTCCTTGAAGAATGAGGTGTATGCTCTAGGATAGGTAATGGGTAATAAAATTAAATAACATATATAATATATTTTTTATGAAATAACCGGATAGTCATAGCCTATGGAGTTTTACTACCCAGATCCTCCACCTCCTCATTTGGATATGAGCGCGTAATCTGATCTACCTAATGAAGACCACCCAATGTACATATTATAAAATATTGTATAATACACTTTTTATGTGATTAATTAAATAATCATCTTATTATTATAGTTCAGTGTGTGGTAATGGTACATAATATTATTGATCCAAATTTCTAACATTGTTTCCTATAAAGGAGGTTTTCAATGTTGGAGATTTTGTGGGTCAGTTTTTTCTATGAACCACTATCTATCTGAATAAACTGATATATGAAGTATATATTTTTAAATTTTTATTTAATTTTAATTAAAAATTATTTTTAGTGTTTTATAACATTTAACATATTTAATAGTATCTAAAATTAACAAAAATAATGACAATGACATAGATATTTCAGGAACCAACAGCTCCGCATACATATGAAGTTCCTTTTGGGAAAAACATATTTTCATAGATTTTTTCTCAATTAGAGCCCTGTTATGTGTTTTCAATGATTAATTATATATTTTAGATATACAATACATTAATAATATTTTAAATATATATAATGAATCATGTTATTTTTCATTATCTCACTATATTAATGTTGTAGTTTTTTTCCATCAATGTTAATTTCAATTTCAGTTTCGATTTATTTAAATAAATATCAATTTTAGTGGTTTAGTTAATTAAAAATATAATTTGGTGCCCCAATCTCCTTTTCATTCATAATTGTTAAAATACCGTTTATATTTTTTTGAATCAACAATAGATTTGTTATATTTGAGTACGGATGCTAAGGTTAATTATATATCTGAAAAATTGTATTATATATATATATTGAGAGTTATTTTATTCAATTCCGTGATAGATAAAAGTACTGATGTATTTATAAAATAATATTCATTATAATGTGATAAAATTTTCACTTTTTATATTTTAGTGGTCATTAGATGATAGGATTATTGTTCCTACATGAATTCATGATATACTGGATTTTCTCTTCGTTTGGTGGAGTTTTCAAATATTTTAGTAAATTAGTAAAAAGAAATATATATCATATTTTATAAATTCTTTAAATATAAACATTATTTTTATATATGTTTCGTATTTTATATATGAAAATATAGGTCATGGGAAGAGTTTATCGATATTCACTTATCAATAAAGGGTCAAAATAAAATTAAATATGTGAAAACTCTAGTAAATAAATTTTATATTAGATAATACTTGTTTTTTTGTATATATAAATATATTGGTTCTTACTTGTAACACCCTGAGATTTTATGATATATTTCATCTTCAAATAATATTTAATCTCTTTGATATCTTGCGATACACCAAACATTGAGCCTAAATGAACTGTAATATTGTATACAATTATATCATAGTCGTTAAATTGGATAGTATGAATCAGAATAAATATATAATGAATATTATAGGGTTTACACATGTATAAAATAAAATAAATGGTTATTAATTAAATATAAATGGAAAAAGAAACTTTTTGAAAGTAAAATAACTGTTTTTCTAAAAGTATTTTTTATGCGAGCAATGTAGTTTTATCTTAATAAAATAAAATAAATAAAAATAGTTATTAATTTTATATAATTATTTATATTTTATGTCAAATAAAATGTTTTAACTGTCATTTAATATTTTCCTAGGAATGAGATAAGAATAAATTCAGTTTTATGGTTAAAAAGTTTATTTTTATAAAAAGTGTATTTGTCATGTTTTGAAAACATATTTTAAAATAAAATTATATAGCATTCAGAAAATGTATTTGGAAAAATAAACATTATTTATAAAATGAACCCGTTATAATTATCTTACCATTATTTTTTAATAATTTTTCCATAAAAGTTTATTTTTCCCTTGAATTGTGAAAAATATTAGTTTTTACTATAATTGTTTCTCATTTATATAATTTAGAAGTTTGATATTATTTTATAATGGATTTAAATGTAAAATTAGTAAAATTAGTTTATCATTTTTTTAATTTCTTCATTATAATTAGTTTTATGTAGATCTTTTGTATAAAAACTTTTTATACATACGGAAAACATGTTCTTCAAAAAATTATTGTTTTGTTGTGATTATAGTTTTGAATTTAAATAAAATTATATAACTTAAGTGAATTGAATTTTATAAAATGTATTCTATATTTTTAATAAAAATAAGAATTATTATGTAATATTTTTAGATTAAATTTTAGTTATAATTTATAGTAAGAAAATTAAAATTTAATTATTGTGGTTAAGGTTAAAATAAGTCCACACTGGGTTAAACTGAATGATAAAGGTATTTATTCCTATTAAATTTATATAAATCCTATTTTATGGAAATATTTATATATTATACTACCCTTCCATTAAATTTATGTCCATTTGGAATCATTTTTCTTGAGATTTACTTTGTTATTTTGTATAATTTTAGTAAACTTCCCATGGCGTCCACTCCCAATTTATAAAAGGGAGTCTTATCTACCCTTTTATCCAAACATAATGAGACTTTTGGTTTGGCCAATAATATCCCAAATAAATTAATAAAATCACTATACATTACTTAGAGTCACTCTATGTCACGAACCAGCCTGGGTCGACCCTGAACCGGTCACCCGAGCCGGTCCGCGGCAAGTCCCGAGGGGCGTTCCCGATCCCCCCGGGATGGCAACAAGTGCCGGGCATTGAAACATTAATCGTTGGGAACGATTTCAGCCCAAACTAAAAACAGGATCGAAAGAATGAAAGTAAACTAAACAAACGGGCAAACACTAAAGACATAAACAAAACTAAACCACGACATACCTCCACGTGACCTCGCGGGTCACCACCCAACTACAAACCAACGTCGCCCCATCACTGAGCGACTCAAGCCAGGGAAACCTAAACACAAGGAACCTGCAACTGAAGTGGTAAAAGATAGGCGTGAGCACAAAAGTACTCAGTAGGTGAGCCCCACAACAAATCCCAATGCACTGCCAGTAAATAAAGAATCTACCTATTCCAGGTTTGAACTACAATGTATAAAAGTATGCTTTTACAATGTTTCACTTGAAAAACTAAACACAAGCCATCACCCTTATTCCTTTTTAAAAGTTGAATTTCTTTTCATTGATTCTAAATTCGTTCTGAACGATAAAGAAGTGTTACACTTTCAGTTTTACTACACAAGAGAAAAACGCATTTTTATTTGAAAACCATTTTCGCAAAGCATCCAGTACAAGCGGTAAAGAAGAACTGAAAGTAATCAAGCAGGAAAGAAAGCAAGTGCAAGTAGAGGTAAACAGGCAAGGAAAAACCAAGTGCAAGTAAAAATAAACCAGAAGTTATCAGCAATAACCATGGGCACACACACACACTCACACACTCACACACACACACACATACTCACACAAGCACACACACTCACACCCAAGTGGTCCCCCGTATGCCGACGGAAGGCACCACGCCAGAGATGGTAGAGCACTATGGGTAAAACCCCTAAGGTTCATCTAGCTCGCGTGGGACCCTAGAACCTCGTGTCTCGGTGAAACGTGGCTTAGAAGGCCACGACCCTCAGAAAACGTGGCTTAGAAGGCCACGACCCTCAGAACACGTGGCTTAGAAGGCCACGACCCTCAGATATCATATGTTTAGTTATTGTTGCAATCGTCAATCCAGCTAAGTGAAACAGGGACGACACCCATCTGGCTCACTAGCGCACTAGTTCTAGTCCGCCCACCTAGATACCCAGGGTTTCCCCGTGTGCTCAAACAAGCTTCACATTCACATAGTATATTACTTCCTCATATCGCAGGCCAAACCAGATATCGCACACACAAGTCACCATTTCCACACCCAAACAATATTTCAAAACTCACGCACGTCAAAAATACCTTTCTGAAAATATAAATGTCATTACCCAATCTTTTCGCAAAACCCCTTTTTGGAAACATTCAAACAAAAACATAACCAACTTTCACAACCTAGAAAACATCATTTTTAATAACACAACAAGGGAAAACATCTTTCGTCAACCAAGAACCACACGTAAGGATTCCAAAAACAATTTCAAAGGGTCACACGACGTTTTCACTAACCAAGGTTACAAGAAAACACCATTTTCCATAAACAGTACATTTACTAATTTACACATGCCAAAAACATTTCAAAACCCAATTCAACATGTCTTTCGTTACTCAGGAAGAACCATTTAGCGACATTACTATGAAATCCCACAATTGAAACCAAGAAAACATTTTTTAATGAAATGCCAGAATTAAACAGTTTGCATTATCAGCAAATCACCACAATATAAAAACTACTTAATATTATTTTTCGTAAATTTACTGAAACTTAATAAAAGGACAAGGAATAAATAAATTCTTAATTTAGAGGCAAGTGCATAGGGAGACCTACCTCAAGATCCAAGTGCGATGACATGACGTGTGTCCGAAGCCACGTGACAAAGTCCAACACTCTCGAAACTGAGGCACGGAGACGGCAGAACCTCGAAAACAAGGCGCGGCGATGGCGCTTTCTCGGAAACGCCCTGCGCGGGTCCTAAAGTCTTAAACCTACCAAAAACAAGCATAAATTGATGAAGAAAACCCCTAACAAAGAACAAGTAAATGCCAGAGTAATAATAATAATAAAATAATAATAATATTATTATTATTATAATGATAATAATAGCATAACCATAATAATAACAATATCATAACAAGATAATAACTTAATAATATTAACTTGAAAATAATGAAAATAATAATAATCTTAATCTTAATAATATATTAATAATAATAGTATAATATAATAATAATATAATAATAATATAATCACAATAATAATAATATAATGATAATAATAATAACTTAGCATAATTATAATATTATAATATGATAATAATAAAAATGATAAGTTAATAGTAATAATAATAATAATAATAAAATAATAATGTGGTAATAATAATACAACATTACAATAATAATAATAATAATATTCATAATATGTTATTAATATTAATAATAATAATATAAAAACATAATATAATAATATTAGTAAGGATAACATAATATAACAATAATAATAATAATAATAATAAAGATAATAATAGTAACATAATAACAATATTTATAATAAAAGCAACGAACATAAATGAAATAAAATAAAAAAAAATAAAATAAAAGACTCACGAGCAGGGGGTGCAGGACGCACTGGAGGCACGCGGCGGAGACCGGAGGGGAGGTCGGGGGGTTCGGAGGTCACGCGGCGCGACAGCGGGAGTAGGAGGCGAGCGGACGGCGGCGGTTCCGGTTTGGGCGAGGCGGGACGACAGGGAGCAGGGGGTCGCTGGGTTCCGGCTTGGGCGAGGGAGGAGGCGGCAGGCACCGCAGCGGGACGGCGAAGAGGCCAGCAGGCGGGACGGGGGTGGAGGCGGCAGGGTGCGGCGACGGGAGTAGGAGGGAAACGGGGAGCCGCGTGGGGGAGAGGGAGCAGGAGGGCGGAGGTCGGGAGAGGAGTCGGGACGGGGCGAGGTTGAGCGCGCTGGAGGGAGGCCAGGCGCGGTGCGGCGGCTTCTGGGTGTGGGGTGCTGCGACGGGGTATGCGGAATGGGGAGCGGGACAGGGGGAGCAGGCGGGGCATTGGGGTCCGGGGGGTTGGCCGCACCGGCGCGGGAGCATGGAGGCGGGACACCGCCGGAGAGGTGCGAGCGGTGGCCGGGACCAGGAGGCCGGAGAGCGGGCTGAGAGGGGAGCCGGCGACGCAGGGATGGTGCGGCTGGGTGCGGGCCGGCCGAAACCAGAGGAGGAGAAAAACGGGGGAGGAGGGAAGAGAGAGAAGGAGGGGTTGCGGCGCTAGGGTAGGGGTAGGGTTTTATTAGGCCTTATAAATATATTTATATATGATAGAAATAATAATAATAATTATTATAATAATAATAATAATAAAACTTATAATATTAATAATAATAAAACTTATATAATAATAATAAAACTTATAATAATAATAAATAATAAATTAGTTAATTCAAATAATAATTGTTTTGATCACATATTTAAAATAATAATTAGAAAATCATTTAAAGATGTCTCACATATATATATATATATTTATACATATATAATTCTATATATATATACATACTTTATTATACATATATATAAACATATATAAACATATATACAATAATAATAACACAAATAAAAAGTTATTAATAATAAAATACCAACGTAAAAATTATAAAATTTAAAACACCGGGTGAACACACTGTCACCCGGGCTGAGCGCACGGTCACCGCTGACAATGCGGTGACCGCGCACCGGCGCGGAACATCCAATGCAATTAATCTCCGAAAAATTTAAATCGGGACCAAGAAAGAAGTAAAATAAAGATATCTGCGGTCGGGGTGTGACAATTCTCCCCACCACAGACACTTTCTGCCCCCAGAAAGTCACCAGGCCACTAGTCAGCCAAAAATCCAAGCCTATGCCCAACAGTACTAAAGGAACTGAAGACAACTGAAGTTCTCGGGGATGACCTTACTCTACACAGGTCACACCCGACCGATTCAAGAGAAAGCTAGGGTCCGAGATTGAGGGGAGAACACGAAGGGGTTCTCCCCACCACAAGAACTTAACTAGTGCAAAAAAGAAGACCATTTAAATAGAACAACCTGAAAAAGGGTGGGGGGCGACGCGGGAACTCCCAACCAATTCAAACCAACTCTTACAACACGATTACTACAACACCTCCGTCCAGACATTAAATCCTCGACCAGAGTCAACAACCTTCAATACCATGGAAAAACCATAGAAAAACATTAAACCAACATCAAATTGGAGACATGATCCACCGAAGTCCACGAGACATAACCACATTTTAAACATAACTAAAACGAGGTCAACCCACACGAGAGTCAAACACACTTTTAAGAAGGACACACGATTTAGAATATTACATTCACACGACAAGTCCACTTAGATTTATTATAGAACAAGTCCATCGTCACTTTATAGGAAAACAATACATTGACAACGCTGTTGAAACTTTAATAGCAGGAAAGCAAGCACTAAAAGATCTTGATTGTTCCACTACTAACACGGAACACAAAACCTGGACCAAGGCTTCACACCCCTGGGGACTCCTGACTGTGCGCGAGCTTCACCCCGAGACTTGTGGCTGGGGCTCTGATGGCTGAAGCATCTTCTGCCTCACAGTCAGGTACTGACATTCTCCCATCACAGCGTCCTCTTCATGCGACGCTTCTTGCAAAACTTCTCCAGATGACCCAGACAACTGCAGCGATGACACGTCTTCGGAGGGTTGCGACAAGACGGCTTTAAATGCCCGAAACGACCACACTGATAGCACGCCATTGAACGATCTGATGAACTGGAAGCTAGGACCAAAGGGAATAACTCATTAGGAATAGGTATCTCTGGCATATTTTCCACACCAGAGGAGGAACTCTTACGAACAACTGGGGATGCTGAAGTACTAACCACCCGCACACCGGAAACCAACTCAGCCAAGAAAGCTTCCTCTACCAGCTTCTCGAAACAAAGGTCTTTATAAGGGTGGACTCGCTCCTTGATCTCTGGACGAAGACCCCCAGTGAAAAGAGAGGCCTTCATGAGCTCATGTGACACTACATCTGGAGAAAAGGAAATCAGTTCCTTGAAATGGTCAACATATGTCTTCACCGTCCGTTGACCTTGTTGAATATGCACAAGCTCTCTCTTTTCTCCAACTTCACTTCCTCAGGTACAAACCATTGGATGAAAACCGTTTTAAAGACATCCCACGTCATTTCACCTTGCGTTGACGATGGGGTAACCATCTTCCACTGGTCCAGATATGGACCCTCAAACAACTCCATAATTGCACGGACCTTAACACTATCGGGAGTTCCCAATATTCTAAAGACACGTTCCACTTCCTCAAGCCATTTCACTGCCTCTAACGGACCCTGATCACCATGGAGAATAGGCAAAGTCTGAGGAGGACCAAAAACTGGGCATGACATATCCGAATCCTTAGAGACCGTTCTGGGCGGCATTTCCTGAGCGATTATATAAAACTCAAATCCAAAACCAACATCAAATCGAAGCAACATCAATAAAAGCGTCTTCATCAAAAACAGTCAGCACAAGTACCAAACAGATACAACACAACACAACCCAAAACAAAATCTCCTCTTTAAAATTCTCTTTTCCATTTTTGATTTCAAAACCACCCTTTCTCAAGATCACTTTCCAAAAACCAATCCACATTCAAACCAAAACTTTCCAAAACCATTTCCCATTTAAAACCAATTTAGAAAACAAAGTCAAGCCTTTAACTTCAAATACACACCCAGGTAATCTCATGAACCGTTGCACATGTTTTCATTCACATTCCATTCATACGTGCATCAACACACACTTTCCATGCATTCTCACACGTGTGCAAACGTTCATAAAGAGGACCTGGGGTTTTCATCCCGAACCATTCTTAGCCAACTCCAAGCAAACAACAGATTTCCAAATCAAGAGACTTTAGTTTTAAAACCCATTTCCTATATTTAAAGTCCTTTAGAAGAAACCAGTCCAATTTTCAAAAACCCTTTTTCATTTCAAACAACGTACTTACACAGACCAAAACAAAAGCAGCATCCAAATTTGCATCAACCACTGAAGTGAGAGACTAGTAGTCACGCTCAACCTGACGACATGGTAGTGAGCCATGTCTCAAGTCAGTTTCGACCACTAGGAGGAATTCAAAACACGTACTCGAACTCCACATGGGTCACTACTCCATGTGAAATTACGACGTAACGTCGGCTTACCTCCATTATCATCTCTCAATCCAAGACAAACCAGAAAAGACAAGGACACAATTCCCGAACTACCCCTGGTAACTCGAAGATCAGTGCGAGCAAGAGTTCGCGACGCTCTTCCCGTACCTACCCCTCGAGTTCCGACAGTCCTAATCTCCTTCTACCAGACAACCCAAATAACAAGAACCTCCCTTTGATACCATTTTGTCACGAACCAGCCCGGGTCGACCCTGAACCGGTCACCCGAGCCAGTCCGCGGCAAGTCCCGAGGGGCGTTCCCGATCCCCCCGGGATGGCAACAAGTGCCGGGCATTGAAACATTAATCGTTGGGAACGATTTCAGCCCAAACTAAAAACAGGATCGAAATAATGAAAGTAAACTAAACAAACGGGCAAACACTAAAGACATAAACAAAACTAAACCACGACATACCTCCACGTGACCTCGCGGGTCACCACCCAACTACAAACCAACGTCGCCCCATCACTGAGCGACTCAAGCCAGGGAAACCTGAACACAAGGAACCTGCAACTGAAGTGGTAAAAGATAGGCGTGAGCACAAAAGTACTAAGTAGGTGAGCCCCACAACAAATCCCAATGCACTGCCAGTAAATAAAGAATCTACCTATTCCAGGTTTGAACTACAATGTATAAAAGTATGATTTTACAGTGTTTCACATGAAAAACTAAACACAAGCCATCACCCTTATTCCTTTTTAAAAGTTGAATTTCTTTTCATTGATTCTAAATTCGTTCTGAACGATAAAGAAGTGTTACACTTTCAGTTTTACTACACAAGAGAAAAACGCATTTTTATTTGAAAACCATTTTTGCAAAGCAACCAGTACAAGCGGTAAAGAATAACTGAAAGTAATCAAGAAGTAAAGAAAGCAAGTGCAAGTAGAGGTAAACAGGCAAGGAAAAACCAAGTGCAAGTAAAAATAAACCAGAAGTTATCAGCAATAACCATGGGCACACACACACACTCACACACTCACACACACACACATACTCACACACGCACACACACTCACACCCAAGTGGTCCCCCATATGCCGACGGAAGGCACCACGCCAGAGATGGTAGAGCACTATGGGTAAAACCCCTAAGGTTCATCTAGCTCGCGTGGGACCCTAGAACCTCGTGTCTCGGTGAAACGTGGCTTAGAAGGCCACGACCCTCAGAAAACGTGGCTTAGAAGGCCACGACCCTCAGAACACGTGGATTAGAAGGCCACGACCCTCAGATATCCTATGTTTAGTTAGTGTTTCAATCGTCAATCCAGCTAAGTGAAACAGGGACGACACCCATCCGGCTCACTAGCGCACTAGTTCTAGTCCGCCCACCTAGATACCCAGGGTTTCCCCGTGTGTTCAAAAAAGCTTCACATTCACATAGTATATTACTTCCTCATATCACAGGCCAAACCAGATATCGCACACACAAGTCACCGTTTCCACACCCAAACAATATTTCAAAACTCACGCATGTCAAAAATACCTTTCTGAAAATATAAATGTCATTACCCAATCTTTTCGCAAAAACCCCTTTTTGGAAACATTCAAACAAAAACATAACCAACTTTCACAACCTAGAAAACATCATTTTTAATAACACAACAAGGGAAAACATCTTTCGTCAACCAAGAACCACACGTAAGGTTTCCAAAAACAATTTCAAAGGGTCACACGACGTTTTCACTAACCAAGGTTACAAGAAAACACCATTTTCCATAAACAGTACATTTACTAATTTACACATGCCAAAAACATTTCAAAACCCAATTCAACATGTCTTTCGTTACTCAGGAAGAACCATTTAGCGACATTACTATGAAATCCCACAATTGAAACCAAGAAAACATTTTTTAATGAAATGCCAGAATTAAACAGTTTGCATTATCAGCAAATCACCACAATATAAAAACTACTTAATATTATTTTTCTTAAATTTACTGAAACATAATAAAAGGACAAGGAATAAATAAATTCTTAATTTAGAGGAAAGTGCATAGGGAGACCTACCTCAAGATCCAAGTGCGATGACATGACGTGTGTCCGAAGCCACGTGATAAAGTCCAACACTCTCGAAACTGAGGCACGGAGACGGCAGAACCTCGAAAACAAGGCGCGGCGATGGCGCTTTCTCGGAAACGCCCTGCGCGGGTCCTAAAGTCTTAAACCTACCAAAAACAAGCATAAATTGATGAAGAAAACCCCTAACAAAGCACAAGTAAATGCCAGAGTAATAATAATAAGAAAATA
Source organism: Viscum album (assembly GCA_963277665.1). NCBI lineage: Eukaryota > Viridiplantae > Streptophyta > Magnoliopsida > Santalales > Viscaceae > Viscum > Viscum album. Next base: position 2,134,882,645 of record OY728145.1, read on the forward strand.
ATAATAATAATATTATTATTATAATGATAATAATAGCATAACCATAATAATAACAATATCATAACAAGATAATAACTTAATAATATTAACTTGAAAATAATGAAAATAATAATAATCTTAATCTTAATAATATATTAATAATAATAATATAATATAATAATAATATAATAATAATATAATCACAATAATAATAATATAATGATAATAATAATAACTTAGCATAATTATAATATTATAATATGATAATAATAAAAATGATAAGTTTATAGTAAAAATAATAATAATAATAAAATAATAATGTGGTAATAATAATACAACATTACAATAATAATAATAATAATATTCATAATATGTTATTAATATTAATAATAATAATATAAAAAAATAATATAATAATATTAGTAAGGATAACATAATATAACAATAATAATAATAATAATAAAGATAATAATAGTAACATAATAACAATATTTATAATAAAAGCAACGAACATAAATAAAATAAAATAAAAAAAAATAAAATAAAAGACTCACGAGCAGGGGGTGCAGGACGCGCTGGAGGCGCGCGGCGGAGACCGGAGGGGAGGTCAGGGGGTTCGGAGGTCACGCGGCGCGGCAGCGGGAGCAGGAGGCGAGCGGACGGCGGCGGTTCTGGTTTGGGCGAGGCGGGACGACAGGGAGCAGGGGGTCGCTGGGTTCCGGCTTGGGCGAGGGAGGAGGCGGCAGGCACCGAAGCGGGACGGCGGAGAGGCCAGCAGGCGGGACGGGGGTGGAGGCGGCAGGGCGCGGCGACAGGAGTAGGAGGGGAACGGGGAGCCGCGTGGGGGAGAGGGAGCAGGAGGGCGGAGGTCGGGAGAGGAGTCGGGACGGGGCGAGGTTGAGCGCGCTGGAGGGAGGCTGGGCGCGGTGCGGCGGCTGCTGGGTGTGGGGTGCGGCGACGGGGTATGCGGAACGGGGAGCGGGACAGGGGGAGCAGGCGGGGCATCGGGGTCCGGGGGTTGGCCGCACCGGCGCGGGAGCAGGGAGGCGGGACACCGCCGGAGAGGTGCGAGCGGTGGCCGGGACCAGGAGGCCGGAGAGCGGGCTGAGAGGGGAGCCGGCGACGCAGGGAAGGTGCGGCTGGGTGCGGGCCGGCCGAAACCAGAGGAGGAGAAAAACGGGGGAGGAGGGAAGAGAGAGAAGGAGGGGTTGCGGCGCTAGGGTAGGGGTAGGGTTTTATTAGGCCTTATAAATATATTTATATATGATAGAAATAATAATAATAATTATTATAATAATAATAATAATAAAACTTATAATATTAATAATAATAAAACTTATATAATAATAATAAAACTTATAATAATAATAAATAATAAATTAGTTAATTCAAATAATAATTGTTTTGATCACATATTTAAAATAATAATTAGAAAATCATTTAAAGATGTCTCACATATATATATATATATATTTATACATATATAATTCTATATATATATACATACATTATTATACATATATATAAACATATATAAACATATATACAATAATAATAACACAAATAAAAAGTTATTAATAATAAAATACCAACGTAAAAATTATAAAATTTAAAACACCGGGTGAACACACTGTCACCCGGGCTGAGCGCACGGTCACCGCTGACAATGCGGTGACCGCGCACCGGCGCGGAACCGCCAATGCAATTAATCTCCGAAAAATTTAAATCGGGACCAAGAAAGAAGTAAAATAAAGATATCTGCGGTCGGGGTGTGACACTCTATTTACCATAATACAATCCCTATAATGATTTAGGTATAAACATACACTGGTTCTCCAAAGAAGAGGTACCATTCTTAAATGAGAATTTTTGTTTTATTTATTATTCCTCATAATTAAAAAATATTTAATATTGATGATATAATAAAAATAGTCTCTCATATATACTAATACGTTTTTATGTTAATTTAATGCCCCATATTTGTCTCCTCCTACATCAATTGGGAAATGAAACTGTTATTCGTGTGAACGGTGGACTATCATCTAGCGAACTGATTTAATTCCTTTTCAATTACCACCGTTCACATAAATTTTTAAAGAGGGATTATATATATATATATCATATTTGTTGAATATTTAACATTTTTAAATATAATATATAATATAATTTTGTACCCTACCAATCTTTCATAAATGATAACATCATTCGTGAGTACATTTGGATTACCACATCCATGAAGCGATACAATTCATTTTTCATAACCACAACACATGACTCTTATATATAATTGTATTAATGAAATAATATTATATTTATGTTATAATAATAATTCGATAATGATAAATTGATACTCAATTTTTTTCCGTCACAATCATAGAAAATGGAAATGTTACTCATGTGTACGTATGACTTACCATCTCCATAATTGTAATGTAATTAATTTTTCAAAACCATATTACATGGTTGGTTTACAAATTATAATTGATGAATAATTATTATAGTTATTTCCAGATTATTATTATATAGATGATGTAATAATGACCTATTTTATCGTAGTCAGACTACTGAGCCCATTTTTTCCATAAGAATTGAATATCATCCAATTGTATAACATGAACATAAATAATTAAATAAATAAATATAACATGGTAATAAATAAAATAAAATGAATAATAAACATGGAAATTGTTTTTAACCTTGTAAGTTATTATAAAAAATTTATTATTCCTTAAGATAAATAATTTACGTGACATGTCAGACCTGAGGTAAAGGATTTCAACTCAATTTCTCTTCCTTGATGAATATTTTAATATTACGAACCAATTTATGTTATATAGTTTATGAAATAGAATTTTACATGCTATATCATTAATCCATCATATATAATAGTATTTTATTTTTAAATTTTCTTAATTTAATAAAAGGGTATTTTATTTAAAAATTACCATACGGTAAGGGATACATAAATCAATTTCATTTCATTATGTTATATTACTTGTCTATTTAATTTGATATTATAAGATTATGTGTTTAATTATTCTTGATTATTTTTTTTCAATTTCATTTCTACGATTTATTCATGGCACACATAACCTATTCATTGATTAATTCTCACTTTAATGGTATGATCCTTGCTAGAGATTTTGTCTCAATTTCCACTCTATTAAGACATATTTTATATTTGGATCATTTTTATTTTATGAGGTGTATCCACCTCCCCTTTTTATTTTTTATATCTGGAATTTAATTATATTCATGGTATTTAAAGCTTCTTTTGAAATGGTGGTTATGGTTAAGAATTTACCAAAGTGTTAAGGGTTTATTTCACAATATCGTCATTATTTAGGAATTTTTTGTGAGTCTCCACTAAATTATCTATTTTCTATTTCAATCCAAAACCCAATATAGTTTATTTTTGACTAGTTATTTTAAAAAAATATATATTTTTCATTCATTATTTTTTTAAATACTCAATAGACCAATATAATGTTTTTTCATAAAAATAGATCTTTTTCAACTATGTTGCAAATCATTTAATTCTATGACCATATATTTCATAAAAAATTTTGAATAATATTTTTTATAATCAACAATGATTTATTAAATAATACTTTATAAATGTTGGAATTTGTAAAAATTTTATTAAAATAAATATTTTTTTCATTTTCCATTCAGGATACTTATTGAAGTTTTACTAAAAATATAAAGGGAATATTACTTTTAACATAGTCTGAATGAAAATAATTTCATGTCATCATAACCATTCAATGGTTTTAAGATTAATTTATATTTTTAAAAGTTTCCTTTCAATAAAAAATTTTACTAATATTTTTGAAATTCTTAGAATTTTAAAGTGACTTTCAAAGTAAAAAAAGGGAATATTCCTTTAAAATGTTTATAATGATCTCTTTATTTTATTTCTGTTCATCAATGAAAATAATATTTATTTTTACATAAACTCCACAAGGGATATGTTTTAATGATACCATCCTTATTATTGGTCTAGATGGTTTATGATATGCTTTACTAAGGAAATATTACTATTTTCTATTCTAGTTTATCAATACAAATGTTTATGTTGGTTATGTATTAAATTCGTATTCTCCAATTTCATATGATGAATGAACTGGACTTTGTAAGTAAATAGAGATGCCTTCTATAGCCCCTAGATGTATCAATATGTATCATGATACAAACTATCTTAGGTATTTGATCATGGCCTTACACATTTATGTATGATATCTTGGAACAAGGCCTTGCTTGTAAGTTTATGACATCAAAAATTATACATTTCATCATTATGATATTATTTATTGATGTCTGTAGGATTCTTTAACTACTTATAATATCCATGAATATGCTTTAGAATCATGTTATTAGTTATATGTAATTATTTTGTCATTATTTATACATACCATATTATCCCTCAGGATACATTAATTAATGAATTAACATGTGTTTTCTATTATTTACCTTACTATATTGATTATGACTTATTCACTCATGTTGAAATATAATTTTCGATACCTTATCAAGCATATAATATCACCCTTTTTTATTTTTACCCCCCAAGATATGAATAAGTAATCTTTGAATTAATTCAAGGATTTAGACTAATTACTCTCACTATGTTTTGTATTTTACTTCCATGTTAAATTTGAAAGAATATATTCATCTATTTTACCAATACAACTATACTATTTTATCCTTTAGGATGTAATACTTTTATCTTGTGCCAATGTAACAAAGGAACCACCAGATTTGGGATATTGGATTCATAGTCATTACATTATTTTCATGTTAATGTTTCATAACCATGGTTCCATTATTAAAAAGTAAATGATTAACACGGTTATTATGTTTTATGATTCATGTTGGAGATTATCATAATCAGAATGATGATAGATTTTTATATTGTTAGTTCAATAAAAATTCTTTAGTTTTAAATCAATATAATATGTTTTTAACTTTATAACATTCCTTATTTTTTTGGTTTTCATTGATGTTTCATCATATACAGACAAAGACATTACACACCATCATGATTTTAATTCAAACTATTTTTTTGGTATGATAAATTTTTAGATAAAATCTCTATATGTTTGTATTAAACATTTAGTTTTTTTCTAGTTAATACTATTTTCTATAAATGAAATCTCGAAACATGTTCTTAGGGAATACATATTAATTATATATATATATTGGACATTTAATATCAGTCTTGTTTAAAACTGACACTCAATTTAAAAAATTTATTTTTTATGTTGGTTTTATATAAAAAAGCAATGTTTAAACTCAAATATCTGAAACCCTCAAAAAAATTTGAAACAAAATTTTTTTTAGTGAAATATTTTATTTTTGATGTCATTTTAAGAATAAATCGATGTTTAGAGTCTAGAAAATATTTTTCCTTTAGAATATCAACATCAGTTTACTATAAAAATAGAAGATGACATTTTTTTAACATGGGTTTCAGATAACTTAGGTCTAAACTTTTATTTTTAACATTTGATGTATCAAAATTATTTTTAACCATAATTAAAAATAAAAAACTGATGTTGAAAGGTTGTTTTCTTATGGTGGAACCATTTTGAAACCTCAAAAAGTATAATTTCTCAAACTCTCTCTCAAATACAGAAGGAAAGTAACCCAAAATCCCATGATCCAATACCCAAATTGACAAGATAAAGTTAGTAAAAAAAGAAATTTATCTTTCAAAATTGGAATTATTGATACACTTATAGAATCATATATTCCATAATTGACACTTCACTCATTATAATCCTTATTCAGAAGACTTTTCAACTCACAATTCCAACACATTGAATGGATATAAATCAAACTCCTTGGCTTCTACATCTTATTTATTTTACTTAATTGTAAATATTCCATAAAAAAAATTCCACTAACTTCTACAATAATTTAATTTTAGTAGAATCATCTATTTCCTTCCATAGAATCTACTCATTTAGAATTATATAATAAACATCTAAAAACAATTAGTATTTCTTATTGATTTATTTGATCACTATGGTAACCATATAATCCCTTGATTCTTAGAGTGATGAAAGAAACTTCAAGACTCACTCAAGATCAGATAAATTTAGCATTATCGATTTTAACTGACTTTGAATCTTGTTGAGGTCATTTGTAAGACCACTCATTTGATTTAACTATGAAATTATTTATGGAATAGTTTAAAAAATTGAAACATGTTTTTCATAGAGTTTGTAATCTCATACAAATAAGAAACATTCTTTATAATTTTCAATGTACTCCTCAATTTATGGAAGTGTGGGCCATTTTTTGAGATAGTGACATTGAGATTAACCCAAAATCATTATCATATAGCCCTTACAATACATCATTTTCAATACTTCCATTTTTATACCCATCAATGAAAGACCATGATCCATCAATTGTGTCAAATACACTTCTAACATCTTCAGGAATCTAAAATAGATCTCATCAAAATTCCCAACCCAAAACATAACATTATCTAATGCTACCCTTTAAAAAAATGAACTCCCATTGAATGTTTAATAAAAAAATATGGTCAATAATGGATTACCATAATTTTCATCATGGAAGAGGGATGGATAATTCTACTGAACTTAAATTTGAAAGAATTTGGTCACAGACTAGACATACCAAACACTAATAATAATATATGATACTACTTATTCGGTATGTAACATTAGAAATGAAGTCTCATTTTGGAACAGTCGACATATTAAACAATGTTATATAAATTATGAATCAGAATAAACCCACATATGGGATGTCTCTAGGACTAAGAAGAAAATTAATTATATCCATGCATGAAAACACTTATCATTCACACCCAAAAAGAACTTTGTAAATACCACGATAGAATGAACAATGAAAAGAATAAAATGAAGAATTTATTTGGTTTACAAAAATCCATAATATATAGGGGATTATTTAAAACTATTTTTTAAAATAAGATATATAATATCAAAGTGTTAAATAATTTAGAAAAATCAATAACCCCAACCCATTATTCATAATATACCCCAACTGATATAATTGTTACCACCACTCCTCGATCTTTATGTGTGATAGTCCACCACATTTGAAAACTTATGGTGTGTCACTTCCTCAAATTGGTTTTCATATGGAGAGAGTATGTAGTTATGAAACTCTATAAGTTACTATAACATGGAATTTTGAAAAAATATTTTATAACCCTTAAATATGAAGAAAAACATATGTAATATTGAATTCACCCTCACATAATTCTATTGCATATATACTATTGAATATTCTAGAACTACCACAAGTGATTTTGAATTATTTTCTTCCAATAATATATAAATTTTTAGTGACAATTCACAATCCTCATCATTTTATAGAATTGGAATTAAAAATTCACCCCTTCTAAGATATCAAACCTTTATCTGGAAAATTGTTTCTACACTGTTTGAATCGAACACTCATAACATCCTCAATATCACTGTACAACACTCATCCTTAAAGAATCATCAAACTCTAACTAGGAATTTTTAAAAAATATAATTTCCTAGAATACAATAATGTATATTTATTCCATGATGATGTATTTATGTAAAAACCATCATCTATACAGTGGGTTTATAAAACAAATAAAAAAAGTAGTCTATGACTTCTTACAATGCTTTACCAAATAAGGATAAAACTCACCTCAGAAACCAAGAGGCCTCTTTCACTAAAACCATTAAATCAAACTAAATATGTGGTTAGACTCATAATGATATGTGAGGACTACCATATTTTAATGGGGTGGGTCTAATATCCATGTAACTGATGGGGGGTCACAACTCTACTCTCAGGGTGGGTATACCTCACGATCATGTCTTCATACAGATGTATCATCACTCAATTTATTAGAGACCAGAATATGATGTAATGGACTGAGGTCAATATATTCCCACCTCTACCCCACTAATGATTTTTTGGTTTTGTAATATTATATGTTTTTGAATACTGAATCTATAATTATTGAAGGATATCTAGTTAAGATAACAGAAGGAAAACTTGTATAAGAAATATATATTACATTTCATATGATACATGTACCATACTATTACAACCCCAATTGATGTATCAATGTTTTGATTCAATTTATAAATAATAAAAGTCCAACGGAAATCTTACTTTGGATACTTGAAACAATAACATGGTTTGTTGGTACCAAAACAAAAATTTAGACCCCTAAACACTCTTGAACAATGTTTCCCAATGCAAACCTCATAAGAATAGTAGCTACAAACTTCATCACTAGGGATCAAACCCCAATGATATTATTGTGACAAAAACCAATAAGTTTGGACCCTAGTTTTCCCATGGCATATCAACTATTCCACCCCAGGACTACCTCCAATAGTCCAGGGATTCATTGACTAGAACCAAAATTGAATATCATACCTAAGGGATTCCTTATCCTAGTAATCCTATACAGAACCTCATATATTGAAAAAAGGATATAGAAATAAGATAATATATTTAATAACAATATATAATCTTACGTGTCTGTGAGCCATGATATTAAACCATATCATTATGATGAATGTAACATTTAATGGGTGAAAATATAGGTGCCCAATATCCCAAAATAAAGGTAGACCTTAGGTAACAAAAAATAATTCCTCATCATATGAACTCCATAAAAATGCCTTAATAACATTCATAGAGTTCCATTAATCTCTACCACAACTAGCTCCACGTCCATAAAAAAACATTTGAACCATGCATCATCAACATAAACATGACACATATGGGAACAAAGCTCATGCATGGGTGATTATATGTGTAAATACCCCATACCTAATAGCCCAAAGTTGGTGATTACTTTTTTAAATTAGTACTAAGTACAAGTGATTGCATCCCAATGGATAAAATATTTATTATCTTTAGAAAACTAGATAAAAACATAAGTATTAAATTACAATTTCAAATGAAATTCAATATAGTCACTCCATTGGAAAGGCCTCAATTGTCCATGATTATCCCTGTATTTCAATCATAATATACATTATGAAATCTTAGGAAAAAATAATGCCTATGAAAGGGGTGAGAGTAAATGATTAGTAAGGGTAAGAATAAATCAAAGGAAATCATAAATAAACATAAACAATATAGAAAGGTAAATAACATCAAAATACATTCCATTGAAACATAATATTGGGTATAACATAGGAGAGATAAAAGCTGACAAAATAATTTAATATAAATAATGACATGATTATGAAACATAACCATGGATATTCTTGTAGTTTAATAATCCTGTGTATTATCAATAACTAATCTCATAATGGGAAATAAATAATGTAGTACATCAGAAACATACCTTCAAGACTTCATCCAAGACACCATTAATAAACAGGTAAGGCCTTATCTAATACCCAAACCAGTTTGTCTCAACAGACTTACTGATGCATCGATGGGATGCTACAGGATTATGTAATCCGTTAATAAGTATAATTAATTCCTTATATAAAAGGGGTGAAGCATAATCAACATACATATTCCTATTGAATACATTATATGAAATTATAATAACTTTCTCCAAACAATAAACATTATCATAAACCATCTGGTGTCATATGATGAATGGTAGCAAAAAATCACATCTAATATCAAACTAAAAGTTAATAATTCGATATAATATGGTAGATAGTACCATATGACTTAAAAAAAATTAATCATTAGAACTAACAGAGGGTTTTGACATTAATGAAAATACACAAATAAAATTATTGAGAAATTCTTGAGAGAAACAACACTTCACTATGAAATGATTTATTTCAAATATATGAAAAGAAAAAAAATTGAAAATAACATTATAAATGTTTTATGGATTCCTTAAGACATTAAGGCATCAAGAAATATAAAAAATATTCTCATTTTATATATTTTTTTAAAAAAAATTCCTTTCAAATTTTTAAAATGAATCAATAAAAAGCATACTTTTAAAAGAAAGTGTGAGAGTTAAAAAATAAAGATATTATGTGTATCAGTTTTACACACACATTCTACTAGTGTAAATACAACATAAGACAATAAATAGTTGTTTTACACATAATCCAAGCATGATATAGTAAATGGAAAAAAATGTTAACCCAAATATTAGAAATTGTGTTAATAATGCGCATACCACTTTTTAATGAATCGAACCATATGCCCAATAAAATTGATGATAATAACATCAAAAGTTGAATTCCATAAATATAAAGAGTTTAATTATATCATATATTATTGGTCAGTATGTACACCACACATACTAAATACATGTTTATTAGAGATAATATCTCATATAAGTAAAAGTTAGATGAGAAACCCTTAATATATGTCTGAATGTGTTCTTCACAAGTACATAATGTCCTGGATAATCAAATTAGATTTATTAATTACTTAATTTAGAACCTATTAATTTTTTTTTGATTTATTATAATTTTATTAAGTACATTTATTTTCTTTTTGATGAGTTATAATGTTTTATTTCTTTATTTTAAGAGAATTTGTTTCATGGTTTTATGGCCGTTTTCCATGAGTATAAATTCTGGAGTTCTTATAAAATGTGAATAATATATATATAAATGAAATAATTTTGGTATTATTAATCTTTAGAATGTTTAAATTTTCTCACATATATCATTGTTTATTTGGTATGAGGATGATTCATTAGATAAAATGTTGATGAAAATTTCGTAATTTATTTTGGCATTTCTTACGACCATATGGAGCTTGTGTAATTTTATTTAATATAATTTTTATATATTTCTTCCAGAACATCGTATAACATATAATATATATTAAGAAATATTATTAAACTATAATAATGGTTTTATTACCATCCATGATGGTAGTAATACAAAATTGAAACTCGTCTTCCATGAAGGTGATGTATCGACACATCACAGATGATGTTTTCATCATTAAAGTAAAGGAAAAGGAGAAGAGATACACTGATGAATAATTAATTAGAAAAAAAATATTGTAGTATGTATATGACATTTGTTTTACCATTCCACTTTGGATAGGTAAGGAGAGAAGAGGATAAAAATTAAAAATAAATGAAAAGATAAAGAAAGTGGATTTTACGTCTTGAATATCATCTCCTTGGGAATCTCTTTAACGCACTTGGATTTGGTCTTTTTGTTACGAACAGAAGGTCATGGATGAAAGGAAAAGTCATAATAGGGAAATTGGGTAGAATTTAGACAAACATCATGTCTTAGAAGGCATGAAGAGTAGGGGTGGTGACGAGTTGTATTTATAGGGGAGGATATGGATGTTTTTTTATTATTTTATTCATGTATTTAGTAATTTTTCTATAGTATATCAATAGTGTCGATTATTGTGACTAAAGACATAAAATAGTGAATGTTAGTTCAAAATAATTTTTACTAATATCTACAAGGAACCAAAAGTTCTTGTATTTAACATATAACGTTAAAACCATAAATTGTGGTATTTCACTATTCATAAAAAATTCAACTATTTAAAAAAATCCAAAAAAAATATCTCTAACCATTTTCTTACAAGTATACTTAATGAATGTGAATAATTTTGTTTAAATAAATATTATAATATATGAGAAGTTTAATTTTATATAAAATCAATATTTATTCAAGAAATATCAATTTTATTATTATAATCATTTCTACGAAACTTCAAAAATTTAATTATGGACTCATAAAATTATATTTAATTATAATGAAATAAAATATTAATTAATGAGTATATTATAGGAAAATAATTTTTCTTTTGAATCAATATATTAATTATAAAATACCAATAATTTGATTATCATTTTAAAACATTTTTTTACTTATTTAATTTTATAAATATATCATAGTTTCATTTTTGAGATACCTAAATTTTATTTATAACTTTATAGGTGAGGATATTATTTTAATGTGTAGATTATTATTCCTAAGAGTAATGTTAATATTCATATTTTAATGTTTATATTTAGCAGTATGTAAGGGTTTGTTTAATATCGGTGTTCCATGCAATGTAAGCTATCAAATAAATTAAATTTATTCAAGAAGATACATACCGTAAAATATCAGGGTGTTATATTATACCCTCCATCAAAAACTTCCTCCCTCAAAATATTCATGAGTATTACCTTCTAAATATATGATGTTGGTTCGTCCTCATAACATCCTCAGGTTCTCACATTACTTCTTATATTTCTTGGTTTCTTCAAATATTTTTTATAGTTGACTCATCTGATTTCTCAATACTTTTCCCCTTGTGCCAGGAATCTTGATTTTTTCTTCACCGTAAGATAAATCAGATTTATTTTGATTTCTTAATAGGTGGGTTAATTATTTGGGGTTGGTATGTAAATACTTAACAATGATATGTGATACATATCCAGATAATTGGAAAGGGTTGGTCTCAACACCAAATGATAATCCACAAATGTAATCCTACCCTGGATTTCAAAAGGATCAATGTACTTAGGGTTCAATTTACATTTATTTAAAATCTTATAACACCCTTAAATAGAGATAAATCAAAGAAAACATTATCTCCCAGTTGTAACTCCAAATATTTCCTCTGGTTATTGGCATTAATATTTTTCCTTCATTGAGATTCTTTGATATGTGTTTGAATAATCACTAAATTTACTACTATTTCCTACTCATGTTCTGGGCCTACATGATTTTTTTTCACAACCATTATCCCAACAAGTTTGTGTACAACATCTCTTTCCATATGACACTTCATATGGTGAAAATTGACTAATTTAATGTAAACTATTGTTATAGTAAAATTATACTAAAGGTAAATAATGATTCCACATACCATGAATGTTAAGTGAGTAGGAACTTAACATGTATTCTAGTGTTTTAATAGTACTTTTAGACTATCAAATGTTTTCATGGTGATAAGTATATCTAAAATATAGATCGGTTTCAGGATAATTTTAATGTATCCTCTATAATACAGATTTAAAATGGGGAACTTGATCAGACACAATTAATAGAGATACACCATGTAGTATTAAAACATAATTCATATAGTGTCATGCTAGGCCCTCCAGTGAAAAATAATCCCTTTTAGAAAGTAAATGTGTATATTTGGTAAGACAAGGAACAATTTTCCATTTCACATCATTATTTTTTAGAGTCTTTGATAATTCGGTGAAAAGGGTTTTAGTAATGTTATCCCATTTCTATATAGGAATTGTTATAGGATGCATGAATCTTGTTGGATGCTTCCATTCAACCTTCACATGTTAAAATATACTAATACAAAAATACTAATTTTTCACTTCATATTATCCAACATAATTTTTTTAAATATCTATACATATTAGTGCTTCGAGGGAGTATAAATAAATTCTCACTATGAGCATCATCCAATATCCCTTTTTTATCATGGGTATGGAGGGAAAAATCCACTTCAAAAATCTAAAAATTCAATCTTCATATATGTAGTCTACTAATTTCCCATAATTCACAACATTAATTTTCTTGGGAATATTATCATATTCACACTGATAACTTTTTATATTTTCTAAAATATATGGTTTTTAACCATTTGAAAAAGTAGTGATTTTTTATCTCCTTTGATAATTACCATATCCATCTTTACAAGATTAATGTACACTAGATCCCTATAAATCATATTTTGTTTAGAACAGCATGATCATTTCTGAATAATTCATCTTCTACCTTATACTCATTCCCTAGGTGGTAGTGTATTGAACAATCATAATCATTGAGTAGCTCGAGTTATCAATTTTTCTTTATGTGGAGTTCTTTATGTGAAAAGATATATTTCAAACTCTTGTGATCCATATATATCGCACATATTTCACATTAGAGATAGTGTCTCCAAATATTTAGAGATATGATTACAAATACTAACTAAATATTTGGAGTTTGAATGTTATATTAATTATTTTTTAACTACCATGATTCATAGGTAATAACTCCATAATTTTGAATAAAGAAACAATCTATTCCTTTATTCTATGCATCACTATAAATTACAAATACACCATTTACAGATGATAGAGTCTAGATCAGATAATTCACTAATATCCTCTTAAATTATTAAAATCATTCTTCACATTCCTTAATCCAAATAATCTTACCCTCTTTACTAGTTTTCTTTTGTATTGAGATATCTAATTAGGAAAATTTTTGAAAGAAACACCGATAGTATCCTACTCAACCAATGAAACTACATATCACAGTTATGTTCATTAGTTTAGGACATTCCAGGAATTCCTTTGTATTCACTGGATCAATTAAGATTCCATCTGTGGAGACAATATGGACATGAAAAGAAACAGTTTGAAACCTAAATTCACAATTTCTAATCTTCCCAAATAACTCTATTATTCTTAGATTCTCTAGAATTATCCTCATGTAATTCGTAAGGTCCCCATATATTTTGGAGTACACCATGATATCATCAATATTTAGAAATACTAAATTTTCAAGATATTCATTGAATGTTCTATTGATTAGATCCATAAAAATAGGGGGTGCATTAATCAATCCCAATTGAATAATTTTACACTCATAATTTTCATACATTCATTGAAATATTTGTATTGAAATGTCTTCCTTCTTTACATGAAATTGATGGTAGAAAGAATAAAGATAAATCATTGAAAAATAATTATCTCGATGATGTTAGTTAAATATGTCATCAATGTGAGGAAGGTGATACTTTTTATTTATCACAATAGCATTGATATCCCTATAGTCAATACAAAACCTCATTGATTGATCGTTCTTCTTAATAAAATGAATACGATATCCCCAATGCGAAACAGTAAGGCATATAAGTCCCTTACAATTAAATTACTCTAATTGTTTCTTCAACTCTATTAACACCACCATGTCCATTATATATGGAGTATTTGATACACGACATTCATCATGGATTAAATCAATAGAAAATTGAACTTCTATATCTAGAGGATTCCCATGTAATTCCTTTAGAAATACATCAATATATTCTTATATAATACATTCATCCCCAATGCGAAACAGTAAGGCATATAAGTCCCTTACCATTAAATTACTCTAATTGTTTCTTCAACTCTATTAACACCACCGTGTCCATTATATATGGAGTATTTGATACACGACATTCATCATGGATTAAATCAATAGAAAATTGAACTTATATATCTAGAGGATTCCCATGTAATTCCTTTAGAAATACATCAATATATTCTTATATAATACATTCATACCCAATTTGAATATCACATTTTCATTAGAAGGTTTTATCTACTCTTCTTCTCCTTGAATCTCACTTACAAGAGCTATGGGTGGTGGTACCAAATATGACTCACATGATGAAGTCTCCCCCTAAAGATGATAAATTCCCTATATTCATCAGGAATCATAATTTTCATCTCTTTTTAACAATTTTTGAATTGAATTATGAATTATAGTTCATAAAAAAGATTATATAAAAATAAACCATATGATTGATAATAAAATAAGCAATTAAATCAAATTTATTTCTCATAATAGGAACAAATTGATACATATTTGTTTCTATAATGATTCCACAAGGAGTTTTGAATAAAAAATCTTATTTTAAAGCAAATCAAAAAGATCTAGTTTATATAAAAAATATGAAAGATATAATATAATGTTATGATCTAGAATCAAGTAGAGCCTTAGCTAAAATTGAGGAGATGACAATGTACCGGACAATAAATCATTAGAAACTTCAACCTCATATGTTCTGACTTCATAATAATGTTCTTTCTCCCTTTTCCTTTTATGGGGAAATTTTCTTAATGTCTAAGAAAATCATGTAAATAGTTTATGATGTCCTTAGAGCTGAAGCATTGTAAATTTAAAACTTATTTCATTCCCCTACAATCATAGTCATGATGGCATTTTTTTCACACTTGTATTGAACTCCCATTCTCAATAGTCATGTTCCATGATGTTTCATTCCATATTTATTGAGAGTTAGAAATTCTATAATTAATTTATTCCATTTTCATTATTTCCTTTTCTAAAGTACTCATCGAACCTCTTCTTATCATTCATCCCTTTTAAGACATATATATTGGAAAATTATTTTTCTATCTTAATGGAACATAATATTATATCATTGTACGATTAGAATGTTTGGGATACAAGTGACATTCATATTATTGGCATAATAACATAAACTAAATTATCAATATTTCTTTTTGTATTACCAATGTAGTCCTTGTAATGATTATCTCACATTTTTTTGTTGGCTTCATACATAATATCATTTCATCCTATTTTTATCTCAGAGTCAAGAAATTTATTTCCTTATACAATCATTATTCATAAGGGAAATATTTTTCCTAGAAAATTCCAATGAATACCTTAAATTCTATATTTTAAATTTATTCCTCCTAATTTTGGTATTGAATTCATAACCACCATTGATCTGAATCTACTAATAGAAGATAAAATACCATAATAACCTTCTCCCTTTTGTTACATCCCAATGCGAGGAATTTATTGTCTAAGGAACATATCTATTTCTCTGTTAAAAATGTGTTTTTTGTATCATTTAATTATCAAGGGTTTTGTTTTATGATGTAGTATAACATTATTACACTTCATTATGGATTAGTATACTCCATGAGAGTAAGGTTATTGCTCATAAATTAAGTTATTTGTCCTAATATATTTATATGTTGTTCATCTCTAGTTGAAACTCTAGCTTCAACGTCATTATCTTTCCTAGGAAGGACATCCCTATATAGAGTACATGCATTGATAATATTTTTATTCCTTCTAATATGCACTATTTCTAACAATAACATACATTATATTAGATTATGAAATTTTAAAACTATTGAAACACAACTTTTTTTGGTATAACTAATCTCAAAATCATAGGCATGGTTACCTTGGGAATTTATAAAATCCAGTTATTTAGTTACATTTACATGATCTATGTTTTCCAAAATCTAGTTTCTAATGTTTTTACTAAACTATCTCTGACACCAACAGTATAGACCCTGACCTCAGTAGCCCGGTGCTAGTGCTTTACTTTATTAAATTGGTACTAAGTACGAATGATCACGTCCAAAATTTCTGAATAGTTTAGTAATTTTGGAAAACATGATACAAACATATGTATTACATTACAACTCAAAATGAAATGAAACATAGTAACTCCATTGGGAAAAATCCTATTCTCTTATATTTTCCCTTTTTGTCAATCATAATATAAATCACGGAATCCAGGGGAAAAACAAAACATAAGAAAGGGTGATATTAGATGGCTAGTATGGGTAATCAAACATAAAAAGATATTATAAATAAAAATAAACAATAAGTCATAGTTAATAACTAAAAATTCATGCCATTAAATAATATTTTTTGATAATAACATTTAAGGAATAAAATATGACCAAGTAATGGAATATAAACGATCCCGTGAGAATGAAGCTTAACCATAGATATTATACTAGTATAATAATCACATGGATTATAAATAACTAATCTCATAATTATCTAATTCATAATGAGTTATATCATAAACATACCATCAAGGCTTCAACCAAGACACCATTTATAAATTTGTATGGGTTCAACCAATACCAAAACTAGTTTGTCTTGTGATACCTATTGATGCATCGAGGGTCTACAGTAGTCCGCACTCATCACTTACTATGTCCAATTCATTCCTAATATGAAAGGGGAGAAACATAATCAAATTTTATGTTCATATATATATATATATATTATTATATGAAATAAAAATAACATTCACCATACAATAAACAAAGTCATAAACCATCAAGTATATTATGATGAATAATACCAAAATAGAACATCTATAGTCAAATTGAACATAAAAAATTCAATATACTATAGTAATTGGTATCATAAGTGATCATCCTCAATTAAGAATAAGAACCTATAAAGGGATTTTATAGATACGAAAATACTCAAATAAAATTACTGGGAGAAATATAACTTTAATTTGAAACCATTTATTAAAAAAGAAATACAAAAATAATTCATTTAAATAAAAAAAATTAAACTTGTAAAGGATTCCTAGATACATTAATAAATCACAAATGTAGGAAAATAAGATAATGATATATATGTTTTAAAAAGAACATTCCTTCTACATTTTAAAAAAGAAACATTTAAAAGAGTATTTTTTTAAAGAAAGTGTGAGTATTTACAATGTGAATCGATTATGTGTGCATATATGAATTCAAATAAAAAGGTGTAAATAATTAAAAAGGTAATATAACTTAATTTCACACAAAATCATATCATGAAATAATCAATGTATTAGAGGTTTATCCTAAAGAATGGAAATGGGGTTAATAATTCTCTTACCACTTTATAATCTATTTAGTCATATGACCCATTAAATTAATGATCATAAAATAAAAATTAAATGACATGAAGATAAATATATTCATGATATGATATAATAAGTTAAGTATGTACACCACACTCTAGAAATAAGGGTTTAATATGGAATATATTTCAAAAAAGTAAAAATGAGACGAGGAACCCTTACATATGTCTGAAAGAGTTTTTCACTTTTATTTAATGTTGTGGATAAAAAAAATATTCACTAATTACTTAATGAATAATCTATTTAATATATATCTTATTTATTGTAATTTTATTATTTTAATTTATGTACATTTAATTTGTTTTAATTTTTAATTTAATTGTTATGGGAGCGGTAGTTTTATGGTTTTATGGTCGGTTCTCTTGATTATAAATTTGGATGTTCTTTTCAAACGAGAATAGTTTCCCCATAAGTGAAATTATATAGTATTAATGAACTTACATGAGTTTAAATAGTCTCACATATATCATTTCATTATATGGTATTATGATTATTCATTAGAAAAAATTTTGATGAAAATTTCTTCATTTATTTTTGCGGTTTTTAGGACCATCACGAACTTTTTTCATTTTTTTAAATATCATATTTATTTATTGGAAAAAACATTCTATACCATATAAAATGTTTATTCAAATATTATTTAACCAAAATAATGTGTTTATGACCATCCTTGTTTGTGGTAGTGGAAAATGAAAACTCATAGTCCACAAAGGCGGCGATTCGACACATCACAGACAATGTTATCATTTTTAAAATAAAATGAGAGGAGAAGAGATTTGATGATATATAATAAATTAGGAAAATAAAATTATACTATATTTATATGATATTAGAGTTACCATGAATCTTTTTATATGGATGGGTATGAGAGGATAAGAAAAAAGAGAATAAAAAGAGAAAGAAGGAGGATTTTACCTCTTGAATATCATCCCCTTAGGAATCACATTAAGACACTTGGATTTCATATTTTGGTAATACTAGTTGGTATTGGATGTGGTTAAGAGACTTATCAATATAATTGGGTATAATTTAGATAATATTCAAGTCTTAGAATGTGTGAGGAGAATGGGGGTATCGAGGGGTGGTAATTATAGGGGAGGAGAGGAGTGTTTTTTTATTATTTTATTCATTTATTAATTATTTTTGATAAAGACTACCATTAGTTTTAATTATTTTAATAATATAGTAACTACTATATGTGAGTTCTAAATTATGGGAGCTTACATTAGAAATGATTAAAAAATTCATGTATTTGTCTTATAATGTTTAATTCCAGAAATTAGAGTATCTCACTATTCCTCCAAAATTCAACTATTTTAGAAAAAAATCAAAAAATAATCCAAATAATTTTTCTATGTGTAGATTTAAGAAATGGAAAAAAATTTATGAAAAATTTTTTCTAAATAGGAGACATTTAATTTCTAAATATAATAATCCTTTATCTAAAAAATATCATTTTTAATAATATAACTGATTTTACAAAACATTGAAAAATTAATTATGGTCTCATAAAATTAACTTATAATTTTATTGAAATAAAATATTAATTTATGAATCTATTTTATTGAAAATAAATTTCATTTAAATAATTATATTATTTATTCAATACCAACACATAATTTATCATTTTTAAAAAAATTATTTACTTATTCTATGATATAAATATATCATATTTTCACTCGTGACATACCTAAATTTTAATTATACTTTCATAGGTGAGGTTATTATTCAAATGGAAAAATTACTATTCCTAACAGCCACATTACTATTCCAATTGTCATGTTGACATTTAACATTATATTATAGTTTATTTAAGATTATTTGTTGTGTGAAACGTATGCTGTAAAATAAATTAATTTTGTTTAAGAAGATACATATCATAAAATATTGGTGTGTTAAAATAATAATAACTAATTGGAAAACTAAAAAAACAAAAAGGAGTGATAAACTAATTATTAGATTAGAATTATAGAAACCCAAATATTCTTTTAGGAATATGTAAGATGAGAATAAAGGTGAATCCTTGATTTCATAGCCTAGATCCACAGAGACTGTATACTGATGGAAACCCAAAATACCTAGAGCACCATAAGTTCCAATGCACTCAAACTACCTTTCTTTCCTAAAATAATCATCTTCTCTCTTAAATAATAGTTTGTGATCCATTCATTTATGAAGAGTTCACACTAGATAAAGTGATATTGAACCTTATGGGGGACTCACACCTCTTAATGTGGAATGGGAATTAGTTGAGGGTGTTATCTACTCTATAAGTGAGTGACCCATTCCCTATCACAAAGGTGGGTTACCTACTCCAATAATTATATAGTGTACCCATGCTTAGGTAAAAATGTGTTTCTAGTGGGTTACCAACCCCGTTCCTTCTATGAACAACTCACATATATGCATTTATTAGATGTAAAAAGATATTGAAATAAAAATGAACAATTTTTTAAAATCTTTATATTGGTGGTAATATATATATTATTTTCGTCTACATGGAAAAAAATGTTATGAATGTACTGATCACCTTTTTGATTCTGACACTTGGGTGAGATGATATTGAAAAAACCAGAAATATCTTAGTACAAAACATTTACTTCAATCGATACAATGTGTGAGCCTCAGATAGTAGTTGTGTAAGAAAAACCATTAGTCAGTAATTTGAGTTCAAACTAAATGATATGAAATATTGGATACACAATATGTAAAACTCATAGGCTCTCCAAGCATGTTTTACTACAAGATCATGGTTCATGTCGCTATATTACATATTGTATTCATTAATATCACAATGTGTTGTTTCAGGAGATATAAGTGTATGAAATCTAGTAAAACCAATGTCTTTTGATTCCAAGTAACCCAAAATGTGTCATATGTCACACTCCATGTGATATTTAACTTTGATTCATTAAACATGTCTAAAAATCAATGACTAGCCACAATGTGTGTTAATTACCCACACTTTGAATTATCTTCAACTTTTCACAAAATATCGGGCCTTGTAGTTCAAATTAAATAAGGTGTGTGATATTAGCACTACATGTTTTATGGTTGGGTTATATTCATAAACTTTATAATCCTCATTTATTTTAATTACATTCATCATGTTCACCATTTACAACATCGTTCATGGTCGAAATTCTATGTTTTGTTATTTGATGCCATCCCCTCAACTCTGATGGCCATTCACACCACACCAAATCACATATATTGATCTCGTATTAGCCACCACACTTCATTCTCTACATCATTATTTATTTCTATGGAAAATATATTGCACAATATTCTATGTCACCATACACAAGATATTTATTAGTCATCTCTTTCATTCCCAAACTGGCCCTAACCTCACCCATCACTAATTGGTCCTCCATCCCAGATCTTTATCATCAAACTTTTTTCCATTGCAAAGGATGGCGGTGATAATTTTCATGAGGTAGGGGGAGTGGGGGAGATATGTAAGGGACTATGGTCAATGATAGAATTTCCAATGTTTCTTTACAATTCTACACATATAGATGTTATTTCATAAGATACAAAATGTAACAAAAATAATAATAGTATTGAATTATTATAAACAAAACATGATGGAATAATGATGTGGAATGATAATAACTTTAGAAAGAAATATCAAATACATTAATGAATTATCAATAATCCATGATATGATAATTTAATTTTTATGAATTTGGAATCAACATGGTTTGAGGAATTAGGAATAATAATTATTGATTGAATCCCTATGTTGATGATGAGCCACCATCGCTTCAAAAACTCATCCCCAATCCATGAATGTTTCCTTCGTTTTAGTGTTATTTCATCATTCTTGATGAATTATCTTCTCCAAAACTTCTTATGGTTTTGTGAAGTCAATGAAAAATGATCCCCATTAATAGAGATTAAAAATATATTTTTATGTTTGTGAGGGTTTATGTTTTTTCAATAGAGTGATTTTTTTTGAATTCCCAAAAGAAGCCCCTATCATTCTCAAAATCCAATGAATTTGACACCCCTATAAGATAAACCCCCTAATTCTTGAAATGAAAATGATATTGGAATTTCCATTTAATGATCTGTTAAATAGATAAATTTTTTTCTTATACATGAAAAAGTGTAATATATTTATAAATATAATTTATTTTCATGATAAAATATAAACACAAAATAAATCTTTTCACATGACTGTTGAAAAAATTATTATAAGAATTATTTTGAAGGGATTAATGAAAAATAGAGGTCACTACACATTATGTTGTAATATAGATATCACACTAATTTATATTATTATTCATATTTTATTTATTAAAATTCATCTTAAGGGTCTATTTTTGGGTTTAATGGTCACAAAAAAAATTTAAATTAGTGTTAATATTGTTAAAAACAAGAAAATGAGGATGGAATTTTATTCATAAGAATGAATTATAATTTTTTCTTTGTTTATTTTATCAATTTTAAATAAAATAAATAAAATAAGATAATGGGGAATTTTACAGAATAGAATGAGGTTTTATTTTTTTATTATGTTTAATGAATTTATTATATATATATATCAATATAATAAATTAATTAAAAAATAAAACCAAAATGGGGGATGTGGAGTTGGGTGATACACCCTCTATAACGAACCATCTTAGGTCAACATAACACATCACCTAATGTGGATCACCACAAGCCCTAAAGAATGCCTCCATGAATTCTAGAGGCCACCGACTATTAGTGATTGTCAAAAAGAAATAGTTGGAAACTATACCGTCTGGTCTGAGTGTAGTTACAATGGAAACTAACCAAACTCATAAATATATATTATCATATAATTGAGAATAATAAATAATTCGAAACTAAATAATACTATAATAAATGAAATAAAATGTACAGTCATAGAGAATAAAATCAGGAAAACATAATAAAAGTTTATTTCCCACTATACTGGCCACATATACTAAATAGAGAAATTTAATATAAAATACAACGTGATACACTATAAACATTGAGGCAAATAACATACATATTCTCTATGATTCTAAATATTAACCAACATAAACCTAAGACTCAAAATGAGTTTCTCCCCTCAACTGAGAAATATTGGGACTCATCCACATCCATCAAAAAACTATGGTCTAACCTAAAACTGACATCAGGTATACATGCACACCAATTTGTATGTATATGGGGTGAGAAATAAATCTCAATATATAGATTAGTCCCAATAGATAAAATATAATATACTTTTTTATCAGGTGAATGAACAAGTGATATACCTAGACTATTTGAAATAAAATAATAGTTGGCATAAAAAAATAAAAACTGCCTAAAAGAATGGGAGAAAAATAAAGCATCCAACTATGGGTTGTAGTTAGACATCGAAAGTAATCTACCCTTTATATGGCCCTCTCTGGAGGATTTGAAACACATGGTTCACCCTAGAACATAACAACCAATTCCCCACACTATATCCACGCAAGAGCTCTGAGACATCTAAAAAAATTCACATGAATGCCATACCCCATGGAATACACAGAGATGTCCACATAAATAAATTTCATCTACAAAGATCTAGGACACTAATAACAAAATATGAACTAGTGAGATTAACATCTAGGTTGACATAACTATAAAACATTTCATCCCTTTTTTTCCTCTAGAAAAAATCAAGAACAACTTTTAAACCTAAAAAATTGCTGGATCCATACCATAACTTGAGATCAACACCATCAATTTACGATATAACAAATTGGAATCCATGCTACACAAAACCAAATATATGAGTGACTCAGATCCTCATGAGCCTGAATCCATTACAGTTAGGGAAAATACATAACTCAGGGGGGGTCACTAATCTAGATCATCCATTATATCCATAAGCTTTTATAACCATAGAAATTCTATGGGGGAGTTAAACATTTAAAAACTCTATGAAAATTCATGATCCAAGATATTTAGAGGCTGTCCTTCAGAAAATAAATTCTTGTGCTAAAACTACATCAAACAAAACAAAAAAAACACTAACAATGTGGGATGATCCATAATTCAACCCATAATCCCAAGAAATAAAATAATAGTTCTGATAAACTCTTGAAAAATAATACATGAGGGCTCTCTATGGAACCCCAGATCTAAATATCCAACAAACTTCCACCATTGGATTTTAATGACCCAACTCTGGGATAAAAAACTAAAGACTCCCATGGACCACAGGGTCACAACATATTGGTGGCTTCCTATTATGGAAACTTCTACTGAAACCAAGCTCACGAGGCACACATTTAAAAATATCATCAAATGGAGCAAAGGAAATAGTTAAATCAGAACACCCTATATGGGGTTCTTCCATATTATTCAATGTATGAATCATGCCCAGTGTTGAAACATCCCAAATGGCCCTTAGTGTCCTATAATAAATCCTAGATCAACAACAGACCCAATGGTATTCCATAATAAAAACTAACAAAAATGGTGTTCACAAAGATCCTTGTGACCAACTCAAAATAAATACCCTACAAGGGATCCTCACCCAATCCAACCTTCTCCACACAAGAATTGTCAATCATTAAACATGGAAAAAAATCACATATTCAATACCATCCCAAAATGGAATCCTCAAGATTTACTTTGAATCATCTCAATAGCCTAATGACACAAAGTTATAACTTTTATCCAAAATTTTCAACCCATCCCATATTATCCAACAGTTATGGTCCTCAAACCTAGGAGTTAAACATCAAATGATCTAACCTTGAGAAAATGGTGTTGTCACATAGGAAAAAAATCAAGATCTCCTATATGATAACACTCGATCCCATCATCTAAAATCAATATAGATAACCTCAATGATATTTCCATATAAAACATGAGAAAGTATAATTACTAAGCTCACAACCCTCACCTAGACTTCATAGCTCAAAACCGAACCTGCTAGAGGATTTTGAAACTAAACATCAATGATTTCCTCCTTCAGAACTCCCTTAGTCAAAAAAATCCTTATGGACTATAATCACCAATAGGATTCCACAATCATTATCTGTGTTAAAAATTGATTATAATGTTCTAAATAAAATCTTATTCTAATACTCAGGCGAAAATACGAAATATAAACCAAGGAAGGATAACTACATGGCTTGTACTTCAGGTATACAATGTGTACCCATTGAGGTCCTCCTTGGTTGTGTTCCATAGGCCACTCAGAATTTAATTTTCCATGGTACATGTTGTTTATTCCTTATTAGTGGTGTGTAACCCAAATTAGTTATCTTCCCATATACCACATCCCACACTATGTATGTACCTCTACTGAGTACATGACGTGTTCAACTGGTATGCAGTTGTTCTCCCACATGTGGTACCTGTCCATGTACCACACATGTCCTAGCCATGTGTTTCACCTAAAAATGCTTTCATACATGGTGTGAAACCAAAATGGGGATCGACCATGTACCCCAGACGATCATGTACCCATGCATGGGGTGTTTGGTCAAGAACTCAACCACACCCCTTGAAGAAATAGCATAGAGCATACTCTCAAGTACATGGTATGTAGTCCCAAAAACTCATCTTCCATAAACAATAATAACACATTCCATGTGTTATCTAATCGATACACCATATAACAATGTATTTCTAAATATAAACCCCTCAACACACGCCAAAACCCTCATTTCTCATATATTAAACATAGATCGACCCCTTAGAGGTCCCCAGTAACCCAAACAAGGCATTAAAAAATTTAAAATAAGGAATAATGATTTTTTGAATAAATCATAAATGGAACTACCTTTTATTGCAAACTATAAAGGATTTCATTTGATTGTCTGTCTATATATTATGGATAAAGATCTTCCATGACCCATGTTTCAAGGAAATCCCTCCTCCTCTTCCTGTTTCACAATTCACTCTCTATCCCTCCCTCATCTGAAGACCCAAAATGATTGATCCCAATAGGTGTATATAAAATTTATTATGGGAAATGAAAAATTGGAATGGAAAAAAATAAAAGGAATGAAAATTAAAAAAAAGGAAAGAAAAGGGGCCAAATATTGGCATCGACACTCGATGTGAGGTTATACCTCTCCTTGAAAAAATCCCTCATTCTAGACTCAACCACAGAGATTGAATCTAAATATGATTATATATTTATGGTATATCACTGTAGAAACATGTATGAATAAATTAATATTTAATTAATTAAATATTAAATATTTTTTGATCATTAAAATGGATCATATTTACACCAAATTCCTGAACTAGGGTAAATGCCCTATTCTGGGACCAACAAAGTGGTCAAAACATTATCAGAGATCATCTGATAATAAAATTTACCATTTTCCAACTGGACACTCCCATGACAAAAATAATCAAATTTCTCCTGATTTTCATACCCTATGATGACACACAGTATTAAAAAACTTCCCCTAAAAAACAATTCTCACCCCCGAGAAGCCATTGTGGTCAACCAACATCCTCGCTATCCTAAAATAACCAACGTAACCGATGTTATCTTGACCATCCAATGACTAGAGTCACAAAATACAAAGACCTCTCCCAACATGGGATATATTAAGAAATAACCAATTTGATGATCCAAAAACAATATTATAGTTATCATTACCACAGTTTCCAAATAAAAACCACACAACCCATGTTTTTCAATCAAAAAACATAATGGATAGACATGATAAAAAATATCACACCATATCCCCATCAGAAAACCTTAAAATAACTATTCTTAAAAAACATAAAATTTTTAGAATGGATTAAAATGGACTTTGGTGACCACCCCTACATATGGTTTTCATAAAACCCTCCCAAAATATCACTGGGAATCGCAATCACACAGTCCATTCCCTATGGAAACTAGGTAAACACACATAAAATCCACTAACCATGCTCTATATGTAGGTTATTACCAACAATATCGATCAACCATGGAACTAGTCTTCATAAATGAGGTATCTCACTCAACCCATGATCAGCCACATGAACACTCCCCACTTTTGCATTGATCCAAAACCAAAAGCATCCAACCACACTTCCACCATTATACCCAAGGAACAACCAATATAAGAAGGTCTAAGAGTCCAACCAAACCTACCCTCTCAAGCCATCCATGTGATAGGGGGAGTCACAGGGATCCAATTCTAAAAAAATAGGTATCCTCATCCTTATCTATATCATATTGATATGAAACCTCAATGGACCCACCAAGAAAGAACAACCCCACCCAACCAAGCATCGGTGATAGTAATCACACATGCCCCACAACATGAACCCATAGACAACACCAATAAATAACTACTCCCTCAAAAGGAAACTAAACTTGGGAATTTGGGGAAACCACCATCCAAGAATATCTCAATCCTAATATAAAGATATCCCATGTTTCTTTTTTCTCTTTAAGAAATGAATAGGGAACTCAGATCCCACACCAAGACACAAAGGCTTTATATGGATCCATTGTTCAAGGGACTGCATATCCATCACCGGAAAATCAATCAACTTAATATCCATATGTCCTATAAACTAAATAAAATTTCTACATGCAGTTCGGTTGAGTAGAATCCCACCATGTACATATATGAGAAAAAACTACATAAAGGAGTTATTGACACATTAAACAACCGAACCTCCATCAATAGTATATCACCACATACATGCATATTTCATTTGAATACTACATGCCAAGAATTATTCACAAACACTAGACTCTTTCCCATAGTCCATGATCAAAAAATAATAATAAACCATAAATCTATAAACTCAAGTGCATCACATTAGGCGAAATACCACACTAATAAAAATGAAATCCAAGAACAAAAATTTCATTCCCTTCCTAGTTGGACTTCCAATCAGAAAAAGTGTTTATGAGAGACAAATTCGATATCCATTGAACGTTTCAAAACATTCCTAGACCAAATATCGACCAACTCCCCAAATCATAAAACCAAAAAACTATACCTTTTTTTAACAAACCTGACTAAGTTGAATTCACGTGTCACCAGATATGGCTCAACATAAGGCCCTGGGCATTACCCATTGAATTCCATAGGATACTGACCAATGGATAGTGTTTGAAACATAATGTGAGGAGACTATGTCTTTTGGATAGAATATAATAAATGTGAAAGGTAACCAATCTAAGGTACAAGAATAAACATTAGAGTACACACAATAAATGAACTAAAACAAAAGAACTATACAATAAAATAAATGATGAATAATATCATACATACTCTAATAATGAAAAATACAACCACTGGACACCAACTAGGATGAGAAAATATATAACAAGAGGAACTGAAAAAAATAGAATAAGATCCACCACCATCACTGATCCAAAACACTTAACTTATCTCCAAAATGCTAGAGATGCACCATACTAATCCCGATACTCCATAGGATTAAATTCTCTCAACCAAAAAACACTAGGCTAGGACCCCATCAATCTCGACGCCTACACTCCAAACAAAAGGCATACATTAGTTCTGCATGAACCCCGAGGTGAAGATACAAGGGATGAGAAATATATCTTAGTAGGCCACACCCAATGGTGAACCTATAATCTAAAATCCTGAGAAGTTCAAGAACTCAGGATATTCTTATCCTATTTGAAATATAATAACAACTGTAATAAAAAGAAAAACATTATAATATAAGGGGAGAAAATTATAAATAAGCTAATTGTGGCATCTAATTTGACATATTCGGTAAATCTACCCACACTCTGTCCCCCCTCGAGAGGAATTATAACACGTGTCTCAAAAATCCACATAACAATCGTAGCATCACCCAGATATAAATAGGATATCTAAGATATATTATAGAAGGGGCATGAATTTCGGAACCCAAAGCATTACCATAAATGTCCACATGAACAATGCACGTCTACATAGATCTATGACTCAAATAAAATGAACTTAACTAGTTATGATAACATAAGAATACCTAACAAGAGAAATTTTTAGACTAAAAGGTCATAGTAAAATAATTAGACATCATTTATAGACGTATAAAAAGGTAGACTATAAACCACAATGAGGTAGCATACAACATCTATGTCCCAGGAGAACAACAAAATCCACAATACACAAAACCCACTCTATAAGTGTGTCATCACATTAGGAGACTGAAGCTACTCTTTCCATGGTGCACACTCAAATATAGATGTGATTCACTCATCTTGGTCATCCATTATCTCTCAAAGACCATCTAACAACATTCAGAAAACATAAGTGTGAACTAGATATACACAATAGGCCAATTCCTGATCCAAGATATTCCAAAGGTCTCATCCTCAAAACAAGGTCCTAAGAGGACACTACCTCAAAAAACATGGCCAAAGGACAACCAAATATGTGATGATCCAATCATGAACTCACTGACCAAACATATGATATTATATTTCTACTCAACTTTCATCCAAACAATTAAAGGGCCTCTCCACATTACCCTAGATCTCATCGTCCATCAAAAAAACAAAATGGGTTCTCAATGACCCAACTCAAGGAAAAAACAAACATGGAGATCCCATGGAAACTTGGTTCATAATATAATGGTGATTTATTACTACGGACTCCCATACTTCCCCAATGCACTTGGGATATCGACGATAAAAGATCCTCAAATATCCGAAAGGCCACATCAAGAGCATGACACACTACAAGGGGTTCCCCTATCTCATAAAAATTCATGGGATAAAATCAGTTAAAAAACATCAAAAATAGACATCAAAATCATCCAATTTATCCTAGATAAACAAAATTACCATAGGGTATCCAAAAGAGAAGCGTGGTTACTAGTGCTTTCACAACATTCCCCGTGACCACCTCAGATGTTTGACCATACAAGGGCACATTATATATAGTAAACCATGACACATGGGAGTTATCAACCAACAACCATGGAAACAACCAATCACTTGATCAATTAAAATCCCACTATGTAATCACTAAGAGTCCCTCAAACACATCTTCACATCTCAATGATGATCAGATGTAACCGACATCAAAAGGTTTCAACCAATCTCAATGGCTTGAATAGATCTAGTCCTCAAACCCAAGAGTTAAACCTATGCATTTCTAACTATGATCAATTGGTCCAATTATATAGGTAAACACTAAGATCTCCCCTACTATACCACTCAATACTGCCTTTTGGAATCTATCCAAATAAAATAAAAATAAAAATTTATGGCACACTCATGTTAGGCTGATGACTGAGATCGCAACCCTTACCCGAGCCTCACAGCTCACAACCCAACCCAATTAATGATTTTGAAACAAAATCTTAATTAAATACTACTATAAAACTCTATAATACAAATAAAATATCCAAAAGTCATCTAAAAATTAAAAGTATTCCATCATCATGATCTCTATTTAAAAACACTCTGAATTGACTACATACAAGTCCAATTCTAATACATTGGGAAATGAAAAGAATAAAGCTATTGAAGGAAATTTACATGGAATGTACTTTGGGTAAACAATGTGTACCAATATATTTCCTACCTAACTATATAAAATAATCCACTAAACTTATAATTTCTAAGGTAAATGGAAATTAATCCATGTATATAGTGTGTAACCCCACATGGGCACCTTCTCGTGTACGTTACCCACCAATTAGTGTGCACCCCTCCCGAGGACACATAGTGTTTCAATAGAACATGGTTTATAACCCCCCTTAGGGTAATCGAACATGTACCACAAATGGAATGTCCATGTGTTATGTTTTTTCATCTATTCTTACAGGGTGTGTACCCCATACGATTTCTAGCCATATACCCTATATAACTGGGTACCTCCCCACATGGGGTGTGTTGTCAAGAAATTGGCCACACCACCAGAAAAAACAACATGGCATGTAATACCATGTACATGGTGTTTTTTGAAAAAAGAAACTCATATTCCCTAAATAGGAAGAACACATGGGTTGTGTTCTCTAAACCAAAAGCCATGTACATGGGTATTGTTGAATGAATACTCCACAAAATGGCCCAAAACTTTGTTTCACATTGATTAAGAATAGACCAACCCCTTAGGGGTCCCCATCAACCCAAAAGTTATTTAAAACTTTTAAAAACTATGATATAGGTATTTTCAACATAAAACATAACTAAACCAATATTCTAGTGGAAAATTATGAATCTCCGATCCAATCCATTATCCATAGCTTCCATATAATGATCTAGCCTGAGCTGAGCCCTGTGGTGGTGTCTCCACATCTCTCTATCCATCTCCTCTCTCCCTATACCTGTCTCATCCAAAGAACCAAATGGGGGATCCAAACCAATGTACATGAAAATAGAAATGGTAAAATTAAAGTAGATAAGGAAAAGAAGATAACATAAATGAAAAATAAAAAGAAAAAGGATCATGGCCTTGACCCCAACACTCTATGCAATGTTATTCCTTGATTAGAAAACCCCCTATTACAGACTCAACCACATTGAATAAATCTCAATACAATGCTCCATTTACAATATATCAAAAAAACTAACATTCATGAATACCTTAATATTTAATTAATTCAATATTCAATATTCAATAAAAATGAAAATTGTTCATATATAAACCAAAAATATATCATATGGTAAACTACTTAATCTGTGACAAAAAAACTGGTCAAAAAAATTATTCTATATTAACTTATCGAATAATTTACTATTTCCCCCTAAACACTCCAAGGAAAAAAAGTTTTGAATTTACTATGATTTGACAACTCATGATGACGTGAAGAATCAAACAAACTCTTTATTTATTTAGGTTAAAACCTCATAAATGGGGTTTTGGATTTGTTATAAAAAAACTAATGGTGGTGGTGGGTAGTTCCCCCTGATTTCCATTATATATATATATATATATATATTTAAAACCTAAAATTTTTCCACAATATGAATTAACTTTTTAGTTTTTTAATGGTTCTCAATCACCATAACTAAAAATAGAAAAATTTATTTTAATTATTTTAAATTAATTTAAATATATTTAAGGGTCATCGAGAAGTATTTTAAATTTTCCTTCACTACAAATTTTTTTTCAAATTTTAAGTGAACATGAGTTAGATAGATCGGTGAATGTTTGATTTTTTGAATTTTAATTAATTTTGTTATTTCATGTTTTTAATTTATATGAATATTATTGAATTAATATTTACAATTATTACATTAACTATCCCTATTATAAATTTATAAGGGTATATATATCCCCATTTATAAATTAAATGTAATTCCCACTTACCTATTTCCACAAACTATGTGTGATTATATGGTCACAAGGATGAAGGAATCCCGATGAGGTGGTTTAAGTGATGTTCTAGTGATAAATTTAAAAAAGGAGACGAATAGGTGTATAGAGGACACTATAACTCATGTCGAGATAAACTCAATGATTTACTCCCAAAACTGTCTAGGTTGGTTTAATATTACTTGATAAACCACATAGAAAAATAAATATCATGTTTATTTACCTTTATTTATCAATTCATTGATAATTATTTTATGTGATTGCGACCACATATTTAGAATAATTGAAAAAAAATCAAAGATAAAAACATAAAAGTCATGTAATGAAATGTTTTATATGTATGTATAATTGTTTTTATAAGGTGATAACATCGAATAATTAATATATACAGTTGGTAAAATTTTATTTCATTCATGAATATAATTGAATCCCTCAAAATATAATTATTAATTTATTTAAAGTCCTATAATAATTTATTTATAATAACAGCATAGTTAAATGTGTCAACCTGGCCACAGTTAAGAGAATTTACCACTATTAAAAACATATAATGATAATGATGGGTCATATTAAAAATATTGGTTATAAAATAAGGGGTCATATCCTGCTTGGTGAGATTTTGAAGTTAGTGTTGAGTAAATTTTATTATAGGATTTAAGGATTAGATATTCCCCTAAAAGGACCAATTTGTCATAAATTAATGCAGTTGGAAAGTGTAAATCCTTCCAAAATACATTTGAGTAGTTTCATAGACATAACTTGAGGTAATATAAGTTAAATATAGATCATTATCACTATAATATCATTGAAACCATTTATTCTTAATCCAATAATGGTGGATATTGATATTTGATAATATATTAAGAAAAATAATTGATATCAAAATAAAAAATGTCTAAATTGGTAACAAAAATAAATAAACAAAAGATTATAAATATATTTTTTATATAAAAATGAAAAAATAACATGAACACAGAATCATTGTGTTCTATTTTCGACAAAGAGGATGTCCTTATTGATTAAAATTTCCATAAGTGGAATAAGTACTTGTGAATCAATCTATAATAAGAAAGGAAATTATGCACAAGAATCCCCACTACCTAATGATCCTCCATAAGAAGCAAACGATGAAAAAATGGTGTTTACTAGAGACACATGGAAGATACATTAGATGTAAAATGAATTATGCTATTATTAATGTATCCTGTTTGAAAAATGTATCCCATATATAATGATGCATATTCCATGATGTCTCACTTCGATGAGATTTACATAAAAATAGATTGAAAAAAGAGATAAGAAATATATAAAACACTCTTCACATAAAATTAAAGAGTGTTAGTCTCTATCATGGAACATTCACTAAATCTAATAGGGTACAATGATTATTTTGATAATTTGTGCTTCAAAAATGATAACAGTCAATTTATAAATCTTATTTTATTTTTTATAGCTCAAATATTTTCATGTTTAATTTTAAATTTTAATATGAAAAAATTAAATAATTTACTTTTGAATCTATTTAAAATGTTTATCCAAGATGACAAAGAATTCAAGAGAGATAGTTATTTGAACATTTTGGGGAATAAGAAGAACGGATAGGCTAATATACTAATGAAAAATTCAATGTTAAATGGTATAAGAGATATTATTTGAAGAAAAAAAATATTTATAAATACTTTAATTTGTTGGAGGATATTTTTATTACATATGTAAATAAATGGAATTAGAAGAAAAACATTGGTGTAGTGATGAAGTAAGAGAAATATTTTGGAATTTTCATTATTAAATTATTTTTTTTAATTCTGTAAGTTGGATATTTGATACAGTTTGTGACTTATAAAGTCATATATAGATATATATGAACCAATAATATTATGAAAAATTATAAGAAGGGATGTGTATCTTTGAGGAATTAATGGATTATGGATTTCATCCTTAATCCTAGAAGATTAGAATTTCATACTTCTTAGTGGAATAATTATCATATTTTTAATAAGTTATTATGTGTTTATCATAACCACAAAATTATTTGTATATTATGTTTAGACACATGTATATATATTTCACGTTTATAAATCACTGATTATTTTATGTTTTGGTAAAAAAATAAAAATAATGGTTTAAAATATAATTGAATTGGGAAAATCTATATTGTAAATAAATGAAAAATTAAATTCACACAACTCACTATGAAGAAATATTAAACTTTTTTTAATTTTCTAGTGACATCATTATATGTAAATATGCATATTTTATGTGGTATAAATTATATTGCTTTATGTTATTAAGGATTATAAATTATAAGAACATAAATGATTTTCTAGGAAGACAATGAAAATATGATCTTAATAATGTCAAGAGTATCTTAACCATGACCTAATTGATTTTGAGTCATGCGATTCTTCCATAATTATTTTTGATAAAATTCATTATGTAACCATATTTTTTATCATCTTATACTCATTTTGTAAAATCAAATTAATGGTTGTGTAGGAAATAAATGGAAATTATGAATGTATATAACCCGCCCCAACTACTATAATGACCCCCTACATCCAATTCAATAGATCAAGGACAAAAAAATAAGAACCCCATGACAAAACTGAAAAACTGCCACAAGAGGATGTCATCGAAGGGGATCACATAGTCCACAACATCTTTTTTGAAATTTAGAATCACCATCCATATTGAAAATATGGATTCCTCTCTTTTATGACTGATCACTAACAAAGGAACAAAAACTCTTCCACTGAAACTAGCACCAAAACCATTGTTGAATACACTGAATCCAAATCTTGAGAAACTCAATTGATGAAGAAACAACTAAATGAAAAAAGATCCCCCATAATGAATGGTGATTCCAAAAGCTTTTCAACAACAATAGAAGACTCATAATTAAGAATTGAATCTAATGATAAAAAATAACATACAAGATATAAATTAGAGACCACTAAGCGTCAATCCCACATCTAGCTTCTACCAATATCAAATCACATATATAATGTCAACTCTAATTATATCACCACACTAAAAGGATGAAGCTTGCTTATGAAACATACACCTTTGGAATAATGGATTTAGGGAGAAACCACTATTTACTGGATGACCTACCACTAATACTATGATACATAACCATAATTAGGACCTTATTTGAACTTGAAATGGAAATTTTTCTAAGTTCTAGGATCTATAGAAACATGAACACCCATAAAAAACAAATTCTTAAGTCTAAAATTCATCAATAAATCCCAAAGAAGTAGTGAGGCTAGAGGAATTGATAATAGATAATTGTTGAAATGAAGATACTATAAATAACAAAATTCTGAGGAAGACATCCTTTGAGGTGTCAAGAGTGAGGAAAAAAAATGAAAGAACAAAAATAGTGACCAATATAGTGGAGAGTTAAATTAGAAGGTGTACAACCTAAGTGGAACCCAGATGGAACTACTCAGTAAACATAAAAAATATATTGTTTTTCATAAAAGTTACCATATCAATACTGTTAGAAAACCATATAAAATTCTATGTCTCACCTGATATGGATAACAAAAGGACTAAAAAGTGATGTGGAAACTGACAGGACAATGAAACAGGTCATGAAAACATGGACGAATAAGTTCTCCCAAGAGGGGATGATTAAGAGAGGGGGTGAAATGAGTATCAATAGATAATAAAATACATAATCATTGAGGAAGTTATATAATATCATGTATCATACCATACCCACATATGACTATGAATTAAAACCTATGATATACACAATTAACCATGTGTTCTATCTAAATAGGTAAACAAGTTCTTGTATGAGTTAGAGTATGAGAGATAAACCTATACCATCATATATTCATGTATGGAATGAATAATATTTGACATGAAAATCTATTATGATTTAATATCCTCTAAATACCTAGAGGGATAATTAGAGAGAATCAATTATATTATCTAAAAATTATAGTGAGAGAAAATAAGATATTTCTTACTATGATCATGTTTTAATAATG
Source organism: Viscum album (assembly GCA_963277665.1). Lineage (NCBI taxonomy): Eukaryota > Viridiplantae > Streptophyta > Magnoliopsida > Santalales > Viscaceae > Viscum > Viscum album. Next base: position 2,134,919,240 of record OY728145.1, read on the forward strand.
CGAGGTAGATAATTAAATTATTCTAGAACTAGGGATATCAGTAACGATGATTGGAGTTTGATAGAACATGTATGGATATAGGTGAAAAAATATCATTTGGATTCATGAAACAACAAAAAAACATGATGAATTGATACTGAGTCAATGAAATAAACTATGAGGTGAAATAAAATCAGAAAATAAAATATTAGATATATTATTATTTTTTAAATAGTTAACAATAAATTATGTTAATGATTTTATTTAAGTGTTCATTCTAGTTTTGATGTGTTTTGGGAGGAAATTTTAAATGGGAACGACATACCACTACCTATACTATGTATACATCATTTAATTACACTCAAAAGGGGATAAAAATATATAAAAAAAATAATTTATTCAATGGTATTCATGTGAATCATGTGTTGGTAATAAATTCTATTTGATAATTCAACCAATGAGAGTTATTTTTCCTATGAGCCACAAAAATTCATTACATAAGCATTTAATATATCATCTAAACCCCATTTTTTTATTTTCTTATATATCTAAAAACAATTGTTAAACTTGAAATTGAAATATAGAAATCCAATCCAAGAAAGAACCACGTTATATAGATGAAACTGCACATACTGTAAATGAAAAATAGTAAATGTGTACCTGACACCATAAATGGTTGTCACATACATCTTCATATATGCTTGATGAAGATAAAAGTAGTGGAACACAAAATAAATCCCTCCCATATAGGTATCTATGATTTTCTAAATTACTCAACATTTGGGATGAAGTCCTCTTATCACCACAACATATTATCACCTTATAATGAAAATGTGGAATAAGAAAGAGATAATTAGGTTCGAAGGAGTTTCATCTAGAGATTAAGTAGGATTTCCCATACACTATATATCATCATGAAAATCCATGTATAAATCCATTTATGATTATCCTAATCTATATATTAATTAAATAATCTATTAAGAGTTAATTCATTCATTGACTATAACTATTAGCTAAATTATTCAATCCAATAATGAATGAATCTCCCATTCATTATGTATTTTGAACAAACAAGATAATGATAGAAAATGTGTGAATGACTCACTCGAATGAATAATATTATCATTCAATATCATAAATAATCAAAGGAAATGTAATGTATACCATGCCTTATGATATATAAAATCATACTCTAAACATACATTCCTAGTAGCTGTATGATAGGACCAAATCATACCTTATGACTAGATAAAGGCACTTGTGTTCTTATATTATTTAAAATATCCCCATAGTTATAAAATATGACATATCCAAATTATGTCATATGTAAAGTTTATTTTGGGTATATCTCCATAAGTAACCTACATTAACTAAATCATAAAATACATATGTTTCAATTTATCTTATATCGTGTCATATATAATAAATCTTGAAAATATGTCCAAACATCCTGTTATACATATTCCAAAAAACTTTTGTAATGATTTATTTAACTTCATGTTATACCGAATCATATAAAATACCTTGTGAATTCCCTATAAATATCTTATGAATTGACTCTAAAAAACTTTTAGAGTAACTTTTGATGTCAAACTGAATCCCCTATTAGTAAAAAACATTGTGTGGACTCACCTAAATTTATATCATTAACAAAAAAATATAATATCTAGGTCCATATATGTAAGAAAAGAGAATCCTCTAGTAAATAATCAATGCTCCAAAATATAAAAACAGATCTGGCATACCCTCTATCAAGAACATTTATCTCTATAATTGTTCTAATTATACACATCACATACTATAAAGAGTTCTCATACATTACCTTTATCAAAGTAATTAATTAACCATGCGACATAGATTATTCCAATCACATATATCTAACACATATGTTCTTGAATCTCAAGTATAGACTAACCATGTTGACGAATACATTATATGTCATTCACCTTTACAGATTATCACATCACACTCCACTCACTTGAATATATAATCACATCATATATGCTATATATATGTGGTTGAATACTATTTTAGTATATAGAAATAAATATCCCTGATGTCATAGTCATCATACCAGAAGATAATATTATTTTTAAGCTCCAATAGATGACATGAACAACAAAATACTTAACCCCCTGATTTGATAAGCCATAGGTCTTTTAAAAAAATGTATCAAAGTGTGATTTTTTTGTACCAGGTATCCCACTAAACTTCGGAAATGGTAACTATAAATATGATCCATTCACCCCTAGTATACCAAATATATAGTTCATGAAACTCCATGTACTATACTTAGTGGGTAATCTAACTCAAAATAAATACATTTTATACCTCATGAGCATATTTCAATTCTGTATAAAACAATAATACTCATTCTATCATTAAAATTTTATACGAACCAATAATACTCCACGAGGAACATTAGTTATGGATACCTAAAATCCACACTATCAGTTGTCAATTATCATTAAATTTTAAAAAATATATATCAATATATACATATATACATCCAATATGAAATAATGATAAAATGAGTATTTTATTTTATATTGTATATTTTATATTCTTAATATTTTAAGGATTAATTTAAAAAACCCTACATAAGTTCCTGTTTTTCTTATAATATTTGATAGAATTCCATATAAACCTTATATTTTCTACACTTTCTAGTTTTTTAACACATTACATCTATCTATAATTCCTACCACATCTATATGTGACCATTTATTAAAACTTTCATGCTACAACATTGAGTTAGTATCATTAAGAATAAAGTTAGAATAATGGTGAGATTTCGGAATGATATTCCTATTTTTAAACTCCATGAACATATTTAAACTCCTTATCTCCACAAAATCAAATTTTATAACATTAATAACTTCTACTGTCAATATAAAACTTTTTTAAGGACATCATCATCTTTCATAAAACCTATTCGATTAAAATTTATCCTTCATATCTATTAAAAAAATAATATAATAATTTACATTTTAACTTACCAGCACATCCTAAAATTCTTTTGGATAATGTTTCATTCACTATGTTATGGAATATAAATGCAACTCATTAGATTTCATTATACTGACATACCCTAAAGTTGTTTTGGATACTAAGTGAAATTAGATTTAAATTTGGACTATTATAATCCTTTATGAAATAGTTTTATTCACTTTCACATAGTAACTAAATGAAAATAATAAAAATTTTATTTACTATTATATATCAAAAATTATTTACGATAATAATCGTAAATCACATTAATTTTAGGCTGGTATGCTTGATTTGTTAGGAAAAAAAATCTTATTTACTTCATAGAAATATTCAACAAATAAATTATTATTTTCAAATCAAACATGGTATTCTATTTAATTGGTGAAATTCCCTTAAAAAGATGAATTTTTTATTTAAAATGTACCAATTATTTTTTGTGGGAACATAATTACTCATATTTTTAGAAATCTCTAGATAAAACAAAATTATTCTCGTAAAAAAACTTTTATCCTGAATAACACATTTATCAAAGATAAAACACTTTTATCTATATGTATTTTTCCAATTTTTTATAGAATCATATTAATCTCAAACCATGTTTGTCGAACTCATAATATCTTATTTATCATTGGAGATATTTTTTAATAAATAATTTCCCTTATTATATAAGGGATATGAAATTAATATACATATCCTTTAATTTGATGAATTGGGTCCCGATTCATTATTTTACATTAAATTATTTGATGTATAAATTATTTACATCATTACTCGAATGAAAACTATAATCTCAGTTAAATATTTCAATGATTTTAAACCTCTGTATATTTGAAATATTTATAAAACATGTAGTTAGAATCAAGAACATTTCATAATTGAAGAATAAATTTCTATAAAATAGATATTGAGCATTGAAATTCCACAGAGTTTCATAAACCTATTCATGTATCACTAACAATTACATCCTAAAAATCATTAATTCCTGAAGTTAAAATCAGTAGGTTTTAATGAAAATAACTGAATACCTGAAAATCATTATTGGACTCTCTAACTAGAAATTTTTTGTTTGAACTATTACTCAATTGTACCATTTATAGAGCACCAAAATCTTGACATCACATTCCCAGTTCATCTATTATCATCACATTTAGAATATTTAGTAAAAGTTTCTTAGGATCATTCATGTTATAAAATATCTATTGATGACTCCTATAATGAATTTCATAAACAGAATAAGATATAAGGAAATATCTTATGTCACCCATCTTAGGAGTTTCTCATATTAAGATTTTACTTTCTATAAGGTTGATCTCAATGCTATGTTTTCTGAAGATGATAATGATTTTAGTTATCTCTAATAAACTATTTTATTATATGAGTATCAGGTATTACTATAAATTATGAAGGATTTTTATTAAATGTTGTTCCACAAATATATTTCCCCCTTTAAAATTCATCATATCTATTAGTTATCTAAGATCCATATTTCTCCAAAAAATGAATCATATATAGTTTAAAACTCATAACATATTTATTTATATAGGATATAATTCAAATAATATCATATATGAATCTTGGATAATTGACTGTAACTCTTTACTTGCTTGTTCTAGAGGAACGTCGATCAAAACTAAGAGGGGGGGGGGGGGGTTGAGTGGTGAATTATATGTGAACAATATTTACCAAATAAATTAATCTTCAACTTGTACCATTTAATGTTTTTCAATGATTATCTCAATTTGGATTTATTCATTTTTAGTATACAACCCCAAAACTTACTCCCACTTGCAAACCTGATTATGAAACAAGGTTCAGATTTAATATAAGAAACATGCTCCTTGATATATCTAGTTATTTTTATAGTATTTAGACTTTCAATGTACTCATTAATGTTACAATGAGACAAGTTTTTATCCTTTATCAAATAGAAGGTATAATCCTTACTCTAGTTATCAAAATATTACTCATATGGTTATTATATCTCTCAAAAAGCAGCTTCTACCACTTGGTAGGAATAGAGAAATTATTTATACTATAAACACAAGTACAAAAAATTTCTCAATGAAATATATTGAATGAACCTTAACTACCTTCCAAGTTTACACCAGAATCACTTGAATGTTATCCTATACCTATTTTTTGTAAACTAAAATTCAATAAATATAATTTCCATGCTCTTCAGTATAAAAAAATATCTATTATTAGTTATTAATCCTATCCTAGATCTCAACATCCAGTCACCTAAATCCATTATCCATGATTTTTTCTTTAGAAATTTATGTTCTATACTTCTCTAATCACCATCCAAATTGAAATTATGATAACTTATGGGGACTTATACCTCTATACTTACTCTCTAATCAATACTGTGTCTCTCTCTTTATTTATGTAAAATCATTCACGAGTAGTGCTTTTAATGTAGTAAACCTATTTAATAGTATAATTAATTTACATAATAAATCAATTTTATGAAATCTTAAAACTCATATATTTTTTCACATTTTTATATTATGTCATCATACTTAAATACACCAATAATATTGATCTTATCTAATTTTTCAAATCTCTGGAAAAATAATTCAATGTTGAAATTCACTTCAACACATTTGAAAATCTTGTATATAATTATGAGCGTAAATGTTTTGATCAGTTAAAACCCAAAAAAAACATCAGCTAAATATCTTGACATATCCTAGTTGTTTCACTTAGATAGAATTTAATATTTACAATTTGAGTATTCCATTACTACTACACCAATAAAAATATTCATTCAATTAAAAAAATCATACTCAAACATGAGTCTTTTGATTTTTCAAGTTAATATCCAGTAAAACTGCATTATGTTTGAGCCATGGTTAGAATCTTTTTTTACTGAATAACTTACCTTCCAATAATCTCACATTATAGACTAGAGAATTAATTTTAACTTGGATTGATTTCAATTGTTGACTACTAATGATCTTAATATAACTCAATTCCATATATTCTAATGATTCTATATTTTTTCATCACTCAAGGTTTGTATTCCATATTTTGACCAACTTAAACATTAATATATGTTGCTTTTTGTTACTAGAAATATTACCTTTCTCATTTTAATCCACAAAATTAGTCATTTTTGGGATGTCTTGAGCCAATACTCCCATATTCAACCCCATAAACATATAATTTACATATTTGCTTCATTAAAAACTATTGATTTCCATATATGAATTTCCCAAAATTACAAGAATTCAAAAATATATAATTAGACAAATTACAATGTTCTTTTAGGTTTATGTAATTATAGAATTAATAAAAATAATAAACTAATAAATCCGATGAATCTATAAACTAATTCATATTTATCACACTATATAAGAAACTTTTTAATCCATAATAAGTCTTTAAGTTATCCCATAAAATTTTTCACACAAGTTATACTTTTGTTCAAATTACATGTAATACTTGTATTTATAACCTAGGGAAATGGAAGAATAAAAAGGGGTGATCTCAAATGCTCATAAAGGGAAAATATACAATTGTGGTAATGTTGACATAATCATGGAATAAGTATTATAGAAGGAATAAGTAAACAACATATATCCATAATAAATTTAAATTTATAGAATTCATTATCCCAGATAATAAATGAAATCCCGGATATTAATAATATATATCTCATACTAATGAAATTAATAATGATTGGAATAAAAAGTCTGCTTTAAAGTTCTTGTGCTAGTTCATTTACTTGTATTTGAGACCACATTCATGGAATATTGCTGAATTGGGAATGCATACTCAAAATACAGAAACATTTTTGTCCCATGAGATCTTTAAATTAATCTATGGGCTATATAATTTTAGGTACTATCCATCACCTAATTAAGTCCAATGTATTCACTATAAGAGTAAAACGATTTTTCATAACATTCACTAAGGAAACAATAGGTGAATAAAAATGTATATATCCATATAATAATGAATAAAAAATATTATTACAAGATCAACCTATTCTAGTAGTCAATGATCATCATTAATTCCAATATTTTTCCCATTCGAGTAAAAGAGAATAAATGATCATAACCCATCATGAGAAAGATGAAAAATGGTCAAACAATACATAGAAAAAATACTGAAAATTAGCAGTATTGAAACAAAATAATATGGACCACAAAAACATTTACCTATATCGATAAAATGTATAATATTGTCATAACTCATTTTAATGAATAAGGTTCTTGGTTTAATAATACATAGTCCACTTGCTAATAATAATCCATTTTTTAATAAAAATACCCAATTCGAATAAATATTCACATTTTTGTAGAATTAAATTATTTCTAGGTATACGATAATCAATATAAGTTATGTAAATATTTATTTTCACACCCTATAGAGGAACAAGAATACAACTAAGAGAATACATGAATAACATGATCATAATCCATCCAGATAAAGAAGGTTGATTGTTGAAAAAGTAAATAACCCAAGAAGTGAGAAATATTTGATAAGGTATTTGATTCGTAGGAATGTGTTTCCCTAGAAAACAATGAGAGAATACCATATAATACAATTAATGGGAATAATGTTCTAAACATATATGAAATAAATTCATGATAATGATAATAACTCAATAATCGAATATTGAGTAACCAAAAATCATTACTACTGGGGAATGAAATAAATCAATAGAATAATGATTAAAGGAACATGATTTGGATATTTAATCCATTTAAAAACAAATAGCATGATAATAATATGTCAATGGTTATTGAATACATCATATAAATAAAATAAAGTGCTAAAAATGTATAATGTCCCAAATAATCATAATTGTGACCAATATGGTCTTTACTACTTTAGAAACATTCAAATAAAAACCCATTGAAAGAGTGGGATCATAATTAAAATTAATATAACAAGAATAAAATAAAATTCACAATATTACATCTATAAATGTTATTATATACACCACATAAATTAAATTTGTTTCTTAATACCAAACATGTATCAAAGTGAGGAATTTTAGAAGAAATACCCAAATCTCAGTATAGATTCGTTATATACTTGATGATATCATAAAAATAAATAATTTATGTTCAAAAAATATATACCCAATAAACAATTTCATAACCACTTATAATCATCAATTATAGTCATTTAATGGATATAGATATTAAAAGCTTTTACGTATTTTAAAAATTGGATGTAATTAATGTTCATCACATTTAAAAAGTTTCATAAAAGTGGATTTGGTGTATATATTTTTTAAAAATTAAATGATTATTTAATCATATATGGTACTATAATTAGTTTTGAAAGATATTTTATAAATCTATAATTTTATTTCATGGTATTTTTGTTTATAATCAATGAGGTTGAATTCGATGATGTTCGTGTTTTGGGGTTTCTTAATAAATGAAAGGGAATTTATAAATTACTAAGTTAAACATTAAAATAACCATAAAGGAACTAAAAATAAATTATTATTTACATATTTATATAAAATTATATCATTAAATAGTTTCTCACAAGAATCCATAATATAAATTCCTAGTATTGTTCAATTGGATGGTTAAATCATCACCAATATGAACCAACTAGGATTAATGGATGATTATGTGGAGGTTTAGTTTTAATTAAATTATACCAGAATCATAATGATATTATTTAGAGTTTATTAGTGTGATATATCATAGTTTTAAATAATTATAAATATAATATATTTTTTATAAATTCATTACATGGATTGAAGAGGCCATTTTCCTCTTATTTCAAATGTTTTAAACAATTCAATTAATGATAATATTTTGATGATTATTTCATTAATAGATTATATAAATTGTCATACAATAAACATAATGATATCATAAACATTTTCTTACCCTTTAATCCCATACTATTAAAAATTCATTTATGATATTCAATATTAAAAAGATGAAAATCTATTATCGCATGGAGGTGGTAGTCCACAAGTATGCATGGTTGAAAATTTCATTTCTCATAGTATAAGAGTAAGGATAATAAGGAATATTGTATCAAAATCATTAAAATTATATAAATATGACAATTATTTATTAAATTCCCATTTTACAAAATCAATTTAATGTGGCGAAGGAATAAAAAAATGTTGCATTCTGGAAGTGGTAGTCCACACATCAAACAAATTACAATTTCACTTTTATATATAGAAAAGGCAATATGTTACCAATTATTATTCCCATTGAAAAAATTCAATTATATATAAAAAATAATTTTATTACAAAGTTATTTATAAATTATAAATTTAAAATGAAAATATAAAATAAATATGTTACGTAACAATGATGGCTTACATTGATAAATTTGAGATTTACTTAGAAGATCCCTTGGAAATAAATGACTTTGGATAATCTTTTATGAATATAAGAAAAATAAAGTTAATTATTATACAAGGGGAATGAATAAAGGTATGGTTTTTTGGGGATATTACTTTTTTGAGTTCATTAAATTTGTGTCTAGAGGACCATTTTATAAGTGGTGAGAATGAAATTTTTCTAAATATTTAAACATAATATTGTGGGAGAATGTGTTAAATACCTAAACTATCTAAAAACATGGAAATTAATGGATTGTGGAATATATAATGTCTATAAAAACCACAATGAAACATTATAACATATTTTTTAACATATTTTATCCATTTTATTTAGGCTAAATTATTTCAACCAAAATTTTCTCTTACAACAGTATCTTGTTCTTACCTCTATAATTTTTAATTTATGTATAAAAATAAGAGGGCCCTTTTAACAAAATTTTTACCTATTGATTTCAAATATCATATCAATATAATAAGATAAAATTTTTAAATGTGATAAAAATTATTTTTGAAATAGAAATGTATAATGTGTTAATTTTTTTGAGATAATTTCATTTATATTCTAAAATATAAAATATTTTTTAAAATTAAAAAAAATTAAAATTATAAATCCGAATATGAAATACATATATTATCTTATAAAAAAGATTCACGAATTTCTAATTCATAACTATATCCTAATAATTTCATAAAATCATATTATTTTCAAATGTTTCATAACTCACATAGAAATCAAACATTTCATAAAAATAAAAAAAATCATCTTATTTTAAAATATCCATGATGAATACAAAAAATAAGTGAACATTGTCAAATTTCAATTACGACATTAATAATTGTTATCTATTAATTTTCATATAAATTTCTAATTAACATAATGTTAAATTATCACTCATATGGACAATATATCTTATTATTATTCAATCATAATAAACACATTTCATTGAATGAAATTTTAAATTTCAAGAAAATAAATTTTTATGAATAATATGAATTGGGAAAAATGAACTTTCAATTTTATTAAAAATTCATAATATATCTATATATATAAAAATTTAACTTCATATTTATATTATCCTAATTTTTACATATATAATACCTTTTTATATCTGTGTATGCCATAACCATTAGATAAGCTCTGGTGGTAGCTGAGGGTGGTGATTATTCTAGCATAGATATCATGGAAATTTATACGAGCTAAAATTTTTCCCACATATGATTTATCTTAAACTGTAATTTTTTGAGTTCAGATTGGTTATGATAAAACCCTATTAATGATTCCTACCCAAAAATATCAAAGAAATGGGATTAATAATGTATACTTCCACTAATCAATGAAATTTAATTCTTTTAAAGATTTCACAACATAATTACTTTCTTTTATACGAACAAATTTAACAAATATGATATGATGGACAAATTTTATTTTTATAGAAAACAATTTTTTTATTTTAAACATTTTATTAAAATATTTATTTAAGGATAATATATAGTGATATATTGGTTTATTATATTCTACTCCCCTTAAATAAATTTCATCCTATCAATTTTAATTATTATCCCTAGATGAATGTCTATGAGGCTTGTCTAAACACATATATCACTCGAGGTATAACCTCTAATATGACATTTGACTTACAATATTATGCAATCTCATGTTACCTATATTTATTTAAAAAAACTAATATCCCATATAATCATGTGCCCAAGTATGTAAATATCATAAAAATATATTCCCCATGACATACATTTTCCAAAATCTATTGAATATCCAAGTCAATAAACTATAGTGAAGTTATATAATCCTCCTATAAATTTACTGTATATTCAACCCTCAAATGGTATTAACCAATAGTTTCAATGTCCAAATAGTATAAAATATATATAATTCTAAAAATTAGATAATTATGACCAATTATTTTTCATCAATCCCATGATATAGATACTGTATAACATTAATTTTCCAAAACATCCTACTAATTATTACCTTGACATCAAAGATATAGTAATCCTAAAAATTACCCATACATAAAATATTGGTTCTTTATTAGTTATATCATAAAATATAACCTTTCCATAAAATAATTTCTAAAGGTTATTGATAACATTTTGATATATAATTTCAATCCATTAAAGAAAAAATACCAAAAACTGATTCATATATGTATCACATAATCCTAAATAAAATTTATAATATATAAAAAATATAATTGATAAATATCAATTAAATAATTAATATAGATAATATTATCAATAATTAATTTCAACTATTATTTATACCCCACTAACATATAATATAATGATACACACATTTAAAAAAATAATAATATATTGGAATTTTCATCCAATTACATACGCTTCAACATTCGGTTATAAGAAATTGTGGTTTATAGGTACATACATTTCTATAAATAATATTTGTTACACTATATCAGAAAAATAATAATAATAAATTTATTATAATATCCAAAATTAGTATATAAAATCATCAATCCAAATAATCATTCCCTTATAAAACCTTTTTTTAATAAATGATACTTTCAAATTAACATATGACTCGACATGGTCAATCCTTGTTTACCCATTGTCATTTTCTTATTATGTTCTATAACCAAATTAGTTAACACCATAATCAAATACTAATACACAAATCCTTCATAATGATTCATTAGATAAAATGATAATAAATATTAAAATAAATCCTTAGAGTGTCAAAAAAATGTGTGTATTTTTTCCTCTTTATCTTTAATTAGCTGTCAATCATGAAAATACCAAATCCACAATTTTTAAGGTTATTACCCGTAGGTACATCCATTCTATAGAATATATTCAATTATAATATCTATAAAGAGAAGTAGTATCTTGAAGAACCATACATTATCTATATTACTAAAACATTATGATATTATGTTATACTTACAATTACATCTTAGTCATATACCCAGGGTTTTCACTAATGTTCTATTATTCTAATACCCAAATAAAAATATCATTATTAACTTTACATTAAATAAAATAATATCTAAAGGGATTATCAATTCATCTAAAATTTTGATCTACATTAAAATATCATCACTTAAATCATCTTCAATATATATCCTAATATCTAAAGTTATCTATACCCTGCTCTGATACCAACAATAAAGCTCCATCCCTACAACTCTGGATCTAGTTCCATAAACACATACATTACATACTATATTCAATAAAAACTATAGATTCCTAAACATGTCTATCCCATAATTAAATGACATAAAAAAATAATTTTTTACATATATTTCCATTACATTTTAGGTCTATATCGTTAGATAATTGAGAAAAAACATAAACTACCAAATACCACTAATAACCATTTTTCCACTATAAAAGAAACTACTGAATACATAACATGTCTTTAGAATATTCCACAAAATTCTTCACACAAATTATCTTTTTATGAACTTCATCTATAATAGTTTTTTTATAACCATGATGAATGGAAACATAATAAGGGTGAACTAAAACTCTCAGTAAGGGAAAACATAAAACTAAGGTAGTTATGGAATAAACATGAAATATATATTATAAAAGGAATAAGTATATGGCATAGAGACATAATTTAATAAAACTTATAAAATTAAATTTCCATGTTAATAAATGAAAACAAGAATATTTATAATACAGATCTCATACTTATAGAATGCATAATATTGGGAATCAAAAATAAGATATCAAGGCTTTGTTAAAAGAAATTTACTTTTATTCAAGAATGTAGTCAATACATATTTATAAATTGGGTATGTAGACACAATATACTGAAACCTATTTCTATCATGAGTCTTGTAAATGCATCAAGGGGGTATATAATTTAATCCCCACCCATCATCCAACTATGTCCAATATATTCACTATAAGATTCAACAAGACTTATCATACCATTCCACAAGGTACCATTGGTTAAATAAAAACATATATATCTATATAATGAGGAATCTAGAATATCAACACATGACCAACCTATTCTATCAATAAATATTAATTAATAATGTCTATACATATCCCCATGATAGTAAAAGGGATAACATGATCTTAACCCATCCCAAGAAAAAAGGTATATGGTCAAACAATGCCCAAAAAGTCTATCAGAGGAATAATTCCCCTAACCATTTTTTAAATGAATGAAAAAGTACAGAATTGCAAGAAAAAGGACGTTGACGAACAGCTTGCCCGCATCTAGGAATCAGTTACAGCGTAAACAAGACAATTACATATCATAGTATTCATATCCTTCACCAGCACCATAGTCAGAGATTTCCTTTGTTTCAGCTGATTCCCATTCTGAATTCATTTCATATTTCTTCAAGAGATTGGCATACTTCTCTTGAGATTCAATTGTTACAATGATAAATCCTCTTTGTTGGAATGTGCATGACCTTTATTATACATAGGTATAGCACCTATTTCATTCTTAGATGAAGACCCAGTGTTCACTAGCTTTGGAAGGTAAGAGTAATCTTTCCTTGCTTTCCTCCTGGGTGGCACAGACTTAATTCCATCACTTTCAGATCCCCTGCTTCATCCGCTTTGAATAATGTCACTATATTAAGGTCGGAAAATTCCGTTATTTTCTTTGTCACTATCAGAACAGCTTCCCCAATTTCCAGTTCTCTTCACAAAGGAAAAATTATTGACTCTGTCATTTTTTCTCACCAAGACATTTTCTACAGCATCTAGGATCCCTCTTATTTCAGAGTGATTTTTATGCTCAATCGATGCTAGAGATTTCCTTACCACAACACCACAACCATCATGCAATTCCATCTCAAAATCATTCATATCAGACTCCACATGGTTATTGGGAGTGATCCGCATCGTTTCAGATAGTTGGGGTCCCTCCATCATAGAGGGAACATCCTCAGCTTCCAAGCATGAAAACCTATGGCATGTTACACAACAGCCTTGCACCTCATGCCTATTACCCCGCTACAATAGAGAGCAGTCATCACCACTGTCCATCGCGAACAGCTTTCCAAACCCAAGGCCACTCGCCAACCTTACAAACACTCTCTTCACCGACGTGTTATCAGACACTTGCATCTCTTTCAGTCCACTGCCATTAGAGGAAGGTGGATTGCTAAATAATACATAGTTGTCCAACCAATAATAATTCACATTGGAAAAATAATATACAATATTGAAATACATTTTCCCTTGTCAATAAAATAGAATTATTTCTAGGTGAATTTCATCCAATATAAATTTTTTAAAATTTTATATTCAAACCATAATGAGAAATGAGTATAATAATAATTTATTTCAGGAATGACATGATCATATGGTATTTGGAGAAGGAAGGTGGATGGTTGAAAAAGATCATAACCTAGGAAGTGATGACTTTTTTTCGAATTTTTTATGTGGTAGGAATGTATAAACCTAATAAAAAATGATAGAATAAAACATAATACAATAAAATTCATAATGTAGCCAAATTATAGGATATAAGTTCATGATATTTATCATTACTCAATGAATGGATGTTGAGTTACAAGAAATTACTACCAGTGGGGAGATAACTAAATCAATTGACACTTGAATAAGGGAATGATATTTGGGAAAAACATCTAAATAAATAAAAATAATATGATAAAAATATATTCATTGAAAATGAATGAACCATATAAATAAATAATAGTGCAGAAAATGTATTATTTCTCAATGAATCATAATTATGAATAAGAAGACCCTAACGTCTTTGCAATATTTTGAATCAAAACCCCTTGAAAGATAAGGATTGAGATTGAACATAAAATAATTTTTTTAAAAGATAATTAATTATATTAAATATTAAATAGTAATAATATACACCGCATAAATTTAATTTGGAATATAATAAAATATATGTTTCAAAGAGCGGGATTTGTGACAAAAAACACATACCTTAGTCATGATTTATTCTACAATTGTGAAAAATATCAATAATAATAAATTTATGTTCAATAAATTTATAACTAAGAAAAAGTTTCATAAAAAATTATACTCATCCTTTATACTCATTCGATATATATATAAATTTAGTTACTTTTTACCTATTTTTTAGCACTGGTGTAATTAATTCATATCACATTGAACTAGTTTCATAAAAGTGGTGTTGGTATCTATTATTTTTCAAAACACCATCAATATTAAATTGTCCAATGTAGTTTAATATATGTTTCATGATATTTTATAACAATATACATTCATTTAATGTTATTTTTGGTTACTTTCCATGAGGTTGAATTTGGCGATGAGCAAGTTTGGGTGTTTCTTAACGAATGAATGGTGATTTCTTATTTAATGATTTAAATATAAAAGAACCATCATGAAACTAAAAAAAACATTATTTACATATTTATATCATATTATACCAATAAATAATATCCCATAGTCATCCATAAAATAAATTCATATTATAGTTCAAGTAGGTGGTTAAATCAACTAATTTTTTTATTGAAAGTTCTTCCACCAAAATGGAGAATGAATATATTGTTGAAATAGAAAATAAAAAAATCATAAGAGTGCTAGTTTATTTTAATATATTCTGTGATTTGAAAAAAAAAATATTCTAGGATATCATTTGACCTAGTGAAATACAATCCAACCCATTTTTTGGCGATACCATTCGCCACAACATTTGTTTACTGATATACATGTGGATCAATGAAATAGAGACTCATAAACAAGTCTGCACATTTCATCCATAGAATAGTGAATCTATATGATTGGTTTAATGTACCATTCATGATGGATTGAAAAATAATATTGGAATCTCTTTCCAACCATAAATTGTTCAATCCTTTTGATCTTACAGATGTAAATTCATTAATGAATTCATGAATCTCTACATTAAGTGATGATTCTAATATACATGATCCATCGAAGAATCCAAGAATATTTACATTATTATCATTAAAGAGAATGATACACCCCAGGGAAATATGTTACCTTTAGAATCTCCATATGATTTTATTTTTATCCAGCTAAAAAAAGGAGGCTACAAAAAACCTCTATGTTTCAAATCAAGGGTTTCATGTTTCTAGAAACCCCCAATAATATGAGAACCATGATGTTGTGTAAACCATTGTCACAATACCCATTTTAAAAATAATTTGAACCCATTATTGACACCAAAAATATCTATTGTTATGATCAAAAATACAATGTGGTTCCATTAATAATTATATCATTTTGGCCAAACCAGATTGTATGCAGTAGTTAAAAAAATACAACTTCAAATAGACTATGAAGTTGAGGAGAGACGTGATGCCAGTGAAATGATGAGTTAATAATCATTGGTAGTCCAAAATAATTTTATATAATACGATTATTTCAAATATATCTTCTATATTACCAATGTTGTAGAAAATATGATAAAATGGTGTTCTAGGTTCTCCCTATGCCGATTTCATATAGTACACCCGTCATAATGATAGAAACCAAAAAATTATTAGAATTTATACATTTTTGATCTATTTTGTTAAAATATATAGATAACATTCAGGTGTGAGGGGCTGATCCATGATTTACTGATGCATTTTATCTAAACCATTCCATGATTTTAGTCACTGGCATTGTGCTGGTAAAATAACTAACTGCTCCGAATTCCATTCATATTGGAATCCCAAACTAGGAAATCCAAGATTAAATAAAAAGTGTATCCACTTCTAATTTTTTATCACATCCTATAGGATAGTAAATATGTATTCAAAATCTATTTTACTAACATTTTAAAATCATTATAAGAATCCTAAGGTCTAAAAAATCACTGAGAGGATATCCAATCAAATTTTTAATCTATAATTTTAGAGAAGAATTATTATTTTTTATCCATCTTGATCATTCCATAATTCTATTATAATAGGATTTGATATATCTTCATATATAAGAGTCCATGTATTTCCCTATTTACCCCTTTATATGAATCTATCTCTTAGAAATACTAGTGTGGTTAAATATCTATTAATGAGGTTACAAGCGAACCATGAATAAATAAAATAAACAAAACAATTGATGTTTATAATAATCATACACACATTGGATACTAGTTTGAAATATTTATTCCCAGTTACATTGATCATATAACATTATATAATCCCACCACTACAAATGAAATTTTTGACATAAAAATTTAGACGCCTGATCTGTCCACCAATATATTTATATATCCTGAAGGAGTTGACCAGTTTTGAGGAAATTTTGAATTTAACAAGGAAAATTAATCCATCAATTGATAAATTATTTTCTTTTTGAGATTATTTTTGTTTTATTTTATGATCAAAATAATTAGAAAAGTAAAAATACTTAGTTCTCTTCCAGAATAAATGAACTCCAAGTTAATTTATGGCTATAAAACCCTATTTAATCCCCATTTTGAACAAGATATTTTTTTTCTTAAAAGTTATAATCTCTTAACAAAATAGATTAATTACTTGTCACAACCAATAGTTTTCCCTAAAATAATTTCATAATGATGTAGAGTGTGATTAATGAAACAAATATTACTTTTAAACCCATGAAAATAAATTATAATGTCATCAACATAAAAATATGAGTTGGAACTATGATGGACATAGAGGCATGTATCAGTTTGATCTTTCATTGTTCAACAATGTGAGGTAGATTTCATCTAAGACAATGTTCTACAACAGAGAAATAAATATTTTAAATGGGGTAACCATTTGTTACCCCTCTATAGATCATTAAGTATCCCATAGGAGAACCATTAATGATCCCTTGGATATGGGATTATCAAATAAGGAAATAACCCAACTAATAAAATTGCAACTAATTCTGTAAGGGTATAATTCTTTATATATGAAATTCAAAACCATGGTGTTAAAATATTCATTAATATCAAGCATAAGAGAAATAAAACTACCTATATATTATTTTCTAAGTAGATTTACACACTCAAATGAAGTTCCAATGAAATCCTAAATGCATCTAACTTTGAAAAAACTAAATTTATTATAGGAAATAATTTTGTTAGAAATGATAGAAATACTATCTAAAAGAGTCTTAATAATAACCTTTTTGATAGTGTTCAAAATATAAACAGGATTAAAAATATAAATCTCAATATTAAGATTTATTTTCTGAATCAAAGTGTGAAATTTATCTTTGAGACCATCATTAATGGTTCCACTAAGGGAGATGGAGGAGACTAGATTTCAGACATCAACATGTATTCTTTATCAATATTCATGGAAAAAGAAATGGGTGAAACCATCTATGCTAGGTTAACATCTTGTGATAAAGGTGAGAACAATATCATTTATTTCAAATTCAATGCGAATAATGGTGAGTATCTTGTTATTCTCATGGATAACAAGGTAGGTAATAACACAATCTAACAAATCCCACTCCATTCTAGAACCCCTGAAGAGGCTTTATTAGTAATAAAAAATAGAGTCTATAATAGAACCCTTATTATAAATGACTTGATCCCCTAATTTTAAGAGAGAGAGAGGACTACCATCATTCCAAATTCACTAAAGAGAGTTGTAAAGTTTGGAGTTCTTATTCCCCTCTTTTGATCCATTTTATTTTGATGGTTTTATTTTGAACCTTTTACTTTTTATGAAATTTTATTCTTTTGGGAGAAATATAAATTTATTTCCACCTTGATATATTCATCCAAAATAAATTTACTAGAGACCCAAAGAGTCTATATTTTCCTATACAGGATGCTCTAGGGAGATTTTCTCCAGCTATTTAGTTTATACATTATGGGTTTTAGCATCAATATATATGCTATAAAATCCTTTCCATAATATATAGAACTATATAACTCCCAGACGAGCCTATAACATTCAAGGAGGTATTTCTAATCATTATGAAATCTAAATGGTAAGGTAAATTTCATCTTCATATTCATGAAACTAACCAGTATGATATTATGGTTAGAGTTTTTGTTTGTGAAGGGTGATGAAGGATACTGAGTCCAATTTATCTAGTGAAATTTAATTCATTAGTAGAGGCTCAATAAATATTTCTTGCGACTATTCTATCTCGATGCCTCCCATGATAAGTTCATTTTCAACAACCAGATTAATATCCATCAAATCATTCCCATTGATACAAGCCTTGACTCAGACGTTACCCAACCATGATTAATGGGTGATTATGATGTTTTTTAATTATAATATCATAATACCAGAAGCATAATGAAGTTATTAAATGATTGTTAGTATGATATATTATAATTGGTAATAATTATAAAGAGAATATAATTAATATCATGATAATACATAGAAATATGAGATGAGTTTCCTTATAGTTCACTCCTTCTAAGAGATTGAATTAATTGTAATTGTTTATTGATCATATCTTAAATAGGTTCACTAACATTTCCAATGAGAAACAAACATATATAATAAAAATAATATGTATCCTTTAAATATATCAAAATAAATATCAATATATGGAGTGTATGAAAATTAAAATTAAAATCAATCATTCCATAGAGGCGGCAATCCAATCATGCTCATGGTTAATGATGACATTTTATGTAGTATCAGATAAATAAGTAATATTGTTTATTATTTAAGAATAATAAAAAATTTATATTTCTCCTAATCATTTATTAAATCCAAATTTCATTGAATCATTGTAATGTGGTGAAGGGAAATAATACATTGTATCATAGAGGTTGCAGTTTACTCAACACACAAATTATTATTTTGTTTTATAAATAGAAAAGGGAAAAGGTGATTAATTATTATTTACCAATAATAGTTATAATTTGGTATATAACCAATACTTATGAAATTAAATAGGTATTTGAATATTTTTATTGAAAAATAAAAATACAAAAGTAGGAGGATAAGTAGATATTATTACATACATTGAGCACTTTGAGAGTCCCTTGGAATATCCCTTGGAAATGGTTAGATTAGAACAAACTATTTAAATCAGAAGATAATGATATTGAATGATAATTTTAGATAAAGAATAATGGGAAGGGTTTGAATGGGAAATCAAATTTATAAGAGTGCCTTTAAGGGATAGTGGGAGAACCAATTTACAAGTGGTGAGAATAACATTTTTTGTTATATTATAACCTAATATAAAAAGAGGACATATTAAAAATGTAAGGTGGATCCAAAATTGGAAAATAATTAAGGGAGTAAGTGATAATGTTGTGAAATAACTAAACCACATATCAGTACACATATTTATAACAGGACTTCACATTTTTCACTAGATTAAAAACCTAATAATCCAAATATACTCTTACAGAGATAACTATTTCTTACCACAGTAATTTATCCTTTATATCTAAAGATAAGTCTTATATTTTTACATAATTTGGACCTATAGATTATAAATTTTATATCCTTTAATAAGATTAAATTTATGTAAATGATAAAAATTAATTTTAAAATAAATAATATAAAGTATTAGAACATTTTTTGAGAAAGTTTTACTTATGTTCTAAAATATCAAATATGAATTTTTAAATTAAAACCAAATATTTTAAAATTATAAATTCAATTAAAAATACCTATATTTTCATATAATAAGGTGTCATGCATTTACAATTAATCTGTATACACTAATAATATCATAAAAGTAATGTAATTTATAGAAAACAATATATGGATCCATTTAATTAAAAATAAATCCTTTTATACAACTCAAAAAAAATCTTTTTAAGAATATATATCCATGATAAATAGAAAAAATAATTTAATTTGGTAATAATCAGGTAATAAAATTTATAAACATTATTTTTAATGAAAATAAAAAATATTGTGAATATTTGTTTTTATTCAAAAATAATTTTTTTAATATTCAGTTTTATTTTTCCTATAAATTAATAATTAATCATGTGTTAACTTATTATTAACATGATAAATATATATTGTTATTATTTAATCAAAATAAACATAGTTCGTTGAAATTAAATGCCATTTTTTGGAAAATAATATTTTTAAGAATAATGTGAATTTAACAAAATGGACTTTTGAAATGTAATAATATTAATGATATATATATATATATATATATATATGTTATTATGGGTTGATATATTCTTAATTTCTAAATATAGAACCCTTAACGATCTCCACAGAAGTTATATGCATCAAATAATCTCTGGTGGAAGTTGAGGGTGGTATTACTGCCAGCATATATCTCATGGAGATTTCAATGAGCTTTAATTTTTCTCACATATATTTCTCCCATAATATAATTAAATTAGTTTTTCCTGGGAATGGTCTATAGAAAACCATATAATAATGAAGTGACTAGATCAAATAACCTAAAATTTAAAATTTAAATAAATTGTCAATTAAAAATCAAATGTTGTAACACTTAAAATATATATAGAATAAAGTAATTCACAATTAAATAATTAAAAATTGAATAATTAAATAACAAACTTTTGTATTAAAATCTAAAATGAATTATGACTTATGAAACAAACTGAAAAAAGCATTTGTAATTTTTAACTAAAATCACAATTTCAGCATTAAAACCCAAAAATTCCCCATGATTGATGTGGAAAACATATTCAAAACATAGAAAATAAAATTCTACCATGATTATAAAATTTATTTTACACTAAAAATTCATTAGTAAAATTCATATTAAGAAAATAAGTCTCAAGGATGAATACTTGAAGTACCACAAATAATTATTTCCCCAAAATAATTTCCCCCGTTGACAATATAAAGTTGTCAATGTGATTATCCTTTAAAAATTAAATGGTTTTAATTAAAAGTACATTTCCTTTTAAAAAACTATTGAAATTGAATAATTTTTAAGGAATTAAAAAGACTTATATTTTAATCTTTTATGAACTTACAAAACTTATATTTACCTCTAAGTGAATAGACAAACAGAAATTAAGACCGAAAATTACTTTATATACGTAAGTTTATTAAGAGGAGTGGATAATTATTGGTATAAATAAAACCAAAAAACTATTTAAAAATAAATAATAAATATTTTATCAGATTAAATGATCTTCATTTAATATTCGATTTATATTGATAACTTTTGAGTTTAATTCCAATCAAAAAGTTCAAAGCTAGTGATAATGGAAAGATACACAGAATATTTTTTACTAAAAGGGAGTTCTTCTATGATGAAAATAAAAGTATGTCTCTATAAAAATCTATAAATTCATATAGATTAACAACCTCAATGTGGAAAATGCCTTCAATTTCTGGAAAATATTTCACCCAATGAAAGTGTTAAAGTTATCCTTTAAAATATAATATTTTGAAATAATTTATTGGTTTCTATATAGACAACATTAAACTAAAAATAATGAAATAAAATACCATTAACCCAACATAAAACTCAAATTTTCCACAATGTTTAATCCTGTGGAGGATGAAATCAATTAAATGTGCTTTGTTCAAAAATAGATTTTAAAATTGAGCATTGAAATGATATGAACTGGGTTATAAGTAAGTTCAAAATTCATTTTTACAAAAAATAGAAAAATAAAAATGATATATAGAATGAACAAGGTTTCTACGCAACACCACTTAAAAATTATTCTGTTGACATTGAGTTTCTGAAAGGAATGATCAATATGTAAATTACATATTTATACATTTTTTTAAAAAAGGTTTATAAATGAGAATACAAGAATAAATGTTTAATCAATAGAAAATTTAAGAATAGCAGTGACAGGAAGATTAAATTATGACTACAAAATACAACACATAACATCCAAAAATAAATTAAGTATTTAACATCACACAATAATCATATTATTTTGAAAACATGATGAAAATAATTTAAGAGTATATATATTAAATTAGTACTCCCCTGTGGAATTTTTTTTATTTTTATGTAAATCCTAATGACTCCATTTTTTCACTTGTGAATCATCCATGGGTTTTTATATGAAGTCCCTACACATTTAAAAAAATAAAAATTATAATTAAATAAGTGAAATTAATTGTAAATAACTACTATTTTTTATGTTAGGGAGTGTGATTCAAAATATCCAAAATGCATCTCTTTTTCGCCATGAAGAATAACTAAAATTTCATGTTGAAAAATTTACATCATGGTCCTTGTATAACACAACCACATAGTCATTCTTATTTTATTTTGATATACAAAATAGGTTTATGTCTTAATTTGGCCACTTGACTATTCATGGAAAGTAATTTTCACTTGATTTCCTCTTTTGGTCTCTTCATCAGACAAGATCACTTGTTTCCTTCATGCAGTTGATTGAAATTTCACAACACCACTTATACTCATGGTATATACTAATGTTTTTGAGAAATAATGACCCACCACATGAAATATTCTATTTTATTGGTAATTTGACTAAAAATACAACCACTTCTTCTTGCGATAGGTAATTTTCTTATTAAAACTAGTACATACCTATGTTCTTGTTGAAAGATAAATTCAGGATAAACCCAAAAATGAATATATGTTTGGTTTTCTAAAAATATAAACAATTTATTAATGTCCACTTTGACAATTAGTTTAATTTATACTTAACATTTGGTATTGTCTGATCATTTCTCCTCGTCGTTGGTTTACTGACAGCTTGATCTCTCCAAAATTTACTCTTACATCTAGTTGGGGTCAATAATATTTTGTTATGGCTTGGAATGATATATTTAAGGATAGAATAAAATATAGTGAGATACAAATATTTTTTAATAAAATTACAATTATAAACTATAGAAAACCATGGGTTACCTCCCATAAAGCTCCATGTTTTGAGTTTCCGAAAAAAATAGTCCCCTAAATATATGCATGTTAATTCAGTGGGCACAACTTATTGATGGTTATGACATTTCTATTTAGTGTGGAATTGTTATGTTGTTCTCCCAGGGTTTTATGTGAGCCAATGGTAACTAAAGTATTCTTAAAAATTCTCAAGACCATAGGATTAATATTCATTTTTCCAACATCTTCTAGCCCAAGAAATTCAAAAAAGGAACCAAATTTTATTGGAATCGGACTAGAAAATCAATCATGTAAGTTGTGTTCAATATATTACTTAACCCCTCACCTAAATCAATAATAAAATCCTAATTAACAGTACTAACTAAAAGATACTTATTACATATTGTTGATGAAAAATCCCGACTTCCACAACTAGCCTCCTCGAAAAAAATATGGAATAAAAACCTAAATCTCTATACCAATAACCCTTTAAGCTATGATATTGAAAATGAATCATCCTAAGAGTTCAATATAATAGGGGAAAGAGTGATATAAATTATAGGAAATCTATATATATCTCAATTTTGACACTCTCAAAAGTTTGGAAGACTTAATTTCTCAGACTTCTAAAGTAAAATAGAAAAGCTCATACTTAACAGCAATTTTCAATCATTAAGGTTTAGGAAAAATATGGAATGTTATTATTCAATAATAGAGAAAAGGAGGGTCTCTATAATAAATAGAGAGTGGTGTGTGGTATTTAGTAGCATAACAATAACTCTAAACATGTTTTTTTGGTATAAGATAAACCTCTACTTGGACTATAGAAACAAGATTTTTAATTCGGATCTCAAGTATACTAAAAATTTCAAGTTTATGTATAGAATTAGACATAACATTAGTTTATCTAAAGTGTTTTTAATATGGTTGATGTAAATCATTATAAATATCAAATCTAAACACTTCTTCAATAACATCAATTGGTTTATAGCTAACCTCACCATCATATTTATAAAAAAAAGAATATATTTTATAACATACACCACTAGGAGGGTCATTTTTCCCATGAAAACAACTATCACTACACCACTAGTAACTTAGAAAAGTATTACTATGAAAAATGGATCATTTTCACCACACTCTATTTCCAAAATAAGAAATTCAATGGAAAAATGCATCTTCACTACCTTGAATAAGAGGTTACCCACCCTTACATACAGATGAGGGAATGTCCTACTAAACAATTGAAGAGACACAATGGTTGGTTTCACGTTTGTAAGACCCTATTGTTTAAATTACAGGTTAAGAATAAATTTTAAATCATCAACCATGTTTCAAAAAAATTCAGTAACATACTTTATAGTAATTTTATTGAATAAAAAGAAAATATGGTGCTTTAATTTTGGAGGAAGCTTATTTTACAAAACAACACAATTATGCTCGGTTTGACTTATGGGGGTAACTCTTTAAAATAACTTTTATTATAATTAATCCATTTATTAAATTATATATATGTAATAATCATGTTTATTGTTTTAGTAAACGTATTGGTCATGTTGAATGTTATAAAAAGTTAAAAGAAATTTATATAGTCTGGTTTATTTTTTGAATCATTCCTTAAAAGGTCTAAAACAAGCCTAATGTTGAAAACTTAATGAATTTTATCCTTCTCCTAAAACACTACACATTTTTACCTTATTTTATTAACAACAACATCATTTTATAGGGTGATTTATATTTTTTAGATGAAGTTTCATCTATTGGATCATTCTTGAATTTTTTGTCTTGGTTTACATAGTTATATTCTTTTGGTTTTGTTTTTTATATTCAATTAGATCTTAAATCACATATTTACTCAACTATACCCTAACATGTTCATGGGTTTATAATCATCTAATTTAGTGAATTTTTTCCTCTCCAAACCATAAAAATAAAAACTAGAATTTGATGGTATGGATATATTTTAAAACAAGTTTTTCTGATGGGTTAGAGTATCCATGGGTTTCAGAAGATCATTTAATAGACCCTATATCTCTCTAAGAGAGGTTTTAGTGAGTTTTTATCCATCATTATAATGATTGATAAATAGGTAGTTTTGTCCTTGTTATTTATACCTAATTTCTATGATTTAAATACTCTAATTAGTTTGGAATGATAGATCAACATCAGGATAATAGTTCTTCGTTTCTCTATAGCGACCATAGTGATTACATTATTCACTATGTGAATTTTTAGCAACAACTATATCATCCTCGGGACTTATTTCACTCATGTGAATGGTTATATTCTTATATAAATTTTCCTGTGACTTTTTATCAATTGTTTGATACATTATTATCTTCAACAGTCATGTATGAGAAACCACTATAGCAAGATTCATCAACAATATTTTTATAATAAAGAGTCAGACCATTGTAGAATGTTTCTATAAGAATGTAGGGAGAAATTTTGGGTTGGTAAATTTCCTAAGTAATGATATAAATCAATATAATTCATACAACAAATCCCCATAATTTTGGGAAAATACTATTAATTGTTCCTTACTTTTATGGTGGTTTTCATTGGATAAATCATTGTATAGAGTTGGCTGAATGGTTGGTCCAAAGTTTCAAAGATCTATATATAACAATTTCGGAACTCGATCAGATCCCTATTCTAGAACAAAAAAGAGGAGAACCTTAACCCACTATCTTTCTTACTAAAACCATAAATACATAACATTTTCAAAATAAAAAAAGAAATATTCAATGAAATATAAGGTGTTCTAAGTGGTATCAATATTGAAGTAGGGTAGCATTGAGAGGTAAGGATATTCAGAATTCATGGAAATTGAAACTCCTTATGTCAAGGACTCTAAAGTAATTGGTGAATAATTTGTAGTGGTTTAAATTTGAATTTAAATTTTTATCTTTTTAACTTCCATATTATACAATTATTTTTTTATTGAATTTTAATGGAAAATGAATCTTTCCAAATTAATGATATAATAGAATTTAGTTTATATTTTGGACCCTAATTTTTTATGATGGTTTAATTAAAATAAATTCAAATTAATTGTGAAAAATTTATATAAATTTACTGATTGATTATTTTTTATATTTTTTTTGTTTCTTATTTTGTTAGTGGTACATTATTTTGATGGTATCAACACAAAAGAATTGTAAGGACCTAATTCTTTGACTAGACTCAAAGTTAATATTTATAACACACTATTATTAGTAATATGGTTAGTAGGGTCAAATCAGAGGGAAGGATTATGTTGTCTGGACAAAAATATAAAAAATGATGAAAAAATAGTGTTGGAAGATGGATTGACATTGAAAAATTATTGACAATAGTTATGAAAGGTAGAAAATAGATTGAACATAAACTACATAGAAAAAGGATGAATTATATATTATGTTAGGGAAACTGTACTAGATATTATTTCTAAAAATAGACTCTACTATAGCATGGAATCAATTATAAAACTATTTAAGTTGTAAGAAAATAGTATTGAAGCACCTAACTGTCATTAGTTTACTTATCCTACCAGAGAGATCTATTAAGAACTATTATTCCAAATGGAACTCAAGATAAGGATTCTTATTCACAGAAAAGAACATACCATAAGACATTTCTTCCAGTACCTCAGTTGTTGTTTCTAAGGAAAAATAATTACTAAATTTTTTCAATTGTAACAAGAATTAGAGTAAAAATATAATAATTTAGTAGATAAGTGGAATGTTAAATGAAATTAAAAACAAGATTTTATGAAAATAATTGAGGAAAAAATAGATAAAATTTATTTAAAAACCAATTATCCAAAACCAATCAGTTACTCATAGAATTAACAGTGAAAAAATAGATTCCAAACAATCATCTTGAAGATAAAATAAAGAGTTAAGAGGAAAATATGAAGAATATTCCCTTATGAGATTTTCTCCATCCTTCATCTACAAACCTTAAGTCGCTACCTCTAGTTCTCTCCCTTTTGGTCTGGCTCTAGCTCAATCTTGTGATCTCCCAGATTTAATGAAAGATCATCTATAACTATGTTAAAAATCCCAAGTGTTTGATAATGAAACATGAATTGTGTAGATCTTCCTATATTAAATAACATTCTAACTCCATCATCATAGCCAAATTTAGTCTTATCCTCAATAGCCTCCACCTGGCTACCTTCACTATGGATCTTCCCCTTTACTGACTCATGTATAACTTTAAATTGAATGTTTAAAATCACATTTTTCCATGATTAAGCCCCTCACATAATAAATATGGACACAAATTCAAGATCATTTCAATATTTTTAGCCACAATAATTATCTCCACAATCTTCTCCAACACCATTTGGGATCTTATTAGCGTCACATGAATCCATCTTTATGATTCAATTTACTTACTTTTTAGATTAGGAAGTACGTAACCAATATTGTAATACACTTCTTTACACCTTAATAAATCTATTAAAATCTTGTCATGACCCTTTTGTAACCCCAATATATTATTTTATACCTTTTCATAACTTACATGTTCATATTTTTATCCTTAAACACGTATAGAACTACCCATTTATAGCATTTAGCAAGACCGAGTTACCATTGCATAGTATTCATAACCCACAATAATCTTTTTAATAGCCTTGAATTTTCCATTATGTATGGTTTGAGATAAAATAATATTAAATATAACTTTTAATAGATTATACACAAGCATGGTCTCATTTACATATGTATAGAACAACCCATTAGTAGGCTATTATATGACCCTTGTCAATGAGAATGTACCCTGACCTTTACATAAGTCTCAAAAAAGTGATTTTAACTTTATGCAATTTCCCATAACACACAATTTTCAATATTATATGAAAATTTATCACCCCAAATTGTTAATTTTACTAAAAAATCCCAAAATAAAATATATTTCAATAACTATATATTAAAAATTATAACGTGCAATAAAGAAATAATCCAATCCAAAAACAAAAAAAAATAATTTTATTGAATTTTCACTCAAAAATCAAAAATTTATTTCTCTTAAAAAACATAGAAAATAAAATAAAGATTAATAGAAAATTTAATACAAAAAATTTAAATTTAAAAAAATATTCAAAGAATCATTATTTTAGAAACTTAATTATAAAACATTAATAATTAATAAATAAATTAACATTTTATAATTAGAACTATATTAATTACCTAAAGTGGATGTGGGAAAAAGTATTCAAAATAGATCACAAAATAATACTCCAACATTATCAAATTTAATTTCTGTAAGAAATATATTTGATAAATTTAATGAATGAAAAGAAGTCAAAATGATTAATAACAGAAGTCCAATAGGATTTTGTTTAAAGATTATTTCCCCCAATGGCCCTCCCAAATTCATAATGTGATTTCCCTCTCAAAACAAATCTTTATTAGGTAAATGTTGAGTTTTTATTTTATAAAAAGTGATTGGAATTTAAAATTTATAAAATAATTAAAAAAAGTATAATTTTTATTGAAATGTAACATCCAAACATTTATTTAACTCATAGTGAGTATAAATACACAAATTATTATAATGAAATAATGTATACATACCATAGTATGATGAAGAGGAAATAGTAAAAAAAATAAATTGATCCCTCCAATAGTAAAAGAATAAATAATTATGATTTCAACCTAGATAAATATTTTCATTTTATATCCCATTTGGTTGCATATTCTATAAGTTATATTTGAATTTATAAGATTAATGTGAATTATAATTAAAATATATACTCCTAAATTTTTACTAAAATAAAGTTCATTCCAGAGGAAAGTAAAATTTTGTTGTTAATTAAATCCTTTGATTAATAGAGATTAACACACTCAAAGTGAAAAAAAACCATCATTTTCTAAATACGTTTAACCCATTGATAGTGCTAAGGTGATCCTTAAAATTTTAAATTTCGAAAAACAATTTGTGGTTTATGATATAGAAAACATTGGAATAAAATTAATCACATAAAATACCCCTTTCACACACTTGAAAATAAAAAACATTCCCCTATATAGAATCATCAGGGGGAGGAAGACAATAATGATGATTTTTTTCAAAATAGATATGGATATAAATCAGTTGAGTATAATGAATAGGGTCACAAGTGAGCTCAAAATTTATTTTTCATCACAACTAGAGTAATAAGAAATATTCAAAAAATGAACAAGGTTCCAACTTGTCACAACTTAAATTTGTTAGTGTAGAAATATATTTTGATTTAATGAAAAGTTTCATGTGGACATTTTTAGTTCATAATTAATATTAAAAAGGGTACAAAAAAGGGAATGAAAGCTTATGAGTTCAAAATAGAGATAAATAAAAAAGTAATAGTGTTATTATTTTATACAATATGTAATGTATAAAACATAACACTTGTAGATATATTTTTTTCATTAAACATCACACAACTAATAAAATAATTTTCGAACCATATTAATAAAATTTAATAGTATAGGAATTAAAACTAGACTCCCCTGTGAAAAAATATTTCAATTTAATTAAAACTAAACAACTCCCTTTTTATCTTGTCAAAGATACCCTGTTGATCATATTATGTGCCAATAAATTTTAAATAGATGAATATTACAAAATAGGTGTAATTAATTTTAAATTTCTATAAAAATTTGAGTTAGGGAGTTTCATCAATAAGATCTAGAATATAGCTTCTTGTGGTCATGAAAAATGGATAAAATATAATGTCATAGACTTTCCTCCACAATACATGAAACACATAACCCATTATTATTTCTTGTGTTTAGTGGATATTCCATAAGGCCATTATGTCTTCATTCAGTCACATTAATGGCCATAAAAATGCATAATAACTTCATTTTTTTATTTCGATCTCTTCATCGGGCATGATCATTTGTTTTTTATATGATTGATTTGTGTTCCTCATGACCTATTCTGATTATGATTGATAGATCACATCATGTGTTCGATTAAAATTATATATTGAAACTCCAATAAATTTGAAATTGGTTGATGAACCATACGATCACTTCTTTATATGGATAGTCCTTATCATATCATATTCAGTAAATCCATTTATTCTTATAGCTAGTAAAATTCATAGTCAACCCATACTTAAACCTGTGGTCGGTTGAATGATCATATAACCACTTCACTCCCATCTTGTATGACATTTAAGATAAATTATATATGATAACAATAAAGATCGATCATATATCCACACTATAGGTTGAATGAAAACCTTGTCACTCCCACCATTACTCTTACAATCGGCTAGGTTCAAACATAGTGGGATAAGGGTTGGAGATTTATCTTCTAGGATGTAATGCAACAGAGTGTGAGGAATTTATTTGTAATGTTAATTTAAATTAAACATCATGGAAAACCATGGGTTGTCTCTAATGCCATAGTATGTTTAGAGTTTTTATCCAGACTTTTAAAATGTTACTATGATCATTCGGTGGGTATGATTTATTTATGGTTGTGACTTTACTATTTGGTGTTTAATTTTTAACTTTTTCTTCCATGGACTTATTTTATCCAATGAGTACCAAATTATTATTAAAATTCCACAATGTGTTATAATTAATCATTATATATCCAATAATTTAAAACCTAATAAAATTATCAAAAAGAAAAAAAATATGGTTGGAATAAGAATAAAAAAATCCTCATATTTGTTGTGGGAAATATCATAGTTTACCCACTAATATAAAAACCCATCAAATCTCAGTTAGGACCATTTCCAAAAACCAACTTATCATAGCATGATGAAGTAAAATCCACACATACACTAGCAGCCTCATTTGAAGAATCTAACGTAGCAACCTCAATATCTCTTAATAATTCCCTAATATCTGAGAGATAAAATAGATCATAGAAAAATATTAATGTAGAAAAGACAAAACTATAGTTATCCATTATGGTATGATATAAAAATTCATAAATATTAATTTATTAAATGGTTGAATAAACATAATTCCTTTTATTTATAAATATAAATAATATAAATCAAACTTATTCTAAATTTTAAAACATTTATATTCCTTAAAAAAGGTGAAATGTTCTAATTCCATATTGGATTTAAATTTTGTACTATATGAAAAAGAGATGGTTGTGAGTGGTGTACAATAACATGATAATCACTCTCAACCCAAGGGAGAGGTTCATGAAGAATTTTTTATTGGTGTTTTGAAATGTATGTTTGATTTTTTCTCTTTAGTCTACTAAATATTCCATGTTTTTGGGTGTACATATAATTAACATTAAGGTCTATAAATCCTTCATAATAAGGTTGATGTAAATACCATTTCATCTCAATTTGAATCACTTCTTCAATAAAATCATTTGGGTTAATTCTAACCTTATTTTTAGATTTATTAGAAATATATAACACTTCCACATCATCCTTAAATTTTAGGGTTAATTTAAGCTTTTAAAAATCTTTAATAATGCCACCGATATATAGGAATGGTTTACCTAGGTTAATTTTGTCATTTTGATCACAGTCTGATTAAATAATCATAAAACCAATGAATAAAACATTAGCCTTTCTATAATGAATAATAGGTCATCTAACTTTCCATTTGGATGAGTTACTAGACTATTAGTCAATTAAAGAAACACATATGTTGGTTTAAATTCCCAAAAACCAAGCAATTTATATAAGTTTATAGAAATAAATATGACACTAACACCCATTTCA
Organism: Viscum album; assembly: GCA_963277665.1. Lineage (NCBI taxonomy): Eukaryota > Viridiplantae > Streptophyta > Magnoliopsida > Santalales > Viscaceae > Viscum > Viscum album. The sequence goes on from OY728145.1 coordinate 2,134,951,909, forward strand.
TTCAAAAATTCATTTCAGTTCTTTACCTTATTATTTATTAATTAAAAAAACCAAAGGTCAATTTAATTTTGTTGGAATATTCATTAAAAGACCATCACTACCATCCTAATTTAGTCTTACAGTGGCCAACTCCTTCCAATATCTCTTGAGTGACATAATTTTTTTGAGAAATTTCATATATAAAGGAATCTTATTTATGAAATTTATAATGGGAATGGTAACGTTGAATGTTCTAAATAGTGTAAGGAACATCAAGTAGTCTTGTTCATTATTCATTTGTTTGAACCATTTGGGAAGAGGGATGAGGGGGATATAATGTTGCAATATGGATTGTATTATCAAATTCACCTTATGATCTACTATATTTATACACTATTTTATTAACTACTAATTCATTTTACTTTTTTCATTATATTTTTAGATGAAGGTTTATCCATTTATTCCCTTTATAATTTTCTGTCTAGATTTTAGGAATTATTTTTTTCCATATTATTATTTTTTGATTTGGTTAAATTGTTTATCTCAAATTTACCAAGATTTTCCATAACATATTATTGTATTTTTAATCTATACATAGAGTTGAAACCCATAAAATTTACCCTTGGATTTGGTTTAGTTGTGATATATAGACATCACTTATCTCTTCTTCTTAAACTATTTTCATTTGACTCATTGGGTTTGAAAGATATCAATGCAACATTACTAGGATTATAAATTTGTGATTAGCTACCTCATCAAACCCTCTAAACTATAATTATAAATGAAGGTCTATCCTCATTTTGAAACATAATATATATTGGTTATAGTACCAAGGGGTTGTAATATGATGTTTTATCACACCTTGGTCTTTACAAGATAGGTTTGTTGGAATTTTTAATCCAACATTATAATTATTTGATATTGGTTCATTATTATCTTGTTTTATTACCCTATAGTTGATAAATTAATCATTATCATCAATATGGAAGGGAATATCAATGTTAATATAATATTTATTTATGTGAGAATACATCCCATAATGATAAAATTATCCCATCGATGAATTATTAGTGACAACTAAACATCCTTGGGATTTCTTTCACTCTAATGAATTGTTATCTTCTTAGAGAGGTTATTATTTTACTTTCGATATTTTTTTAATAATTGTTTGAGATCATAAATATTCATATCCTAGTAATCACAACTATAATATTGAATAATTATATTTTGAGGATAAAAGGAGAGAATAATGTATAAAGTATGCATATGAAGGTGGAGAGAAATTCAATGATCGGTAGATTATCTATGTAAATATTTTAATGTATCCTATATTGGATAAAAAGGGATCTCACAATTCATGGAAAAATAATTTTATAATCTTCCATACTTTGATGGTGGTGTTCCTATGATAAAACTTTTTAAACAATTTTTTGAAGGCTGGTCCTATATGTCATTGATATATTTATCAAAACTCTGAGGCAATTGCATATGCCAATTCATTATGAAGAAAATGTAGTACCCTCTACATATGATAATTATCACATAACCAATAAAGAGGTATCTATTTCAGAGTACTAAAAAAATATATGACGACATCTAAAGATTCCATTGTAGGTTATCTATTAAATGAGGGTGTCAAGGGGAAGTAAAACTACAAGGTGTCATAGTTTATAGATCAAAGGTAAAGACTTATACAAGAAGGAATACAATAAATATTTGAAAATTAAAACTTCTTAAGTCTATACCTCTCATGTACTTAGTTAATAGGCTAAAGTGGATTCAGATTTTGATTTTAATTTTCATCTCTTTCATTATCCATACTATCCATTTCTATTTTTTATTTCTTTTTTGGTAAAAAAATAGTGATTCTTATTTTTTAATATAATAGGCTGTGGTTTAGATTTAGAATCCCTTTCATGCATAAAGTTTTTATTTAAACATGCTGAAATTAAGAACACATAATATTTACATATTTTTCAGATTTATTTTTTTATGGTTTTATTTTATAGTTTTTATGTTGGTTACACATGCCCTCCCAATTAGTGGATCCAATAAATGGAAAGACCCAAGTCATTATAAATCTTAAAATTTAAAATTTATAACATACTATAAATAGTATTTTGGTACATTGGGTTAAATAAAAATAAATTATTATGTTGTTCAACCAAATAATTCGTCAAAAAAACAACCACATGTGATTTATTTATAGTTATTTGTGGAATGAAAGATGTGAAATATGTGAGAAAATAGTAATCAAAAATAAGAGAGAAAAAGATACACAATTTATGGAGTTAGGGAAAAGGGTCCATATTAAATTTTTTAAATTTGAATGTTTCTTTACCTATAAGTAATCATAAAATTACTAAAGATTCCTGAAAAAAATTACTTATCAAAATAAATGTAATTATTAGATAATAGTACTTATGATATCTACTTTGAACTATTATTCCTAACAAAACTTATTATCAAGATTTTTCTTTCTGGAGAAGATCACACAACAACCTTTTTTAGTTAGTACTTTAGTGGTAGCTACCATGTAAAACATAAATTCTATTTTTTTCATCCGTACTTGATGTAGAGTGAAAATATTCTAATTAATAAGATAAGAAGTGACTCTAGATGAAACACACAATCACCTTCTATAAATAAACTCAATAAAAGAATAGGTTAAATGTGTTTCAATCCATCCTATAAAATTCCCCTAAAGAAATTAGTTTCTTATAATAGCTTTAGTGAAATAAAATATATTCAACAAAATCATATAAAATAATAGAAAAACAAGTTATGAGTAAAATAATGTGAATTTTCACACATAAGTTTTTCTCCATCCTATATCTCCAAACCTTGACATACGACCTCCATTTTTCTTTCACTAGGTTCATCTCTAGTTAAATTGTTTGTTATCCCAACTCGATTAAAAGATTTCCCCTAGTGATGTTTCCAATCCTAGTTATATATTGGACCACTAAATTGAGTAACTAATACTCTATTAAATCATTTTATAACACTAGAATCATAGTCATATTAGTTTTTCTCCTCTATATCATTTATATGGTTTCATTTACGACAGTTCTTCCCCTTCACATTACTTGAACTAAATTTACCGACTAAATTTAAGCATTTCCACATGTAATTTCTTCATACCCTCACATAAACAACATAGAAACAAATTATAGATGTGGTCAATCCCATAGATCATCTATAATGACCTATAGAATCTTCTCTAATGATCCTCTTGATCTTCTCAGCTTCACATGAACCCTTCTTCGAGCCTAATATTAGTGATTTTATATATTAAAAATTTGGGAAATATCATTTTAATCCTTCCCTTTATACCTTAACACTTCTCTTAAAATATTAGTATTTCCCTTATATGACCATAATATGGAATTAGTAAACTTTATATAGTATAAATTCACACAGTTTCATCCTTCCAAATGTATAGAACTGCCCATCCACCATCCTCATCCGGAAATGAATTCCATTACAAGGTATTTAGAAGCCACAAAGAACCCATAAATATCTGTATATTTACTATTCTATACTACATAATCCACATGAATATACAATATATTTTCCCATAGTTTACATTCATGTAGGGTTACCCATTTTTAGGTATAAAAATTTCCATCTGTAGGCTTCTAATTGACCATTAGCTTCAAGATCATGACATGATGTTTTCATAGGTTTTAAAAAAGTGATTTTACCATTACTAAACTACCCAGAACACATATAATTTTACATTAAGTGAAAATTTATAAATTGAAATTTATTATTTAGAAAAAAAATCCTAGAGTAAAATATATTTCAATAAATAGAAGTAAGAAATGGTAACATGGAATAATGAAAGAATTAAATCCAAAAATTGAAAAATTATATTTTCAATGAAAGATAAATATAAAATTAAAAATATTTTTCTCTTAAAATATAGAGAAAATAAAATGTAATTAAAATGAACAATTATATAAAAAAACACATATTTTCCATAAAATATTCAAATAATTACCATTTCAGCAACATAATGACAAGCCTTCATTAATTATCAATCAAAAGTATGATTTTATAAATAGAACTATAATAATTAATTGAAATATATTTGGAAATGAAGATAATACTAGTGGAACAAAAATATATATTCCTCCATGGAGTTATCCTAGGCCTGCGGAATCTTCTGATGTTTGCGTGGCATTCCTTTTCTCATGATCATGTTTTAGCACCTCATCAGGAAACGGTGGAAAAAGAAATGGTTCTTTGGGGTTTATGGAGTTTCGAATAGGTAATGAGAAAGATTCCTCACAAACCCCATATCATATTGAATACCCTTTATAGTGATGAAAAATTGATGATGTTTGTCACTATAGTGTTGGGGGAAGAAAACAATTGAGAATTTTTATCATGAAGTTGTTACTTAGTGATCATGAGTAAAGATGATCTAAAGAAATACTTTCTAATAAGAACACTACATTTATTAAATTTAATCGGATAATCCTATTTGTGAACATGTTTATTGGAGTCTTTAAATGAGATCATTATAAATGTGCATCATTTGATTTCATACTTTTATGAAAGATTAAAACGAATGCATTTATATTTTTGGAAGTGATATTTTTATAGGGTGCATCATTGGTGGTATGAAATTAGTAAAATGACCAAAACTGCATTTATTTCTTCAAAAATGAATATATATATCTTTGAAGAACTTGACCAACATAATATTAAATTTATTTGTTAAAGTTCCATGTAATTAAAAGTTATGTCTCAGTAGAATAGAAATTATAGAATAAATAATGTTGTTAAGGATCGTGGTACATGTTATGCATCATACTTTATAAGATATCATAAGAAAAATATTTTTATGAAATGATGTCTATTTTTAGGATTTTTACATTACTATGACTAAAATTTATATCTTTAGGGGCTATGGTATATTTCTGGATTCCATTGTTTGTTTTTGAAAATGAATCACTTTTATTTGGATAAGGTCCTAGAGGGTCACACAAACATCATATTAATATGTTTATCAATTTTAAATAATTATTGCTTTTGAAATAATGTGACCCATAGTGAGGGTAGGGTATGGGTAATGTTGGATGTCATGATTACTATTTGTGTTTTAATTATAGTCAATATAGCTGTTTTACAAAAAGTCAATGTGACATTAAAAATTCAATGTCAAATTAGTTGAAGTGTGGAGATGATACCATTAAATAGTCAATTTGACATTAGTTTAAGTAAGGAGTTTATACCATTAAAATTTTCTAAACTATAAAGGTTATTTTAATTTGAAGAAGTTTCTTTAAATAAATAAAAAATTTAAACATGATAATTTCAGAGTTGGTTTATTGTTAAAGAAAAGAAGTGTCTTTGGTTTTTTGAGTTTGAATCATTATTAACATCATTTTAAGAGGATGTTCCATGAAAAATGATTTCTTTTACCTAAGGGGTTTTTGATTATTAATTTGGTTTGGCATTTCATTGAAGAATTATTTTTATTCCACTATATTACTTAGAATTATTCTATGTATACAATTAGGGTTTTAATAAAAAATGTTATCCTTCCTATTCTATAGAACCAAATTATTTGTGACCTTATGATTATCTTGATTTAATTTATGATTCATTCAATATTACCAACCCAACTGATCTCCATCTGATCTCTTATTCGACCTCATCCCATTCTCAAGTGTTCTGGTCATCAATGATACTTAGTTCGTCTGAACCTCCATATCTGGTAAACCGAAGCATGATATGATGATCTTCAACATCGTTTCATTTTTTTGAAGATAAAAATATGATCAAAATGTGATTCATCATTTTTTATGACGTAATAAATATTATAATGAATATTTTTAGTGATTTGAAAGTGTGAAATTTTTTTAAGATGGAGATAAATCACGAATCTAGGCATTGTTGCCCAAGATGATGAATCAAATGGGTCTCCATGGTTTTTCTGAGTGATTCTTTGTGAGATTTTTCAATAAATTCTTGGATTGAGATCATTTATAATTTTTTAGACTATCTCTAATTTAACATATTATCTCATATATAAGATCAAAGAACTATTTTGAGAGAGTAATAGACCTGATATCAAGTTCATTATTTGAGAAGGAGACTCCATGCATTTGTGTTATTCATCTTCATTCAAGTTCTCAATATGTTTATATGAATTATATAAGAGATTTAATTCTTTTTGGTAATGAATAAGGTGAAAAAAAAATAAGAAGGAAGATGCATCATGTACTCTTTTACATGAATGATAAGAACCAGTATTCTGTGAATGATCTATTTGTGCTTAGCACACTCATATTTCATTATGATAATCTGATATTTGAAGCAACTGGAAAACATTAGAATCATATTCCTTATCATCCAAAAAGACAAGATAGTTTTTCTGAACTAATATTATGTGACGATGATTCAGGATTGACTTTTGTTTTGGAGAAGTAAAAACATGATAGATTTTACTTATGTGAAGAATTTAAAAAATATGAATGTATTGATATCCATGAATACTGGATGATTGAAGAGTGTGAAACACTGCACATGAAATTTTTTTCATTTACAAAAAGAATGAAATTGATTCCATTGTTCTATTTTTAGTTGATCTATCCATGCATATGGTTTAATAAGGATCAATATCCAGTTATTTGAGAAGGTCATGTATTCTTCATTAAGACTTTTTATTATACAAAAGATAAGTGGATAGTGTGTCTTATTGAGATTAAGACATTGATAAGTAACACCATCCATACTGTTTATGTAGTTAATTCATGGTTCATTTCATATGTGAATATACTTTCACATTCAATAGTAGACAATATGTGCATAAAATGTAAGTAGCGTAAAAAAAGGTAAATAATGTTTTTCACATACTTTTGATCAAATAATTTTCATGGTACAAGGAATCAACATGTATGTGGAACATGCATGAATAAGTAAAATTGAGCTATATAAATTGTGAATGAACGTGCGGTAGTGTTTTTATATATGTTTCATTGGTGATAATTATGTGAATGTTACAATAATGCTCATTTGGGATTGTGAAAATTCATACCAATGTTATTGTCTTCGAGGACAGCATAATATAAAAACTATGTGGTCATGGTTGCATTGAATACTTTTATAAACAATATTAATAATATACACAGGTTGTTGAATTTTTTATTTCACGAATAAGACACTTAAATAGAGTAGCGATTTACATGCATTAAATAATTTCATGAGATCATGAGAACTACATGCATGAAGTATACACGACACTGATGTGTATAATAATTGAGTTGAGATAAAAGAATATTTTTCAGTGAAGCAAAGAAGAAGACTTGTTATTCATTGATATATATTCAGTTATTATTTCTAATATTTTAGGGATTGGTATTTGAGGTAATATATTTCAATTAGTCAGATGAGTATACAAAACCTACTTGCATAAAGTTTTGTTGATTATATTCAATTGGAGTCATAGAATTTTAGTTGAAGTGAGCAAGTGAAGAATCAGTTACTTCTCAATGGATTGAAATGAAAGATCAGTTTTTTGTTGTGGTGGTAGCATGATGTTCTTATGATGTTTCTCATTGTATTAGTTTTGTGTTTGTTAAACACTAGTGGGATTTTTGTATAAAGAACACTAGTGGGATTCCATTATAATTTGGGAAAATGTTCATTCCAACCCACAATGGTTTCAAGGTAATACCTGACCAACCCACTTGTAATTTTTTATTCATTCATAGTGGAGAATCCATGTCTCAGATCATTCCAAACACATCGTGGATGTAGTCACCCACATTAGGGGTGCACCATGTAAAAATACCATATTCTATGCTTCATTTAAATTATATCTTTGATGTGTTATAATTATTTTTGTTAACTGGGAATATTGATTCACTCTAACTAGTGTGATGGTTTTAATTAAAAATCGGTGAATGAAAAGAAATAAAAATTGGTAAAAACATGTGTACACTGATTCACCCCCTATCAGTGTACCTACACTATCCATTGGGAACTTAAAATTGGTATCATAGAATAGGTTACACCTTTGATTAGATCTATATTATTTTTCTAGTTTTTTTTATTAGACTTATATGAAGTACATATTTGAATTTTAAGAAGATATAAAGATGTCTCAGTTATAATGTTCAGTTCTTATCTTTGTCAGTTATAACAAGAATGTTTCTACAAAAACTTTCAAAAAATATAGAATAAAGAAAAAATAAGGCTGAAAATTAATTTAATGGAGAAATACGGTTAATCCATATTTGAATATAGCCATATAGGTATTCAATCAACAATATTTATTATATCAGTTGATAAAGACCCATTTCATTATTATGGTTCAAGCAGTAATGAAGAATAATTTTTTTGAATCACCCATTTATTTTTATTTAGAAGAAAAGTTATCTTAAAAATATTCCCACTAATGTTCCCACTTATATATTTTCTATTATTGAGGGACTATATAATGAAAGGTTTCATCTTGAAACGGATGATGAAGATATGGAGTTGGATTTGGGAAATAAAATTCAAATATGTAAACATGTATTACAAATTATTGATGCCATAGAAGAAACTATATCACTTAGTAATGAACATTTATCCTTTGTAGAAGAAAAATTTCAACAAAATGGGTGTGATAAATAATTTACTTATAAGGTCCTTAAGAAGATGATTTTTACACTTTAAGAATATCATAAAGCTATCATGAATATTATGGAAAATCATTTGGAATTAAAAAAAGAGCCTGCATTATATTGTAATGAATGATTTATTTTGATTAAAGATGAAATAAATTGGACTATTAGTTAAAAGTATTTGACTGAGAAATTTTTTATTGAAGTGATCCATTCATTGGAGAAACTAAATAGAACCTCTTTGAATTTCAAAGAATCCAAACTAGAGGATAAAGAAAATTGAATTGAATATTTAAATAATTCACTACTAATGGAAAATCAGATACATGATGATCATTTATATAAAAATGAAGAGTTAATGGGTAGACAAACTGAATGATGTTGAAGATGAGAGAAGCAACCTCAACATGAAATTTCTTTAAATGGAAGTCAATTTGAAAAATCTGAAGTACACACGATTAAATGCATCCAAAAATGTATATGATGACATTTTGAAATCACATGAAGATTATAATAACAATCTAAATTTGAAATATCATGAATTGGAGATCAATTTCAGAAATTATGAGACTATTCAAGATTAATATTAATAAAATAATGAGATTTGAACATTTTAAAAGAGTAATTCTAAAAATCATTTTCTAAAAAGACACATTAATGTTACAACATGAGATTGTTATTATCAAATGATAAATCCTAAGAAGGATTATTGAATCAGGTAACCCTTGATCAGTTTGATTCTATTTGTAATTATAATATTAAAATTTCAAGTACTGGTTCCTAAAATAATTATGAAAAATCAGGGGTGAAGAAAACTGATTTTAAATTCACTATATCATCAAATGTGGATATGAAGAAAACTAGTAAATCTTGTTCAATACAAACAGATCAAATATATAATCAAACTATCAAAAAACAAAAAGATATCAAATATATCCAAGCGGTAGCACAAAAGAGAAAATCAAGATTTTTTGGATAATGATGGTTTTGTAAAAAATTTGGGAATCATGCAACTGACTATTGGAATAATATGTCAATGCATGATAGTCCCAAAATACTATAGTTATGTAAGAGCATATCTGATGTGAGGATAAATCCTAAATAATTAATGTATAATTCATAGTTGAAGAACAGTATTTTAGTGATGAATATTTTTGAATGTCATGAAGACTTCTATGATTATTGCGATGGAATTGGTTCCAATTATAATAATTAGCCGTATGTAAAAACTATAAACTAGGAAAATACTAATATGAAGACAAAACCACAACAAATATAGAAGAAAATAAAAAAAGGAAAAAAAGATTTTTTGGGGTATCAAAAGGAATGTAAATTTTGAAAAAATGTAAATAAATATAGAAGAAAGAAGACTGATAATATGAATGTCACACAAATGAATAGATGCTTATACTATGGAATAAGAGGCCATATGATGGAACTATGCAAATAGTTCCAAATTATCAATGATAGTGGAAGAAGTCAGAAGAATAAAAATAAGTTAATCTCAAAATCAAATAATGTGGCTAATTTGGTGCATGATAATCAAGGTGAAAAACAAAAATTTCATGATAGGTTTTATAAAAAAGAAAATCCAATGATTACTAGATCATTGTATGGAAGGTGAAAAAGGTCTTGGTATATTACAGATAGATGGATGACGTGGCTTCCTAAACAAATAGAAGTAGTGATGAACAAAAGATAACCACCAATGACTTCTTATGTTAACAATGATATTATGAAAGAGGAGTATGCAAACAAGAAGAAGTCTAAGAATGTACCAAAATAGTGTTTATCCATATGGGAAAAATAGATATAATTGGATAAAAGGTTGGGCTAGGAATAGAATAAAAAAATTCCAATACTTGCTAATGTGAAAATCATATTCCATCAAATATGAAAGATGAAAAAATCCGGATGTCCATGCTTCCCTTAAATGATAAAATTCAGAAAGTCAATGAAGTTAAAAGCATGATGCTTTTTCATGATTCTAGAGTTTAAATGAAAAATGTTTTTGGGTTGAGGGATAAAACTCATCCTTGTTTCTCTAACTAAAAAATCATTTAAGAACTACATCATTATCATATATATTTTTTGTCTTTCCTTATGTTCATGTAATTGAAGGTGATGCATATATTTAGGTAGAGTCTTCAAGATATGAGTGCTGTAAAAATATTTTACATCATCCCTGAGTTTATCCATCATGGAGTTATTTATTTCAATAGTTATTAAAATATTTCATGAAGATCGTTCTTGAAAAAAAAATCACGATGAAGAACATGGATGAAGCTCATTCTTATAGAGGGTGCATAGATAAACAACTACCGTAGTTGAATATCTCAACTAGTTTCATTGAATGTTTAATTTCTTAGTAAGAGATTTATTTTATGATTTTAAATTCTATAAATTGATGCTTGTCATAAAATATGTATGTTCTTCTATCTCTACATAAATTACAATTCTAAATCAGATGTGGAGAAACTGATATTTTTATGACAAAATTAATATTGATTAATAAAGGAGGAAGTTAATTATTAAAGTTAAATGTTTTTTATCATTTTTTCAAGTTTAATGTAAGAGATCATTTGAATATATTTTGAACAACTCCTAAAAAATGGATTTACAGTTGGAATCACATTCTAAGAAAATTTATTCATAGATTTTATGTATAAACTAATTTCTCATATTTTCTATACTGGGTTATCCTATATAGACTTGGATATGATTAATTAATGAAACATTTATTTAAAAAAGGTGATTATTTCCTTCTCTCAAGAATATCAATTTTAATTCCTGATAAGTGATAACTCTAATAAAATAAGGATATTGAATGAGAGAAGAAGAAAAGTTTAGTTATTTCAAAATGCGATGAGTTAAAATATTTCCCATACTTATATCATTGTTTTTATTTTCATGTAAGGGGGAGAATAAAACATTAAATTGGAATGTAAAGTGGGAATTTGAAATAAATCAAAAGGGGGGTTGAAGAACTAATATTTATTGAATATAATATGTGTGTTGTCATTGTTGGAAATATAGTTTTTTGATAAAAATTAAACATTACATTAAAAATTAAATTTGACATTAGTTGAAACATGGACCTAGTGCCATTAAATATTTAAGGTGACATTAGTTTAAGTATGGATCTATTACCATTAAATTGTTATGTACTAGGAATGTTATTTTAATTTAATGAATTTTCTTTAAATAAAGAAACAATTTAGACGTCATGATTGTAGAGAAATTTTGTAGTTTAAAACAACATATGTATTTGTCAATTTGAAATTGAAACATTATTAACATAATTGTATAGGCATGATCATAGAAAAATGATTAATTTTTTATAAGGGTAATTTGAATATTATGTAAGTTTGGTATTTTTATTAAAGACGTATTTTTATTTCACTATATTACACTGAATTATTCTATGCAAACAATTTCATTTTTAATAAAAAATTCCATACTTTCTACTCTATAACACTGAAGAATTTGTGACCATTTGATTATCTTGACTGATTTTATATTCCATTTGATTTTTCCATTCCATGTAATCTCCATTTGATATCTTCTTCAATTGTGTACTTCACTTAAGTTTTCTATTCCACGAAGAAACATAGTTTATTGGGATCTCCATGATAGGTCTACATAAGCACGATATGAGGATATTAATCATCATTTCATTATTTCCATGATCTGAATATGATCGAAATGTGATGAAATTTTGTTTGAAACATGTAATAAATATTGAATCAAAGAATTGTAATGAGTTAAAATTTTGATATATTTAAAAAATGTCGATGAATCACAAAGAAAGGTTGTGTCCACTAAGATGATCTAAGATATGGATCTATATGTTTTTCAGACTGATTATTTAGGGATATTTTCATATAAATTCCTTGTTTGAGCTCATTTTTAATTGTAATGATTATCTATCATCTGATATATTATCTGACATCAGAGAGCAGAGCACTGTTTTGAGAGAGTATCAAATCTAATATCATGTTTGGTATTTGAGAAATATATTCCAAGAATTTATTTTATTCATCTTTATTCATGTTCCCATGATGTTTTTAAGTATCAGTTAAGTGGTTTAATTCTGTTTTGCAGAGAATATGGTGAACATGTAAAGAATAAATAATCATTGAATATTCTTTTACATAAATGAAAAGTAGTATTATACATCGAATTATCAATATATTATTATAAAACTCTGATTTATTCATGAGTATCTGATCCATGATGAAATTTGACACCATCACAATCATAATCTTTAGCTTCTATAAATTGATGTTAGTTTCTGATAACTATTATTACATAAAGATGATCCATTATTGAGTCTGGTTTATTTGATGTAAATAATTGATATATTTTACATACATGAATAATGTAAAAAATATGAATGTATTGACATCCTTGAATATGTAGAGCTTTAAGATTGAGAAACACTCCTCATACAATGTTTTTAATTTTCACAAAGAAGGAAATAAATTCTTGTGTTCTATTTGGAGTTGAGCAAACCACATGTATGATTTTAGAAATAAAATGATCAAATGATTTGACAAGGCCACATACTCTTCATTGAGACTTTTTGTTTTGTGAAGGATAAGTGTACAGTGTGTGTGTGTGTGTTCATGTGAGTACATTAATAAGAAGCATCATTCATTCTACTATGTAATTCATGCTTGGTTTGACGAATATGTGAATGTACATACACATTCTATAGTAGAAATTATTTTCATTCAATGTAATTTTGGAAAACAAAAGGTAAACCGTGTATTGTAAATACCGTCAATTAATGAATTTTGATGGTACAAGGAATCCACATGCATGTGAGAACATGAATGCATGTGTATAATTGAGATGTGTGAATTTTTAAAGAAAGTGTTGTAGTGTTTGTATACATGATTTCCTTATGATTATCGTGTGAAAGTTTCACTCACACTCATTTGGGATTGTTAAAATTTATACCAAAGCTACTCAGTTAGAAGACTGAACTATATATACATTGTGTGTGCATCATAGCATTGTATACTTTCACAAAGAATATCAAAAGTGTACATCGTGTTCTACATTTTTTTATTGCAAAAATAATAAAATTAAATATTGTATAGATTTATATACACTAAATATTTGAATTAGATTATGATCACTACATGAACGAATAAATCACACTGCAGATGTTTATAATAATTTATTTGATCTAAAGGAAAAAATTTCATTGAAGTAAAGAATGATACTTTTTGTTCATTGATATTTATTCTATTGTTCTTTCTCATATTTTAGTGAGGTGTAGTGGAATTATTATCCATCACATTTTCAGATAATAATAATTAATTGACTTGAATAAATTTTTTTTGATTATTTTAAATGGTTGTCGTAGAGTTTCAGTTGAAATTAGAAAGTGAATAATCATTTTAATCTTAGTGGCCCGAAAAGGAAGATTTTTTTGGGTTGTAGTGGCAGATTGAATTTATTTTCATCATTATGACTGTATTAGTTTTGTTTTTATGGAATACTAGTGGGATTATAATATACATAACACTGGTGGGATTCTAGTATATTTTTATAAATGGTTTATACCTATACACAATGGTTTTATTTTAATACCTGACCAAACCACTTGTAATTAGTGATTCATTTCTAGTGGAGAATAAGTTTATTAGATCATTACTCACATAAAAATGGTGTACTCACCCACATTGGGGAGAACCCTGTAAAAATATCATTTATTATGATTAATTTACTTTTTATCATTCATGTGGTATATATATTAGTTTCATTGGGGAACAATTAAATTAAACACACACACACAACACACATAGGCTGAAAAGGTATGTCATAGGCCCCCTACGGGATAAAACACCCATAATGCCTTATTTATTCAATACATGGCCTGATGGTGCAGTGGAAATCAAGCCAATTACATAGCCTGAAGACCCATGGAACCATCATACCTATAACATACTGTCTACACCACTGGGCCTATGTCACCACCTACTTGCAGAAATTCACTCCCACCCAGATATGAACCTGGGTCTGAAACAAGGTTATCAGAAGCCTTTACCACTTGGGTAAGCCCCCAACTATGAAATCATGTAGGTGGTATAATTTTCCTTGTTAATAGTAAATATTTATTCTCTCAAACAAGTGTTTCTATTAAAATTAAAAACGTGTAAAATTTAAAAAAAAACTTTAAAAATGCGTGTACACTAATTCACCCCCCTCTCAGTGCATATGCAAGATCCACTAGGCATTTTCAAAATTTAATTAAATTATTTTTTGTATTGTGAGAAAAATATATTATGAATTTAAAAGTGTTTAATTTATTATAATTCATAATATATACCCATGAGTAGATTTTTTTTAAATTTCTTTTTATTTTAAAAGATCATTTCATGATGAATGAACATGAGTTTAGGATGACCAATGTTTTTCTGGCATTTCAATAAATAAATAATTTATTTATTAAAATATGTAATTTTTGCAATAGATAATTAATAATTGATGATATTTACAACATCCCTCAAAATCATTATATGTTTAATGGCCTTAATTACCTTGAGTAATACCGTTTATGTATACCATTAATTCTCAAGACCTCCCTAAATATGCGTGATTAAAGTTGTATAATGAGGAGGATGAAAGGATATTTAGATCATGTTAGGACTTAGGGATATACTACATTGGAGGTCAATACATTATATAGGGTTGGTGATGCAACTCACACTAGGCAAGACTCGAGGATTTACCACTATCATTTTGGTTGATCCACCATTTAAAATAAGAATCTGCCATTAAAAATGATCTTGATAAAAAAAATTATTTATTTAATTTATGCATGACCTATTTTTTGTGAATTTATTGTCATTACATGATCAAAAAAATAATAAATAATAATTTATTGTTAAAAAATAACATGCACAATGATTTTTTTATTTAAATCATGAATAAGTTGTGAATGTGAACACATATAACAAGCATGTTAAAAAAGATTCCATTCATCAAGAATAACTCAATATACCTAAAATTAAATATTTTTTAAAATTAATTCCATCACACGAGTTAAACAGAACCTTAGTATGAGGTGATCTCCATCAATAATTGAGTTTTACTCCTCTTATTGTGGTATTCTAACAGGAGTGGAAGGTTAACTTAACTAAAATTATCATTCCAGAAATACTCATAGTTTTCAGGGTAAAATTTAAGAAGAAAGAATTGAGTAATGAAAGGTTATTATATATAGAATCCAAAAATTCACTCAAAAAATGAAGGACCTAAAAATTAATGTGGATGGACTTCCATTTATTTTTACACTCTTCGAGCAGTGGAATATCCATAACATTGACTATTTGGATAGGATTTAAGGATCATTGCCCCCAGAATTCTGATAAGGATGTTTATACGGAATCTACAAGTTGATAGCTACTATGGCATAGAAAAATATTGGGATTAATTTAATATTAATGAAAAAATTATGTCTAATAACCTGTAATGAAGATAAAATTACTAATCTACTAGAAATATTTATTTAGAGAAATGGAAATTAATACCATAGAAACACTACAATAAATACTATACACTATAGATATCCTTATTAGAAATAATATTCAAGTGTCTTATTGAATTTTACACATAATACATTGATATGGATTGAAATTATATGTTATATAGTCATCACATTGTGATGATCCACATTAGGAAGAACGCAAGGTTGAAAAGGAAGCTTATAAGAGACTCATGGATGAGGAATTTTATGTTTACATCATAAATCTATCATCAATTTCCAAATACTTGTGAGAGAAACATAAGGATATTTATTATTATACAATTTTATCTCATTATTCAAAAGTTTTCAAGGAAAAAGTGAAGAAAAATATCAATGATATTATGATTATATTGATTAAAAATAGATTACAAGATTTAATTGAAATTGTTCCACAAATATACAAGATAATATTGTGTAATAATATATTAGAATAATTTTAATTCAAGTACAATAATTAGTTTCTAATACATAAAATTCTCTCATCCATATTATCAATTTACTCTAGTTTTGATGATAATTATAAAATGAATAGTATGAAGAAACAACTTTGATAAGATTTTGGGAAAGGATCACCAAGAAGATAACAATGTAAAGAATGATAAATATTTAATTCACGTAGTGATAAATAATAATGGAAAGGTGAAAAATCTAATTGAATGTACCCTTCCAATAAAAAATTTTCAACATTATTCAATAAAACTAAAAATAAATATTTATAGTATAACATTATTCTATTTATTTTTTTATTGGGAAAGTAAGGACACTATAAGATAATTACATTTAATTAAATAATATGTCAGTAAAGGCCTAAACATTATGTGTATTCATCCTTATATGTTTTTTTATTTTTAAACATCTTTTGTATTAGATAGAATACACGACTTATGAAACACTATCCCAATACAGGATCCAAGGCTTTTCATAAAGATTACAAGAGTGAAATTGATCTAGAATTTATTGAATGGGCATGACACCAAAATTACATAGAGAAGACTCATACATCATAATTCTTTGTGTATAGATTCACTCCTATGAAAAATATTATTATTTATTCTTTATTACTACATACATTTTCTCAATGTCACTTATAAAAAAAGTGACATTTTATTTTAATTTTCAAATACAATTTTAATAGTATACCATGCCTAATTAATATTTTAATTATACTTGACTTAAATTTGTCCAATATAGATAATTAATGACGAATATAAAATGTAAAAATAAATAATAAACAATTATGGTAAGATAAAACTTATTTAAGTTAACCTAGAAGAAACAGTTATGTAAATTCAATAAAAGGATTTTAGACTCGTTTTTTTCTAAAAATATTAGGTATTTTACATGATTTCTTATCCTGTATAATGACCATGAAATAATATTCACTAAAGGTTATAAACCAAAAAGATTCAAAAAGTAGTCAAATAAGATATGTGTGAACTATTATAATAATAGTAAAGAGTTAAATTAATATACATCATGAGATTCCAATATGAAATTTAAGGAATATAAAAGTGAATAATGGAATATTAATTGTTACTGATATTAATTCATCTGGGAAGGCTTGTCATGGTATATCTTAACCAATAATTCATCAATCACAAAAATGTAGAGTGTATTTTTACTAAACTCACATTTCCTTATAAATATAAAATCCAAGATTGATGTAAAAGAAAAAATCAATGATGAGTCTTATAATTATTTGAAGTCTTATATTATATCTTTTGAGATATTCCTCACAAATAATAGTGGTAACCATTAAACATATTCAAAATTTATAAATAATGGACATAATTTTTTTTATAATATGAAAGAAATCAATTTAGTCAAATTTAACAAGGTTATATATAATGATTTTGTTAAGAATAAGTCAATAAAAAAACTTACATCAAGAAAAACAGAAAGTGATTTTAGGTAATTATCCAAATATTTTCTTATGATATTACATAAATCCCTAAAAGAGAAAATTTACAGTCAAGTGAAATACTATATTTATAAAATTGGATGAAAATCTCGATATGATTCATAGAGAAATATTGACATTGGTAAGTCAAGCATTTAGATGCACAAATAGATAGTATATGAACATGTTCCACAAGATCTTATGGAAGAGGATTTATTCGAAGGAAAAATTATACAATGGATGATTTTAACCCAAAGGGTGGTTTTTTATTCACCATAATAGTAATATATTCTATTGTAAGAATTATGAATCCTATAAGAAATTACTATAAGAAAACATGTTATGTTTTTAAGGTTCAAATTAATTCAAAGATGGATTCCATGTATCAAAATATAATTATATATTAATATAAGTTTATATGGATGATTTAAAGGTGTTGGTTTATATTAAAGTGAATCTATTAATGGCTGGTAAAAGTGTTGTATAAATAAGGATAAATTTATTATACCAAGTATTTATGGTTAATCCCATTATAGTTGCTCATGTCAAAGAAACATTCTATCTGAATTGTATTAGGTAGTGGATGTCAAGAATAAATTTATTAGAAGGAATTAATATGACACTAGAAAATAGTGTTAGTGAAACCATTCAATTACAATAAGAAATGAAAGTTATATATATTTATTTCTTGATTAGTTAAAGAATCATGATCATAATATATTTATTTATAATGAAAATTTTCCATTTTTATATAAGAGGTGAGTGGGAGTGATATGGTTTTACAAGAAGGATATGTTAATTATATAAGGAAAATATTTATCATTATTATAGTTACATAAGACTATATTTAATGTTAATCTATAAAAAATGACATTGAGAAATAACACATATTATATGCAAAATATCTACTATGTTATATTTTAGGGATTTTTGGATCAAGTGAAAGTTCATGCACTAAAAATTCATAAAAATACAAGTTTTAATATTTTGAGAGAGATTGTTTTCCTATCTCACATTGAATAAATATCTCTAAAAACCATTATAGAACATACGAAGTGAATAAAATGGCGACTGGAACTAAATTTTCCTTATAAATGTATCTACAACATATTCCATGCTATTTAATAGATATAATATTTCTAATAGATATATTATAGTTAGAAAATATCAAATAAATATATGTGAACTATATAGGAATTAGTCAGAACTATCGAATAGTACATGAGAAATAATAAGGGATATATACTTAATACAAGGATAGGAAGGAACACTAGTTATAAAAGGGGACAAACACTAGTCTTTCAATATATCATTTCAATCAAATATCATAGTTAGGCTATGTTAATGAGTAGGAGTATCTCAAAAATTCTAGTGTTATCCATATCTATACATAGCATGTACATTATGGGTTCTAATTAATCTAAATAAAAAATATAATATACGCATAGATTTTCACAGTTCTTAGAATCATACCTATAATGTATATTATTTTAATGATAAAAATTATGACAAGATTACGATAATGGTTCAAAATAAGAAGTAAATATTATAATAGAGGACAAAAGGGGTATACTCAGGAATATAATCACTTAAAGTTTCTTTCTCAAGGAGGTGATGTCACATATAATAGAGTATACATGTATGAATTTGTGGAATACCTGGTAATTAAATATAGATTTAATTATAATCATGTTCTTATAATGTGATAGAAAATTGGTTGATAGTTAAAAAGTTCTCTATTGTAGACGTGGGAGTGTTGTAAAAGTTGGTGACCTAGAACAAACATGATTAATACTTTTTGATTACTATATCTGGTATATAAAGTCTTATTAATAAAGTTATCTTACCAAAATAGTGTCAATATTTATTTGTAAACTATTTATATTGTAATTTCATTATATTATTTATGGTATTAAAATATTACATAAGTAACCATATAAAATGAGATCAATGGTATATTATGAAAAGAATATTAAATATTTTTTCTGTGGTATATATACAACATAATGAAAGGACACAAATTTTGTTTGACTATTAGGTTCTAGGGGCTCAATGAATTGATTTTTATTCTCATAAATTTCACATTTAGAGATATCAAGTAGTGGAGATCATGAGGATTGACACACCATTAAGAAAACTACATGTTTTGAGTGTCATCAGATGTTCCTATCTAGGAATGTGCATATTGGTATCCTGACTTGAAATCACAATCAATGTTTATCAATTGATCATGTACTTCGATGAAAGGTGAAAAAAATGTAATTTATATGTTTGGTGAGGTTTCTTTTTCGTGTTATTCGTTAGAGGTACGAAAATGGATGAATGATCAAAAAAATATTATTCTCTTCTGAAAGAAAGTGATATCTTAGGATCAGTTGACAATGATTATTGTACATTTATTAAAACCATGAAAATGGTATAAATGTTATGTTAATACAGAATGTTCATTTAAAGAATAAATAAATAATTTTGGTATGGTTACTCAAGTTATTAAAATTTATGATATTTTATAAGAGAAAGACAATATATTAAACATAATGTTTTCGTAGGAGGTTAACATAAATATGAATTAATCATATTTCTTTAAGGTCTATGTTTTGTTATTATAAAATAGTTTTTCTCTATAAGTATAACTGGTAACTATTTAGATAACGTCCTAGAGGTTCACACAAAAAGCATATTCAAAAGCTTGACCAATTGAAATGAATTGGATTTTAGGACATGGGTGTCCTCATAAATAGAGTCAAGTTATGTATAAGTTTCAGTGAACATAAGAAACAAATAAATTCAATAACAATGATGTTTAGAATAATAAATATTGATTTCATTTACACTTGGTATTCACATTTTTTAAGTTAATACCAAGGGAAAATATTTTATCAAATAATATTTATTTAGTGTTTATTAAACATTTTTATGGGTGACGCGAGTCATGTTAATGAATCGTTTTTTCACACATGATTTTAAAAAAATTAAAATTCATTAGTAAATTATTTATAATATTTCTATTACATTTTTTACTTAACATGTGCCGATTATAGTATAATTTATAAGGGTTACATTTTTTAAGGGTTATAGTAGAATTTCTATGGTGTAAAATCTACCTATATATGTAACAATTGAACCCAAATTTGAGTGAATATTCCTCTATTTATTTTGAGATACTCTATAATCTCTCTAATGTTATAGAGGGAGAATGTGAGGTTTTGAGAACCCCGATCGAATAAAACACACTTAAAACGAATAAAAAGTCCTCAAACAATCAGGTCAACATTAAAAGTTCCTTATAATCTCTATGATATCAACCATATTTTAATGGCCTATGATTGAATATGTTTTTGAAGTTTGTGGGGGAAAACATATTGTGGGATTTGGAATATTTGACAAATGATAACTAGAGATGTACAAAATTAATTCTCAATAAAAATCGAATGTGGTATCATTTAATGTTTAGTTTTCACTATTAATTAAATAAAATATCATCTTTGGGTTTTAAATTGGGTTTTAACTGACCAAATATGATGTTGTTACATTAATCTAGTAGTAAAAATGTTCATTTCGTCACTTTTTATGATTCTTATGTGAACCTATAAAAATATAAAATAAAACATTGAAATATTAAATACTATTAAAAGAGGATATTGGCCATGTATCCTTCCCATATATTGTACAAATAACACTCCAATATTTTTAAATACCACTTTGTTCAATAGCATATTCAATGTGAAACACTAAGTTTAAATGAACAATGATATAATATTGAAATATTATTACATAAACATGAATGAATTAACCAAGATATTAAGTTGGGATGTATGAATAGTGTTAACTTCTTTATGAAATATATATAAAATTATAACATAAATGTTTTTATAGATTCTTAAGATGAACTTTACATTTAATAATGATATATTTTATTCAAAAAATAAGTTTCCTTCAAAAATAATTTTTATTAATTCTTGACCGAAAATATAATAATTAATATATGGAAATTTTATAAATTTTATTTCATAAATATTTTTGTTTATTAAAAATCATATAAATAATTAATTTGGATGGAATTTTTCAATTTACTAGAAAATATATATCTTTTAGTGTATAGTAAAAAATTCCAATTTTTATAAAACTGTCATTTCATTTTGATAAATTAACTAATTGAAAATTAAAATTATTGTTTAAATTTGATTTCAAATTAACATAAGTTTTATTTAGTTTTATTTAAAAAAATTAATTAAATTTTAATCAGTGTTATATTTTTTTGGGGAAATGTTTATTCTTAGGCTTAAAAATACATTTTCTTGAAAACTATTTTAAAGTGCATACACTTTCTCCAATTTAATTAAATATTATAAGACCTAAAAATGAATGAATTAAATGATATTTATAGTTTATACATAATACTCTATGAATTAAATTTTACATAGGTAATATTTCCAATCATAATGTTAATGTAAAATCATTTTTAACTTCTAAAATTTATTTTTCATAAAACTACTTTTTCATCACGCTTGTGGGTTTTATTTTCAATTAAAATTTTCCAATTATTTGAAATGAATTTAAATAAATAGAATAAATTTTTTTAATATTATTAATTTATAATATATAATAAGATAAATTTATTTTTTATTATTAATTGTAAAAATAGAAAAAAAAACTATTTACTGTGCTGAAAAAATAAAAATTGTAAAAGTGAGCAAGGTTGAAGGTAAAGGGGATAACATGGTTAAAATATGTTTATTTTTATTGGGTGAGTTTTTTTATCAAAGTTATAAATCTTCCACTCGTTTTTTTCAATATTTGGTAACTTTTTTGAGATTTAGATCCCATTGTTGAATGATTTTTTTATATTTACAAAAATATCACTCCTCTTTAATTATAAAATAACACCCCCTCCACTCTCTTCTTCACACGTATCAAGATATTTGTATTAAAAAACCCAGAATAAATCTTTCACCAACATCCTCATACAATTTATTGAGCTTCATTTCTTCCTAATAGACTAATAATTTCGTCCTTAATAAGAGATCCATATGAAGTTCCTCTAAGATAAGTTAGTTGTTTTCACCATGCTCCTTATTTTTAATTAAACTTTTTAGACCATTAATTATGTATTAATAATTCTAGTATAATAATTCCATGATATCTAATATGTTATAATTTTATTATGTTTATGTTTTAAAAAAATTTCATACCCACTTCCATCATATTGGATTCAAAACCATTGATTGTCTATACGGTGGACTACCGCCTTGTGAACTGATTTAATTTTTTTTTCAATCCCCACCACCCACAGATGTTTTGATGATGGTTTTAAGTTTTATATATTATATTTATAATATATTTATTATTTAGTAAAATTAATAAATCATATAATTTATTAACTTTCCATCCATAGAGAACTGATAACATTGTTCGTGTGTACACAAAAAAATGTCTCGTGAAGCAATATGGTTTGTTTGTTATTACTGAATCACACTGATTTATAAGAAAGTGTATTTAAATAAAAAAATATGATTTTTAAGATTTATTTAGTTATGAAATTATAAAATAGAACTTATATTCTCTCCATCACAATTTCTAAAAAATAGAAATGTTACACATGTGTACGTATGGCCTATCATCTCCATGATTGTAACATAGTTCAATTTAAATTACCATAAATCATGGTTAGTTTTAAAATTATAATTTATTTATAGAAATTATAATTTTTTATTTTTTATTTTTATATATATTATGTAACAATTAGCCATTTTAACATGGTTAGCACGTTGATACCATTTTCAATTTTATGAAATGTGCGTACTCAAAATAGTTGACATGGACATAACTGATTTAGTAAATAAATATGTCATTAAAATAAATAAAGTAAATGGTTTAATTATAATCCATTAAAAAGATTCATTTTTATTAATAAAAAATTGATATATGTTTATTATTCATGAGATAAATCATAGAAACAATAGTTATGAAGTCAAGCTAAGTGTTTTATCTCAAAACATCATTCTTCCAGAAACATGTTGTTTTATGAACCTAATTTAGTTCAAATAGTGTTTATAATTGAAATGTACATATTTTATCCTGAATAATTCATAATTTTTGACATTTTAAGTTAAAATTAATTTATTTCAATCAACTTAGTTGTGATTAAAAAGTTATCAAAGTAGTAAGAATTTATGTTTCAATGTCATTTTTATCGGGATTTTTCATGCTTGAATTTTCATTGTAGTAAATTATTTAATCATTATCTAATAAAATAATTTTATTTCATTATAATCTATTTATTCATTAAATTTTAAAGTATTTATTCCATTTTTTCATCATTTTTATATAAAATTATTGAGAAACTTTTTTATAAAAAGGTAAGTTCATTTCTCTATACTGTCGAAAATAACATTTTTCCCATACCCATGTTTTCAAAAAATATTTTTATGAATATTTTTTACATTATAAAAATTAATTATCATGAACATCAATAACAATTTTTACTTTTTATAAAATGGTTTCTAATGAATCTTATTTTTTCAAATGAGGGGACTTTAATCCATTTTAAAATAGTGAAAAAAAGAATTTTTTTTAACTTGAACATCATGTATGAAATTAATCACCAATATAAAAACTCAATTACCTAAAAATTACTCGATATTTTTCCATATTTAATTTTAATTAATATGTTTTCTATAATATATTGTAAATTTTCAGAGTTTTAAGATGTTTTTTCAATGTGAAATTAGTTTTTTCTCTTGAAATATTATATTTAATCTTCCAAAGTCATTTTCATCAATGCTGAAAAATATTGATGTTATGGATTACATAAAACAAATTTATACATGTCTCTAACATATATATAAAATTATTATTATCAATTACTTTTGTGGGATTATAAATTCCTTATGTTCATATCTCAAAATCCTTCATTTTTAAATTTCCTTCTAATATGATATGATACAAGATTATAAAACCCATCTAATTTACATGATAAATTCTTATATTTATGCCTCATGTTTGACTTGCTTATATGGAACACATATTCATGGACATTATATGATAATGATAGGTGGGACCAAAATTATATATCCCAATAATTCAATTGGTAATGTTTGAGTCTTATAAGACGTCATGTGTGAGGTTTAGGAGTGAATGTAATCCATTATGGGACTTTGTGCACTATGTGTTGTTTTATCATGGTTTCCCTTAATTATTATTGTATCATGTTTTTTATGGATAAAATTTTTCTATTGATTCCATAATATTATGATACAATGTTCTTTATGTTATTCTCCAATTTATTACTTATTTGCCTTCGCTTTTATGATATCATGTTATTCCTTTGACTCAAAAGTTATGATTAATTATCATGTTTACTCACATAAAGATATTTTCATCTCACCCCATTCATTTATGTATTTACCCAGATTATAGTATTTATTTTTAGGAGAAATAATAGATTTATGATCCCACTAATGAGGGAAAAAATAATTATTTTTTGTTTTATTTTCATTTTATGTTTTAAGTATGTGTTCTTCCAAAGACACTACTCCTCATAATCATTAGGTAGTAATTATTGTTTTTTTATGTAAAAAACCATGTAATATATTGTGTAAGAGTATTATGACTCTATACTGGGTATCAAATCAATGGTTTAGTTTATATTTATAATCCATGATGCTACAAATTGAGTCAGAGTCCAATGAAGAAGTCTAACTATAATTATAGGTATATAAACAAATCCTGGAATTTTGGTGAAGGATAGAGCGAGAAGTTTCCAAGAAATTATTTATATGTATTGCTACAACGAGTAGATGATTCTTTGGAATAGTTGTACTGAGGGGTAACAACCATGAAATGGGTGTATTAAGCTGGACTCAATCATCACTTAGTGCATGATAACAAGCCTTCCATCACACGTAGGTTGACACTATTGGAGGATATTATTTGGATATGAAAAAACATAATTATGAACCATTATAAAAGTCTTCAAAAACAATTATATAGGTTTATAAAACCTAATAGAAAATATTACAATTAATAACCTATATTAGGACCTAGAAAATTGTAAGTTAGGATTTAATTATCTTTTATAAGTTATTCTTTCTAGGTTTATAATTTCCCCTATTAGTATGTTAATTCATTCTCATATTTTTTATTTTATTATTTTTAGTTAATTGTGTCAAATAGAACAAATTATTCCAATAATTAATGTGATAGAAAATATAATGATTTCTCTAGTGAGATTCCTAACCTAATAGAAATTACATTTAGATATATTGTGATCATTTCAAATGGGAAATATTGGTTTATGATTAACAAATAAATCATAGTTGAAATTCCAAACACATAAAATAACAGAAGTATAAAATATCATGGAAGTTCATATGTTAAATATAACAAATTAAAGAAGATTCAATTTCCTACTTGTCAAAAATGTTAGAAGAATAATAATGTAAAATTACTTAAATGAAATAGAATATTATTTATATTTAGTAAAGGTGGCCACAAAAAAGATAATTTTTGATAAAGAATGAAGATTCTTGTCTAGAAGATGGAATAAAATAAAGTTCAACCTAAAGAAACCACTAAGAGTTCAATATTGAATGTGTGGGGAACATGGTCATTATCTATGTAAATTCCCTCATAAAAAGGTTAATTCCTAAGGGATTATATTATTTAAATCATTGTAGTGTATGGATTGAAGTGTTTATATATTGGTACTTGAGATTCATGTTGTTGGTTTGTTTATAACAATCGTACTCTATTTATAAGAATCATGAATCTTCTAAGAATTTTTTCAAGCAGTTTTTTATTTTGGATTTACAATAATACGTTGAATGGTAATAATAAACAAGAAAGGTGTTTCCATGGTGTGGTAATATTTTATGGAAAATAATTGACTAGGAAAAATATAATATTTGAGATATATTTGATGTTGAAGTAATTATAGTCAATTAATATTTTTTTTTATTTTCAGGCTTAAAAATAAGATGCATAGGTAAATTTAGTGGTTCTGAACTATTTTGATGATTAATGATATTTTGAGAATATTAATGATATTTTTGGGAAGTTTTTAGGAAATATATAAATATGGTTTTATAAAAAATACTACCTTCATGTTGACTGAAATCCCATGACATTTAGAAGCTTTGTGGGGTTATTGAACCCAAAACCAAAGGATGACAACGGTGTAGTGCCTACCACTGGCCTACATGATTTCCTATTTAGTAAGATTTTTTTTCATAAAAGATTAAGTGAATAAATATCGAGTTGAATTTTGGAAACATTGTAGTGGGTAACGTCATTTTTTTCTTTTTCTAATTTTGAGTTGATTAATGATAATTTGGGATTCATTTTAATGGCTTATGATATATATATATATATATATATATATATATATATAACAATTAGGAAGTAAATGATTCTTAGGGAAGGATGATATTATGTTTTTGGAGTAGTTTGTTGGATGTAATTCAATAACATTTGAGGTTAAAACCTTCTTTCATATTGATGTTTTCATGTAATTTTAGATATAATTTATTTATTTATAGAATTATCTATGTTAAAACTTCAGTTTTATTATTGAGTTTTGGAGATTAATATATTCATATTAAAATTATTATTTATAGTAAATTGTGCCAAACTCTTTTGTTTTAATAAATATAGGAAGTACTGCTTGTTATAATTTTATAAATCATATGATCTATTAAATTTAAATTTTAGTTATTCAGAAATAATAAAGTATATTGGATATTCATTCCATAGTGTAAGAGGTGAAGTGGAAATTGATCAAAGCATGATGAAAGGATGAAATCATGTTTATGAAATGAAATGATATCAAGAACGTATATTTTATGGTCTTATCTATCAAGATAGTAAATTTATACCTCAACTAAAGGAAATGAATCTTGAAAGAAAAATGTTATCATGTTATTTTATTATCTGATGAATCAATGGTCTATTAATTCATCATAGATATCCAGTTTTGTAGTTCTCAATTTTCTCTTAATCATTCACGTTATTATGATCAATTACCATTATCGCTCTCCATAACTTTTTATTATTTTCTTCCATGTCTATATTCTCACATACCACTAATGTTATCTTACATGTAAACTTATATATGTGTTATTCCATATGCCTTTTGTATTTATCTTTCTCTTTTTTAAGAGGAATTTTTATTAATCCTCTTTAATATGTTGGTTTTCCAGTATGGAAATCTAAATATTTCAAACCCTTTATTACATAGAAAAAGTTTCAATTGTTAGTATTATAATTTTTAAGGGGGTATAATGTAACACTATGATAATATAAAATAATACTATGTTCGATAGCATATTCAACACGCAATGGTGAGTTTAAAAGAACCATAATGCAACATTAAGATATTATTATATAAACATGACCAAATTAACATAGATGTACAATTGTATATTAATAATAGTAATATTTTTATTAAATATTAAAATACATTCCTATAAAAATTTAATGATTAATGTTTAATAAGATCTCAACTTCTAAAAAAGATATTTTACTCATACAAAATACATTTCCATAAAAGAGTATTTTTTTCTGAGAAAATATTATAATTAATTTAAGAAATTTTAAGAAATTTTTTTTATTGTTTGGTCAAAAATTTTCAAATAATAATATCAATATTTACTCATCATGATGTTTTTTTTAATTTTTTAAAAAATATTTTTTTGAAGTAAATAGTGAAAAAAAACCAAATTTTGTAATAATATCATATCTTTTTAATAAAATAAGTAGTTTAAAAGAACCATATTAATTTAAATTTTATTTCAAAGAAACATAAGTATTATTAATTAAAATTTAATCCAATTAATTACCATTGAATCATCTTTATATCAGAGTTTAGTATAACTTTATCCCTACGCTTAAAAACATTTTTCTAAAAACTCTTTTAAATTGAATATTACTTCTCCATTTTAACTAATTAAAAATAAACCCTAAATATGGATTATTTAAATTTAATATATACATTATCCATATAATATTATTAATTGATATTCATATAATGAAGATTAATGGTCATTGAGTTAATGTAAAATCATCTTTTCCATGAAAATTTATTTTTGGAAAAGCGCTCTTTCATCATTTTTGTGGGTTTCATTTTAAATTATATTTTATCACTTTTGTGAATTTATTTTCATAATGTATATTATATATTTTTAATTTCAATAATTTATATTATATGCTAATTTCAACTAAATATTTGTTTTTAAGGAAGAGAAAAAAATTATTTTAATAACTAGCTACCATGCTAAAAAAATAAAATGGTAAGATTTGGAACACTTATATGTAAAGTGGATAAAATGATGAATAAAATTTATTTTTAGTGATGGAGATTTTTCAAGTCCTTCGTATTCCTCCACTCCTTTACTTTTCAATTTTGGAGTCACTTGGTCTAACATTCCTGACCTGATAGCCCCACAAGTGACTAAAGCAGTTTACTATGTGACCTCAGCCACACCTCCCCCTACACCATAGGATTCCAACTAGTTGTGAGGGTATAAAAACATTTTGGGAATACTATAACCTATTTTAAAGAGTTATAACAAGAGTTTAAAAATAATAACAGAGTTATAGAAATAACAGAAACAATATGAATAATTTAGAAGGTAACCAGAATAATAATAGAAGGAACAATCTGAATAAATCAAAATAATAATAAAATAATTTAATTGTGACCAATTGAAATGAAAAAAGAATAAAATTTAATTTTATATCATATGTTACGTGAAACACTGAACTTAAAAAGCATATAAAATAAATTTCATTAATTTTAATCTCTTCCAATGCTTATAGAACACACAACCCTGAGTCTTAAGGAACCATAACATAGTTAACGGTTATAACATATACATTAAATTGGTAGTTATGAATAGTATAAAATAAATTTTTTAAAATTATTGTAATATATATTTTTATAAATTAAATAACAATCATTAAAAATAAATTAAATGTTTTCTGAAAAAGTAAATTTTTTCTAAAATATGATTTATTCGCGCTTCACGCACAAAATTTAAAATTTAGTTTTAACACTTTAATAAAATTTATTTGATAAAATGGTATAATTTTTATAAATTATAATATAAATATTATCTTGGGGTAAATCATTGGTAATTTTATGAATGTTCACAATTTTCAATGGATAATGAAAAATACTATTTTTTATTTTAAAAATTCATTTTCTTTTAAAAACTTTATGAAGATAAATTACATATTAAATTAGTTTTATAGTAAAATTTGAAAAATAATATTATAATAAATATAATTTACATATTTTTAATTAATTTAATACCAAATAATTTTATTAAAATAATCCATACATTTCAGAATTTTCCCTTTGAAACCCCATTTTTTCGTCAAATTTGTGGGTATACTTTTAAATTGATTTTTTACAGTTTTGTGAATAGAATTTTTAAAAATGAATTACATATCAGGAATCACAATAATTTATATTATCTAATATGTTCAACATATTGGTTGACCAAAATTAATTGTGAAATCAATAAAAATTAATTAATGGGGTTAATGTCAAAATGGGTTTATCGGTGGTTAAAAGAAATATATGAAGATTAAAATCACATTAAAATTTAGTAAACTATATTTTATAATAATATTTAGACATTATAATGTATAATCCTAAATAATACCTCATTTTGGACCCCTTTTTTCCTGTGAAAAATGCGTTTTTACAATTTTTTCTTTTAAAAAAATAGATATTGGCCACTAATATCTCTTATAAAAGGCCATCTATTCTACTCTATTATTTATAGCCTATACACATTTTGATTTATCTAAGGTATACCAAAATCGCTTATCCCTTACATAAATAAATCCTAGAGGTAGTTTTATAGTCATATGTTCAATCTAATATTTCATTTGGTATAATTCTAAAGTGGTGGTCCGAGAAGAGGTAAAATTCATAACTATGAAATTTTTATTTATTTCGTCTTCCACCTCCTTAAAATACACTTAATTTATGATAATATAATAAATTATTATCACACATATACTAATAAAATATTATTTAAGGTTATTTTATTATATCTATATCCTCTTCCTTTAAAATTTAAATAATAATTCCATTCACGGGTATGATGGAATACTGCCTCACGAACCGGTATAACATGTTTTACATCAAAACCTATCACGGTTGAGTATGATGATGGATATAAATTATATATATTATATTTGTAACATAATTATACCTATTCATTCATTATATTATATATAGCAATTTTCTTTACACTCCATATGGGATATGATAATGTCACTCGTGTATATGACAAACTACTGCCTCACGAATTGATGTGATTAATATTTCACTAACAATTTACATGGAAGTTGATAAGTGAAAATTAATGGAATGTACGAGATATAAATTAAATAAATATTATATTAATAACTTATTGATAATTATAAAAGGATAATATATCATTTATTTCTTACCTTTTCACTCACTGAATGATTATAATGTCGTTTATGTGCATACAGACTACCACCTCCACAAAGTGATATGACTCTATTTTCATCACCACAGCACATTGATGGTATATATAATTATATTTAATGAAAAAATTTCTTACTTAAGATATTATTATTATTATTTAATGATAAAATATTACTTATCTCTTTTTATAATGATTTCTAGGAATTGGAAACATTACTCAAGGGTATGTAGAACCTACTATCTCCATTATAACAACCCTTCATTCTATTACAAAATTAAACATGATTTATTTCATAAAAAGGAACATAAAAAAACTCTAAGGATCAATAGGTCTAGTGTATTGGGAAATTGAGAACATTACATGATAACTTAAGACAAAAAATAAAACATCATTATTGAAAAATTCTTTTACATGACCACAACATTCCTTCGTACTTAGCATTGGATGAGATAACCTGATGACATACATAAGAAAATGGTGATCTATAAAGGCCATTAAGGGAGAAAAAAAAGTCATAACATGAAGTATAAAATTCATTTTAGGAAACCGTCATATCAATATAACATGATATCAACATGAACATAAAATTCATGATATAACATGATTATCATAACATGGAAATATGGAAACAACTTACAACATGATATTAGCATGAGCCAAGGCTCATTGCATGTGTATTTGCATGAGTAAAACCTCATTGAACATGAATTATAATGACTAAACCCTAATTACACTTGAATTATCATGATTAAACCATCATTTGACATGGTGTATCATGATACTAAACATTACCGAATACATTGGAGCACTATCACAGTACACCCTTTATAAACATTTCATTTCATGTATAAGTGTACTACACGGATTATATAATATGGAATAAATCATCATCATAAGCTATTACATGATTAAATAAAGTGTAATACAAAAATTTAAGAAACATTAAATAAGTATATATTCATAATGTTGAATACCCTTGATAGATAAAGGGCATAGTAATCACTACACAATGATTTTGGCTTCGAAAATTGTGGTGCAATTTCGGCATCATAACGACGTGACATAAAAATTCATAAAAATGGATAATGTGGGATAAATGGGTATCACATAATATTTATATTAAATGGAAATTATTGGGGTTATATAGAGACATTTAACAATAAATGTAATTTTTAAATAGAAGGTGTAACATAATAAAGAAACTTGAAGAAAGAGGAGAAATGGAATAACTCTTATGAAATTTCAGCATTGTAATAGGTGTACATGGGAGGGAATAATGAGAGATAAATAAGTCTCTCACAATTAAAAAATATTTAGGAAATCAGGTGGGGGTAAAAATATTACCCCGCAAATTTTAATGGAAATTAAAAGGGTATAACAACATAAAGAAACATGAAAAAAAATGAGAAAGGAAGAAATCACTTACTTGAGTGTGAGAGTTAAAGAGATTTTTGGGGGGATTATATAGAGCTTGGGGTAGCTTTGGAGGATTCTAGAGATAGGGGAGAAGATTAGGGACATGATACAAAGATTTTTAGTGAAGATAAGTGGGATCTTGGTTGGTTTTATATACGTAATGAGAGGGGGATTCATTAATACTTCACAAATGTACGTTATGGAACCTATATAATTAAATTTTATAAACCACTAACCAAACTAACATTTTATCCCAATGGTATTTTACTAGAGGAGATGTAAAAATTATTTTATATGTCCAATGATAGATCTTATTAAATTATTATGCTTGATTATGTGAAGGGGAGTCACACTCTTAAGGGAATCATTTTAAAATGTTAAATATTTTATAAGTCATGGAAGGTACAATACAACATTTTAAGATGAATAAAAAAATATAAAATAAAACTATTTTAAAGGTAAAACATATATTGTACGAATATGCAATTTATATTATTTTATTTCATCCCTATTGGGTCATTATGATGTCATAAAACACATTGTATATTTATACGGTATTTAATTTTTACTCAAAAATTCGATTGTCTTAGAAAATTACGAAAAAATAAAAAGTAGATAATTTCTACATCCTGATTCCAAAAGTAATATTTGGTTTATCTAAATAATTTCATAAATATGTGAATTATTACTTTTAAAATAAAAATTGTAATTATTGTAAATTAACGGGTAAATTTTTTTTTTCAAAACCTTAATAAAAATTACATTTGGATTCATAAAAATTATATGATAATTTACATTTAAATAAAATATAATAATAATATTTTATTAAAATAATATTTATTCCAAAAATTAATTAATTCAACAAAATAAATTATTTAATTAAAAAAACAATATCAGTTTTATCATATGAAAATATAATTCTTATCAAATGTATACTTAATAATTTATAAATTAAGAACAATAGGGAATATAATCACCTCTTAAATTCAAAAGAAGTGTTACTATAACACTGTTATAACAATAATGTTAATAAAATGAAATTCTAATATAATAATTTATATATTTCTAAAAAGTACCATTTTTTCTGAAAATTCAATTTATATAAATTATTATATTTTTAAGAGAAACTATTCTCGTACATGAATAGATGAAATAATACATTTATTTATAAAGTGGATTACAAAAAAAACTAATTAATGCCTTTTCACATGACCCCTTATAATACCTACATAAGACCTATGGATAAGGTGTGCGATGATGAGAGACTCTTGGGGGAGGATACCATCACTCGGGTGGTAATCTCTATTAACCTGCAATTCTCCTATAGTGGATTATATTCATGATTAACATTTAGAATCTTGGCTTGGGCTTGGTCATGAACGAATTCTATTGATGCTACATCCTTTCTGAGCTCTAAAAAATGAGCTTTGTACAGCTTGAGTCTACTGGATGAGGTCATCCTCTCTTTTGTCTGTATCGAATAGATTCTTTTTAAAAACCTTTAAATTTATACCAGTCATGTGATCACTGTTCGACGACTTATTATCAATGGTAATGATACTTAACAGTCATTCAAACCCCACAATAAATAAATAAAATAGTACAGGTGTTTTTAATATCCATAAGACAATTAATTAATTAAATGAAAGAGAAGTTTAATCATTAATGTTCAGGTTGTTACCACATTCCACCATTCAGAAATTATACCCTTGAAATTTCCTTTTCCCACACAAAAAAACGTGGGTAACTTTACCTCATCATTTCCTCTAGTTCCCTAATTGCTTCTTCAAACTTATGGTTTCTCCATAACACTTGGAATAGGGGCACTGTCTTATTTCGACGAAATTTTTTCCTACGATCCTTGATCTTCACTGGATTCTCTTCATATGAGAGGTTATAATCCAATGGTACCACCTATGTATTGAGTACATGTGATGGGTCAGGTATATACATTTTAAAGAGTGATAAATGGAATATGTCATGTACTTGAGACCGGTTCGATGGGAGAGCTAGTCGATAGGCCACTTCTCCAATGCAATAAAGGATCTCAAAATGACTGATGTTCCTTAGACTAAGATTTCCATTCATCCCAAATATCCTAACACTCTTCCATATTGATATGTTAAAGAATAACATGTCTCTAATATCAAAATATATGTCTCATTGATTATTGGAAGTATAGCTCTTTTGTCGACTCTGAATAGCTTTAATGTGCTACTGGATTGTCTTATCCTTCTCCACCATTTCATTGACCATTTCTGGACCTAGGAGTTTTCGCTCCCCAACTTCATCCAAACATTCCAATGTTCTGCACCTCTTCTTGTAAAGGGCCTCAAAAGGATCCTTTTGGATTCTTGAGTGAAAATAGTTATTGTGAGAGAACTCAACCAGAGAATGATGATGATCCCATAACCCATTGATCTTCATTGAGCATTCTCTCAATATTTCAATAAGTGTTTGGATAGTCCGGTCAGATTGGCCATTAGATTGAAGATGATAAACTGTACTAAAGTTCAACTTAATTTTCAGATAATTTAGGAGACTCTTCCATAACTGAGAGGTGAATCTTGGATCTTAATTGGATACAATCGATAGTGGTACTCCATGCAGCTTTACCACTTCTCTGATGTATATTCATTCTAGTTTATCCAATGATAAATCATCCCAAAATGCAATGAAGTTTGAAGTCATTGTAAAAAAATCCACAACCACCCATATAGAATTGCTTCCTCTAGATTTCTTCGGATGTTCGGTGATAAATTCCACGGTGATGGTTTCCCATTTCCATGTTGGTATGGGTAATGGTTGCATCATCCCCTAATACGTAAATCTCTTAGCCTTCACATGCAGACATACCAGGCACATTGATATATACATATCAATATCCTTATTTTTGTTATCCCACCAACAATTCTCTCAAATATCTCAATACTTATTTGGGTTTCCAGGGTGAATGGTGAAATTCAAACTGTGTGCATCATCCAAATGTTCATTATTTAACTCTGGACTCGATGGAACACATATTAATGACTCAAGTATCACAATTATTTCTTCATTAACATTTAACTCTGCTGATTTCCCATTTCTAAAATTTTCCACTATCTTTTGAATTCCCGCATCATCCTTTTGACCATCCTTTAACATTTCTAAAAGATATGGTTGAACAATAATTTGTGAAAGTGTTGATGATGTTCCCTTCTTTATGGTTCCCTTTCCCAACTTTATCAAATCTAATAAGATTATATCCTTTTCAATTCTCATCAATGATTGAATCACTGGGTCCTTTCTATATATAGTATCTGCATCCTCGTTCGCTTTACCCTGGTGGTAATGGATTGAGTAGTCATAGTCTCTGATCAGTTCGAACCATCTTTGTTGGTGAATATTCAACTCTTTCTATGTGAATATATACATGAGTATTTTTTTTATCCTTATATATTTCACAGTTATCCCCAAATAGGTAATTTTTCCAAATTTTTAATGTGAAGATTACTACATACAACTCCAGATCACGTGTTGGATAGATTTTCTCATGGAATTACAATTACATTGAATCATAGGCGATTACTTTTTTATTTTTCATCAACACACATCCCATTCCCTTCTTTGAAGCATTACTGAATACCACAAAATGTTCTCCACTTATGGGTAGTGTGTGAACAGGAGCAGTGATAATACTTATTTTCAACTCCTTGATGCTAACTTCTCATCCATCACTCCATGCAAACTTGACTCCCTTCCGAGTTATCTTGGTAACAGGGTATGAAAATCATTAGAAATGTCTCATAAATAGTCGAAAATATCCCTCTAACCCATGGAAGTTATAGATATATGTCAAATATGTTGGCCTCAACCATCCCTAAATAGTATTTGTCTTGGATGGATCCATATATATCTCATTTTTTGTGATGATATGTCCTAGGAATGAGACATCCTTCAACAAAATCACATAGTTGTTGTACTTTTCATTGAGCTTCTCCTTTTGAAATGTCTCTAGTATAGTGATTAGATTCTCTTCATACTCCTCATTGGTTTTGGAGTATATTAGAATATCATCTGTAAAGACTACCAAAAAAATTCAATGTAATCTCCAAATATTCTATTCATCATGTCCATGATGATTTATGGAGAATTAGTGAGTCCAAAAGGCATTACTATTAATTAATTATGCATATACCTTGTACAAAAAGTAGTCTTCGGGATATCCTCATTCTTAAACATTACTTGGTAATATCCCAATTGCAGATCCACCATAGAGAAGTAGTGTGCTCTATGTTGCTGATTGAACAAGTCATAAATTATTGGATGTGGATACTTGTTCTTTATCATGATTTTTGAGTTTATGATAATTAATGAGAAGGCACATTGACCATTCCTTGTTCTTTATGAAGAGTACCGGTACACCCCATGGTGAAGCACTTGGGAATATGAACCCTTTATCCAGATTATACAGTAGTTTTTTCTTTAGATCCTTAGTCTCCACAAAAACTATTCTATATAGAGTCTTAGTTATTGGAAAGTCCATAGTAATATGATCAATCAAGATTTCAACAAAAATTGTTGGTGGTAGACCAAAAAATTCCTTGAGAAACACTTCAGCGAATTCCCACACAATAGGCATGTATTCAAAGATTTTTTCATCTGTAGGCTCAATCATCTGAGATAAATATCCATGCTCATAGGGCAGTAATATCAATGCTTGAGATGATGGTGCAAACGAAGATTCATCCCGATCCTTTCACATGTACAGAATCTAGGGTCGATTTTCCATATGGAGTTTTATTTCCATCTCACGAAAATTTATGTTGGATCTATATAGGTAAATCTAATCCATGCAATGAATTGAATAAAATTCCACCAGAGGGAGTACGACAAGTTTTTTCAGTAAGTTTAATATAAAAAATTTGATAGGGGTGGAGTTATATTCATGGGATCCAATAACTTCCCCATTTTTTTGTTCCCACTGACATCTCTATATCCTTGATTTATGGTGGTGTTTGTCTAGTTATACTAATCATTCGGGATATAAAAGAATTTGTAGAACCAGAATCAAAAAGTACATTAACTTTTATTGAATGAAAAACTAGCATAGCTGTCACCACTTCTTTTTCAGGATTTTATTTAGCATTAATAGTGGAAAAAGCTCTCCCTTGAGGCCCTGTAGGTAGTTGGTTTCCATCCAAAACCCTAGTCCTAGGTAATTTGTTTTCATAGTGCCCAACATATTTTCTGTTGAATAAATGAACAATGTATTGAGGGTCGAACAGAGCATTCCTATCCTCTGTCACAACATCAGGTTTTTCTTATTGGAAATTAATGTCCATGTGCCCTTATCTTCCACACCTAATGAATTTTATCGTTTCCTTTATGAAATTCCAGGGGTTCTTCTTTCTACACCTTTGGAAAGTGGGGTGATATAATTTCTTATCATCGTTGTATTTATCCATCCTACTTCCAAAATTAAAGTCCACTTTCAACTTATTATCCCCATGATACCACTGATATTCTCTAATATTAATTTCGACTTTGATGGAACATTGGACAATTTCATCATTTCTATTTAAGTCACGGATCACTGGGGATTTTTGTAGGCTAGATTTTATCCAACCAAAGAAGTGGACAACATTGCATTCTGGGGTGTCGACAAAGCCAGAGGCATATTATGAAAACCATGTGAAGTTTTCCATAGACACTTTGATGGATTCATCATCTTATTGATTTAGGTAAAGGAAATCCCTTTCCATATTAAGTCTAAGGGTGTGAGAAAAATATTTATCAAATATTTTTTCTAGAAATCATTCCATTCCAAATCTTTGATCTCTTCCTCATGCTTAGTATTTTTTATCAATGTCCACCATTGATCAACTTCACCCTCCATATGATAAGCATCCAAAAGAAGCTTATTTTTTAGAATATTTAATGATGGAGAAGATCATATTAATGGAGATGATCTATTGTTCATCGATTGAGGGATCATATGATCAAATGAATGTAGGAGGCCTTTGTCTCATTAAGCTCTCGATTACGGCTTGTAATTTCTAGGGTGGGGTGGGGAATTGGAGGTTCCTCTTGACCCCGGTTTCAATTCAAAACATGAGTTAACTGAGAGGTTATCATGACAATGTTTGCAATTCCCACTCCCATAGGTTTGTGTAACTCATTAGAACAATCATCACATTGATCTTCACTCCGGTTATTAGCTAGAGTCCTCCTATTATCGGAAATTGGCCAGAATAAAAGGAATGTTAGGGGTAACACATAAAGGGGAATCCAATGACAAAAAGGGATAGCTATAAATTACATTTATTTCCTTAACTTATGAATTTATAGGATTTAATATATATTATCCATTATCTACCTCCCAACATATATTCTTAGGGGAATTTTTTAATCCCATAATAATGGTTCATATTATACTTATTAATTTACCAAAGTATATCCCTTGAGAGTGTCTACCCAAGAGTGCATCAGGGACCATTGTCGTGCACCAGTTTATATTCGATTCTAGCTCAAAGCACTGTTTTCTATTTTGACCCCAAGATACATCTATGCTAGTGCCACCTCTACATGTTCGTATCAAGATAGAGTTTCATTTTATTGATAAACAACATAATCTATAATCACCAAAATTTATGGATGTTTTTATTATACATATTATTATCGATAAGTCTTTCTCGAGGGTTTTCTAGTACTAATCCAAAAAATAACTGAACCAATCCTCTAATAACAACTATAATAACCATGGTCATTACTACAAACTTAAACATGATTTATTACATAAACATGCACTTAAGACAACTCTAAGGATCGTAAGGTATAGTGTCTTGGGAATTTTGGAACAATACATGACAAATTCTGACCAAAAATAAAATACATTTTTCGAAAACCTCTTTTACATGAACACAACATTACTTCGTACTTAGCATTGCATGGGATAAATTGAGGACACTGATAAGAAAAGGTTGTGCTATAAATCCTAGTAAGGTAGTAAACAAGGAATAATAATAAGAATAAAATATATGTTAGTAAATAGTCATATCAAAGGAACTTAATAGAAAAAAAAGAACATAATGGCCTAATATAGCATGATTATCATAACATGGAAATTTGGAAACAATATACAACAAGATATTAGCATGAGACAGAACTCATTGCACATGGATTAGCATGAGTAAACCCTCATTGAACATAAATAAGAATGATTAAACCCTAATTTCACTTGAATTATCATGAGTAAACCCTCATTTCACATGGAGTATAATGATACTCCAATTCCCGAATGCATAGAAGCGCTATCATGGCACACCTTTTATAAACATTTCATTTCATGCATACGTGTTCCACATTGATCGTATTACATCGAATCAATCAACATTATAAGATATTCTACGATTAAATAAT
This sequence comes from Viscum album, assembly GCA_963277665.1. Lineage (NCBI taxonomy): Eukaryota > Viridiplantae > Streptophyta > Magnoliopsida > Santalales > Viscaceae > Viscum > Viscum album. The sequence goes on from OY728145.1 coordinate 2,134,992,244, forward strand.
TTAGAATATATACATGTAAGTACCATTCAATAAGTATATGTGCATAAAGGTGAATACCCTTGATAGGAAAATGGGTATGGTATTTACTACACCATGATTTTGGCTTGGAAAATCGCTATGCAATTTCGGCAGCATAACTATGTGACATAAAAACTCATAAAAATGTTTGATGAGGGAGAAAGGGGTATCTCATCATATGTACATGAAATGGACATTAAGGGGATCATATATATAGATGTTCCAACTCATGGAATTGGTAAATATAAGGCATAACATAATAATGGAACCTGAAGAAAGAGGATGAATAGAATAACTCAACTACAAAAAATGACCACTCTAGAAGGGTTTATTTTTTTACTTTAGAAGGGGATATAACCCCTTATAATGTCATTAGCGTCGGTTATGCGGAACCACCACTAATGTTCCTGCCTACTATTAGTAGAGTTAGTTTTGAGGAAGCACTAGTAAATGAATAATGAATTTAGCGGTGGTTACATTAGAAGGGTTTAAACCCCCTCTAATGTTTTCTAAAATTTACCACTAATGGTTTTCATTAGAGGAAGTTATAATTTCAACCACCTCTAGTGGAGGGATTTGGGGACGTCCAAACCACCCCTAATTGGTGATTACATAAGGGGCGGTTTTACACAAAATTCCCCTAATTCTTCCCTTTTTCTAAATAAAAAATACCCACTATTCATGTCCCCCTAGCCTGTCCTGTCCCCCCCCCCAACTCAAGTCCCTGCATCCCTCTCCTATATGTCCCTTGATCTCCGCCCTTCATGTCCCTCATTCTACCTTGTGTCCAACCGTGGTCTCCAGTGTCTATCCCCCGGTCTCGCGTGTGCGTCCCGGTCTAGCCCCAAGTGTGTGTCACAGTCCAACCCATCCCCCAGTCTCCGCGTGGGTTTCCCGGTCCAGCCCCACCCCCAGTTCTCCTATGTGAGTGTCCTGATCCAGCACCCTGTCTACTTTGTAGGGCTTCTAAAATGTTGATCCAGGTGGAATTCAAGCTTTTCTTATCCTCAGTATAAGTCCTACACTTAAACAACTACCCCAAGTCACTTTTTGTTTATATAGTACATATATTATTCTTTTATATATATATTGATAAGTTTATAAATTTTTTGCATTATATATTTAAATATAAAAAATAAGTTTATCAAAATATGCATATATATTAATAAAAATTTATATATTAAAATATTTACACATACAATTTATATAATATTGTATTTATATATATATTAATATGTTTTTCAAAATAAAAATAATTAAAAAAATATTTAAATACATATAATAACTTTATTAAAATAAGCATATATATTAATAAATACACACAAACACACATATATATATTAACAAATTTACACATATAATTTATATATTATGGTTTTTATATATATTAATAAGTTTATTAGGATAAAAATTATTTTTATAATTTATATAAATAAATTAAATAAATAACATGTATCTATATTTATATAAATATAAATATATATTTATATATTTATTTTTTGCACACCTCTATAAATTATATATTTACATATATTTAAATAAATTTATGTATGTATGTGTTTATAAATAAATTTATATCCAACACACAAAAACACAAATGTGTATTTATATATTTATTTTTAATTGTTTATATTTGTTTTAATGCACGTCTATTATATATATATATATATATTACCCAAATATATTATTCAAATATATATATATATACCCATATTATATTTATATGTACATAATTTATATATATATATATATATATTACATATTTATGAATATAATATATTCTACATTTTATAAATACATTTATATATGTATACAATATATACTATATGTATTATGAATTTTTTTAAGAAAATAGTAGTGGTTCATAACACCTCTAATCTCTTAAATTAGTTGGTGTTTGACAAACCCCTCAAATGTAAGACATTAGTGGAGTTTCAAGAGGGGGTTTTGAACCCCCACTAATTTCTTACATTAGAGTGGTTTTGAACCCCCACTGTTTTCATAAAAAACATTCGGTATAACAAACACACACACACACATATATAACTCCTCTAATATCCAATTTAATATATGTGTGTGTATATATATATATGTATATGTATATATATATTAATTTAAATATATATAACCTCTAACTAAATATATAGTTCCTATAACTAAATATATAGCGCCGTAAATTATTAAAGTAGTGACGGTTTTGACATATCCGTCTCTAAAATCCAACTATATATTTAAAAAATGCAAAAATAATTAGAGGGGGTTGTGAACCCCCTATGAATTTTATGATTAGAGGGGGTTATAAAATACCCCATGTAATTTTGGAACAAATGAATTTAGAGGGGGTTGTGCATAACCCCATCCAAATAACCCCCTCTAATGTATTTTTTTTGTAGTTCTCTTACGGAATTTCTACATGGTAACGAGAGTACGTGGGAGGGACTAATGAGATAGAAAGAGGTATATCATTATTAAAAAATGAAGGTATGTATTGTAGAGGTGTGAAATCATACCCCATAATTTTTAATTGAATGTAAAAGGGTATGACAGCATAAAGAACTTAGACAACATGAGAAAAGAAGAAATCCCTTAAATGAGTGTGAGACTTCAAGAGTTTGAGGAGGGGCTTCTTAAGAGATTGGGGCACCTTGGAAGGATTATAGAGAGGGGAGGGAAGAGTCATGACGTGTTCCATGTATTTATAAGTGAATTGAAGTATTATAATTGGTGGGTTTATATAGGAAATGAGTGGGGAATTTTTTAAAATTTCACAAACATAGGTTTTGGATCCTATATAATTAAATATTCAAAACCACATACCAAACGATGATTTTTCCCTTTTTTCTCAATAGGGAATGTAATAATTTATTTTATAAGGCTACTGTCCAAACATATTAACATATTAGGCTTTCTTATATGGAGGTGAGTCATGTTATCAAAGAAATCATTTTAGAAAGATAAAATATTTTATAAGTATTCGAGGGTCTAATAGGCCATTATAAAATTTATAAAACAAATATAAAACAATATTATTTTAAATTAAAACATATATTGGCCGAATATTCTATTTATAGTAATTTATTACATCACTATTGTGTAATTATGATGTCATAAAATGCATTATATATTTATACAGTATTTATACAGTATTTATTTTTTCACCATTGGATAACTTTTTCATCCTACTTCCAAAAATAATATTCATTTTATCAAAATAATTTTTCTAAACATGTGAATTTTAACTTTTAAAATAAAAACCATCATTTATTTCATATTAATGCTTTTTGTAAAAAACAGTTTCAAAACATTAAAAAAAATTACATTCGACATCATAAAATTTTATCATAATTTACATTTAAAAATTATATAATAATATTTTATTAAAATATTATTTATTCCAAAAATTCATTAATTCATCAAAATATATTCTTTAATTAAAAATGCAATTTTAGTTTTATCGTATGAAAATATAATTCTTATCAAACTATATAATTAATCATTTTTAGAGTAAAAAAACAAGGAATATAATGACAAATTATAATTAAAAGGATTTCTCTTATTCCACTATTTTAATAAAAATATTAATAAAACCTCAGATTAATATATTAATTTATATATTTCTAAATGTACCATTTTACCCAAAAAAATCAATTTATCTAATTCATTATAATTTTATGATAAACTATTCTCATACATGAATTGATTGAATAAGACATTTATTTATAAAAGGTATTAAAAATAATAATTAATTCCTTGTCACATAACGCCTTATAACACCTGCATAATACATAAGAGTATGGTGTGTGATAGCGACAAACACTTAGGGTGGCTCAGATAACGTCGCTTGAGTGATAATCTCTATTAACTTCCACTTCTCTCGTAGGAGATTCTATTCAAGATTAACGTGTTAAAGATCACATTGGGATTGACAAAGAGAGAAGCCCAGCGATTCTACCTCCTTTAAGAGCTTTGATAAAGGAGCTTCGTATATTTTGAGTCTATTGGATGAGATCATCATCTCCTTTGTTTGTGTCGAAAGGATTATTTTTAAAAAATCATAAATTTATTCCAATCATGTGATCACTGTTCAACGACTATATTATCAAAGTTAATGAAACTTAAAGGTATTTTAATCCTACAAATAAATAATAAAATAGTGCATGTGTTTTCTATATTCATAAGACATTTTAAAAAACTAAAAGAAAGGGAAAAGTTTCCCAAATGTTTGGGTCGTTACATCCCTAAAAGCAATGTACATCATTTCTCAAAAACATCATTTGATATTGGTATGAAAATTAATTAATTTATGATAGGATAATTATTTAATTATTATAATTCATTAAATTTTAAAATAATTACCACTTAGACCAATACTCCAATTACATAAGTAATTTTTAACACATAAGTAAAAAACAATCAAAATAGTTGATGTATGCTAAATTGATTACGTAATTGTATATAATAAAGAAACAATTGAAATAAAATGAATAATAAAATTGAAAATTTTATAAATAATTTAAATAATTATCATAAAATTATTATTCATGAATATAATTAAAATACATGACAAGTCATATTCAAGGTAACTTTCTTCATCTCGATTTCTCTTCACTGAGTCATATTGTAATGTTTTCCAGTTATTTTTTTATATGGTGTATATAATTCCACTTTCACATGTAATATCATTATTCCTTAATAATACAAGGTATTTTATGTTAGAATTTTAATTATTAAATAAAATTATATTTTACATTAAAGTTACGTAGTTGTAATGAATTTTATAAAAAAAAATTCATTTCACTAGGTTATATTACTTCTTTATCATGTTTGATATTATAAGATTATGTGTGTAATAAATTTTGATTATTATATGTTATATTTAAACTTGTTTTGTATTTATTTATGTTTTATATACATATCAATTCATTTAACGGTTCTCACATGAGTGTCACTTATGGTTAATAATGATATTATGAAGTAATAGTAATTTTTTTCACTCTTTGGTACATAAAAAATTGATAAAAAGTTTCTAATAAAATTCATCTTCATTTATCTCTTCGGCCCGAAATCCATATTTTTCCAAAACCATGATTTCTATAATTGTGTTAGTTTATTTTATATTATTTATTAAATAAATTTTTAATACTTGTGAATTTTTATAAAAAAATTAATAGAATAGTCATGCAACTTTCAAAACATGCCTCGTTAGATTTTTACTGAAAATTTTTATAGAATCCTGATTTTAACATACTCATCATGTACATAATTTCAGGATGTCATGAACAATAAATTTTTAAAAATATCCTTTATAAGTTTCAAAATTTAATTTAAACTAAAAATATTTTAAATATTTTTACAACATTTTAGTATTAAAATGTGAATTTTAAAATGAAAGGATATTTTCCTCCTAAATGTTTTCAAGATATTTTTATGGTATTTATATCCATCAATGACACATAAAATTTATTTTTTATTTACTATATTGGGGATATGTTGTATCCATACTATCTGAATTATTCCTTTGGATTTTATATGATTATTTTGACCATGTATTGTATTGAAATTCACTTCCTTGATTCATTTTTGTAGTCATTAACCTTCCCTTGAAATATTTACTTTCATGTGATCGTTGGATGATAAATTTTCTCTAAATATCCATATTATTTATCTTATATATGTATATTTATTAAAATATATATCATTTATATACATGGTTTTCTATATTGGAAGTTATTTTTTTATTTGGAGAAATATTTTTAAATTTTTATTCAATACATAATATAGATATTTGAGGATAAGACATATTGTTCATGAATTAAATAAATTATTTCATATATGAGAAATTATTGGTAATTATAGTGAGGGTGGGTCTCATAATTATTTATCCCCATGATAAATTAGCAGTGTCATGAGGTGAATTAGCAAGCTATCATTAAATTGGATTCTACCATTAGTTTTAAACAATCATTTGGAAGGTCATGATGTTTGAGGTATCAAGTGTTTGTCAACATGAAATCCTATAATTAAGAATTACCTTCATCAAGAATTCAGTAATTATTATCCCTAATATTTTTAATGATATTATATCTAGATAAATTTAATTTTCAGTTTATTGATTAAAAGGAATGTGTGTTCTGATATTTAACTTTCCATATTTATTTTTCTATATGTATTTATGATATTCATGTCCTTGATTAAATGAAATGCGTTTTTATTTATTTACCACACTATATTGTATATGATATTAAATTATTTAAATAAAATGTATGTTTCTTTATTTACCTTACCAAGACTATGGTTATTGATTGATGATATATTCTTTTGTTCTTATCCTTTATGATCATTTTAACTCACCCTTAAATTGTTTCCTTTACAAAAAATTATGTTTATATTCATGTTTTCAAATATAATATGGGAAATATGTTTGTATATTGTTTACCAAGACTAATAAACTATTTTTTCCTTTGGGATAAGATTAATTGTATCTTAATCCAATGTAATAAAGAAGTTGTCAGCTATAGGATTCAATTTTTGGGGTTTACATAGTTGGTATCTAAGGAATTTTATTAGAAACCTTGGTAACTAGATTTATAAACATATATATTAGACATTATAACCATATGATTGACTTTGGTGATAAGCATAGATGCAAATACTAAATTGTTTACAAGGAATATATTATGTGGTTATTCCTAGAAATATATCCCTTTATATATTTTAGAAGTGGACGTGGTTATGAAAAAGGAGTACCTAGGAAATATAACAATGTAAAGGTCACATTGTCCTTTACCATATCATCACCTTTTATATGGAAACATTCCTTACAAAAAACCTAGTTTGATACTCCCATGAAATATTCTTAGGTTAATTCACATTTTCCTTACATCCCATTATGATGTATTTGAAAAGACGAGGAAGATAAATGGACTTGGATAAACCTATGGTGTCTTATATTAAAAGATTATGTCATGATTTAGAAATCCTAATAATTATTATATTGTTATTCTATTATGATTATTGTTTCTCACATTATTATTTTTGGATTAATCAATTGATGAAACCCGAAGGAATTGTGTTAATATTGAATACGAAGGAAAATGTGGTGACGATGAGAAAATAAAAGTGGATTTTGAAAATATTGAATGATATTGTGGTTATACGTAATTAGTTATCACAAAAAATGATTAACAATACAGACCTTAACAAACATCTGGACTCACAAATGAAGTGACATATATAGTTTTCTAAGATCTCAAATGGTAGAGACCACAGGTGAAATAAGGATCAACTTCTTTAATGTACCGGATTTGGAAAGATACACCCACAAATGTGTATCAATTGAAAGTAAAAATGATTTAGGTTTGGAAAATAAGGTCATAATTAAATAAATTACTGAGGAAAAAATGAATAGTACAATTGGTGGAAAAAATCGCATCCTAGGGATCCATTTATAATTAATTGTCTTCAATGTGGGGAACCTCAACATTATTTGAGTCAACTCCCTCTACTAAAGGTTAAACCCTATAACAAGGAAATATCAATGTTAAAATATAATGGTTAACATATTTATGTATTTTTATTCAAGAATTAAAGTGTAGAAGTATTTTAATAAATGTTATTTTGATTATATGAATTGTGAATCATTTGTGGTTTTATTAAATTTTAGAAACATTTATTTCTTCATTAACATAAAGTTATGGATAAAATCATAAATTTAAGAGTTTAAGGTTAATTATATGTTCAAATTCTTTGAAATACCCTTTGAAAAATTTTATAGTAGGAATATTATTTGAATAAGGGTAATTTTGGAAAACATTTATTAGAATACAACTCATTGGTTCAGTATATGAAAGAGTTATTTAAGGAAGAATTCCTCAAGATTTTTTGGAAATATTTTTAAAGGTATTGGTATAATTTATGTTTTATATTATCTTTATGATGAATTAAATATGGTTCATTCAAATTTTGGAACATTATATGATTTATATTAATAAAGTTTTTTAAAAAGTACATGTCGTTGCATTTATTGAAAGCCACATGGCTTGAATTAAAAACTATAGGACTATAAGGGGTTTAATTCCAACCACATTCCTATAGGATATCCTAGTTATTATGTCATTGTTCTTTGTTAAATGATTTTACAAATAAATATTAATGATAAAACATTAGTGTTACTATTGATTTTTATAGAATAATTTGTTATATTGGACAACTTTTACGAACCATATTGTTTTTTGAAAAATATTTTTATATGAATGGAAAGACTTGTCACATATTAATGGATTTTATGATCTATTAAATTTAAAATTTAGTGCGTTAAGAATAAAAAATCATTTTTTGATATTAATATCTTGGATTAAGTGATGAATTGGAAATTTATTGAAGCATAACTAAAGGATAAAAATGTGGTTAAGAAATAGAAACATACAAGTGAGTATATTTTCTTAAATTAATATATAGTAAAATAATTACATAACATTAGTAAAAGGATCTTGAAATAAACTATCATTTTACCTAAAAATATGATGAATCAAATGGACTTTTAAATATTCAATGAGTAATGGTTTTTAGGTCCTTAAATTTTCATTGATCATTCACTTTCTTGTGATCAATGACCTCTATCATTCTCTATAATTATTAATTATTTTGTTCTATTTCCATATCTACACTTTGGAACAATTTTATCCTATATTGAAACCCAGTTATTTTTTATTATATATAGAATTTTACTTCCCTTTTTTCTTATTAAGTGGTTTTTAATAGACCTTTTTATGATTTGTGTTTAAAAAAAAGAATTTTCAAATAGAAAACCCTTAATTTTCAAGTGCAAGATAAATTGTGGGGACACAATTAAATTAATGTGGGCGGAATGTGACAATCCAAAGTTATAAAATATTAAAATTTAATTCCATAGAGTATGAGACATGAAACACCTTTTATAAATAATCCATGAAATATATTTCATTAAATATAATTTCCTCAAAAGCATACAGAACACACAATCCCTAGTCCAAAAAACCATAATATAGTATATCATTATAACCTAAATATTAAATATTAAGGTATTAATATTATAAAATAAATTGTGAAAATTATGTTTTTATATTGATTATAAATAAAATAAGAATCATTTAAAAGAATAAATAAATGATTTCTGAAAATTGTTATTTTTTCTAAAAGTTAGTTTAGTTACACATTGCACATATAATTTACTATTAAATTTTAAAAAATTTAGGAAATTTATTGGATAAAACTAACACCATTTTTGAAATAATAATATCAAAATTTATTTAGGGATAATTTTTTGGATTGTTTTAGTGAAAATATTAAATTTTATTTGAAAATTGGTGTTTCATTTAAAAAATTTACAATGTTAAATTACATTTAATATTATTTATATTAAATATAGTTTATGTTTATCAAAATAAAAACAATTAATGTCATAAAAATCAATTTAATTTTGAATTCTTTTATTAAAAACATTCATATTTATGAAAACTCTCTCTTTGAAAACCTATTTCTTCATCAACTTTGAGGGTATAGTTTTAAATATAATTTATTCACTAATGAGAATTAGATATGAAAAAATATATTACAAATTTTTATTAATAAAAATATATATTATATAATAATTTATAATTAATTTTTACAAAAAAAATGAATAGTGAAAATAGTAAAAAGTAATTACCAGGGTTTAGGTAAAATTGTTTTACTGTGGATAAACTAAAAAATAAGGGTTAAAATTACCTAAAAACATTTTTAAATTATTTTTTATGGAAAATTTAGACCTTATACTTTCTATTTATCTAAAATAATCCATTTTGGACTCTTTTGGCATGTGAAAAACGAGGATAAACATTATTATTTTCAAAACTTATAAGCGTTCCAATTACCTCACTTATTAAAGTCTACTACCTCTCATATCTTATTCACAACATAAAACCCTTTTTGTTTAGCCAATACCTGAACCAATAAATTAAAATAATTCCAAAAATATTCCTATAACTCCTTTTGTTCATAAATATATTCTTGGAATACTTTTTTTATAATCCTAATGAAGTGGTCCGAGAAGAGGTAAAAATCCTAACCATGAATTTTTATTTTATTTCTACTTCCACATCCATAAAATATTCTTAATTTATTATTATATAATAAAACATTATCTCCCATGTACTGATATATTATCATATTATGTTAATTAACTATATAAAAATCCACTTCAATCAAATAAGAAACAACAAAGTCACTCGGGTGTACAATGGACTACCGCATATCAAACCACTATGACACATTTTACATCAACACCTCTCACAGTTGGTAATAATGATGGATATGAAGTATATATATGATATTTAGGAAATAATTATTCCTATTTATTCCTTATATCATATATATACATTTTTAATTGTCATTATGTTGGGTATATGATAATGTCACTGTGTATATGACAGACTACTGCCTCACAAAGCAATGTATTTCTTTTTTCACAAATGCTTTACATAGAAGGAAATAAGTCTAATGTTAATGAATATATGTGATATAAACGAACTATTTATGATATTAATTACTTATTTATCTTTCATAAATTTTAATATATCATTTTGGTTCTTATATTTTCTCTCACATAAATATGATATCCCTATTCGTGTACGTTTGGACTACAATGGGGATGAAGTGATGATGCTATTTTTTTATCACTGTGACACATTGATGAAATATGTAATAATATTTAAAGAAAAAATTGTATTTATAATATTATTATCATTTTTAATGATAAAGTTTTTACATACCTTCTTTTCATAATGATCTTTGAAAAATGGAAATGTTGCTCATGTGTACGTATGACCCACCATCTCCATGATAGTAACTTATATAATTTCCAAAACCCATAATTAATGGTTTTAATTAAAATTATAATTTTTCATAAAAATAATAATTATATCATTATAATATTTCTGTATTTTTTTAAATAATGGCATGTTAGACCAATAGTCAACCTACCCAATACATTTTTGACATATAAGTCAAATTCTATCAAAACACCTAACATAAATTTAATTTATTAATTAATTTTATATAACATGGAAATATATGAAATAAAAGGAATAATAAATATTAAAAGGTACATATGAAGGTAAATAAATAATATATGTTCATTATTCATGAATATGAATATTATATGTGATGAGTCATACTCAAGGTAAGGGGATTCGTCTTAATTTTTCTTCATTTAGGTATATTGCAATGTTATGCATATAATTTTTTTATACGGTTTATATAATTTCTCTTAGAAAATTTATTTCATTATTAATTAATAATTCATTGTGTTTTTAGTGTAAATTTGAGTTATATCATCAAATGGGATTTTACATAATATTTACTAAGTGGTAAATAATTTCATAACTCAATTTATTTATATTGGGTTATATTACTTCTTCGTAATTTTTTGTATTTTATGATTATGTGTGTAATGAATTTTGATTAAAATATATTAAATTTCCACTTATTTAATGTGGATATATAGTTTATAAACCTAATTAATTCATAGATTAGTTCTCATTTCAACATTATGGTCATTGTAAGTGTTTATTTCACCACCTCATTATAATTGAGATTGTTTATTCTTGAATATCAGTTGTAAAAAAATATTTTATCATGGTTAAATAAAAACATTTCATTTTATTCTCTTCTAGTCATTCATTATATTTTCAATTAATATTACTTTTTTCCACTCATTGTTACATAAAATATTTTAAGAAAATATGACGAAATTTTTATCTTTGGTCAGAAATCTAATTTCTTCCAAAATAACATTTTCTAAAAATGTTTTCATTTTTTTATCATTTGAACAAAATTATTATTGAAATTTTTACCAATTTTAAAATTTTTGTATATATTTTGAATAGAATATTTTTTAACATACTCAGAATGTATGGAATTTCCTACTTTAATAACCAATGAAATTTTAAAAACGTACATTATAAGTTTAAAAGGTTAATTTAAAAGAAATTTTTTTTATTTTTTTTAAAGATTTTAGTTTTAAAATGTTATTTTCAAAATGGAATGGATATTTTCATCAATTTTTTTATATATCTTATTATGGTATTTCTATACATCAATGACAACACCCATTTATTGTATATATACTCCACTAGGGATATTTTGTATTTGTTACATCTTTATTCCTCATTTGTAAGGTCTATGCTTATTTTGAGTAAAGATTTTATTACTTCATTGATTTATTTTTTGTATTAATTAACTTTCCATTGAAATATTAACTTTTCTATGATCATTGGACAATAAATTTCCCCTAAATATCCTTATTATTTATCATGGATATGTTTATTTCGTAAATCGTACATCATTTTTATATACAGTGTTCTAAGATAAAAGTTATTTTTTTCTATATAAATATTTATAAATACATATTCTTTTCCCAATAAATATATTTGATGATAAGTCACATTGATCAAAAATTAAATTTATTATTTGATATATGAGGAATTTTTTGGACATGTAGTGATGTGTGTGGGCCAGAAATTATATATCCCCTCGATGCATTGATATTATCAAGAGGAAAATCGGTAAGCTTGCATTAAATGGGTTCCTACCTGTAATTTTAAACTGTTTCGGGAATGGCCTTGACTATAGAGGTATCATGTTCCTGAGAACATTACATCCAATAATTAATAATATCATTCATTATTTTTTTTGTTATAATCCATGATATTTTCACAATGATATTATCTCTATATTCAATTCATTTATAGTTTATTTATTAAATGGAATTTTGGTTATGTATTTACCTGTCAATATAGATTTTTCATTATCCATTTATGATAGTCAACTTATTGAATAAATTTCATTTTTTTCTATTATTTATCATTATATATTGATTATAAAAGTCAAATTATTTAAATGGAATGTATGTTCAATTATTTACCTTGACATGATTATGCTTATGGATTCATGATAACATAAAATGTACATAATTCTTACCAATAAATTGATCTCACCCTTATTTTGTTTCCATTTAAAAAAATTATATTTTCATTAATTTTTTCAAAAGTTATCTGGGAATTATATATGTATCTAGCATACCAAGACTACTAAACTATTCGGTCCTTCACGATGGGAATCCCTATATCATTTTATAATGTAATAAAGAATTCATCAGCTCTAGATTACTATAGAATGAGTTTCTATAGTAGTTAAATGATTAATGTAACTAAAATACATGTTAAATTTCATATAGATAAAAGATGAAGAAGAATAAAATAAAGACTCATAATAAGCTGGTCCAAAACACCATGTTAGCCCCATCTCCAAGATCTGACCAATCCAAAAACCTACACATCAACAAAAATAAACCTTTCTATTATCTAAACCAGCATCCATAATATTTATCGGGGCACCAAATGACAGTCTGTATAGGATGTGAGTAGGACTCAATAGGTCAAGACTATCATGTCAAAAAATAGAATCCGATAAATATAGTGCATGAAATATATAAATAAATAGTTTATTAATTTATTAAATAATAAAATGAATAATGTAAGCCTACTAATCACCCATTATCCATGTTGACACCTTTGGTCAACGAAACTTGCTTCAGAACCCTTCCGTGTATCTATTACCAAAGGTGGATCCTCCTGCATCAAGGTATAACACCCAATCAATAACATATTCTCCCATCAAGATTGAGTCACCCAATCATCACATTAATAAATATTCTCTACCCACATTCTATTCATAATATCTCCCTCAATCATCCAGAGATAGTGTTCCAGTTCTTTAGACCCCACATAACATTACGCCCTTCCCCTCAGAATCATGTATACGTGCTTCTTTCCCTCAAGAAGTAAGAAATCATGCATGATTTCCTTATGTTTCATCCTAAATCAGGATTATTATCCTAACGAAATCAACATGCCAATAATAATCCCTCACTTAATAATCAATCTTATCCATGTCTCATAATCTAAAATGATAACCATAAACATTTATGTAAAAAATTATACATACAAGACATATCATCATAAGGAACAATGATAAATCCATTAAATTATCATTTTTCTTTACATTTATATTTAATTAAATGAGGCTTCCAAAAATAATCAAAAATATGTTAAACATGTCTCATTTGTTATTTAATCTAGGAGAAATTAATATATCATTTATCAAATTTTATCATAGATGATTATAACTTCAGAAATTATACAATTTACATGTTATTCCAATTTATAAGACTAATACAACGATCAAAAAATTTATATCCAATTTGTCACAAGGATCCAATATTAGGCTAACCAAGTCTCAACAAGGTCCAAGGGTGGAACACCTATCCGGTGGATGCAATTATCAGTCTCCAAGCCAATGGACATAATGAGATCTAATTGATTATTTAATGAAAACAATTACTCTTTAATATGGGTTTTCCAATTCATTTGGTCATGTACATAGTGTTATGTAGAGATCACACATATCACACATACTATGGATAATTGAATTAAGCAAAGATGTATAAGTTTTGGAACACCCAACATAATTCGATGATCTAATAAACACTATCAAGGGAAATTACAATGATGAACAAAGGTGAAGTAGATAATAAGGAAATCATAGATCCCACAACTATCAAGATAAAAACATAATTCAATGGTGGTTAAGAGATCACACCACTACAAATGAGGATAATAGAGGAAAGGGTAAAACCAAAAAGAAATAACTCACATGAGATTAAACGCTCGACAGAGCTGTCTGGAAATGAAGTAATCACTTGAAAATTTCCATAAATCTCCCTAGGGATCAAGAGATAAGAATTTATAATGAAAGAGAAAAAAATCATACATGTAATGTGGGTTAAAACCGCTGATCCTGAAATATTCATGATGTGAACCCCTTTCACAGCATGAATTTATTGATTTATAAGATATAATAAAAAACATCACCTTTTATTAAAATAAATGTGATTAGCCACTTAATGATGTGAAATAATTTCCTCATTTTTAAAAATTCCATTCTTTGAACCAGTTAACGACATATTATTGATAAGATATTAACACCATGTAAGCTATACATGAAGTGGTAGTGTCCAATAGATAGCATTTTCCCCAGCTTCTGCGTATTAAACCTAGACCACATATGATCAATTATGGACACATAGAGAATCATCATAATTCAATTGACTCATATTTACCTATAATAAATTAATTTAATGACATATAAATCCCTGAATATTAGGTCAGTTCCCCTGACAAAACTCTTCATCCCCAATGAAAGGCACACCAACCAAGGCTTTAATGAAGAAAAATCCAACTAAAATAGACATAACCAAAAACATCAAAGAATGAAGTACCTTGAAAAATTTGAATCTTACATAGGTATTGATGATGAATTCCCATTATTGAATAGTTTTGGGTGTTTACAAAAAATTTACTCCTCCTAAATTACAAAAGGGTACACCTAACCTTACTACTTCACACATATAAATCCATTTAGCTAGAATAAATCTTAAATAATTTTTATCCATAATCCTAAAACACATAATAGAGATTCTAATCTTACAAAAATCACAAATATTTCTCCTCAATATGAGATCCAAAAGAAGTTCCCCAATTAAAAGGTAACCATCTTAATATATCTAAAGGATGTTTCTTTAAGAAAAGGTATTCATCTTCACCAATCATCTTCACCCAGATACTACTTATTATTTTTCCAAAATTAATTATTTCTTAATGATTAAAATAAAAAAAATAGTATCTCATGTACACTGATATTTTATTATGTTTATGTCATAATATTTATCCATTTCCACTTCTATGAAATGGGGAAATAAAACCAATGTTTTTTTGTATGGAAGACTACCACCTCACGTACTGATATAATTAATTTTCAATCAGTGCCTCTCACAACTATTTATGAGGATGGAATTAATATTTATATATATTATATTCATGAAATATTACTTTTTTTAAGTAATATATAATATTCATTCTTACCATACCATCCTTATAAAAATGAAGACGTTGTGCTTGTGTACGGTGGAATACTGCCTCACGAATCGATGTGATTCGTTCGTTATTACCACATAACATTGAAAATATATTTAAGGGTATTTTAATAGAAAATATGATATTAATTATTTTTTATCATTATATAAATTTAAAATAACACTTACCTTCTTTCTATCATGATCATTGAAAACAGTAACATTTCACATGCATACATACTACAAAGCATCTCCATTATTGTAACATCATTCATCTTTCAAAACCATAGTTCCAAATTATATTTTCAAAGTATAATTTATATAGAAAATTTATTATAAATTCATGATTTTTATTATTAACATGATGGAAAAAGGGCCCCTTTTACAATGGTCAACACACTGATTTCATTTTGAAATTTATGAACCGAGCATCCTGAAAGCACCCAAAATAGACATAAATGATTAAATAAATAAATATTTCATTAAAATAAAGAGATTAAATGGTTTAAGTATATGTTATAATATTGGGAAAATATTATTAATAAAAAAGAAAATTGATATAATTATATTTTTAGGACATAAATTACATGCATGACAAGTATGGACTCGATGTAATGGTTTCATCTCAAAACCTCCTTCTTTGTGACTAATGTTCTTTTATGCACATAATTTATTTTAAATAGTTTTTATAGTTAATATTTTCGTATATTACAACATGAATTGTTCCCAATTAACTATATTTTATCTTAAAATTCATTTACTTCATTAATTAAAGTATTATTCAAAAGTTACCAAAGCGGTAAGTGTTTTTGTTTCAATTTCATTTAAATCAGGAATATTCACAGTTGAATTTAAATTTAAGGAAATTATTTGATCATTATCTAATAAAAAAATTCCGTTTTATTCTCCTATTATTATTTATGAATTTTTTAATTAATGGTGCAATTTTCTGTGTTATTTAATTAAAATTGTTAGGAAAACGTTTTTAAGAAAATATTGTGTCATTTATCTCTTTGGTCAGAAATCCCTTTTCATCCATATTAATTTTTTCAGAAAAATATTTTAAGGATAATTTTAATATTCTCGGAATAGATTATTAAATAAATTTTTTATCATTTTTTATTTTCCTTAAAATGTTTTTAATGGAATATTTTTTTCATTTTATTAATGAGGTGCTTTTTATCCTCTTTACAATAGTGTGAAATGAATGTTTTTTATCTTGTACATTATGTACCGAATAACCCTCAATCCTGAACACTCAATTATTTAATGTTTAAATTATATAATTCCATTTTTATTTTTAAATTAAATTTATTCTATATATTATTCATAAATTTAAAATATGAAAAAGTGTTTAAAATGTGAAAAGGGTTTTCTTGCAAAAATATTTCATTTAATATTTTAAATACATTTCCACCAACCAAAAAAATATTTGATGTTATGGATATATTATAAATTATTTATATATGTCTCTTATATATATAAAAATATTTTTCTTCAACACATTGATGGGTTAATACATGCCTTATGTTCATCTCTCAAATGCCTTCATTATGAAGATTCCTTTGATTATGATATGAGACATGATTATGCAGCCCATTTTATTTTCCTATCTAATCAATATATTTATACCATAAGATTAGTATCATTATTTGTAACATTTATTAATGTACATGAAATGAATTTTATTATCATGACCCGTCCTCAGGGCCCGCGCCGTGACTACACTTGCCTGCATTCAATAGGCCAGGGGCTGGAGACTAGCACCAAAGGTGTAATCCTAATAAAAGGGAAGGCATTGCCATTAAACCTATAACACACATAGTCTAAACAAAAGCTGTAGAAGTAATGAGTACTAATGTAGAAAAGAAAAGTGTGCTGAAAGTAAGTGGGATCATATACAAACCCAACTGAACAACTAGTACAAGTAAAAAGTAAAACAGCTCTTGGATCATCCACCGCGGAATCCTACCTGAAGGGTTAGTACAGAACTCAAACAACTCGTCCCTACGGTACGTCCCATCTAGTCTAGCTTCGAGCAGTCTCTCGTCTGTCTCCCTCGGCCACGATCACTGTTGTCTGTCGTCTACACAGAACACAACAAGGTGCGGGCGAAGCCCATGTAGTGGTGAGTATAACAATACTCATTAGGCGACCCTGAGACCCCTGAAGGTCTCCCAGAATCCACAAAGTATAAACAATATAAGGAAGGTACAATCACGAAGTATCAACCAACCCTACGTAGTTATATGACCATACATATACCTATGTTATTAATCACAGTCCGGCTCCAACTCTCGAACCCAAGTACCACCCATTCCACAAAGGAAGTAAAGTCAATCATCTCTATGATATCGATTGAAAGTCATGACTCAGCTCACAAAGGTATAAATATTTTGTAGAGTGATAAATATGATAATATGTAGTCATTGATTCATCTATAATGTCAGACCCACATAGGAAATAGGACCAGCTATGATGTCAGACCCACACAGGATACATGACCAGTTTCTCTGTCGGACCCACACAGGATACAAGAACAGAAGTCAGAACTGTCAGACCCACAGAGGATCCCGGTATAGTAGTCATAATTTTCAAACCCATGGATGATTCTGGTATAGAAATTATCACTGTCGAACCCACAGAGGATTATGGTACAGAAGTTATCACTGCCAAACCCATGGAGGATTTCGGTATAAAAGTCATCAATGTCATCTCAGTCACAGCCAGACCTAGGGTTCCTGCACACAGCATGATCGATTTTCGGAGGGTCCTCTCCTCGAGACAAGTGTCGATAAATCAACTATCAAGAATTCCTAAGTTTATGTATCCCGTAGTTTTGTCTCATCATAAGAAACCCAAAGCTACAGACGACGCGTCAATCAGATGCTTAGTCTGTGTGTTATTGGCATTTTGGTTCTAGGGGCCCGGTTGGTTTTTAGTCTCAAACCAACTTGACCATACCCCAACGTTGTCTGAACCTCAAGTGGAGTATTCCTAATGAATCGACTCGATCCATGAATTCCATCTCCGCACATGGTTCGTCGATCAGACACCCATAGCACAAGATACAAGCTAAAAGGATTAAATTGCCATAGCGGGTCCGGGTCCGGTCCGACCAGTCGGACCGACCAGTCCTGACCCTGTTTGCACTGGGGTCCAACCCGGTCTGCGGGTCCTGCCCGACCCGAGTGGTCAGCCCAGCCCGAGTGGCCGGACCGAACCAAGGGAACAACCTAGCACAAATGGGCAGCCCGGCTCGAAGGCGCGACCCGCCCCGAAGGCGCGGCGCGGCCCGACCCAAAGGCGTGGCCTGACCCGAAGGCGCGGCCCGGCCTGAAGGAACGGCCCAGCCTGAGGGCGGACCATGCGAAGGTCGGCCCGACATGGGTGGCCCGGCCGTGCGCAACCCAATCCGAGGCAACCCGATCGAAGGTGGCCCGACGTAGGGGCGGCCCGGCCATGGTGGCCCCGCCGAAAGCGGCCCTGCCAGATTGCTGGCCCGCGTGGCTGGGTGGACACGCATGGGGGGGGGGGGGGTTACTCCCCCACTACCTTCTATAATGGTCGGCGCTTGGTGCGCCAACTTGGTATATGCGGGACCCGAATGGGTCCTGCCTTGTCCGGTTGGCCGTGCGGCCAACCGTTTCTGGCTCTGGCGTAGCTCGACGGCGCCGCGCCCCTGCCCTACGGCCCACCTTGGCCGTGGTTTCGCATCACAGGCGCGGCGCGAAAGCGCCGCGGCCCTCCGTCGTGGCCCACTCTAGTCGTGGATTTCCAGCTATGCCAGCATGGTGCGACGATGCCGCGCGCATCCACCGTGAACCGTCATGGTCGCGGCTCCCCTTCAGCGCGACACGATAGTGCCACACCCTCTTGCCAACCCAGCGTCCTTGCGCTACTGATCTTCTTCACAGTCGGCCCGATGTCATCCACCATTTCTCCGCCTCTGTTGTCAACACAACCTGATTCAACAACAACTAGGGGGTGGTTCGGACCGTGTTTGTGCGGTCTGAGCCCTCTTCATTACGTTGTTAATAATCGACATCCAGAAGCATAACATATGACGAGGAAAGGAGATTATAAAACATAAATAAAATAATTCGAATCCTCCTACCTTGATTTTGGTGTCGTTTGATGGAGTCATGGAAAGGCAGAGTCATTCCGTCAATGTCGGAAGAGTTAGAGAGGTACTCGTCATTGGCGGACAGCGTTCGAAGGTGACGAAGTTGAAGACGAAGTCGACATTCCTCGTGTTCGCCGCTTCCCTTTCATTATCAAGGTTGAAGAAGAAATAAGATGTTGATGCTCAACGTTCTTCAGAGATGAGGGGTGTTCTTTATTGGAATAAGCCATTCTCCAAGAACTCTAGAGCTCCACCAAGAGAATCACTAACAAAAATAAAATAATAGCTTCACTATTATTTTATTATTTCCATGCATTCTAAAAAGAATTCAAGAGAATTAAAATTAATTAATTATTTCATTAATTAATTGTGGTTTGGCACACTTATGAAGGAAGGTGAAGAGGTTCCTCAAAAATTTGGGAGTTCCATGGGTTAAAGGGAGTTTAAGGGGGTTTGATGCTCATGTGGGTCCCACCTTATAAAATCCTCCCAAGGGAGGTTATGTGCAGGTGAGCCCCAGCACTAACCTTGCCTTGTATTTTTTAACTACCACATATTAAAATATGTGACACACATATTTTTATTTAATTTTATTAGAAAACTTCCAAAAACTATCTTCAAAACTCATCATAACACAACTGTGGTGAAGGTATCACTAAGCAATTATCAACGTTGCGACTTCAACGGTGCCCTCAGATTTCAATTCCGAGGATCGGTTCAAAAGTTATGAAACTTCGCTCGCACGTTTACTGAACGTACCTGAAAAATAGTCGGAAAATTATTATCAGTGACCCTCGACTCGTGTTGGTCGAGGTTAGGCTATGCCTAGGTAAACCACACCCCAATGAACACAACGGTACTCTCATATTTTAATCCGACTCACCATTTAGAAGTTATTAATTTTACAATAAAATAATTGTCACTTAATTATTTTATTTGCGAAAAAAACTACTTTCTCTAGTGGCCTTCGCTGACCCATGTTAGTATCTTCATATAGAGAGCCTACCCACACTAGTTCAGCAGTGGTCTCAAATTTTTAATCCATGTTACCATTTGTGAGTTATAAACATTTGAAAATAAAATAACTTTATTTAATTATTTTATTTACGGTTATTCCATTTTCAGGTTTTCTCACAAGAGGCCCGTGCCGACTAAACCTAAGTCACTCCTAGGGTAAACTCGCCATCCTGAGCACTACGATGGACTTGGATTTTTGATCTGAGTAAATTTTTAAGTTTTATTCCACTTTTTTGGGAAAACACCATACATGTGTTAATTTATGCTTAAAAAACTTCTACGGATCATTCCGGGCACTCCGAGCCTCGGAATCGTGCGCCGTCGGAAACTACATACCTGTAAAACATCCAAGAATTTAAGAAAATAATTTCCATGAAATTTTAAGGTATTTAAATTATCCCCACCTCAGGGATTTACGTCCCCGTAATCTAAAACTTACACTAAAGAAACAAATGACAGTACTGACCACGCAACTGAGCCTCGCTCTCACATGTGATGTCCTAGAGATTCATGTGATACCAGGGAATGCGCACCAGAGGTATCGACCGTCCACATAGGACCCACTCCTATCGATCCTCAATCTCCACTGGATCCTCTGTGAATTTCACCTTGTCATTGATATCTATCTCCCCATGGTCGATAATGTGGGAAGGGTCGTGCACGTATTTCCTCAACTGGGATACGTGGAAGACGTCGTGAACCCAGTACAACTAAGGTGGAACAACTAAGAAGTAATCCACCTCGCAAACTCTGCTGAGGACCAGGAATGGTCTGATAAACCTCAGAGATAACTTTCTACCTCGGCTAAAACTCCAAATCCTCATCAAGGTGAGACCCGTAGAAGGATGTGGTCGCCATCCTTGAACTCCAGAGGTCTCCATATCTTGGATGTACATTGAAGAACCATCATGAAGTCTATGTAAATCTCATCCCTATTCCACCTTGGGACCTCAAAAGGCTGAACCAATCTCGTTGGTACCTGATACTCCACCTACACTTGTGGACAAGTGAGGCATCATGGGACAAACTCTGCTACTTCCTTCTTCATCCCTAGCCACCAGTGCTGTTGTCAGAGGTCCTGATACATCTTTGATACTCCTAGATGTACAACCAGAGAAGATGTGTGGAACTCCCTCAACACTTCCTCCTGAAGTTAAACTGGTACCATGGTCCATCCTCTAAAGAAAATGACGTGCTCCCCACCATCAAAAAATCCATTAGGTTCCTGCCCTGAGGATATATGAGCACGCCGCGTCTCACAGTCAACGTCCCCACGCTGTGCCTCCCTGACTTGCAGAAGAAGTAGGGGAGTGACTGTAAGAGACTGAAGGAAGGCTGCTCCATCTCTATCCATAAAGGATATCTGTAAAGCAGCCAGTTGCTCTATCACCTCTCCTAGCACCAGTATACCAGATCTCCAACTGAGTTCATATTCTACAACATTTCCCTTCCCAGGAGTATAGAATATCTCGAATTTATAGTCTTGAATGAACACGACCCAACGTCGTTGTCTCGGGTTCAAGTCCTCATGAGAAAATATATACCTGAGACTCTTGAGATCTGATTATACGGTAAAACGTTCACCCATAAGATAGTGCAGCCACATATTCAAGGTGAAGACCACTGCTGGTAGCTCCAGGTCATTTGTATCGTAGTTCTTCTCGTGTTGTCTCAGCTACCAAGAACCATATGTGATCACTTCTCGTTCTTGCATTGGGACATATCCGAGTCTGGTCCCTGATGCATCGAAATAAACTACGTACCCTACCCCTTCCTCTAGAAGCCTCAAGATTAGTGAACTAGTAAGCCTATACCTCAGCTCCTAAAATCTCTACTGGTATCTCTCTGACCACATGTAGGGTTTCCCCTTCTTCGCAAAGCTGATAGTGGTGATGAAAATCTAGAGAAGTCTGGCACAAAGGTAAGTCTAGCCGACTCATGAGTAATCGACTGCACCCTCTTATGCATGATTCTATCCTGTGCTGCCTGGGTTTTCCTTTTCACTGACCAAAGAAAACCCCATCCCAAAGTTGTAGATAAACCACAACCTTTTTCCCTATTACTGTCAATTTGTGCATGAATTTTGGTTGCCCAGCCCATACCGAAACTAACGTCCTAAGGCCTCGATGCTGCCACCAAAATGATCCAACTGAAACTCTAGCCTCAAGGGTCATATCACACCGTCGATGTAAGTGTGATTATCGATTCTCCTCTCAAATGTATCTCTAGACGTGAGGGTCAAGTCAACGGCTTAACCGGAATCTCTAGGTCTGGGAAAATATTCATGGTAGGAAGGAATGATTGGTACCTATTTCTATTGACACGGAAGCTAGTATTAGGCACATACCATACCTCAAAATCATTCCTAGAAACCTTGGGTTACACTCCTTGACCGCATGAAGCTACTCTCTTCCCCTGCCCTCCAACTCCCTGAGCCTTGTGGGGAGTACAAATGCGGGTGGTTGTAACATGTCGAAATGTTCACCACCTCATGCTGCTCTCCTAGATTTGATTCTACATCGGCTGCCCTACAGATTCATCTATCCTTAACACTTCCTCTTCTCGAAACATTTTACATGCTCAAGTCTCTGAGACTGGCGCCAGTTTCATGCTTTCTAACTGCTAACATTCACTGGCTGTATCCGCTCAGCTAATGATCATTCAACCACAAAGGTTCTCTCCAACACCCTAACATAAGTAGGAATGCATGGACGAAAAAGTGATGTCTCAGATATCTTTAAACACACCTCCCTCAATGGTCTGACCTCTAAATCATTGATTGCATCATATTCATCGAGTTACTGGAAAGATAAGTATGCTTAGATGAATACTTAGCTACCGAAACGTCGTCTTGACAAAGTTGTATAAGCTCTAGTAAACTCTCATCCACCTCCTCAAGCTCGTCCTTAGCCGCCAGTGATTCGGGCTCGCCTCGGAACCTGACGGGTATCTGATGATGAAACACGTGTAAGGCCCTAAGCCTACATGTGTCCTCTACTGGTACTGCCGGTTGCAACTACTGACCAACATGAAGTGGTATAGCTGACACACTACCCGGAGGTACTATCTTGGGTAACGGTCCACGTACCGAGGCCTCATCATTATGCGGACCATCCTCATAGTCACTCACTGAAAACTTCTAGTAGCTAAGATCACAATTTTCTCTATTGGTGCCTCAACTAGGTAGAAAAATCTAGTAATCACCTCCATCCAGCCCTCAGCTGCATGGGAATTTGTCTCACCTAGAAACCTCAGAGGCGTCTGCTACTGGAACTCATAAAATGCGGTCAGTCAGTGCACACCATCTACAAATATGTATGGTGGTATCTGCTGCCCAATGGGTGGTGGTGCTAATGGTACACCACTCGATGGTGCCAATGTAGAAAGGGGGACCTAAACCGGAGCCTCATTGTTCGGTGGGCCGTCATCGTGTACTCTTTCGGAAACCCTTGCTAGTTGTCTACACAGCGGCATCCTGATAAGGAATAGTTGCGCAACAGTAAATAAGTTATACCTAGTGAGCTGAATCAATGTGTTCACAAAGAAGAATCTTGAAAGCACACTCGTAATCAGTGTTTTCATGCACTGATTCGGAAATCAGAAGTCAGGGTCCTAGTTTATGGATACGTCAGCCACCGCACCAACACTGGACTCCCTGGACTGATAACCACACTCAATACTCTTAACATTGTTGCTTCCCAGTAAGACAGATCAGAGTCCTAAGTTCTACAGTAGAACCGAATCCACTGATACCAATTTGTCACGACCCGTCCTCGAGGCCCATGTCGTGACTACACCAAGCCGGCCTTCCATAGGCCTGGGGCTGGTGCTTGGAACCAAAGGCATAATCCCGATAAAAGGGAATTCATTTCCTTTAAACCAATAACACACACAGTCTGAACACAAGATGTAGAAGAAATGAGTACTAATATAGAAAATAAAAGTGTGCTGAAAGTAAGTGGGCTAGTATACAAACCCAACTGAACAACAAGTACAATTAAAAAGGAAAAACAACTCATGGATAGTCCACCGGGGAATCCTACCTGAAGGGAAGGTACAAAACTTAAACAACTTGTCCCTGTGGTACGTCCCATCTAGTCCAGCTCCGAGCAGTCTCCCATCCGTCACCCTCAGCCTCGATCACTACTGTCTATCATCTACACAGAACACAACATGGTGTGGGTGAAGCCCATGTAGGGGTGAGTATAAAAATACTCAGTAGGGGACCTCGAGACCCCCAATGGTCTCCCAAAATCTATAGAAGATAAACCACAGTAGGAAGATAGAATCGCGAAGTATCAACCAACCATACTTAGGTATATTCCCATACATATACCTATGTTATTAATCACAGTTCGGCTCCAACTCTCGAGCTCAAGCACAACCCATTCCACAAAGGAAATAAGTCAATCATCTGGATGATATCGACAGAAAGTCGAGACTCAGCACACACAGGTATATATCCTTTGTAGAGTGATAGAGATGATTAGATGTAGTCACTGATTCATCTAAGCTGTCAGACCCACATAGGATATTGGACCGGCTAATCTGTCAGACCCACACATGATATAGGACCAGCAATTCGGTTGGACCCACACAGGATACAGAAACATAAGTCAGAACTATCGGACCCACTGAGTATCCTGCTACAATAGTCATCGTTGTCGAACCCACGGAGGATTCTGGTACAGATGTTATCACTGTCGAACCCATGGAGGATTCCGGTATAGAAGTTATCGTAGCCGAACCCACGTAGGATTCTGGTACAGAATTTATCACTATCATCTCAGTCACAGCCATCCCTAGGGTTCACGCACACATCATGCTTGATTCTGGGATGGTCCGCTCCTCGAGCCAAGATTCAATGCATCAAATATCACTAAGTCCTGATTTTATGTATCCTGTAGTTTTTTCTCATCATAAGTAACCCAACGTGATAGACGGCATGTCAATCGGACGCCCAGTCTGTGAGTTATTGGTATTTCCATTCCAGGGATCTGGTTGGTTTTTATGCTCAAACCAACCCGACCATACCCCAACTGTGTCCGAACCTTATGTGGAGCATGCCAAAACAATCCTATGGCTCCATGAATTCTATCTCTGCACACGGTTCATCGATCGGACACTTGTAGCCCAAGATTCAGGCTAAAAGGTCTAAATAGCCATAGCGGGTCCGGGCCCGGTCCGACCAGTTGGACCGACCCGGTTTGCACCGGGGTCTGACCCGGTCCGCAGGTGCGGCCCGACCCGAGTGCTCGTCCCGGCCCGAGTGGATGGCCCGAACCAAAGGAATAGCCGAGCCTAAAGGGGTGGCCCGACCCGAAGGGGAGGCCCGTGCAAAGGGTTGCCCGGCCTGGGGCGACCCGGCCGTGGGGGGACCTCGCTGAGGCGGCCCGGCCGAAGGGAGCCCGGCGTAGGGGCGGCCCGGACGTGGCGGCCCATCCAAAAGAGGCCCGACCAGATTGTGGGCCCGTGTGGCCGGCGGCTGGCCCGCACGGCCAGATATCCACGCATGGGGGTGTTACTCCCCCTGCCTTCCGTAACGGCCGACACTTGGTGCACCGACCTAGTATCTGCGGGACCCGAATGGGTCCCGCCTTGTATGGCTTGCCAAGTGGCAAGCCGGTTCTGGCTCCGGCATGAAGGAAAAGTGCGCCTCTTCCACAACTCGTCGTGGTCGCGGCTCGCCATCTGCACGGCACAATAGTGCCACACCCTCTTGGCAACTCAGCGGCCTTGTGCTGCTAGTCTTCATCGTGGTCGGCCCGATGTCGGCCACCATATCTCCGCCTCTTCCGTCAACACAACATGAGTAAACAACAACAAGGGGGTGGGTTGGACCATGTTCATGTGGTCCCAGCCAGCCTCGTTACATTGTTAATCATCGGTATCCATAATCACAACATACCATGAGGAAAGGAGGGTATAACTCAAACATAAAATAATTCAAATTCCCCTACCATGATTCTGGTGTCATTTGATGGAGTCATAGAAAGGTGGTGTATTTCCGTCAATAGCAGAAGAGTAAGAGAGGTACTCGTCCTTGGCGGATAGCATTCGAAGGTGGTGATGTCGTAGACGACGTCGACGTTCCTCGTGGGCGTCGCTTCCCTTTCCTTGCCTCAGTTGAAGAAGAAAAAAGACATTGATGCTCGACGTTCTTCAGAGATGAGGGGCGTTCTTCGTTGGAATAAGCCGTTCTCCAAGAACTCCAAAGATCCACCAAGAGAATCACTAACCAAAATAAAACAATCGCTTCACTATTATTTTATTTTTCCATGCTTTCCAAAAAGAATTCAAAATAATTCAAATTAATTAATTATGCCATTAATTAATTTTGGTTTGGCACACTTATGAAGGAAGGTGAAGAGGCTCCGCAATAAATTGGGAGTTCCAAGGGTTAAAGGGGGGTTAATGGGGTTTGATACTCATGTGGGCCCCACCTTATAACATCCTGCCAAAGGAGGTTATGTGCGAGTGAGCCCCACCACTAACCTTCCCTTGGAGGTTTTAACTACGGCATATAAAAATATGTGACACACATATTTTTATTTAATTTACTTAGAAAACCCCAAAAAAAAACTATCCTCCAAACTCTTCATAATGCAATTGTGGTGAAGGTCTCACTAAGAAATTATCGACCCTACGAGTTCAATGGTGCACTTAGATTTCAATTCTGAGCAATGGTTCAAAAGTTATGAAACTTCGCTCGCACGTTTATTGAATGTACCCGAAAAAAAGTTCGGAAAATTATTATTATTCACCCTCGACTTGTGTCGGTCGAGGTTAGGATCTGCCTAGGTGAAACATGCCCCAATAAAAACAATGGTACTCTCTGATTTTCAATCTGAATCACTGTTTATAAGTTATAAATTTTACAGTAAGATAATTGTCACTTAATTATTTTATTTGCGGCCAAAAACTAACTTTCTCTAGTGGCCTTCACCGACCCAAGTTAGTATCCTCTTCATGAATGTCTACCCTCACTAGTTCATCTGTGGTCTCAGATTTTTAATTCGAGTTACCGTTTTTGAGTTATAAGAATTTGAAAATAAAATAACTTTATTTAATTATTTTATTTACGGTTATGCCATTTTCAGGTTTTCTCACTAGAGGCTCGTGCCGACTAAACGTAGGTCATGCCTAGGTTAAACCCGTCATCCTGAGCATAATGGTGGCCTGAGATTTTTGATCTAAGTAACCTTTTAAGATTTATTCCATTTTTTCTCGAAAATGGCATATGAACGTTATTTTAAGCTTAACAAAACTTTGACGGATCATTACAGGCACTCTGGGTTGTGGAATCACGCACCGTCCAAAACTGCAGACTCGTAAAATTCCCAGGAATTTAAGAAAAAAATTTCCATGGAATTTCTGGGACTTTACATTTATGGGTGGGATTGGAATTATATATCCATTGGATGAATTGTGTAAGGTTTTATTCTCATGAGACATCATGTTTAGGGTTAGGGAGTAAACTTAATCCATTAAGGGACTCTATCAACTATTTGATGTTGTCTTGTTGGTTATAATTTAATAATGTTTATGTTATATTTCTCATTTATTCAACATTTTAATATGATTACATGATCTTATGATACCTTGTTCTTTCTATTACTATCTAATGTGATTACACTTGAGAATTCTCTTTTATGATATCATGTTATGTCTTTGACTCACATTTTTTGATTCCTTATCATGTTTATTCCATTATTGGGATTTTTATATCTCCACATTCTTTTAGGTATTTCCATAGGTTATCTTATAAAATTTCAGGAATTCAAAATGGATTTATGAGATCATTGAGGAGAATAAAAAATAAGGTTGTCATGTTTTAATTTATTTTCATGTTTTCTACACTTATTCATCCAAATACAATAGGCCTCTCAATAATTGGGTTGTAAATATTTGTTGTTTTTTATAAAGATCATGTAATAATATGTGTAAATTTATTGGGTTGGTATATTACAGTTAGATTTTCCATCTATTAGAGGAATGTAAACACTATTGAGCTCTATATATATACTAATAAACTATTTTATGTCTTATATAACATGGAACTAAAACATGAATCACTATCTAAAATGATATGTATTAGAAGTCTATATTTTTTAACTACTTCGTGTACAAAGATTTTTGGAAAATATAAACCAAATGAGTCTCAAGAATCAATATGAAATGGTCAAATTTAGTGATTCTATATAAAAACACCCAAATAGAATCATATTTCCTATATAGGTCTTTAAAAAAGGAGTGGGAATATCTATTTAAATTTAAAATTATTTCAATGTATGTACATGTATAGGTTACAACATAACCAGTAATAATTAATGCTTCATCATTAAATTTACACAAGTAAGAAATATCATGACATAATATATAACCTATTTCATGATTCTCAACAACAAAAATTATTATTACATTTCATTATACATTTTAATGGAATTTTAATAAATATTTTAATTAAAAATTTCAAATTAATTGAAAAAACAATATTTTAATGTGGTAAGAATAACTAGATCATTTTTTATATATAATTTTAAATCATTATATTTAGGACATTTATATAATTCCATCATAAAATTTAGAGAGTCCCTAATTATGATACATTATAGTGACCCAACCTTTTTTCAACATGACTAATATAACATTTTTATGATAAAAAATATCATAGTAATAGATTTAAGGATATAAAGTTTTAATATCTTGGGATAATTCGGATAATACATCACATTAACATAATAAAACACAATACATATTTAAGTCATTATTCTTTGTCGTCCTAAAGTCTAACACCGTCTCATTAGTATATGTAATAACTCAAGGATACAAAACAAATAAAGGGGTGAGCCAAAAGACCAGTGTGGCGAGGAACGTCATGGGAGGAATAAGAGACATGAATCAATAAAAAATATGTGAGAATAATCAATATAATCATATCATAGACATGTAATAATATTCATAATCATAGGGGGAACATTTGATAATGTAATTAAATATTGAATATGCATAATAATTAAAAAACATAACATAGTTGTCAAATACAACACATAGTTGTGAACAAAGGTAGAATCATGTTCAAGGATAACATATGTATACAAATCATCATATCATATTTTTGAACAAATATTGAATCATGTTCTCTAAATCTAAAAATAATCTCATGAGATATATCATAATACCCAATTCATTGGAGTGATATAAAATTTTTGGCACACCTATCACATCATAAATTCCAAAAATCATACATTAAACATGGAAAGAGAACATATAATAATCATAGTCATCAAATAAACCCCTAGAATGGAATGTGTGTCTTAAGGGTGTCACAAATAACACATTCAAGAATAACTATTGTGACCCCCATATTAATAATGGAGATCATAATATTGAATAAAATATATTTTTTATTTGAAGGAAAAACAACTGAATATAAGTCAAAGATATGTGTGAAAATATAAAGCCTTTTCCAAAAAATCTCTTGGATTGGATTAAATTTCCTTAGTCAATCTAAAAACTTATATATACCTTGAATGAAGATGAAATGAATTATGATCGGAAAATTTAGAGACAACAATTTTAAAATATATTATAAGATTAATGTGAAAGATATGATAACCAAAAGAACAAGGAATTTGGTTCGAGAACCCCCTTAACTTAAATCACGCATTATTTCATCTATATTCCACCAACTTAATAATAAACAAAGGTTTATTGAAACATATAATCAAAGGTGATTTCTTTATTTTTTTTACTATAGATCAATTAAAATCAATGGATTAAATTATTTAATTCCCTTGGTTAAATTTATAATATTTTGATGTCAAATGTTTTTAATTTATCCCACCTTGCATCGATTTAATGATCTTAATTTATTGATATTTATAAATTATTAATATTAAATCATGAATTATAGAAATATTTATATTTAAAATTTTATATATTATATATAATTTTTTAAACCTATCATGAAGGGTGTAGATAATAAATTGTTTGGAAACATCCATTCTGGAGGTAAACAAATCTTTAACAATATATTATCAAAAGAAGAAGACAGAGATGTATGGAATATCTATAAATCCTAAATATAATGAATAAAATTGATTAGGATATCTAATATAATGTTAAAATAATAATAAATTAATATTTTAATATTTGGGTCTAAGAGGAATAGAGAAAACGAGGAAGATAATAGTAAAATGAGAAGAGAAGTAGATGAAAACTTATATTCTTCTCCGTGTTTCTTATTTTCTACTAAACTAAAATGCATGAGTGAATTTAGTTTAGTGGATCCATAATGTTCAAATGGAATATAATTGTATTTGTATATAATATTTGTGTAGATAACTTTATTTAGAAAATGGAATGTAATTGGTTTTCCAAGGGAGGGGTGGGGTTATTTATACCCGAGGAGAGGGTCATCTTAAGGATAAAATATTTAATAAATTATAATGTATAAGGTAATCCTACAAATAATCTTAGTTTTTACATTATAAAATATATATGATAAAATTAAAATGATTTTAGGAATTTGAAACACTTTCAAATTTATTTGTTTAATCAAAAGAAGAGAAGAAAAATGAAAAAATGCATTTTCAAATAGACACTTTTGAATTTTAGAATTTAGAAATTAGTATTTAGGATTTGAAATTAACATAATTTGTTATAAATGGCCCATTTATCTTACTGAATTTATTTTTGGATGCAATAACCAATTTATCATTTATTATGTTATTATTAAATCATCATTATGTCATAAAACATGCTATATTTGAAAAATTTTATTCTTATGATTCATGTGAAAATGGACGTTTATCAAAAAAAATTAAAAAAAATACTTTTGTGAAATTTCAATGTGATAATTAAAAAATTCAATTACTTTTAATAAAATAATTTTACAAAATATATAATTATAAATATTAATATAAAATTTATGATTTTTACGAAAGAGATTAAAATATAATTTATTTAAAATTATGTATATTTTTTTAAGAGTTTTTTAATATTAATATTTATTTTATAGAATGAAAATATTTATATTTTATTATAAATAATCATTATTAATATTATTTATAATATTTTTTTTATTTTGGGGTCAAATTACTATTCCCAACGATATGGTTACTATTACCAACGGTCAGGTTACTATTAAATCGGTCACATTACCTCCTATAAATACCCCATTATTCCATCATACATTATTTTCTACAATAACTCCCCATGTTCAATGTTTTCATTTTATATGGTTTCTATTGGTTCAATAATATTCTATTGCTATCTAATAGTTTTTTCATAGGGGAAATACTTCTTGTAGATTGGAATGATTCATATTTCAAATTTTACTTTTTCTATTTAATATTTTTCCAATTGTAACATTTAGAGTTTTCATGGGTTTAGTTTCTGAATAATGTGGAGATATACATTAATAAAATAAAATTTTGTTTGTTTTTATATGTGATATATGTGTATAATTATATAAAATAAAGTATACAATTATTTAGTAAATAAATATCATTTTTAAATTACGCGTTGTTAAACACTTCTTTTATCTGATAATTTATTATCCATCAACTCATCCACAATGGTCAGGGTTACTATAATGAAAAATAATACAATATTCTTAGTATTTTGGTATAAAAATAAATGCATATTTTTCATTATACACAGAATTTCCGATAAATCCTTCACTCTTTGAACCACATGTGTATATAGTTTATAAAGTAAGGGAAAAATACCATATTACTTTTAACAAATATATAAAACAGTTTGAGATCAATGGTATTAAGGAATTTCACCAATCTAAACTATTTAATATTTATATTACACTATTAAATGATAAAATTAAATCTATTTCAATATGCATACACTCTAAACATTTTATAAAACATATAATTATACTTTGTTTTTTGTGAATGTACTACTAGTGTTATCACTAGGTTATTTTTATGGAAAGTGTTTTCATGTAATATCAATCATAATAACATATTAATGACTACATGATTATTCTACATTAAAAAAATTAAATTTATAGACATATAATAATAGAAGACACAACTATCCATTAACTAAGGAAGTTTGACAATGGGAGCTGCCACCAATCCATGCTTAAGATACCCAAAATATCTTCACCCTTCATGAGTTCAGTAAAATAAAATTTATTTTCCATTCAGTGAATGTATTAGTAAATATAAACATGATTAATCTCATATAGATCATCAATAATATCTATCTAGTTTAAGAAATATATGTACTTGGAATACATTCTTCATTTCTACCCATGACAAATATCTTCTATAATAGTAGTATCGATCAATATTCCTCATTTGAAAATAGAATTCTAAATAAATATAAACTCCTAATTCCATAATATTAATTTGGATAATTTTTCATAGAGGTGATAGTCCTTGAATGATCTAAAAATGATCTCTAAATATATTTCATAAATAAATACATCATAAAATGAGTTGACATTGAAATGAAATATAAATTTCATGAAAATATATAGAGTATTTATAAGACTTAATGTAATAGAAAATTACATATAATGGTTATAACATCTCAGAAATTATATTACAGGAATATCCATTTTCCTTACCCAAATATGATGGTAACTCATTTGAATGTATATATAAGAAACAAAAATTTTACACCTAAACTAATCAAATATTTCATAATCTTTTAGAAGATGATAATTTTTCTTAATAGTGACTAGATTTAAATTGTTATAATTTAAACACATGTGAAGAGTAAAACCCTCTTTATTGATTGAGAGAACTATATTTTCCTAAGGAGAGGTGCTTAGTCTGAGGAATATCTTAGATAATTAGTTATCAAACTAAACTATCAAGTCTTTAAAATTATCTGTTGCCATTCAATATGAAGGAAGAGATATTATAATCATATTAGAATGAAAATAAAAAGAATAGTCTACTTCTATATTAGTTGGTATTATAGAGAAATAATCAGGAATAATTTATTACTAATATTTCTCATTATTTTTAAATCAAAATTATTCACTCACATATATGGATCCCAAATAAATCATAATAAACTATCCTAACACACTCCCTACATAGGTCATAATAGGTTAAATTATTCTAGAAATAACATCCAACACTCATTTAAAGAAATTTATTTCAATATCTGGATAGTTAAATATAACCTCAAGATTATAACCCTCATTTTCCACCTCACATACAATCAACTGGCCCATGTCTATAATGATATCAAACAAAATCATGTTAATGATATTAAAGTACAATCCATACTACACTATGTAAATCATAATAGTATATAATGAGTATTTAGATCCATAATTTTAATATTATCAATAGGTGTATAGATGTGCATGAAATGAAAAATCATTTCTATATTCATGTATCCACTACCTATACTACAATAGAATATTTATAATCACATACAAAAAATAATATTGAAATGATTATAGAATCAATAAAAATTTTACCTCAAATAGTATAAGGCCCCACTTCTATTTTTTACACATTCTATTTAATAATAATCAGTTATCCTCATTCCTTTTTAGGCTCTGATCATCCACCATACCAAGATGGTTCCCATAATGATATGTAGTTATAAAATTATTCCTTATAAAACACTCAATCTTTCAAAGACCATTACTTTGAGGATTACCCATGCATGTATAAGATACCTGAGTCATATTATAAAATTCAATACTATATACTCTTAGTGTATTCCAATAATAATAATTGTGGTGGGCTATATTTACAATATGATAAATATGTTGAATTGTTTTTGGATATGTTCTCATAAACCACTCAAATTATTCATACTAGAAAAAACCATTTCATGTGTCCCAATGAGGTCAAAAAAATTTACTAGTATATAGGTTTATATATGTAGCGATGTTCTATGAAAAATCCTCAAGTTTCTAATTTTACGAACAACTCAATCAACTCCCTCTATTTTGTTAAGTGAAGGCATTTCCTGCCAAATGGTTTTATATGATATTTCATATAACAATACTATCACCCCCATAATGATATATAAGTCCATATAAAAGATCATCCCCATGGATAGTTTCCAAGGTCACATCCCGAACTCAAACAACCATTCCATCAAAGATTAGAATATTGTTATTTTTTGTTCATACTATTCTATATTTGGAAAATGGGAAGAAAACCGATAACAATCATATTATTCCACATCAGGATAAATATTTTCTAGTTTTATACACTTAAAAAATGAGATTATGAAACTTACATTTAAACATATTTTCAACTGTATACCAAGATAATACTTCTTGTAACATAGATTTTATAACCAAATCCCACCATCATATTATATATTCATTTATATGTTTATTGAAAACTCCACTTTTAACAATTCTTGTGTATGATACTGACCCTGAGATATAAAACATACCAGATTTAATTTTTCATTTAATGAATATCTACAAAGAGTATAATAGGTATCCGGGGTATTCTGTGGGTTTCTGAAAAAAATGGAAAATGGGCCAATTTTTAATAAGATCATGGTTATCCCACAGTTAGTAGTAACTGTGCACCATAACTATACAACCAACAGAAGGGGGATAATTGTTAGGTAAACCATGTAGGGTGGCATTGGAGATAGTGTGGAATGATCTCACCTAGGAAAGTGTAGAACTCATGGTCACCACACGGTTTATAAAACCAAGTGACATGCTAGGAAACAATGTGGATTAGATTCCTATTGGATAGAGGGAACCGCACGGTTGCTGCACGATTTAGAAAACGATGCGTCCTAACTGTATGCCTCATTAAAAAAGGGGGTTGTTTCCATTTTCTCACCTGATATTATTTCATTCTCCCCTATTTTATCCCCCCATTCGTCCCCCATACAACTATGGTGATAAACCAACTACGTCTACATTATCCATGTGTGTTTCTCCTCTAATTGTTTGGTGTTTGGGGTGTATTTTAATATGAATCAAATATCCAAGTATTTCATTGACTCTATATCATTTAATTTTTGAATGAGTCTTGTTTGAATGTTTTCTCCTCTTTCAAAGCTACAAAACCTTGTTTTTATTGGGTGACATTTATTTTTTTGGTTGAGTCCTATTTTACATGAACTAGGGGTCTCATTTGGGAAAGTAATCATCCAAAAGAATGAGTTAAATTGTCTTTATGATTTTTACCATAGTCTTAATGTTTTCATTTGTTTATATTGTCATTCGAAGTTGATGAGTTTTAGCATTTTTATGTCATCATATATAGGAAGTAATTTGGGAAATAATGTGAGGAAAACAACCCTTCAAAAACCATCTTGGATTTTTTGATGATTTGAAACCAGACCTTGTGATACACATGGGGTAAACCCAACCCCTAAAAATGATGACAAATTGGTAAAAGGTGATATAGGGTAATTTTGATAGTATTTGTTAATTTGTACATGGTCATGGTTTAAAAGGGTAAATTGAGATGTTATATTCGACCTTTGAGAAATGCCTAAATTAATATGAAAATGAAATAAATGAAATGTTTTGGATTTTGATCCTGTTATGGTTTTTAAAGAAGGAAAATTGTTTTTTGAATTTGGGTATTTTTTTATAAAGTAGGTGTTGACCTCAATGTGATTAAATATGTGTTATTATTTGGATTTAAAATGGTGTCCCAATTATATGTGGGTGGTTTATACTTACGAAAATTACAAGGTAGATTATTTTAATCAATTAAAAGGAATATATGGAATTGGTCCATATTTTGATGTATAAAGAGAATGAACCTTTTTGAAGTATAGTTTTGAAATGTTTTAATTAAGTGTGTTGTTTTGTTATGCCTCACAGAAAATTTAGGTGTAGTTTTATGAAATTATGAATATAGGTTAGGTATTATTATGATGACTCTAGTTTTAAGGGTCCATTGGGCCTAGAGTAAATGATGTATGATTAATGATATTGATATTTGATAAAATATGTGAAAAAGATAGAATGTTTAATAATGGAAGTTTTGGGTATGGTTTGACATGACGTGATAAATCCCAGCTGGATTCATCAACTGATGCTCCATATTTTTCGACAAGTGAATAATGGTTTGGGGTATTAGAACGATTATACACGCCCTGGTTTTGGGTGTGCCAGACTGATTTGGTAGGATCCCCAATGCACCAAAGTTTTTTCGGGGAAGGAGTAATGATTATAAACCCATGAGTATAGGAATGACGTTACATATCAAGGATGAGATGGTTAGACTGTAATTCTAATTCCTATTTGGATTCATCATATGATGTTCTATGTTTGTATATATTTGACATTAGGGTTGGGTTGGTCACATATATAATTTCGAGTCTCGATTGTATAATGAGACTAATAATCATCATTTTCTAACTTGTGACCTATGGGATGGGATGTCCAAACATGGCTTACCAGATCTGGATTGGATACATGAACTGACTCTATATTTTCTGACTCATGAACCCTCTGATATTTGTTACGGGTACCCAAATTGATTCTCTGAGGTACACTAGATTAAAAAATTGAAAAATTTGTTCCCTTGAGAAATAATATGGTAAACCATTACAATTCATGGCCAATTATCATGGTATGGCTGGAGAAGTTGGATGGTTAGATGATACGACAAAACCTAAAGATATAAATGGATAATTAGTAAATTTTTAAATGTAAAACATTTTTCATATTCAGAATATATATATATAGGAAAACTTTGATTATCTACATACAATACTTTGTTAAATGACTAATTTATTTTTCACTATTAGTGGCGGACTACTGATTTGTACCCATAGAATGCTCGGTCCAGCATAGAACTTGGGAACCTGAGAAGATGCCACTTTTTTTGTCACAAGTTCAGGATAGTTACCTATTGTTTTGTTTATTCATGGGGCGGTGGGATTGAGTATGGTATGTCAGGACCAGGTTGGGACTAGGGTCCTTATTTGATATCTTTTTTCATTTTAGTGTTAATGTTATTATTAGTATGACTATCTAATATATAGTGCATTATTCATATTGTTACAAGTTTTTTTACTCGGCGGATTGTCGTATTTTACCGTATGTTTTCCATTTATTTTTCATGCTAGATATTACATCAATTAGTATTATTTTTGATGTGTTTTTACATTGAAATTAAGGTATCGTCTCGTCATGTTTGTCTTTATAACAACTTTTCGAGTTAAAAACATATAGTGTACAACGAGACACACCTGAGGTCATGTAATGATCCGTCTCGGGGCACTGGTTTAGTTGTTGTTGGTACAGGTCCCCACCAAGTGGTATCAGATCCAATGTCATTTTTCATACAATTGGGTATAGTAAACATGAGACTAGAATTTTTTTTGGGATTGGAAATGATCTTGTGTCTATGTGCCTGCATCCCCATGTGTGAAAGAAAACCCAAGTTTCCAAGGGTGGGGATTGATGTTCTATTTTACACTTTTACAGTTAACTTATATTTATACCTAGAGTATTGAACCTATAAGTGATGTCATTGGTTTATCCGGTTTTATTTCTTATCCTAGTATGGAAATAGAGGGTTTCTGTGCTCTATCATCATTATAGTCACATAGGATTGATATGTCATCCGTATTTTTCTTTTTAGTTTTTGAATTGTGATTTTATAATAATGATGGGATTTTTGAAATTTTACATTATAAAAATGTTTTCAAATTTAAAATTCGCAGGTTTTTAAATGGTAAAGTTAACTAAAATGAAAGTGTAATGATGGAACTTGAGACTTTTTAAATGAGTATCCGTTGTTTTTTTATCAAGCTGTTTATATGGGAGGTTTGGGATTGAGAGTGCCTTAGTTTGTGACCCTTATTTTTGGTCCGGAGGCATTGATGAGTTTTGATTTGTGGTTAAAGAGATGTTCATGTTGTACCTTTTATAGGGATATGGTAATTGGGTTAGGAGATGTCATCTGGTAATAAAGATGTGGCATCCCCTATGGTTGGTATCATTCAGGATTGCATTGGGACTTAAGAATATGTTTTTTGAGTTGTGATTTTGTTAGTCGTTGTTGCGTTGTTATGGGTATGGAACCTTGATGAAATTTTTTTCATGGGTGTGTTTGGTGATGTTTTTGTCCATAACATGGCTAGTATTACAACCAATATACAACGAGTTTTCTGAGCTTTGATGTGTATGGTATAGAGGGAGATCCAGTGGCCCATTATAATTGTCATTCCATTTTAGGGGGTTAGTGTCGGTTAACCATTGTGGGGGGCCCATGAGATGGGTTGACCAGGTTTAAAATTTATTTGGGTGCCTGAGGTATATGTGGAGTATTTGATCTTTCGCTAGTGAAATGAATAGATTACAATCTATTTTGGGTTCATCCTAGAGGACTAAGTATAAAAGATAATGGTTTTAGATATGGGACATGAGTTGTGGTCATGAAATGGTGATTTATGGAAATAGGGGATAACAATGAGGGATGTTATCCCAGTGATATGTGTACATTTTAATTCTAAATAAGGGTGGGTGATTCTTAATTGGAATTGATTCATGGTCGGTGCATGCTAATTTTAGTATGGAGAAAGGTTATGCCTTGGTTTCTTCCATTGGTAATCACCTGAGTGTTTATGGTTGTTTATAAGGATGGTTTCAGAAGATGCAAGGTAATTTTGGCATCTGAACCCTATGTTTTATAGAAATTAATGGAGGAATTAGTGATTATTTGGATAGACAAGACATGTGTTACAAAATCATGGATGTACGATTTAGTTATGGTAGAGACATGTGAAGTGAGGGGTGGTAATTTTGTTGAGCTTGGTTGTGCGAAGGGTTTGGTTTTTGTATAGAAATATTGAGAATACCTTTATTCCAATGTGGATGACAAACTATGACATAATGATAGTTTGGGGAGTGGGAATTTGGGCCATGATCTAGTGAGGTATGTATCATGGGATCTTGACCTAATTTTAGTGAATGATTTTAATAAAGTGTATGATATAGAGGGATTCAATGAGGAATAACTATTAGGAAAGTGCTAGAGAGGCATGTGCAATTTAGGTTATATAAGAATGTGTATAAGGAACAATAAAAGTTGAAACCACAAGTTATGTGAATGAACATTTTTCTTTTCAATTGGTTTTGGTGGATTTGGTCAATGAAATCTTAGTGTACATATAGATTCAATAAAATCATGATCGATACCTTTACATCATCCTAGTTACACTGAGAGAGAATTAGATATACCCTGATCAAATTAATGGGTTTATTTTTTTATATGGAGAACCTATTAGTGGTTTTAGTCATGGAATAGTATGAGAAAATCCACTTGGTGGGTGGTGCACCATAAATGGTTGGGAGTAGATTCATCATGATTAGACAGAATATAGAAAATTCTATAGAGGATGTTCTATGAGACCAGGGAATGTGATGGTTGATATTTAGTTTTTTGTCTTGGGTGATATCGTGGTGGCCACACCTACTCCATGGGTTCATAGAGTTAGATCATAACTAATGGTGGTTGGAATTTCATGATCATATTGGTGAAAATGAAACTCATAAGGTGCGGAGAGATGTGTTAGACGTGGATGTACATAAATGATTATAGGTCAGCCATGGTGGAATCAATATTCCAAAGAGAAACCAATAAAGCACTTGCTTGGGTTTCTGGGGTATGGCTAGGTGGTGATTCCTGTGATGGTTGATTTATCCAACAGTCGTCATTAGGCCTGGGGTGGTTCTAAAAGTGATTTGATGATCATGTATCAGAGGTGTTGATAGTGTAAGGAGACATGATGACGATTCATGGGTAATGTTTATTTTATACTAAAACCTCATATAGATTCAATTATAAATTCCAGTACGAATGTTGGTATGATCTTTAAATGTCTTCAAGAATAAAGGAACCATGGGAAGGTGAAGCGGTAATGTGCAAACAATGGGAGTTTTTGTTTCATGGTGAGTCGGTCTAGTGTGGTCCAACACATCATAGTAAAAAGGAATGAAGGAGGTGAGATTTTAACCATATTTCATTGATGTTTTTAACGTATGTATTAATTTTAGCGATGCAAGTATTTTTTGCTGAAATCCATGTTATCTTTAGTTCGTGTATGGTTGGCACATATCTTTCCATTAAATGTGGTTTTTTTGGTTAGATAGAAGAAACTTTTAGCTATAGCTCTTGTGGATGTTTGGTAATGGTGAGTTGGGGAAAAAATTAGGACATTAGTGGGATCCTGAGTTTGAGGTTCTAATGTTCCTTTTCCCATGATGGCGGTGAAACACTGGAAATTTGAAACGACCAAGACCCCAGTAGCCTAGAGATCATGCCATTCTCTATTAAAATAGTGTAGACAAAATATTCAAATCCCAAAGGATTGATTAGTTTAGAAGTTATGTAAAATTTATAAATACATGATACCCATTTTAAATTGGGAATAGAAAATAAAATATAATACATTACAGAATTTAAAAAATTGTATCCTTGAAAACTAATTCAATTATCACTTCTTCACAACTTTGGAAACAAAATAATGGTGTTGTAAAATGGACAGTAAGAATAATTTAGAGTGGAATATATCATAAATAAATACTTAATAATAATCTATTAAAGCTAAATTATTGAAAGACATTTCAATTAACCAATAACTTGAGTACAATATTTCTAGGATAAAAGATTATTAAATAAATCCATATAAATAATCGCATTAGATTGAAACATGACCATGGATACTCTTGATAAAGGAATAATCACATCAACTCACTATAATGAAGGAATTTATAATTTGGGATTTATTAATCATCAATAACTATCATCATGATAGTTTCAATCATGATATACATCAAAACAGTTTAAGCATTTGGGTAGAAACCCCTCTGATTTGGAAAATTGATTCATCTCATGAGACTACCTATGCATTAGGTGGATAACCTAAAAAGGTCCCTAACCCATGTAATATAATTATAATGAAATAAAAATATATCTAATAAATATATTTAACTCATAGGCAATGTTCCTTATCAATTAACCATATTGAGTAAAGGATAAAGATTTATGAATATTTCCCTAGTTAATCAAATAACATTAAAAGTAAAAAATATATGTTAAAATGGTATAAAATATAGTAATTAATCATATCCATTACAAAATAATATTTATATTAAAGATAAATTTAATTTACAATGTAAAATTATTAAAATAATTTGATTTTTATAAGATCAAGTTAACAATAACAAAAGAAAGTGAGATTGTATAATAACTTTTATGATATGGTAATTTTCTATCAAATCTCTTTGGATGACAGAATTCCAATTGAAACATAAAATATAATTAATAATAAATTAAAAATAAAATTATTTTTCAAAGGTTTATTATAAACACCACTTAAAAGTGAATTTTTTTTATAAAAACAAATAAGTCTTAATGCAATGTAAATTGAGATAAAATCCCTTATCTCATGCTTTCCCTTTGTTGAAAATCATTTAACCTCATGTATAATGGTTATAATAATTTTACTAACTTATTATATAACCATTCTAATATCTAGGATATAATATATGTTCGTTTTATAATATCACAACACCCTTTCCTTAATAATATATCATTATTTTCATCATTTTAGGTGTAATTACCTGGTTTTTTGAGTATGTTTTGACATATTATTTTTTTGTTCCTATTAATTTTACCATTACTTGATCATATAATAAACTTAATTAATGATCAAATATAATATATATTTATTATATAATATTTAAAGTAATCCCTAAAATTTAGTGACAAGAAATTAAATTCACTATTCATAGAGACAGTAGGTCGTACCTACACATGAGCACTGCATTAATTTTCTTATCATATTAAAAGATATAAAATAAAGCTATATGTACATGTATATAATCATTATAGTATCATTTTTATCTTATATATATATATATATATATAACAAATTTTGATTAAACCCATATTTAATACATTCCATGAAATGTGTGGATGAATCAAATCGCTTCGCGAGGTGGTAGTCTATCAGACACACGAATAACATTGATGTATTTATTCATAATTTAAAGGATAAAAATATGTGTTATATAATAATTTTATAAGAATAAAGTAATTATAAATGTCATATATATATATATCTTATATAATCTATAAATCCATCGTTATTCCCCACCTTGGATGGTAG
Organism: Viscum album; assembly: GCA_963277665.1. Lineage (NCBI taxonomy): Eukaryota > Viridiplantae > Streptophyta > Magnoliopsida > Santalales > Viscaceae > Viscum > Viscum album. Next base: position 2,135,035,506 of record OY728145.1, read on the forward strand.
TAATTGAAGAATGAATGACATCAGTTCATCAGACTGTAGTCTTTCGTACACACAGACAATGATTGCATAAAACATTTTATAGATGTGTGTGTAGTTTTGTTTTGTAAAATTATCATAAAAAAATTATGTTGAATATAATGTATTTATTATAAAATCATGATATAATAATAATTAGGCAGGTAGAAAAGGTAATAAAATAAAAAAGATTTTAGAAAACAATTGCCTCTTCTTCGGGTATCCTCCTTATGTTTTCACAAATTACTTCATAATTCATATTTATTTCCAATATAATTCTTATATTATGAGTGGGGGAAATTTGGGATGTTATTTTTATGGTTTTTAAATATTCTAATGGATTTGTAGGTGTGAATAAGTTAGGGGAGTGGGTTACCTTTTATAGTGGAGGAGGAGTAACATTCTTGTAAATATAAAAAAGTGGACATTATTAGGAGGACTCCCTTACATAATGTTCCAAAAATATTGATCCATTGGTGATAAAAGTGGGTATATGTTTTCAATATGTGGAAAACATGGGTTTATTACATGAATAATGGTCATTTGACTATAAGTTTATTCTTTAGCTCCTTGATAAATTCATTTTCCTTTAATAACATTAATTAACTAATTTTTTTCAATAATAATTTTGTTAAAAAATATAATTTTATGTTTTTGAAATTATTAATTATTATAATTAAAAATATTTGATCCACTTTTATAAATTCAAATCACATAAGTGGTAGCAATTAATTTAAAATGAATCCCATAGATGGAATGAAAATATGGGGTTTAAAAGTGAAATGTTCAAAAACATTACTATCCTTTTATATATGTATTTAATATAAAAAACATTCCAATGACCAAAATTTTATTACTATATGTATAAGTGAAATATTCTAACTAAAATTAAATTCAATTTGAAGTTTAATAATATAAACTATTTAGATGAAATTTTAATTTTCAATAAAAATTCTCAATTTTTTTCTATCATCATAAAATAAAAAACCACAGGAAATTACAAAATTTTAACATAATTATAATTTTGAAATGAAAAATTAAAAAATTTCGTTTTTATTTCGAATAAATTTATAAAATTGAATAAATTTAGTTTAAAAAAAGTTTTTCATCAATATGTGAGAAAACCACATTTTAAAAAATACTTTTTTTTACGTAAATTTGGATTTGTTCCAATATAGTGCTTATCAAATCTACTAGATTAATGTGAAAACAATTAATTTAATATATAATATATAAATTACATTAATGTTATCCACTAATAGTAACTAACATAATTTATTAATATAAAACACCATTGGCCGATAAAATAGTTTTTTATTAAAACATTTCCAATATATTCAATTGGTTATCTAATTAATTTATAATTAATTTTTAAACAATGAATCCAATCATATATTTTCATATGTAATTTAATACTATCCATAACCATGAATTTAATGGATTGAAGATAAATTTTCTTTCAAATAAAAATTTTAACAATATTTAGAAAAACCAGTCTTGCATTTTACAAAAGTTATCGAAGAAATGCATTCTGCTATGTGAAAACAGATAGCTCTATATTGAGTGAATTAAATGCTCTAGAAAATACTAAATTGATTTAAAATAGAAAATATATCAAAAATTACCAAGATTTTTTATTTTATTTTACTCTTGGTGTTTCTCTTCACATATTCAATTGAATATGATGTTAATATTCTAAAATCTCAAGGTGTAACATTATCTCCACATAAAATAAATTGAATCCTCATAAGTTGACCGTGATATTGGTAATAAATGGTTTGACATTTGAAAATAATTTTACTGAAATCCGTCATCATGAGAAGAGTTGGTAAAACATCCTCTTAAAAAAAGAGTAAATGGTATGTAAAAAAGTAATCTGAAATAATCACATATCTATCTTTCCAAAGAGGTGGAAATTGGTGGGAAATGAAAACATTGAAATGGAAGAGAAAAGTATCACTCAAATACTGAGACAAAGCGATAGAGAAAATGTTCATGAAAAATTTGACAACCACAAATCCAAAAACTAGAGGTGTTTAAAAGGTCATTTATACCATAAGAAATAGTGACAATAAGGTAACTTTTTTTTTGATGACCCTTTTCCTATAGTTGAGGAATTATTTTACTTTCTAAGAGTATAAGGAAATACACTTACATGATATGATTCTTTTCCACAATCACAATATCATCCTTTTTTCATAAAACTATTTCTACATCCTATCATAGCATAAGTTGCATCATATGGTGAAGTAATACAGTAATAACTAGAACCTCATATAAAGATCAACATAAATCATTTCATAAATGGTAAGCCTTATGTCCCTTCCAAGTATTATAATCAAAATATTAGAATCAGTTTAAAGGTTTTTAGTAGTATATAATTTACAATATCTCGATCAATCATTTAATTATCCCCACATCATCACCTTAGTGTAAGGAACATATTAAGGGTTATCTTTCCCTCATTTATGAGTTTTCCAAGTTTTTCAACTTTCCACTGAATATATTTTATAGGTACCATTCAACAAATTCTTAAAATCCATTAATAAGTAGTATTACAATATAGTCTTTATAAATTTCAAAATTCATATTATGAGAATGTCATCAGTAAAATATTTTTACAATATATTTATTATACCAAAATAAAAAAGAACATTATTCATTATATTCCGATTCTATCAATAACATATGCTTGACCTTGATTCAATAGAATTAATCGAGTTATATTCCCTTGACACTTGGGGAATTAATTTGTGTATTTCCTAGTCTCCTTACAGTTTAAACACTTAATAGTAGTTTTTTATTTATTCAATTTCCATTCTTTTTCCTAGTGACCCATTTCTCCACACTTATGACATACTATAAACCCTTTTAATAATTTCTCTAGGTGACTCCTTCTATAGTTATAAAATATTGGAAAATACATATGTACTCGTTCCATTTATCGATGATTTGTTTTACCATCCTATTATTCTCATTATTACTTTTAAATAAATAGTACATAGTGAATAATTTCTCTCTCTTGACAGCATATAAAACTATTTTATCATAAGATGAAAAAAAGTTACAGACCAACACCCATCCATGTCATGTATTAAGATCATTAAATAAGTTATCAATCTTTCACTCATTATTATATATGTAATCTATATCATAACAAGATAACCTTGTAAAGGTAGCCTCGTATCCCATAACGCTCTTTTAATCCTTTTTATTTAATATATGGAACTTTATCTTCACATAATTTATTTTCTCATGAGGGAAAAATTTGTTGAGTAATATCTCCTTAAAAGATTTCTATTCCATGAGTTCTATATATTTTTCCTCCCTAGTATTCTAGATCAATGACTATTATAGATCAAAATATCCATTCAGAAAATATACTAGGAATATAGCCTTTTCGTTTTCATCACATCTCAATGCCATAAATATCTTATCCAAAGTCATAATCCATTGAAATGGTCCCATTAGATCGATAGAACCACTAAATTCTGGGGGCTTCTATTACATAAAGAAATCCAACATTTTATAATCTCATTGTGCAATGGGTTTCTCCCTCAATATTATTTTATTTTCTACATCCTGATTATGATTCCCCAATATATCCATAACGTGCTTGGTTCTAATACTAGATATATTGACTTCTATGGAAAGGAAACATCTACACTATCCACGAGTATTGATACCATTATTCCTTTTAGTTTCAATCAATAAACAATGGAATAGACCAAATTAACTCATAGAATTATAAAAATTCAACAATTCTAAATATGTCTTAAAATAGAACAAAAATTGAAAATTTTATTTATATATTTTATCATAATAATAATAATGGGTTCTTTGGTATTTTCTTCTATAAATATACTCAATTTCAGTAATAGGGTTATGTTATATAATCTATGTTAATATAAATTTATTTTTCAAGGCTTCTTCTATACTTTATCTAATACCAACTATAAGGACCCAGATCCCAACAACCTGGAGGTGGTTCCTTTAATAAATTCTCATATATTAGATATTTAAATCATGGTGCTGATCCTTTTAATATTTCTCAAAAACCAAATAAGATAATTATATCAAATGTACATTGGTAATGGAAAATAGAAACAAAATACATAACAAAATCAAATAAACGTTATCCTTTAAAACTCATTCAAAATATCTTCATCATAACATGGAGAAAAGATAAAAATAAAGGTGAGAAAAAATTATCAATAATGGTTAAGTATATTGGAAGATATCATGAATAATTAATTAATAATGATCATGGAAAGTTAAATGATAGAAACACATTACAATTAATGAAAAACATGGGCATAATATGAAAGGAATAAAAGGTGATCAAATAATTACATAAAAATAATCAAATGTGTTTGAAACTTTACCATAGATATTATAACTAATAGAATAATAACTTGGAATCATAATAATTATGGAATTCAAAATATTGGATGTTTGGACTATCCTGGCATATTCCTGATATAGTTACAGTCAATATCTTCCCTCAAGAAAGTTTAAGTTTATGGGTAGAAACTCGTCTGATTTCTCCAACTGATTCATCTCTTGAGACTACTGATGCCTCAAGGGGAAAAATAAAATGATCCCCAACGTAGTCCATAATAGTCCAATAATTCATCATATATAAAATAAATTGTTTTAACACAAAAAAAATATGGCTTATCAATTATTTGTATTGAGTAAAGGATAATTATTTATCAATATTTCCCAAGTTAATCAAATAAAATTCAATGTAAACACCGTATGTAAAAATGGTATAAAATTTGAGAATAAATATATATATTAAAAAATAATATAGATATTAAAATTGAATTTAATTTTCAAAAAATTTATTATAATAATGTGATTGTTATGGAGAAAATTAATAGTCATAAAAAAGTGATACTGTGTAATTTCTTTTACCACAAGATAAATTTCAAGTCAAATACACATATATGATAAAATTAAAATTCAAACATAAATTACAATGAATAATAAATTATTCATGATATTACATATCAAAGGGTAATTAAATACAACATATAAAATTTAATTTGTTCATAATAACAAATAAGTCACAATGAAATGTAAATTGAGAATAATTCCATTACCTCACGCTTTCCCTTAGTCAAACATGATTTATCCAACTTTATAATAGATTTTAGATTTTTATTAACTTATTCAAGAAAAATATTAATATTTAATATATCATATATTATCCTTTCATAAAATATCTCCACAAATTTTATAATAATTATTCATTATTTTCATCATTTTAGATGATAACTTCCATCTTTTCTGAGAATGTTTTATCTTTTTATTTTTTTGTTCCATTAACATAGAACATTATTTAATCATATACATAATTTAAAAATATTATTTAGATATAATATATATTCATTATATATGTATTTAGATTAATCCATAAATTTTATGGATAAAAAATGAAATGCACCAACTATGGAGATGGTAGGTCGTACTTACGCTTGAACATGACTTACATTTTCTTATCATATTAAAAGGAAAATATTAATTGATATATATGTATAATATATTTCTAGTATTATATTTATGTTAAATATATAACATATTTTTATTAATGTCATCCTTGATAAAATCCATGTAACATGATAATGAATCAGATCGCTTCACGAGGTTGAAGTCGGTTGTACACACGAACGACATTATCGTATTCCCACAAAATAGAAAGCATGGAAGTATATGTTATATAATAATTATAAAAGAATAATTTAATTATTAATATAATATTTATCATATATAAATTATAAATCTATATTTATTCCTATCCTTGAAATATGGTAATGGAAGATTGAACAACAACGGTGCACGAGACAATAGTACAACATACACACGAACAGTGATTGGGTATCCCATTTTATGGAAGTGTCTGTGGTTTTAGGTCTTACCAAAAAAAATAAAAATATATTTATATATTTAATATACTATTTTTATTAGTTAATCATGATATAATAATAATTTAGTGAGGTTGAGATGGTAATATAATTAAAATTCTTTTAGAAAAAACATTAACTCTTCTTTGGGTATCCCCCTTATGTGTTCACTAATTCCTTCCCAAGATGGATTTATTCCCAATATAAGGATTCTAGTAAGAGAGGAAAGAGTTTTTTAAGTGATCTTTTTAGGGTTTTTATGTGAAAATGGCTTATGTAGTGAATAAGTGGAGGGAGTGATTTCCCTTTTATATTGGAGGAGGAGTGTAATTCTTATTAAGACCAAGGGTAAACAATCTTGGGATGTCTCCCTTAACTATAGTTCCTCCAATAAAGAAATATTTTATATAAAATAGGGTATGTGGTAGAAATATAGTCATAAAATAGGTTTATTACAGGTTCTTATGTCATTTTTTGACTTAAGTTTAATGTTTAGTGACTTGATAAGCTCATTTTTTTTAATCACTAAAAAAATGTTTAACAGTTCTCACTAATAATTTTGGTAAAAAATAAATTTTAACTTATATGAAATTATAAATTATTCTGATTCCAAATAAGTAATCCATTTTCCATATTAAATTCAAATAATTTGTAGATATTAATTTAAAATTAATCCCACGCATAGAACAAGAAAGTAGGGATTCAATGTCAAATCATTGAAAAGTTTAATAAATAAATATATATATATATATAATATAAAAATTTTACAATGACCAAAACTAGAATAATATATATATTATTGAACACTTTTTTTTTAAAACCAATTTAAAATATAATTTATCATTATAAATTATTTAAATTAATATTATGTTTTCAATTAAAATTCAGTATTTCTGAGCATTCATCAATAAATGAAAATTCTCAGAAAAAATCCACAATTTACCCTAAGAAAATTTTGACATATAAATTTAGAAAATCGTGTTTATTTTATCAGATTAAATTATTAAAGGTATCAATTTTTAGTTTTAAATTATTTTCTCAATCAAAAGGTGACAAAACACCCATTTGGAAAATATAGCTTTTTATGTGCAAAATTGGATTTTTTTTTTATCCTATGATAATCAAATATTTTGGATGAATGTAAAAAACCTTTATTGAACATATAATATATAAATTTAATTTATGTATTCCTCTAATAGTAATTTATTTATTTTATTATTATAAAATTCCATTGGTGCTGGAAAATACTTGTTATAAAAACCCTTCGTTGATATGCACTTGGGTTTCATTATAACATATAATTAATTGGTAACTAGTGAATTAAAAAATGTATTTTCATAAGTTATTAAATAATATTCATTACAACTAAATTAATTTCTATGAGATAATTTTCCTTTTAAATATAATATTAATAGTATTCATTAAAACCCGATCTTGCATGTGACACAAGATATTGAAGAAGCTCATTATTTAGTGTGACACAAGATAAATATATTTTTATTTCATTAAAAGATATATAATATAATGAATTTATTTTAAATATTAAATATATCATAAATTCTCAGGTTTTTATTTTCCATTCTATAGTTGGTATTGCGTGTCACATACGCAATGGAATATGATGCTAATATTCTAAAATTTTGAGGTGTTACCTCCTCTTCACCTTAATTAAATTATGTCGTCTAAATTTAAACACGATCTTGGTAATAAATGGTTTGATATTTGAAAATTAATTCATTCAAATCCCTCATCGTGATAGTGGATTTTGAAACAACCTCTTAATTAGATAAAATGGTAAGTAAAAAAATTCATCAGGAATATTCACATAACTGGGTTTCCAGATATGACATATGTGGGAAATAATAAAAATGGACATAGAAGAGAAAAATAATAATCAAATACCAAGGGAAACAGAAATAGAAAATCTTTAGGTTGCATTTTACAACCCCAAATCCATATATTAAAAGTTTTAAAAAAGTCATTGATATCATAAAAAATGATAATAATTTTACACTATTTTTATTTCAATACAATTTTCCCGGAGTTGAGGAATTATTTAACATTGATATATATAAAGAATTATATTAAATTGGTACCTTTAATTTTTATAATCATAATCTTATCCTTTGGTTATTCCATGAACTATTTCGACTTCATATTATAAAATAAGATTCATCTCAATGCCCAAGTATTATTACATGGTGAAGGGATACAAAAATCTGAAAAACCTCATCTGAAGATCAACAATATCCACTTCATAAATGATTAAACTTTTGATCTTTCAATATATTATGCTAAACAATTTAGAATTAGTTTCAATGAAGTTAGTAGTATTAAATTTAATTTATCAAAATCAATAATCTATTAATCCCAACATCATTATCTCAGTATTAATAACATATTAATTCTTATCTTTCTCTCAGTCATGTGTTTTCAACGTAGTTCAATTTGTCTCTGGATCACTTTTCCTGGTACCATTCAATGTATAATATCATGTAAATTATGAAATAGTACTGAATTAAAATAATCATACATTTTATAATTCTTATGATGAGGTTATCATAAAGGAAATATTTTTACATCATTTTTCTTGGATCCAAATACACATGAACATTAATCATTATTCCTTTGATGTATCAATATCATATGCTTCAACTTAATCCCATTGGTTCATATGAGGTATATTCCCTTGAATCATGGTGTATTAATTTTTTTGGTGCCCCATATTTTTATTGGTCAATAACTTATTAGAAATTTTTCCTTTCTTCTTTATTATTATTTTTTCTATAGAGCCTTTTCTCTGAACTTATAACAAATCCCTATACCATTCAAGAATTTTTTGTGGTGGTTCTTTATAATGTAATAACATGTGGATAAAAACTTCTTTCACTTCATTCATCTATAACTTTCTCTTTCACCCTCTACTTCTCTTTCTTACATTAAAATACAAAAAATATGGATAATTTTTTCTCAATCTAGATAGAACATTATACAATTTCTTCATATGAATGAAACTTTTGAGTGACCAGTTCTCTTCAGAGACATTAGTTAAGAAATTAAAATAATTGATCTATATTGAACTACTTATTGCATATGTTACCCATAGAATACCTAAATAAACGTGTAATAGTTTCCTCACACTCTAAAACACTATCTCCTTTCTTTTTATTTATACTAAGGAACATTCTATTTATCTCACGTTACAATTCACAAAGTAAGTAATTATTAAATAATGTATCCTAAAAATATTTCAATTAAATGTGTTTAATTTCCACTTCCTCCCCAGTATTCTAGATCGATGACCACCATTTATCAATTTCTCTATTGATACAATACACTACAAATATAAACTTTTCCTTTTCGCAACATCTCAATACCAGAAATAACTTCTCCAAAGAAATAATTCATTACTCAGATACCATTGGATTAGTAGTCACAGTAAATTATGGGGGCCAATATAGCATAAATTGATATAGCATTGGAGAGTATCATTGTATAATATGCTTCTACATAATGTAATGATTATTTTTCATAATATTTTTAAGATTCCTTAATATATTCATAACCTACTCAATTCTATTACCATCAATATCGGATTCCTTATAAGTTAAACCTCTACATTGTCGAGGATTATTTATACATTTCTTTCTTAGAGTTTCCATACCTAAATAATGGAAAATACTATATTAGCTCATAAAAATTTAAACTTTTAATAATTTTTAATATGACAAAAAACACAAACTAGAATGTTCTTTTTGAATAGAAAATCTCATAATCATAATCATGGTTTCCTTGGGATGTTCTTCTTTATATATCCTCAATGTATATCATAGGGTTATGTTCTGCAATCTATGTTTTCCTAAATCTAGGTTTCTTGTTTTCTATGAAACTATCTTTGATACCAACTATAATGAACATGACCCCATTAGATTATATCTGGTGCCTTAATTTATTAAATATGCATAAATACAATATTCAAATCCTAATGGACTGACCATTCTATTTTTTTTGGAAACCAAATATATACATGATACCCATTTTATATTGGTAATATAAAATAATGAATAATAAATGAAAAAAAATAAACAACATCCTTGAAAAATCATTTGAAGATTTCTTCTTTATTGAATGTGGAAAGTAAATAAAATAATGGTGATCTAAAATGATCAATAAGTATTAAGTAAAGTGGAAGCTATCATAAATCAATAATGAGTACTAATCATGGAAATTTAAATGACTGAAACACATTCCAATTAACCAATAAGATGAAAAAAATATTGAAGGAATAAATATATCAAATTATTCTATATAAATAATCACATGATCATGAAACTTTACCACGGATATTCTAACTAATATAATAATCACATAGAATAACAGCGATGATAGAATAAATATTTTTTGATGTCTGAACTATCAAGATCTATTCTCATGATATTTTATATCAAGATCTATCTTCAAGAAAGGTTATGTTTGTGGGTAGAAAACCATTTTTTTGCTAACTAATTCATCTCATGAGACCACTGATGCATCAAAGGGATTCTATTAAATGGCCCTCAACTCGTGTTATAATAGTACAAATAATTCTTCAAATATCGAATAAATCTATCTAACTCATTTAAAATGTGTCTTATCAATTATCTATATTGAGTAATCGACATAGATTTATCAATATTTTCTTAGTTATTCATATGAAATTCCACGTAAAAATATATATAAAAATTGTATAAAATATAGGAAATAATAATATAAATTATATAAGAATATCAATATTCAATATAAATCTAATTTCTAATGAAAATTATTACAACAAATTAGATGTCATGAGATTTAGTTAATAATCCCAAAAGATAGTGATATTGTATAATAACATTAACCACATGGAATTTTTTAAGTAAAATTCCCTTAGATGATACAATTAAAATTGAACTAATGAATATAGTGAAGAATAAAGTATAAATGATATTAAATGTCAAAGGGGAAGTATATACCCCACATAAAAGTGAATCAGTTCATAATAACATATAAGTCTCAAAGAAATGTAAATTGTGATAAAATCACTTACCTTACATTCCCCCTTAGACTAACATGATTTAACCTCCTATATTATTGTTTTAAGAATTTTATTAAATATTTAATAACAATATTAATATTTATTATATTATATATGATATTTTAATAAAATCATTTCACCCATTCATTAATAATCTTTAGTTATTTTCTTTATTTGAGTTGTTAATTTCCATATTTTTCCAGTAAGTTTGGAATTTTTAATTTCCTATTCCTCCTACTCTGATATATATTTAATAATATAAATATTTTAAACCATGATATAAATAATATATATATTCTGTATTTATGTATTTATAGTATCCTTTGAAATTTATTTATATGAAATGAAATGCATTGTCCCCGGAGTCGGTAGGTCGTATGTACATAAGAACGTATGAACACTACTTCCATTTTCTTATTGTATTAAAAGACTGAAAAGTAAGTGATATATATGTAAATTATCATTCAATCATCCTATTAATTTTATATGTATCACATATGTTTATCAAACACATCATTAATACATTTTTGTTAAAGTGTGAAATATTCTCATTGCTTCATGAGGCAGTACTATGTTGTTCACTCGAAAGACGTTATCATATTCCCACAAATTGTAAAGCATGAAGGTATGTGTTATATAATAATTCAATAAGAATAAATACAATATAAATATAATATATATCATATATATACTATACATATATGATTATTCCCAACCAATAAAGTTGGTAATTGCAGAATGAACGACATTGGTTCAAGATGCAGTAGTATGACGTACACTCAAATGATGATTTTATCCCATATTATGAAAGTTTATATGGTTTTAGATCATGTAAATAACATAAAAAATATTATTATATTTAATATACTCTTTTTATTATATAATCATCATATAAAAATAATTTATGGAAGATGAGAAGAAAATAAAATAAAAACTCTTCTGAAGAAACATTAACTCTTCTTTGGGTATCCTCATTAGGTTTTCACTAATGAGGTACTAAGTTGGATTTATGGGAAATTTAAGGATTGTAGTATAAGGGAGGAATGTTTATAAGTTAATTGGGTAAGATTATGTTGATAAAATTGGATTGAGAGTTGTGAATAAATGAGGGTAATGAGTTCCCTTTTATAGTGGTGGAGGAGTGACATTCATGTAAATTCCCTAAAGTAAACACTATTGTGAGGTCTCTATTACTTAATGTGCCTCCAATAATAATCCTTGGTCAATAAAATAGGGGATATAGTTTAGATATTTGAAGAAAATGGGAGTTCTAAAAGTGTCTAGTTCATTTTTTTTCTTTTAATGTTTAATGTTTAGTCCTTTTATAAACATGTTTTTCTCTTAGTCAATGTAATTAATTTTAATTTTTTTCATGAATAATTTTCATCAAAACTATTGTTTAAAATATTTTAAATTATAAATAATTATGATTAAAAAATTTTATTCCATTTTTATAAATTATAATTAAAAAATTGAAAAATTAATTTCTAATTAATCCCCTAAATGGAATGGAGAAGTTAGTTTTTAAAGTGAAAATGTTCAAATGTTATTATTCTTTTATATCATAATTTTATATAAAAGTGATTCATATGAACTAAATAATATTAAGATAATCATAATTGAACTAATTTTACATTTAAAATAATTCAAAATATTATTTAACATTATAAAATTTTTAGATGAAATGTAAGTTTTCAATTAGAATTCAGTATTTTTCAATATTTTTTAAAAAATAAAATCACTCCTTTTAATACAAAAAAATCACCATAAGCTCATGTTTATATAAAAATTTAAAAAATTATTCTTATTTCATAAAAATCAATTTTATAAAAGTGTTTATGTTGTTTTTTTAAAATATGTATACTATCAAAAGGTGACAAAACTGCCTTTAAATAAAAACAGTTTTATGTATAAAATAGGATATGGTCTTATCATATTCTTATCAAATATATTTTATAAATGTAGAAGAATTTAATTTTATATTTAATATATAAATTTCATTATAATGAAAAACTAGTATTAATTATATTGACTTATTATGTTAAAATTATTTTTGTTCTTAAAAATAGATTTTTATAAAACCATTTCCCTTATATACAACTAGTTTTAATTTTCATTTATAATTACTTGGAAATCAATTAATTCAACCATATATTATAATAAGTTAGTTATTATTTTTTATCACCACCAATTTAATGGATTGGAGATAATTTTCCTTTTAAATAATAATATTAATATTATTCAATAAAATCTGGCCTTGCGTGTAATGCATGATATCAAAAAACTCATTATTCTGTATGACATAGAAAAATCATTTTTTCATGCCTTGCAAGCTGTAGAATATATTGAATTTATATAAAATATTAAATAATTAAAAATGTTTTCAGATTTTAAGTTACTTTCAATACTTGATATTTCTTATCAAATATGTAATTGACTATGATGTTCATATGCTAAAACTTTATCTTTTTAAAAAAGTGGTGGTTGTGGGATAAAGTATATGGTAGCGAGAACCATGGTGGGTTATGTGGTTGGTTAATGATGTGACCAGTGTTTTGGGTTTGATAGGGTTGGGTAAAATTCAACTTAGTGTTCAATTTTAGAGATAAGAATTGAATCAGGTTTTGATTGATTAAATGCATTAGGTGAAGGTTATGATTTGGCTATGTTTCAAATGATCAGATGTGGAATGTGGTCATTGAGAATTGATTTATGGACTAAAATAGTTTGGAGATTTTGGTGGTAGATATCATATCCCTTCGGGTGAAGCCAGTTGTATTGGGCTCTTTATATGGTTGGGTTGAAGATGTTGAGTTGAGATTGAAGCATCATTCAATGGGCATTGGGTGAATATTGTGGGTCACAATATGAGAATTATTTAGTCTAGGGATATTTCAATAGACTAAGTGTTGTGATAGAATGGTCTTGTTTATAAGAATACATGGGAGATTAAATATAACTAGTTGGCCAGGTGGCCCGATCATTTTTCTTAGTGTCTTGGAGATGTTGGGAAATGCAGGTTGAGGATGAGTTGTTATATGGTGTGAGGTTTTAAGCTCTTTACCCTAAGATAAAGAACATCCCAAAGTCAAATTTTAGTTTATTTAAATCATATGGAGATTAAGGTTGGTCTTAAGAGTGTTTCAGGAGTTTGGGACATGAAAAATAAGGAAAAGATGCCAATTAGTGATGAAATCACGGTTGATGCATAGTTAGTAGTTATCATGATCCATAAACATATGACTGAAACTTGGGGTGCATGATTCAGGACACTTTATAGGGTGCCTAGGAGACTATGTGGCTTGAACTCCCCTTAGACAATGGTGAACACAGGAGCATTGCATAAGTTTTCAAACGATATGGGTGTCCAGGAAAACAGTGTGGCTGAGTTTCCTAGGGGACATAGGGAACTACATGTTTAGTGAATGGTATGGGAAACCAGTTGGTAAAACCTTGTTTCTCATTAAAATAATCGATTTTACTATTTTCCCTCTCAATATTGTTTTGTTTCTTTTCTAATCTATATACACTGGTTTTTCCTATGTGTTCTATATCTTTGTGATTGCGGCCGGTTTAGATCGAGTCAATGTTTGTACTTGGGAAAGTAATCATCTAAAATGCTGATTGAGGTGGTATTTAATATTTATCTCATAGAATCGATGTTTTTGAATGTGAATTTAGTTTTTCTAATTGGAATCCTTGAAACGTTTCTTTTTTCATTGGTTATGGGAGGTAATTTGGGAATTAATTTGTGGTGTGAGACCATTCACTAAAGTCATTGGGTCCATTTATTATTTTATATTGGACCATTGTGTACCCATGGGGTGAGAAAACCCCATGAAAATGAAGAACTGAATTGGAAAAATATAGAATAGGGAAATTATGATAGCAATTGTTAATTTGGTATGTGGGTATGGTTACAAATAGAAAAATAAAATGTATATATGCTAGATTTGGGAAATTCTTAAAGGTATTTGGAAATTTTTTAGATGATATATTATTTTTTTATCCAATTATATTTTTCAATGAATGATAATTATGTCTTTTCTTTTGGGGAAGGTTTTATGAAATATTTTATGACCTCATAGCTTTTAAAGAGGGGTTCTTATTTATATTTAAAATTGTTTTTGAATTTCATGAGAGTGGTTTATACCTGTGATAATTCCATGTTAGTTTCTTTTAATAAGTTAATGGGAATAGATTTCATTTGGTTGTGTTTCAATGATTAATGATAAATAACCTTGTTGACGGGTATTTTAGATGTTTTTAATAATGTGAGTTGTTTTTTAAGCTTTAAAAAATGTTTTATGTTGTGTTTTTTGAAATTGTGAGAAGAGGTTGGGTCTTATTGTGAAGCCATTGATTTTAAGGGTTTGTTGGGGCTGTGGTAAATGATTAATGAATAACAATATTGAAGTTTGATAAATGATCTTATTAAGATATAATTTTTTTATAATGGATTTTTTTGGGATTATCGAACATGATGTTCTAAATCCTAGTTGGATTAATGGACTGATTCTCCATGTTTCCTAATCAGTCAATAATGGTTTGGGATGTTGGAATGAAGCTCCAATCATTATTTTTGGTTAGGTTAGATTGATTCTCCATGAAACCTGATGCACCATTTTTGTGGGTAATTACTTATTCTCCGGAACCCAAGGGTATGGACAAGTAGTTCCATTTCAAGTATGGGATGGTCAGACCTGGCGCTCTAAGTCCCAGTTGGATTTTTGGAATGGCGTGTCATGTTTTTTTACTTGTGACTTATGTGTTGGGATGGTCGAACATGGCTTTATGATCCCAAAATAGATACTAGGGTTAAATTTCTCATTTTTTATCTCACAACCTATGGGTTGTGAGGACCAAACATGGGGTACCAGATCCCAGTTAGATACATGGACTGATGCTCCATGTTTTCCAACTTCTAAACACTATGATATATATTATGAGTTCCTGGACTAATGCAATGAGGTAAAATAGATTAAATTAATTTATACATGAATTCCCTTGTAAAATTAAAATGTATACCCTTATGGATCATAGACATAGATATCAGTATGGTGGAGTATGTGGATTATCATATGGTATAATGAAGCTTAAAATGTAAATGGATAATTAAAAAATTATTAAATATAAACATTTTTCATTTACTATTTATTTATTAATATCACATTTGAGTATTTTGAAGATCATTTGTATAGTTTATATACTACTTCAGATGCTATTTGTGGTGGCCTACAGAGTTGTACTCACACCCTTCCTGGGACACCATGGAACTTGGGTACCCTAGAAAACCATACTTGTTTTCGGTCACATGTTCATGATAGGGACACGGTTTTTATTCCATGATGGGATAGGGGGTTTTATTATGGATATACAGAATAGGTATGGATTTAAAATTCTGTCAGGGTTCTTTTTTGGTTTTAGTGTTGGTGTTTTTATTTGTATGACTGTCTGAAATATAGTGCATTCATCAAAATGTTATAACATGTGTTACTATGTGAATTATCATCTTTATTTCATATGTTTTCCATTTATTATTCCATCTTGTTATTATATCTATTTTAATTATTTCTACTATGGATTTTCTTATTTATGTGTGTATAGACATTCCATGATATTTATTATACCCACGCTACTAGTTAGCGGTCTCTGGTGTATGGGGAGGTTCTTCTAAGGTCACGTGATGATCCAACTCGGAGCATACATTTAGTGGATTCCAAGACTACATATCATATATAGAGTATCAAGTAATTCAAAAATTTACCGGATATTCATCAATTATTATTCCAAAATGTCACGACCCGTCCACAGGCACGTGCCGTGACTACCCCAAGCCTGCCTTCCTTAGGCTAGGGGCAGGCGACTAGCACCAAAAGGTCATATCCCAGAGAATAGGGAAGGCATTGCCTTTAAACCTACAACTCACACAGACTACACACAACCAAAGATAACAAAAAAGTACTAATAATGTAAAGAATGCTGAATGTAAATGGGCTAGTATACAAACCCAACTGAAATACAAGTACAGGAAAAAGGGGAAAAAGATCATGGATCGTCCACTGAGAAATACTACCTGAAGGGTAGGTATAGATCTCGATCAATTCATCCATGAGGTATGTCCCGTCTATGTCCAGCTCCGAGTTTCCTCTCGTTCGTCTCTCTCAGCCTCGATCACTATTGTCTGTCATCTGCACCAGACACAACAAGGTGCGGGCGAAGCCCGTGAAGTGGTGAGTATAGTGATACTCAGTAGGGACCTAGAGACCCCCGAAGGTCTCCCAAAATCGACTAAGGATAAACCACAGTAGTAATAATACAATAACAAAGTATCATCCAACCCTACATAGGTATATGCCCACACATATACCTATGTAATCAAATACAAACTGGCTCCAACTCTTGAGCCCAAGAATAACCCGTTCCATGAAGGAAGAAAGATAACTCATTGATAACAACACAGAGTCAAGGATTAGCTCACACAGGTAAAAAATTTATGTAGAGAGATAGAGATGATTAGATATAGCCACTGAATCATCTAATCTATCGAACCCAAGTAGGATCATAGAACAGTAATCAGAGCTGTCGAACCCACGTAGGATCCTGGAAAAGTAATCAGAGATGTCGAACCCATAGAGGACCCTAGAACAGTAATCAGTGCTATCAAACCCACCTAGGATCCTGGAACAGTAGTCAGTCTTGTCGAACCCACGTAGGATCCCTTTATCACAATGCAACCAGCCATAGGGTTCTGCACAAAGCATGCTTGATTCCGAGAGGGTCCGATCCTCAATCCAAATTTCTATACATCAACTTCCATGAGGTACCAAGTTGATGTATCCAAAATATCAGTCTTTCCATAAGAAACCCAACGCGACAGACGGCATGTCAATCAGACGCCCGGTCTAAGAGTTAATGGGATTTTCGTTCCGAGGGCCCAGATGGATTTACATTCAATCCAACTCGGCCATACTCCAACTGCTTCCAACCCTCTAGTGGGGTATACCAAAATAACCGGCTTTCTACAAGGTTTCCATCTCCACAGATGGTTTTTCAATCAGACGCTCGTAGCTCATGTTATGGGCAAAAGCGTGGAAACATGTCAAAGTGGGACCGGGTCCGGACTGGGGTCCGACCCGATCCGCGGGTCCGACCCGGCCCGCTGGGGCGGCTCGGCCCGCGCTGGGTCCAGCCCGGACTAGGCATGGCCCACGCAAGGCATGCGGATGGTGGTCCTAGTGGGGTCCACCCTAGCTGCATCCAAGGGGGAGGCCGCGCCCCCGGAGTCCCGAACGACTTAGACATTCGGGCAGTTCAGATCTGACGCCACATGGCACTGGTGTGTGTCACGCGGGACCCATGCAGCAGGTCCCGCTCTACTCGGTCGGCCGAGCGGCCAGCTGCCTCCCACACGGCGTGGTTCCGTTGTGCCTCCTCCGGTGGCCGACAGAGCCAGCCACCCATCTTCTGTTTCCACGGCCAAGGTCGCGGCCCCCCTTCACTCCACCGTGTGGCGCACGCTGTGCCCCACCTTCCCCGACAACTCGGCAGCCCAAGCCACCAGTTCTCTTCGCGTCCATCCTTGCACCAGCCATTTCTGCACCTTCGCGGCCCGTCGGCCGTGACCTACTCCTCCAGCAGCGCTGTTTCACCGCCTCCATCCATACAGCCAGCTGGAGTGCCATCCACCTTTCCCTTCATAGCCGATGATGTTCGCCAGTTCCGACTACCGACAAACCTTCCACGGGTCACCTGATGAGTTTTGGTGGGCCAATTCTCATTTCTAAAGTTTCCACCCACTGCTTGGGACGTCACCTTCGATCTGCAACCATCATTGATGAAATTCTCTCAACTCGGACTTATGCCGTGATTAACATCAAAATACACAAAGTAAGGCAGAGGGGTCGGGCCGTGTTCGTCCGTCTGACACCCTCTATGTTAGATTGAAAGCATGGGGATTAAAATATTAATCCTCGAATGGAAATGAAGAATGAGAAACAATTAACCAAGCTCGATCCCCTACCTCAGATTCATTGAAGTCAGGGAAGAAGATGAAGATGTCGAGGACGATGTCGTTAGCGTTCTTTAAGGACAGTGCTTCCTCGCATGTTTCGGTAGATGATTAAAGAATAATAAGATGTTCGTCATTGGAGAAAGAAGAGTTCTTCCTCCAAGGATTCCTCTAACAACCAAACACTAATTCCTAAAACTCCCCAAGGAGGGGAGAAACACATCAATTTAAAGAGTCTCCCCCTAATCACTTCATTTAATGAAAGAGGGGGGTTAGTAAGAATTAAAGTGGGGGTTTAGTTCGGGTGGACCCTACTTTATTTCATAATGATTTGAATAAAAAAATTTAAGTTTAACAAAATTTATCTTATTCCACATCTTTTTTTATCCTCCATGAATGGTTGGAAAACAAACTTCCATTCACGACCAAACGCAGCTGAGTTGAAGTTCCCCTTAAACAATCACTAGCGCTGCGAGTTCAATGGTGCCCTCAGATTTCAATTCTCAGCACCGGTTCTAAAGTTACCAAACCCTCTCTTATTTTCACTAAACGTACTCAGAAACATCAGAAAAACATTCCAAGCACTTCGGGCCTCATAATTACGTGCCTTCAAAACCCGTAGACTTATAATAATCCCTTATAATTTTGAAAAAAATTACATGGATTTTCAGGTCTTTACATTCTCCCACCTCTGGGTTTTGAATCCCCGAAAGCCAAAACTCAAAAAAAAAGGAAACTAAATGGGGGTACTGAGCATGAATATGAGCCTCCCGCTCCCATGTGATCTCTTGGAGGCTCTCGTGCTGCCATCGCACACACACCAGAGGTATCGATTGCCTACAAAGGACTCTCCCATGTCGATCCTCGATCTCCAATAGAACCTCCAAAAAAGTCACCCCAACGTTGATGTCAAGCTCGCCCCAGTCTATGATGTGAGTAGGATCAAGCATGTATCTCCTTAGCTGGGATACATGAAAAACATCATGCACACGGTGCAACTAAGGGAGAAGTTATAGGCGTTAAGCCACCTCTCCTACTCTTCTGAGAACCTGGAAAGATCCAATGAATCTCAACGATAACTTCCCACCTCGGCCAAATATCCACAGACCATGTCAAGGTGAGACCTGTAGAAAGACGTGGTTTCCATCCTCGAACTATAGTGGTCTCCGCCTCCTATCAGCATACGATTTTTTCCTGCTCTGTGCAGTCTTTATCTGCTCCTGGATAATCTGAACCTTCCCTGTGGTAGCCCGTACCATCTCTGGTCCCACTAGTGCTGATCCCCTAGGTCTGTCCAGCATAGTGGCGATCTGTAGGGTCTACCATACAAGGCCTATAAAGGTTCCATCCTAAAGGTGGAGTGATAGATGTTATTGTATCCAAAATCCACCCAAGTCAAGTGGTCCTCCCAGGTGCGACCAAAGCCGAGGACGGATAAACGGAACATGTCCTCAAGAGTCTGAATGGTCCTCTCAATATGGCCATCCGTCAGAGGATGGAAAGCGGTGCTCAAATGAAGTTGCATCTGGAAGCCTCCTACAACCCCTTCTATAGCCAGGAAGTGAAACATGCATCACGATCAAAGTCAATCGTCGAAGGTACCCCAAGTAGTCGCACAATCTCTTGTACATAAAGGCATCCTAAGCTCTCTACTGAACCCAACTCTTTGATGTGTAGGAAGTTGTCCGACTTGGTGAGTCGGGAAACGATCACCCAAATCGAGTCATGTCCCCTGTATGTATGAGGATGTCCTATCACGAAGTCCATGGATATCCCATCCCACTTCCACTCGGGGACCTCTAAAGGCTGAACCAATCCTATTGGTACCTGGTGCTCTACCTTCACTTGCTGACAAGTGAGGCATCGAGAGACAAACTCTGCTACTGCATTCTTCATACCTGGCCATGAGTCCTATTGTCGAAGATCCTGATACATCTTCACCACACCTATATGTAACACTAGAGGTTATGTGTGGAACTCCCTCAACAATACATCCTGAAGTGATACTGGTACCATGGTATGTCCTCTGAAGAGGATGACGTGCTTCCCACCGACAGAAAATCCATCAGGTGCATCCCCTGTGGAGATCTGTGCACGTCAAGCCTCACAGTAAGCATCCCCACGTTGTGCCTCCATGACTCTTTGAAGGAGTGGGGGTGTGATAGTAAGAGACTACATGAAACCTACTCTATCTCAGTCCACATAAGAAATCTACAAAGTGGCCAGATGCTCATTCGCCTCTCTTAGCTGTTGAATACCTAATCTTCTGCTGAGAGCATCTGCTACAACGTTCCCTTTCCCACGAGTATAGACTATGTCAAAATCATAGTTTTGGAAAACTCAATAAAAGGCCATTGTCTCAGGTTCATTTCCTTCTACAAGAAGATATACCTGAGACTCTAGTGGTCAGAGTAGACAATGAAATGCTCTCCCATCAGATAGTGTTTCCAAATCATCAAGGCGAAGACCACTGATGCTAACTCCAAGTCATGGGTAGCGTAGTTCTTATCATGTTGTCTCAGCTGACAGGAACCATAAGGTATCAATTCACACTCATACATAATGACACATCTGAGCTCGGTCCTTGATGCATTGCAGTAGACCACACACCCAATGTCGTCCTCCGGTAGCCTCAAGATGGGCGCACTAGTCAGCCTCTACCTCAGCTCCTGAAAACTCGTCTGACACGTCTCTGACCACACAAAGGGTTTCCCCTTATTTGTCAACATTGATAAGGGTGCTGCAACTCTGGAGAAGTCTGGCACAAATCTACGATAATAACCTACCAGAACCAGGAAACTTCATACCTCTGTTACACTACAGGGTGGCTCCCAAGCTAGCTCTGCCTCAATATTCACTGGATCCATCGAATCTCCAGCCTCTGAGATGACGTGTCCCTGAAAGTGAACCTATCAGATCCAGAACTAGCACTTTGAGAGCTTACCATAAAGCTGGTGCTCTCAGAGTGTGTCCAATACTATCTGCAAATTATAGGCATGGTCCTTCTAGGTAGTCGAGTATATCAGAATGTAATTGATGAAGACTACCACAAAGCGATCAAGGTATGTCTGGAAGAACCTGTTCATAAGTTCCATGAAAATAGTTGGTGTGTCGGTTACACTGAATGGTATAACTAGGATCTCATAGTGGCCATATCGACACCTGAAAGCCGTCTTCTGCACAGCCTTGTCCGGTAATCTAAGCTGGTGGTATCCTAATTCGACGTCTATCTTCGAGAACAAACGTGCGTCCTTCAGCTAATCGAAGATGTCATCAATCCTCGGATGTGGATACATGTTATTCACTATCACCTGGTTCAGGCATCGGTAAACCACACAGAGCCTTAAACTCTCATCCACCTTCTTGGAGAACAAAATCAGGGCTACCCACGGTGAATCACCGGGTCTGACGAATCTCTTTCCCTACAAGTCCTCCATCTGTACACACATCTCACGAGGATTCAAAATAGCCATCCAATATGTTTCCATAGATATCGGTGTCGTCCCGGGATACAAGTCGATGTAAAAGTCTACCTCACTGTGAGGAGTTAGTTCTGACACCTCATCAGGATAAACATCAGCATACTGATCCACCACAATAGGATAGCTCAGACTCTGCACATCAACCACTCCGGGGATAAGGCTGGACAACTGAGGAGTAATCGGCTGCCCCCTCCTCTGGGTAACTCCATCATGTGCTGCAAAGGATCCCTTCTCACCAGAGAAGTTAAACCTAGTCCCATCCTCACGGACACACCGCACATTCCACCTAATATAGGCAGTATGATATGGATTATAGATAACCATTCCATACCCAAGATGATGTCATAAGGCCTTGATGCCACTACTAGGATATCCCAGCTGAATCTCTCACCTCCTACAGTAAGCTCACACTGTTGGAACCAATGCGTAATCGTTGAATCCGCTCTCATAGGAGTCTCTAGCCGTAAGGATCGATCCAACGGCTCTGTAGGAATCTCTGAGCACTGAAGTAGTGTAGTGGGAATGAAAGAGTGACTGGAACCTATGTATATAGGTATTTCAGCTCTGGTTGAGTAGACACAGACCGTACCTCGAATCATCTCCAGAGCACCATGATCCTAAGCCTCAACTGCCTGGAGCTGAGCTCTCCCATGTCCACCTACTCCCTACGGTCGGGGTGGACCTCCTGGTGGTAGTGGCGGTAACACATCGAAACGTCACCCACCACC
This sequence comes from Viscum album, assembly GCA_963277665.1. Lineage (NCBI taxonomy): Eukaryota > Viridiplantae > Streptophyta > Magnoliopsida > Santalales > Viscaceae > Viscum > Viscum album. Next base: position 2,135,058,704 of record OY728145.1, read on the forward strand.
AGCTTCTTGACCAACTCCTCTGCCACTTCTGCATACGCCCTGCGGACCTCCTCAATCGAATCTTTGTCTCTGTCTAGGTTATCCTTCGACCATTTTAATATCATCTACACGGCGAGTCGGACAGTCACGATCCATCTGACCCTGCCCGTCGCATGTGTAGCACTGCCTGCCCCTCATTTGACTGGCTTTGTCTCATGTGCCCCGCACCATTTAACCCATATACTGAGGTCATCATTGAATGGCTTGGTCCGCTTGGATATCTATGACATCTATTTACTGACAGCTTCAGAAGACTCCACTACGTGATGCCTAGTGGTGGGTCTCGTTGCTGGTGACTACAAAGCAAGGAAACTCTCCACTAAGAGGGTTCTCTCCTACACCTCCGCCTGCATCAGGATGCTGAGAGAAATCATCGAAGCCCAGATTTCTTACCTGATCCCCTGCTCGAAGGTCCGGGCCTTGAATAATGGTTCTCGCACCATATGTGTGGAGTAGCGCGAGAGGTCAGTGAACCTCTCTCAGTACTGTTCCACCGTCATGATGCCATGTTGTAGATGAAGTAGCTCTTGTATCCGCACTGCAAATAGGGTGGCTGGGACAAACTCTGCTCGAAACAAGCTCTCGATGTCTACCCAGAGAAGTGTCTCCTCATCATGCACCTGGTGCATTAGGCTCCACCATCTTCCTGCTGCTTCCTGTAGGAGACTCGCAACAAGGATCACCATAAGGTCAGTTGGTGTCCCTACCATTCTGAAACTCTCACCACAGCCTCCAGCCAATCCTCAACTGCCTACGGGTCTGTCTCACCTCTGAACCTGGGAGGCCTCTGGCGCTGGAACTCATGAAACATGATCAGGAGGCATCCAATCTCTACTTTTGGGGCTGTTGGCACCAGTGTCCCAATAGTTAGTGGTACCGCGGGTGCCTCCGCTGTGATAGGGCCCTATGTTGAGGCCTCGTCGCTCGGTGGGCTGCCATCTCGTACAAAGCCTAGAACCCTGGCTGGCTCTCTGCGTGGGGCCATCCTGAAAAGAAACAGGTGTGCCATGGTAAATAATTTATACCTGGTGAGCGGATTCAAAATATCCCAAAGAGAACTTTCCAAATGTAACACACCCGCAATCATTGTTTTCATGCACTGAGTTGGAAATTTCAAGTCAGAGTCCTTGTGTATAGATATGTCGGTCGCCGCACTAACACTGGTTTCCCTAACTGATAACCACACCCAAAACACTTAACACTATTGTCGTTAAAGGATTAGAGTCTAATGTTCTACTATAGAACCCACTCTTTGATACAAATTTGTCATGACCCATCCACAGGCCCATGTCGTGACTACCCCAGGACCGCTTTCCTTAGGTCAACGGATGGCGACTAGCACAAAAAAGGCATATCCCATAGAATAGGGAAGGCATTTCCTTTAAACCTGCAACTCACACAGAATGTACACAATAAGAGAGAACCAAAAATTACTAATAATGTAAATTTGTGATGAAAGTAAATGGACCAGTATACTAACCAAACTGAAATACATGTATGGGAAAAAGGGAAAACCGCTCCTGGATCGTCCATTGGGAAATAATACCTGATGGGTAGGTACAGATCTTGATCAATTCATCCCTATGGTATGTCCCATCTATGTCCATCTTCGAGCATCCTCCCGTCCGTCTCTCTCGGCCTCAATCACTATTTTCCATCGTCTGCACATGACACAACAAGATGCGGGTGAAGCCCATGAAGGGTTGAGTATAACGATACTCAGTAGGGACCCTGAGCCCTCCAAAGGTCTTCCATAATAACCTATGGATAAACCAAAGTAGTAATAATATAATCAAAAAGTATCATCCAACCCTACTTAGGTATATTTCCAAACATATACCTAAGTAATCAAACACAAACTAGCTCCAAATCTTGAGCCCAGGTATAACCCGTTCCATGAAAGAAGAAAGATAACTCGTTGATAACAACACAGATTCAAGGCTTATCTCACACTCGTAAACAACTTATTTAGAGAGATAGAGATTATTAGATTTATCCACTGAATCATCTACCCTGTTAAACCCACATAGGATCCCGGTACAGTAATCAAAGCTGTCGAACCCACGTAGGATCTTGCAATAGTAATCAGAGCTATCAAACCCACGTAGGATCCTAGAACAGTAATCAGAGATGTCAAACCCACATAGAATCCTAGAATAGTAATTAGAGCAGTCGAACCAACATAGGATCTTGGAACAATAATCAGTCTTTTCGAACTCATTTATGATCCCTTTATCCTAATGCACCCAGCCACAGGGTTCCACCAAAAGAAATATTGTTTCCGAGAGGGTCCGCTCATCAATCCAAGTGTTTATACATCAACTTCCATGAAGTCCCATGTTAATGTATCCAAAATATCCATTTTTCCATTAGAAACCCAACGTGAAAAACGGCGTATCAATTGGACGCCCGGTCTGAGAGTTATTGGCATTTCTATTCCGAGGGCCTGGTTGGATTTTCGTTCGATCCAACCCAGACATACCACAACTACGTCCCAACCTCAAGTGGGGTATACCAAAATCACCATCTCCCTCCAAGGTTTCTATCTCTGAAGACGGTTCATCAATCGGACACTCTTAGCTCATGTTATTGGAAGAAGAGTGGAAATAGGTCAAAGTAGGTCCAGGTCCGGTCTGGCCCAGTAGGACCGACCCTGCCCGACCTGGGTCCGGACTGGGGTCCGACCCAGTCTGTGAGGGAAACCCGACCCATGAGGGCATCCTGGCCTATACTCCGTCCGGCCAAAATTGGGTTCATCCTGTGCTCGGTCCGGCCCGCGTTGGGCTCGACCCATGTGGGGCCCACGGCTGCATGTCCCCATGGGGTCCACCCTTGCTGTGTCTAGGGGGGAGGTTGCGCTCCCTGGAGTTCAGAACGTCTTATCCATTCGGGCGGTTCAGATCCGGTTCCATGTGGTGCCGTTTTGTGTCACGCAAGACCCACGTTGCGGGTCACAGTCTTCTCGGCTGGCCGAGCGGCCAGCTACCTCCCATGTGGTGCGGTTGCGCTGCACGTCCTTCGGTGTTCAGCAGAGCCGACCGCCCATCATCCATCGCTACGGCCAAGGCCACGACCCCCCTTCTCTCCACTGTGTGGCGCATGCTACGTCGTGCCTACCCCGGCAACCCGATGGCTTGAGTCGTTGGTTTTCTCCATGGCTGGCCTTGCGCCAGCCGTTGCTACACCGTCACAGCCCGTCGGTCGCGGCCTACTCCTCCAGCAGTGCGGTTGCACCGCTGCCATCCATACGGCAGGTCAGAGTGCTGGTCGCCCTTCCCTTCTTCACTAGTGACATTCGCCGGTTCCGACCATCAGCGAACCTTCTGTGGGTCACCGGATGAGTTCTGGTGGTCCGATTCTCATCCCAGAAGTTTCCTCGCACGATTCCAAACGTCACCTTCGATCCGTAACCATATTTGACAAAATTCGCTCAACCTAAACTCATGTCGCGATTAACATCAAAATCCACAATGTAAGGCAAAGGGTTCGGTCCGGGTTTGTTCGTCCCACACCCTTTGAGTTAGAGTGATATCATGCGACATCAAATCTTAATCCTCGAAGGGAAACGAAGAACTCGAAACAATTAACAAAGCTTGAACCCCTAACTCAGATTCATTGACATCAGGAAAGAATATGAAGAAGTCGAGGATGACTCCGTCAGCATTCTTCAAGGATGATGCTTCCTCCCTTGTTCCGGTAGGATATCAAAGAAGAAGAAGATGTTCATCATTGGCGAAAGAAGAGTTCTTCCTCCGAAGTTATCTCAAACAGCCAAAACACCAATTCCTGAAACTCCCAAGGGAGGGAAACAAACACATAAATTTGAGGAGTCTCCCCCTAATCACTTCATTTAATGATGGAGGGGGTTGTCATGAATTAAAGTGGGGGTTTAGTTCTGGTGGACCCCACTTTAATTCAAAAATATTTGAATAAAATAAAATTTAAGTTTAGAAAATTTTATTTTATTACACCTCTTTTTTGTATCCTCTACGAAAGGTTGGAAAACCAACTTATATTCATGACCAAATGCAGCTGAGGTGAAGGTCCCCTTATACAATCACCGGCACTGCGAGTTCAACAGTGCCCTCAGATTTCAATTCAGAGCACCAGTTCTAAAGTTACCATACCCACTCTTAAGTTCACTGAACGTACTTAGAATCTTTAGAAAAACATTATAGGCACTCCAGGCCTCGGAATTATGTGCCTTCAGAAACCGCAGACTCAAAATAATTCCATATAATTTTAAAAAAACATTTACATGGATTTTCAGGTCGTTACACAAAAATTTGGTCTTGAATCCCCAGTAAATGTCATATTGTTTCTATATTTCTATTTATGGTACCTATCAACTAAATGAGGTTGCAGTAACATCACATCCCAATCCATAATTCAAAAAAGATCCTTAGAAATATATATATTCATTGATTCTATGATGGATCATTATAAAAAAGTTATTTGAAATATCCACCACTATATTTATGGGATATATCATTGGAAGTATCATTTTACCATTCCCAAGGAACTACTTTTAACCCATTTGATAAAGTAATAATTTATGGAAACACGAAACCAATATAAGGCTTTCCCACATAATTCTAGAAAATATTTTATCACCCATCATAAAATTTTCCAACATTACCCACAAAGGATATCTTACCAACCAAAAATTCACTAAAATAAATTAACATAATTACTATATTAAATATTTTTGAAAAGATATTTTAAACCCCATTACAAAGTCAAAATAGTAAATATCTATAAGGCCTTAAAATTTGATACAATAAAAATCAATATATTCATATATGATAGTTAAATAAAACTACTATGTCATCCCAAGTAATTTCATTCACAAGTCAATTTCATTTATTACTAATATTCTTTATTTCATTCTATTGATTGACATTCATTATGATAATTTAATATCATTCGAAAAAAATAGAAAAAGAAATAGTTTTATTCTAAGAGAGATATCTTCCACATAGTGTATGATGATATTTAATTATTGAACATCAAATATTTATAAATATAATTTTTTTAAAATTTTTTTATTCAATTTATATTTTTTAACTCAAGGTGAAATTTGAGGATTTTTCGGAAAATATTTTTTTTATTTTGAATAGTGAAAACCCATTTTTTAAAACTGCCATTTCTTTTCAATTATTTTAAAAGTATCGTTATATTATTAATAAGTTTTAAAGTTTTATTAGAATTATTTTATAAAAAAATATTCAAAATAATTCTATATATATATATAATATAAAATTATTTGGGATAAATTCAATTTTAGGCTTAAAATGTAGTTCCCAGAAAAACTCTTTTCCAATGCATTTTTCATAGTTATATTAAACTTAATTCCAACCAATTATAAAAATTCTATATTGATAATTTGATTTCATACTAATAATCATTAAAATATTTTAATGAGTTCAATTTCATTTCTGGTCATTTAGAATAGTGACCAAGGTAAAAATGTTATCACTATAGTAAAGGGGTAAAATGGGTTAATTTAGGTTAACTAATTATGATAAGGTAACACAATATCTTATTAATTATTATTAAATGAATATATTTTCAACATTATTATATTATATTTATAGTTTTGTTGTTTTATTGCAACTTTACAATGAGTATGGAACATGTAATATTTAAAATTTATGAATAATTACAAGTGTGCCACTCGAGTCACTTATAAAAGGAACATTACTATACTCACTTATCCATAATAATTAAGGACTTTATCTTGAGAAATATCTACCCAATTACATCCTAAACCATCCTTTCCAAATCCTAAGGTTTTTGGTCTCACTAAAAGTCCATCTTAGAAGGTTAACCTGTAATCCAAATTATGTTTTCCAAAGAATAGTTATAATAATTTACTAATTTCTTTCAGGTATATTTCTTTCTGTACATCCTTCAAACCCTCCATTACAAGGCTAGTATAATAACATAAATAACTCTAATATAATGATTTTTTATTTTTAAGGATCAAACCTTTTTAATTTTCATTACATGGAAAATGAAAACATCTCTCATTTATACATACAAACTTTCATTTCCACAAAGTAGTGTTTTCTTTCATGACCGCCTTTCATGGATGATTATTATGAAGAGTGTATGGTATATATATGGTATTTACGGCCTAACTAGGATTTTGGAAAGATAAAATATTAATTACTATTATACCCTCCATATGATGAAAAAGTGTAATTCTGGTTGTTCATATATCTATACATCCACATCAATGAAGTGATGTGATGTAAAACTACAGAAGTTTTTTTAGGATTACAAACTAGAGAAACTCAAAAAATTTAACATGAACTTAACCTATTTCATAACTATATAATATATAGTAATAAATGATTTAAAATATATATTAATAAGTAAAAAAACTAAAAAAATCATAAAAAAATTAATATTTAATATAATTTTATTGTACAAGAGTTAAAGTATAGACGTGGTGAGTCAAACTCGAGTTTATGTTTTTTTGATTAATTCAAATTTTTATGTTTTTTGCTTTTTTCTTCAGTTTTCTCTCCAAATCCATTTTCATTAAAATGTTTCTGGAATGTTATTCATACACTAAAATGTATGTTTCAAATCATTTTATACCATTCATTATTTTCATTATGTTGTTTTTACAATAAATATTTTTTACATTTTCAAAATGGGTTATTTCCTACCTTTTTAGAATAGTGTGAATGATTTGTTTGAACATTTAAAACATGTTTGGATTATACTACCATTATGAATGTTATTATTTTTGAATAATACTTTAAAACCTTATATGTTTTTTCAAATAATATCCCATTTCTTGTACATTTTTTAATTTAATATTTTATGATTTTTCCAAAAAAAACTTGTATTCTTATTTTTAAGTGAAGACAGAATGTGATTCATGTAAGTGTTAAATAATTTTTTTGAGAATCTATGATGTATATGTATAACTCTATCAATTTATTTTGTTTTTTCATCCTTCAAAATTGGAAATGAAAATGGGAGATCCTAATATAGATCTCTAATGAATTAGTTAATTACTTTCTTCCCCAAGGAACATATTTTGGAATTTGTTGAATAGGTTATTTAATTTGTAAGAGATATATAAAGATGATCTACCAATGTAAATACATGATTTTTTTAATTTCAAATATGATTCCATGGAAGACTCTTTATTTTATATGGTATGATAATAATTTTATGGTAAAGAGAAATTTTATGAAACTTTTAATGATGAAAAGTATGTTTTTCAAGAAAATATTTTAATGAGTACTCATATTTTAAAATAAAACCTAATGATTATGAATTTTTCCCTTTAATAATTTTTATGAGGTGATTTATAAAATTATTTGATAAGGGAATTTGAAATTTTAATAAAAAAAATTATTATTTAGAGATCAAAACTAATTATATAAAAATATAATTTTCTATGGGATTTTATGATATTTAGAATGGAAAAATGAGTTTCATTTTTTTATCCCAGACTGATATATTTTTTCTCATATAATGTTTTCAAAAAAAAATAATGGTATTTTTGGATGAGTATTAATTATAATAAGTTTAGTATTTATGTTATTGGGATTAATCATAAAATAATAAAACATTATTATTTTAAAAAAGGGTTTCAGTTCAAAAATTATATTTTTTTTGGAAAACAATAGAGTGGATGTTTCTCCACTATATTTTAATGGTTTTATACGTATGTTTTTTCCAAATTACCTAAAACAAATTACAAAAATCATAGTGGGAATGTAAGACAATTCAATCATTTTGATTCAATTCATAATTATGTATTGATTAAGGTACGGGGTATTATTTTGAGTGTTATATAAACCTCTATATAACACTATAGGTTTGTATGTTGTTTGGAAAATGTATTCAAGTGATTTTAATTAATATATTATATTATCATGGGAGAATATAAAGGTTTGATATATTCATCCACCAAATATGTGTCTGTTTCATAAATGTTTTCCATAGAGGAATAAATGTGAATGAAGTTGAATGAAATTTGAATTAGAATATACTTCTGAATCAAAAAAATATATGGTTTGAATTAGAACATATTAGTTTTTGTCTATTTCAACTCAATTGATACATTCTGTTATTGGTGGAACCCATACCATAGTGTGATGAAATTATCTGTGGAAGAACACTTCTAAAATGGGACATTTCATAAAAAAACCTTATATAATTTGTTGGAACCTTTGATCAAGTGGTAAACAAAGAATCAATCAACATTATAGAAATTATATTTAATTTTTTGGGTAGTTTTTAATGCAACAACAAAATTATTTCCATTTATAATTTTTAGGTATAAGGTAATCAATAGGGGAATTGGTTATGAATACCATGAAAATGATGATATTGATTCCAGGGAGTTCACAATGTTTAAGTAACTTTTCTTTAAAAATTATACTTCAATGGTTATTTTAATTAAGATATAATGGACATTTTTAGAATTGTGGAATAAATAATAATTTTTTCCCACATTAATCCAGCTTTACTAGACTGTCCTGACATATACCATATTTGATTCTATAGCATGATAGTAAAATTAATAGATTTTAATTTGGGTTAAGACTATGATTGTAATGATCTTTATCATATGTTGAATTTGAAATACATGAGATTTTTTTGGAGAATTTATAATGTCAATATTGGGTTTTTTGAATGTTACATCATCCAAGATAAGAAGTGGTCTAGGCGGTATGTAATGGGAATGCATCCATCAGACAAATCCAAAATCAAGAGGTCTAAATTTTATATTGTTGAATAGGGTGGTACAAATAATCCTCGGGAGTTTCTTATTAAATCTAAAAAGTTTTATTAATGTGTTATGCTTAGAAATTTGGCTCATTACTAAAAAGAAAAAAATCTTGGTAAAAGAAGGACCAATTATAATAAATAGGTAATGAGAAGTTTTAAATGCATTGGGATAGTCCATCATGTTGATGTGTTTTTAATGAAAGGTATTAATTATATGAATACTTAAGATCAAAACTATAAGGGTGTGTCAATGTCAGTCAAGAATACCATGGTATATTAACAAACATTGAATAAAGGGTAACTGGTACATTAATTGTTTAATTAGATTATGGAAAAGTCTTTTTTTGATTCATGGTCTTAACATTATTTTATTTCTAGGAAAATTTCTAGTAAAAAGGATATATTACCTCAAGAAATATAAAAATAACTTTTAATAAACACTAATGGTGTAAGTGATAAATAGAAAAATAATTATAATAATATTACTATTATTTTATTTGGAATTGTTTCCAATAATTATTATTTTCCTCACATAGTTGAGTGTGATGTTATTTTGGGTATGGATTGGCTTTCAGTTTCTTATGATAAGATGGATTTCAAATATAATGAAGTTATATTCAATTTTTAGAGTGATTTTTAAATATTATATAATAATGAGTTCATACCTATTATAACATATCATGAAGGTGAGAAATTAATTAAAGATGGTGCTAAAATTTATCTTGAAAATATTTTTTAAAAAGGAAGTTGTTTAGATTAGTGACATGCTATTAGTAAATGAATATATAAAGCTGTTTCCAAATGATTTTCCTAGTTCTATTCACAATTAATATATTGAATTTATTGTTGACATAGTTCTATAATCTAATCCAATTTCAAAACCCCATTATCAAAATTTCTCCATTAGAGTTACTGGATTTGAAAAATAAGTTACAACAGTTTTCTGATAACGATTTTATTTATCCTTGTACTCCACATTAGGGTGATCTTTATTTTTTTTTGTTAAAAGTAAGGTTCTTTTATAAGTATTTTAATTTTTTATAGATCACTCAATAACATTTCTATTAAGAAAAATTATATATTCCCTCCTATATAGGACTTATTTCATCAGCTCCATTGACAAAAATATTTTTTTAAGATTTATCTCAGGGACGGATATCACCAACTAAAAGTGAATGAGGAATCAAACTTTAAAAGGATGTTTCATATTAGGTATAGGAGTTCTTATTTATTTGAAATTACTTTCTAAAAGAATAATTCACTTTTTTATTAGTGGTTCTTATAAATAGATTCTTTCATGATTATTTGGATAAATTTGTTGTTTTGTTTATTGATGAAATTATATTATATTCTAAAATATACGAGGATTATGAAAAAAATATGAGGCTTGTTCTATAAATATTTAAAGACAATTAGTTGGATGAAAAATTAAGAAAATGTGATTTTTATTAGAAAATATAACATTCCTTGGTCATATTATTGATAAAAATAACATAAATGTTGATCATTATAAAAATAGGGTTATGGGAGATTGGATAATTGTTATACTAACTAGGATAAATACCCTGAAATAGGGGAGGGGTGGTGAATTGAGGATTGACTGATTAAAAACCTCCCCTATGGAAATTGTTTCACCATTAAAAAAACACCATTCCCACTGTTTTTCTATAGAAATGAATGAATTTAATTAAAAGTAATCATGAGACACATAAATTTTACATGGTTCAAATATTTTAGGGTACATCCATAGATAATACAAAGGCAACCTTCATATGTACTAAATATACTAAAATCACAATACTCTTACAGAGATTGTAGTTGACACCCTGTCCCTCCTAGTATACAACCAATTTCAAATTGAATTCTCCCTACTCTCTCAATTGATGTGTTCTCATTGCTACTTCAGAATAATACTCTTTGGTAAATTGAATCAGTATTTTATAAATGAAATTTAGTGAGTTATTAAATTCCTATTTTATCCATTTGATTAATAACCCTTTACCACAGACTTACTGGGAGAATTATAATTGGTTCAGAAATATTTTTCATTTACGCATCCTTTTAATGAATTTCAAAACACTTATAACAAGCACACAACATTTAATTTTATTTCATTAAAATTCATCATGAGAACAAATTTTAAACATTGCATGCAACTCCCATGATCATGTAAACACAAATCCTTTTTTGAGCAAAAATAATGAATGTGTCATTTTTTCACATCACTTTTTTGCATGAAACCTTTATCCTTTTTGTACAACTCTTACATGATTCAGTTCCCCATTTTTCTCTAGGGGATGATCTACTAAAATTAGGGAGTATCCAATTATTTATATAATTGTTTGACCCTATGTAAAAAATCTTAATGTCCCTTCCTTTGTCATTGTAACATTATATGAACATGAAACTTTTCATTTATCTTTATATTTATTGTGTAACTACCTTTCACAGGATTAATAACATCAGTCTCTTGTGTCATGCATGACCATATTTAATGTAATTTAAAAACATACATGTAATACCTCATTTTACCAAATTTGGGTATGATGTCCTGTAATATTCATAGGGGTAAAACTTCTCATCTTTATGTGAAAATACATACTTTTCCAAAAAACACCTCTATCCATACTACAAATTTTGGACACAAATATTTGGCATACACTGGAAAACAAAGTCATACTTTATAGGATATTTTATATACCACCACAAAAGAATCCATTCCATTGTCTTGGGACTTAGTTAAAATAACTTGTCAAAAATCTCTTTGAAACGTGACAACTGACCATAGAAACCATCTTTTTCAAAGAGCCAAATCAACCCAAAAACACTACAATGTTTCCTTGATGGATTTTTTACCAACAAAAATACATTCAAATTATACTGAGTTCTAAATTATTCTTTCACCATTTTGTTACTACTGATATTTTGTGGAAAACATTCCATAGTTATCCATACCACTAACCAAGTTAACTCTGAAAAGAGTTAAATTTATCTAGAAAAATTATTGTTATGAATGTAGTTAGGAATTTAAAAAAATGAAAAGTGAGGCTGATGGTCGCCTATCAATCGGTCAATGTTCTGATGCTCTGCTAATGTGTATAGCAGCACTCGGGTCTAATCCTCATCGATGATAATTTTTAATAGTAGTTTGTTGTTAGTTGATTGTATTATAATTGAGGGGATTGTTTCTAGATATTAAATGAAGTGATTAATGATTGGTGTTTGATTTCACAAATTGATAAAAATTAGGGTGAGTTCAATTTTAGGGATTTAAGCTTGTGATATCCTTGATCTTTGCTTTATATTGCATTTAAATTAACACCCACTTCACAATATAACATTGATTGAAATTACTAAGTGTTAAGGCTTTAATCCAAGCCTTAACTTAACATAGGTTCTAATCTCAATCAGATATCATTGATGGTAGTGTATTTATAGTTCCAATAATCCATGTAAACCACATGTTGAACAAATTATGTCATTCATCCATGACATTCTAAGTTTAACAAACATAATGTTAATTTAAAGAATATCCATCGAGCAAATACTCTCAATCACTTAACATCCCTAAATTATAACTCACCCCAATGAGATATTTTCTAATCCATTGAAATGATAAATAATCTTGTTATAATGATTGTGATGAAAAATTAATAATAGAAGAAAAACAAAGGGATACGAAAAAGAGTGGTGCGTCGAACACACAAACAAACGATAATTAGAATTAAAAATAGACTTTAGATTGAATGAGGAAGAAAAATAAGGGAAGGGGTTTTTACTTGATTTAAACTATTTTAATAAAATTATTATTATAATAAATAAGGTGGATGAGACAAAGATATATTGAAGAAGAATCTTTCATTAAAATAGAATTATAAAAACAAAGACTTACAAGATTACAACAAAGAGAAACAGAATAGTAAATGAAAACAAAGAGAGGAAGAAAGGTCTCTCAAGTGAAAAATTGAGTATGGAAGGTCCTCCCAAGCCCTTGGAAAGGATTTGATCCTTCTATTATGTGCTTATCTCTTCTGAAATTCCAACTCTTTTGAAGGAGAGGAGGGGGATGAATTTGTATCCCAAGGAAGTGGACTGTTGGCATTCCAAAACTGCCCCTCCACAAGCACCGCCAATTTGATAAATTAGACATCCTAATCACGAGCGATTATATTATTAAAAGTAGTAGATGAATATCTTCTCTGTCTACTCTAAAACTTTTGAGTCCATTTGACTTATGGAACCAATGTTATGGCTGGTTGATTAAATAAAGTTAATCTATCCATTTCAATCCCATCTTTTTGAAGTCAAAAATTTGAATGGGGTTTTTAATAGGAATATGCCTCAAAATATGAATTATTTATTCAAAAAAGTTGGCCTCCAATATATCCTCTTTCACACTGAAAAATATCATCTTTATTTGATTATTACGTAATGAGATATGTCATGAATAGTGTCCAAATTTTAATACCCAGAGAGAATGGTGGTATGGACTTCAAAGCATTATCTGGGCACCTTGTTCTTGGATTTGGGACCTGAAATTTTTATCTGTTACTCCTTGAATTGTTATATGAATGTTTGAGGATAATTAATGAATTTTCACTTCTGGAGTGAGCCCAGTAATTTAATATTCATGGATGGTCCAGTTTCCTCACATATTTTGGGGGCCTTTTTATGTGGTCCATAAGAGCCTTTAAATAGAAGAACTGGCTAATGATCCCTTCTAATGAAATGTTGGATATTGAATTAGAAATCAAAAAACCATAAACCACACATTATTTATCCATAGGGTGAGAGTTATACATAAAATATTAAACTGAATCAATTGAACTCCTTCTAAAAATGCTCAAAAATTATACTTAGTATTAAAACATTAATATTTCACACAAATTATGCACATTTCATATAAAATCATTAAAGGGAGTATATAATAAGTCATGAAAATATTAATAACCTATACTCCCCCATAATTAATCTTTTGCTTGTCCTCATGTGCAACAAATATAAAAAAATAACAAAATCACTCACCAACGAATATTAAAATTTTGTTTTCCCCAATCAGGGGATATTTAGAAAATTTCACTCATCCATATTGAATTCCACAATAAGTTGTTATAGAAAAAATGTTCCAAAAACAATTTATTTATTCATGCTCAAATTTAGATATGGAAAATGGTGGTACACAAAACATACTCCTTTCAAGAGGATAAAATTAATTTATGGAGCTTCACTCATTCACCAACAAAAGTGAAAATAGTTGAGTTTGAAAGAGCTCTCATCTTCCAATCCCTATCCAAATTACACAGTAATAAAGAGGTATCTGTAGTCGTTTTTTTGTGGCTATGTGATGGTTGGAAGATGAAATCCCAAATACAGTAAAACTGGGGGTAAAATACCAACATGGAAAAGGCAATATACATTTTTTTTGAAATGAAACATGGAAGGAAATGAAAACACATTTTTAGAAGGGAATGATTGTGTAAAGAAAGAAACAAGAGAGGAATAAAATTTGAAGTGGATGAGAAGATTAAATATTTAAAAACCATGAAACATCTCCTAACGACATTAGAATATAATGCAAGTGCTCTTTTTTTCTCTTTTTTCGAAAGTTTAACTTGGAAAAGATATCACACTCATATACCAACCCCTGATTGATCTCTTCACGACACAAATTTTAATAGTTATAACAAGATCAAAGGTTTAGGAAGAGTGATTTTTGAAATATCCAAGATACAAACCAATTTCTTTTGTTCTTTTTTTATTTTATTTTTTTGATTTTTTTGAATACATGTCAATAATATTTACAAAATTACATAAATGAAAGTACATTTCAATCCCAAAAACACAATGAATGATAGCCTATCCCCCACATTGAAAGGGATGCTTGCCCTCAAGCATTTGATAACATGGTGAAATCAATAAATGGTACCCAAAATGAAATCCATCTCCCCACACTTAAATTTCAAACAAAATATTCAATGAAAAATCCATGTTGATAATGGGTGGGATAAGTTATTAGGTTTGTAATGTGGCTATCAAGGAAAAGGTTTTCATAGGCTTGAAGGGGCTAGAAGAAGGAGGATTAATGTAAGGGAAATGGGAGGCTATATGGATATTATGATTCTTATGTGGTTTAAAAAATTCCTCTATCATATTAATGCACACTAAAGTAGGAAATTCATATCAAAGGTCCAAAAACTCAAGACTCACAAATTGGGGTAAAAAAATACATTTCGAAAAGATGGACATCAGTAGCCTTGACATGAAAGAAAATGGTTTTCCTCACGCGTGGGGAAAATCATTTTACAAATCCAAAATTGAGCATTAAAAATTGGTTAGTGTTGACACAATATTCATTATCCAAATTTATGAAGAAACCACAAATTTTTTGAGATGAAACCATGTATTTTGACTCCCTAAAATGGTTGGAAAAAAATTGAAAATTGAATGGTCAGTATGTATGACTCTTGATTTTTCATGTTATTATTATTTTTTTGTTTTTTGTTTTTTAGGTGTTTGTTTTAGTTTTTTATAAAGACACACCCATAAAAAATAAAATGATTAAATAAAAGGGTGTGAAAATGAAAGTGGTAAAAAATGAAAGAGATGGGAAGAATAAGAAAGACTGAGAGAGAGAGGAAGAGATAGAGTGAGAGTTAAAGGGAAAGAGGTTCCCCCTGGTTTTGATTGAGTGGGTTTCTATATTCATCCAATGGTGGGTCTACTGTGGATCCTATGGAGGTCAATGTGGTTCTAGGATTGTGGGATGTTACCTGAAAAAGAAAAATCATTATTCTTATAATGAAAAAATAAAAATAAATAAAAATTTAATAAAAGTAAAAGAAAAAATGGTTTGCCTCCTAAGAAGTGCTGCATTTATTTTTCTACAACTAGACAGTTGCAGTGGACTACCCATAGTCTGATGGTGGCCACCGTATTTTCTCAACTCTAGAGTGCTTCTAAAAAATCATCTCCTTTGGGATGCCTGATTGGTCAATGGATAATTTTTCCCCTTCCTTGATTGTGTGCCTGCAATTAAATGGAGGTGGATAGAGAATATTACTATCATCCCTTTAGCCTTAAATGTGAGGAATGATTTTATCCACAAAGTGATGGTTTTATATTATTATAAATTAAGGAATATGTTTCAATTTTGATGGTTCATTTATTTAAGGATCAGATAACACAAAACCACAGTATGAGATCCCAATTGATTTTGAATCATTTATTTCATCACTTACCGATGTCTAGTAAAGAGGTTCAATGGATTCATAAGACTGAATAAAATTTTCAATATCCTTTATTTCAATGTTTTTTCCAAGCAGGAGAAGTCGAGGTCAGAGGCAAGGTGAGATTCTATATATTTTCCAAGATCCTTTAGATCAATGGAGTTTGAATTTTTAATGGCAACATCAACTTCTCCATTTATGACTTGGTTAATGAGGATGAAATATTCATAAACTCTTTTATCAGTATAACAAGAAGGACATGATATATTGGGATTTAACATACTCTCATAGATAGTTTCATAATAATGGATAGATAATGAAGAATTATTCTCTGATGGGTATCGCATGGATTGTAAAATATTGAACTTGAACTCTTGCTCACCAAATTCTATGGAAACGATGCCAGCATGGACATCAATTTTGGTTTTAGATGTCATTAGGAAATGTCTTCAAAAAATTAAAGGAGATTTTCCAGAAGTTTTCTCACCATCCATGTCAAGGACATAGAAGTCAGTTGGGATGATATGATCATTGAACCAGACAAGGACATCCTCAATTATACCCTCAAGACTAGTAGTGCTCTGATTGGCTAATTGAATGGAAAAACCTGTTGGATGTAAGGTACCTAGACCAAGGTTGGAGAAGATGGATTTTGGAATGACATTAATTGATGCTCCTAGGTCTATGAGTGCATCATCAAAGTTGGAACTTCCAATTTTTCATGGAACCAAAAAGGTCCCTAGATCTTTTCACTTTATGGGAATAGACTATTTGGTGGAAACATTTTCAAAGGTCCTAAGTTTCCTCTTGTGGGTGCAAAATTCTTTAAGAAACTTGGCATACTTAGGGATTTAGTTTATGGAATATGTGAGGGGAATGTTGACTTCAACATGTCTAAACAATTCAAGAATTTCAGGATTGGTATCAAAGGACTTCTTTGGCATATAAACGGCTTGAGGAAAAGGAATTGGTTTCCTAAGTGGAATGGAAGGAGGTGAGGTAATGACTTCAGATTCTTTTTCAAGTTTGTTTTTCTTTTCATTTTCTATTTCAACATTCAAAGGAGTGTTGGACGACTTATCCGGATGCATAACAATTTTTTTCCCAATCCAAGTGCATTTTCACTTACATTACTCTTCGGGTTGGGTAATGGTTGAGCTGGGAGTTTGCAAGAATTTGATAGTTGTTTCTGGCTCAGGTGGGATAGAAGTTGACCAATTCGGGTTTCAATTTTCTTGAGAATAGAATGGGTGAAGGAGGCATGATCTTCCACTACACATTCCCATGGTTTCTTGGAAGAAGAGGCATATCCCAAATTGGGATTACCTAGATTTTGGTTCATGGGGAAGATATTTCATTGGTTTTGGATTTGGGAAGGCTCACTAGGATATTGGAATCGAGGATGAGGATTGTTACTTTGATGTTGAGGAATATAAGGATAAGTTTGTTGGAAGTTACCAACACATTTACCATATTGGAACTAGTTTGGGTTTTGATTAGGGAATTGAGGGGGATGAGAGACAGAAGTACCATACCTCAGGCCTTGGTTATAGGAAGAAGATAAGGGCTCAGAGTGAGGTTGGTTGAAGTTTCTAATGAACTGACCTGATTATTGAGGGTTTGTGTTCCTCTGAGAATATGTGCATTGAGCTCCATTAGTCCAGATGAATCAGATTGATCCTCTTGAAGTTGTGGACATGTGTCTGTTGGATGAGATGGAGAGTTATAGATTCCACAGTTTTTGATAGGTCTAGGGAACATCGATTCTGGAGAAGATAAAGTTTGGGTTTTGGTAGCCACAACTAGTTATCGCATAAGACCTATAAGTTCACTCATACACTCTGTTATCTTGTTTGGATCTATGGATTGATTGTCTTGAGCTTGTTTTACATGAGCATGTGCTCGAGTATGGAATTGTTGTGTGTTCATAGCCATAATGCTTATGAGATCTCGTGCAGCTTTAGGAGTTTTATCAGCAAGAGCACCACCACTTACGGCATCAATGAGGGTTCTCTCCATATCCAATAACCCCTCATAGAAGTATTGAATCAAGATTTGGTCAGGGATTTGGTGGTATGCGCATGTTGCAACAAGCTTTTCAAAGCTCTCCCTGTACTCATGGAGTGATTCTACATGGGAATTGATAAATACCACTTATTTCCTTTCGGATAGAATTAGTACGAGAAGCAAGAAAAAAAATTTCTAAGAAGAGTCGCTTCATGTCCTTCCATGTGGTTATAGAACCATAAGGAAGGTAGTAGAGCTATGACTTGGCAGAGTCAGCTTGGGAAAAAGGGAATGCTCTAGGTTTTATTTGTTCCTCAGAAACCCCATGAGGCTTCATGGTAGATCACACCACTTGTAACTCTTTAAGGTGGAGATGTGGATCCTCACCAGTTAGCCCTTGGAAATGAGGGAGAAGATGAATCAAACCCGATTTGAGTTCGAAGTCAGCCTCTATGTTTGGATATTTAATACCAAGAGTTTGGTAATTCATATTAGGGGAAGAAAGTTTTTATAGTGTTTTTTCCCTAGGATTGGCCATTTCTAATTCAGCTGGTTAGACAAGGATAGGTTCTTGAATGGGTTGATTATCTCTTATGTTCCCGCTAAGTTAGAAAAGTGTTCATTCAATTTCAGGGTAAAAAAATCTGAGGGATTGTTTGGGAGTCTATGGGGCATTCAGAGAGATGTTGGAAGAAATAGGAAGATGTGTTTTTCTTTGTGTTTTTACAGTTTATGATATTTATTAGAAGTTGGGTTTTTTGTGTTTTTTAAAAACAATTATAAAAATTTGTTTTTTGGTGTTTTTTTACAATAACCAGAAACTAATGACTACATAAAGCACCATCCCTAGAAATGGATCCATTTGAAAGAATGGTCGATTTCTGCCTATCATCCAATCAATGCTCTGATACTCTTCTAATGTGTATAGCAGTACTCAAGTCGAATCATCGAAAATGATATTTTTTAATAGTCATTTTTTTAGTTGATTGTATTCTGATTGGAGGTTTGTTTGCAGAGATTAAATGAAGTTACTAATGATTGGTGTTTGATTTAACAATTTGATAAAGTTTAGGGTGAGTTCATTTTTAGGGAGTTAATCTTGTGATATCCTTGAGCTTTTATTTATATTGCATTTAACTTAACACCCACTTCACAAGATAACGTTGATTGGGATTCCTAAGTGTTAAGGATTTAATCCAAGCCTTAACTTAACTTAGGTTCTAATCTCAACCAGATCTCATTGATGGTAGTGTATTTATGGCTCTAATAATCCATGTAAACCACATGTCAAAAAAATTATGTCATTAATCCACGACATTCTATGTTTAGCATACACAATGTTAATTTAAAGAATGTTCATCAAGAAAATACTCTCAATCACTCAACATACCTAAATTATAACTCAACAAAATGAGATATTTACTTATCCATTGAAATGATAAATAAAATGTTTATAATTTTTATGATGATAAAATTAATAATAGTAGAAAAAGAAAGGGATAAGAAAAAGAGTTGTCTGTCGAAGTCACACAAAAATGATAATTATAATTAAAAATAGACTTTCGATTGAATGAGGAAGAAAAATAAGGGAAGCGGTTTTAAACTTGATTTAAAATATTTTAAGAACATTAGTATTATACTACATAAGGTGGACGAGAAAAAGAGATATTGAAGAAGAAACTTGCATTAAAACAGAATTACAAAAACAAATACTTACATGATTACAATAAAGAAGAACACCAAACTAAATGAAAACAAAGAGAGGAGGAAAGGTCTCTCAGCTGAAAATATGAGTATGGAAGGTCCTCCCAAGCCATTGGAAAGGATTTGGTCGTGTAAATATGTTCTCCTCTCTTCTGAAATGCCATATCTTTTGAAGGAGGGGAGGGGATGAATTTATAGCCTAAGGAAGTGGACTGTTGGCATTCCAAAACATCCCCTCCACTTGCATCACCAATTTCATAAATTAGACAGATGAATAACGAGAGATGATCTTCTTAAAAGTTTTAGATAAATATATTCCATTTCTACATGGAAAATGTGGTGGCTATTGGACTTAAGGAGCCAACGTTATGGTCGGTGTATTAAACAAAATTAATATGTCCATTTGAATCCCATCTTTTTGAAGCAGAAAATGTTAATGTGTTGTTGAATAGGAATATGCCTTCAAATCTGAATGATTTATTCAAAAAAGTAAGCCGCCTATATCTCCTCTTTGAGACTGAAAAATTGTAGCTTTATTTAAAGAATACATCATTAGATATGTAATGAATAATGTCCAAATTTTAATACCCGGACAGAATGGTGTGATGGACTTCAATGCATTATTTGGGCCCCTTTTTCTTGGAGTTGGGCCCTGAAATTTTTTATCCATTACTACTTGAATTATTATCATAATGTTTGAGGAGAATTAATAAATTTTCATCTTTGGATTGAGCCCATTAATTCAATCTTCATGGAAGGTCCAATTTCCTCACAGATTTTGTGGGCCTTCTTATGTGGTCTATATGAGCCTTCAAATGGCATAATTGGCCCATTATCACTTCTAATGAAATGTTGGATATTTAATTATTAATCCTATAAAACAAGAACCATAGAATTAGGATCAGTATGGTGAGAGTTATAAATAAAATAATAAACTGAATCAATTGGACTACTTCTAAAAATACTCAGACATTATACTTAATATTAAAACATTAATATTTCACACAAATTATGCACATTTATTATAAAATATGTAAAGGGAGTATGTAATATGTTATGAAAATATTAATAACCTCAAACAATATTGGTTAACTCCCTAGTGTTAGCCTCTCCTTCATGAAATGGTATCTTTTTTATTTCTTGTTATGATTCTGTTATGGTTCTTGGTTATGTATTTATTCAAGATGATCATGTAATTTCATATAGTTCATGATAATTGAACTCATTGATAAAAATTACCCAACGCAAGATCTAAAACTAAACATTGTAGTTTTTTTAATTAAAAATCAATAGAAATATATTATAGAGTATAAAATCTAAAATATATATTGACCATAAAACATTAAAGTACTTATTTAGTCAATAATATTTTATCATGAGGTATAGAAAATTGTTTGAAAAAAAATAAAGTATTATGATTGAATGAGACACTATCATATAGGTAAAGAAAAAATGGTAGTTGATACCTTGAATTGAAAAGATAATGTATCATTATATATGCTATATTAGGAACTTTTTCACTTTTAGATCAAGATTCAGAATAGTGACCTTCGTCAGTCATAATTATGATTTTTTAGAAGGATGATCATGATTATCATAAAAGAGTAGAGTTAGTAATAGAGGTAGATTTTCCTAATGTTTACATTGAAAAAAAAAGTTAATATAAGATTTAGAGAAAGGTTGTTGGTACAAAATTATCATGATTTTAAGAATTAATTAATGATTAAATCCCACAGATCTCTTACTTTTGTTCATCATGGTAGCACTAATATGTAATGATACATTCATTAATGTAAATGGTGGGAAGTGAAAAATAATTATATTACTGATTTAACCAGGATTTTTTATTTAGTTTTTAATAGTTAATTAAAGGGGAAACAACTAAAGATTATTATTTAGCCATTCATAGTTATTTAATAGAAATGAGAGAATATATCCCTAGATTTCGGGGTATGATTACAGAATAAATATCTAGGTAATAATAAAATTTATGTTATTTTTGATAGATTGATTAAATTTTTACATATTATTTCTATTTAATATAGTTAGCATTTAAAAGAGATTTCTTGACTCTACCTTAAGGACATTATAAGATTACAAAGACCCCTATGTATTTTGAATGTGATTGTTTTTAAAAATTCATCTATAATATTTATAATGGACTTCACATGTATTAAATACTAAATTAAATTCCAGGAAACCATTTGATCCTCTATATGGTGGATAGTTGGATAAAACTATTCAAAAATGTGATGATATTATTTGATATTTTCAATTGGTTTATCAAGGTTTTTTGGATCAACATTTTTCATTAGTAGAATTTTATAAAAAATATTTATTCTAGTATACATATTAGTCATTTGGATTCATTATAATAAAACTAGTGTTATACTCCATCATATTGGGATGAATTCAGTGAAAGAATTCCTTTGGGACCATAATTGGTAGAATTGATTGTTAAAAAGGTAAACATGATTCAGAACCATGTGAAGGAAGTGCAGAGGGGGGGGAAACTTTATGTAGATAACTAGAAAAAATATATCTCATTTAATGTAAAAGACAATATTTTCATAAAATATATTTTTTAATGGCAGAATGTGTTTCAATAGGAAATGAATGTTTAGCCCATGGTTTATTGATCCAGATAAAATTCAGTATAATTTTAGATTGGTACCACTATATGTAGTCTTAAATCCATAATTATATTAGGCACATTAAGAGTTTCTCTTTTCATAGGTTTTTATTACAATTTCTCATGAGGAGGGTGAATTGAGAATAAAAATTGAACTCCAAACGTAGAATAATTTTTTAATGATTCTTCAAATATAGTTTTTATGTTGTTATTGGAGTTGTTCAGTGAAAATAAAAAATAGAAAAAAATAACTCATGATATTTTTATAGACTCCAACCCTTATAGCCCAGATTTTGTGGTTATATTATTAAATTAGTACTAGATACACGTTATCAGATCCTAGAGGACCTCATAGTTCATTAGTGTTTGTAAATGAGATACGTACCTAAATCAAACTGTAAATTTGAAAACCTATAATAAATCAATTAATTTTATTTGAGAAACCCATTATTTCCTTTAGCATATCTATATATATCAATCATAATACACTTACAGGAATCTTGGGGAAATAAAACATAAGAAATATGTGGGATCTAATGCTCAATAAAGTTATATTTACAATAAAATTTACCATGAAAAAGTAAGGTATAATCAATCTATAATGGTAAATAACTAATAAAAATACCCTTTAATCAATAATTATAACATGATGAAAAATATGATTGGAATAAATGATGAAAAAAGTAATTCCATATAAATAATCACATGAGATTGAAACTTATCCATGTATATTCTAACAAATCAAATAATCACATGAAAAAAAAACTTATCTTATAATAAGGGAATGAATAATTCCAATAGTCACAAGCATGCCACCAATTTCATATACTAAGAAATCATACATAAATGGGTATGGTCATATCCAAAAACCCAAACAAGTTTTTCTCATGATACATACTAATGCATCGAGTGTGTCTAGTGCGCCCCACCTACCACATACAATGTCCCATACATTACTCATATGAAAGGGGAGAAATACAATAAATGTAAAAATTATCATTGAAAAACAAGAATTTAAAAAATTAATATCTTCCCTAAAAAACATCATAATTAACAAAAACATTAATATTTTAAAACTAGCATATGAATGTCAACACTTTCCCCAATCAAAAAACATAAACATAAACTATAAAGATTACTATGGAGAATGGAATCAAAATAGTACATCATAGACCAACTGATTATAACCCGTCAAAATAAATAATAATTATGATATCTGTAAATATTATTTCTAAATAAAAATAAGTTAACATTAGTGTTTTCACATTTATAAATATAAATAAAATAAAAATATCATTAATAACATTCTTGTAAAAAATATACAGTAAACATTGAAAATCCCTCTTAAAAAATTACATAATTTTATTAAATATTTTTTCAAAAACAAAACCATGCAAACATATAATGGATTCATAGAAACAATGATTGTTCATGAAGGTTCTTAATTATATACATGTTTTATAAGTTAAATTTTTTTTCATATTATCATTAAATGGTCAAAAGTACTTTGTTCGGAGAAAAAAATGTAAACTGATTTCAATTTTTTTTTTTAAAAGTAGAAAATCTGTAAAAAATTATTTAATAATGAATTTTAATAATTTTAAAAAAATTGATAATATTTTTAGAAAAATCGGATATGGATCAAAATGATTTTTATACGAAGAGGGAAATAAAGTCATATTTTATTAAAAAATCAGAAAAATTTTAAGTAGCGAAGAAAGAAAATCGTATTATTACATTAAATTTCATAAATAGATAGAGGATAATAAAATATTTTAGTATTAATAATAAAATATCATTATATTACCCTAATGGATACATAAACATAAACAATCTCTAGTAATAATGAGATTTTAAAATAAACTCTTACCACTTTGATAACTTCTGAATTGTAAGTCACATGAAATTAATAAATAGTAATGGTACATTAAAAACAATGAAGATGAATTTATTAATTAAATAAAATATCAAAGGGAAATTATATACACCACACAAAATAAATAAGTTGGGAATATGGCATATGAATCAGGGAAGTAAAAGTCAAATGAGAAACCCTTACCTCAGATCCTATTTATTTTGTACAAGTTGAACCTCATGTATAAAATAAGTTAATTTATTATACAACTATTATTGAACCATAATAAAATATATTTTACCACATATTATTTTCTTATAACATTTTATCACCCATTTACTAACAATTCATTATTAAAATCACTATATTAATTAATAACTTCTTCGATTTAATGTATGTTTTGGTTCGGTAGTTTTTCCGTCCTTGTAAATTTATCATTATTAAATCATCCATATTTTTTTAAACAATATGTAAATATCATAAATATTCATTTTATTTTAGTAAATAATAATTCATAAATGTTAGATTGAGAAATGAATTATGTCGTTCCAGGAGACGGTAGGTTGTACATATACAAGAATGTTATTTCTATTTTTAAAATAGATGGAATGAAATAAAGGTTCATAATATTTTTCCTTCTTATAAAAATTATAATATAATATTAATAATATATTATCATAAAATCACTCATTATTAACATTCAAGTAAAAATTAAATGAAAAATGAATCACATCACTTCTTAGAGGCGGTAGTCCACAAATATGCACGAGTGATGCTATCATTTTCTAATGGATTAGAGGGTAAGATAAATTTGATATTATAATTCTAGATGTAGATATTTTTTATAAATATAAAATATATAAATGAAAGAATTCATTATATCTCCATGATATTTGGTGATGGGAAACAAATTAAATCAGTTCATGAGGCGACATTACGTTGTACACATGATTGATGGCTTTGTTTCTCTTTTGGGGGAAGGGGATAAGGATATAGATTATTATATAAACATATTAAAGTCTAATTATATGGTATATAATTTTGTTATTATATTGGAAAAATTAATACATGAATGATGGTATTAATGAAAGAGTTAAGTGAAGAAAATTAACTTAGCTTTGAAAAACCTCTTTTGGATATCTTATTAAGGACCCTAGGTTTACTGTTATGTGATGACAAACATTACTATAATGTTTATTAATACTTAAATATATATTTTAGGTTTTTTAAACCCAATTATATTAGTGTTGTGAAGAAGTGAGGGGAGGATATGTTCTTTTATATTTGTGGAGGTGCGCCATTTTTGTGAATACCAAAAACTATTAAATAATGGGGTGTAACAAAAACTAAATGTTACTAAAATTTGTATAAATATTTAATTTTAGGGAATGTATGGTCTATTAACAACTCCACCACAAAAAATATAAATGTTTAAAACATGTTATATCTTAACCTTTATGTTTACATATTGTTACAAAAAAAATTCACCATGGTAACTAGTTTTTTTATTTATTTATATAAGAAATTTATCTATTATGTCTAAAAATAATTTAGTTTTAGTAGATAATTCATATTAAATGATTATAAATATGAAATTAAATTTATCAAAAAAATCGTATGTGTGTGGAAAATTAATATTAACACCGGTGCATATAACCTGCAATTCCATGTTTTAACCATACCCATGGTTAATAAATTTTAATAACTTTACTATTCACTATGAAAAACATTAAGTACAAAATATTAAATTAAATTAATTATGGTGATTCCAAATATATAATCCATTTTTTTCAAAATCAATAAACATATGTCGTAGAATTTAATTTAAAAATAATCCAATAAATATGATGAAAAAACAATTTTCCAATGAAAATTTCTCTTTTCTATTAAACATCGTTACATGAAATTTAGACATTAAATTGATTAAAATGGTCAAAATTGGATTAGTAATAATATAATTAAACTCAATTTACTGATAAAAAGATTCTAAAACCAAATTTAATGATCTAAATTATTGAAAATAAAATGAAGATTTCAATAAAAATCAGTATTTTCACTATTCATTGAAAAAATTAATCATTTCATTAAATAATAAAAAATAAAAAAAAGATAATTTTAACACTATGATTTAATAATTAAAGATCCTTATTTAAATAATTTTCATAAAAGTGTTAAAAATTATTTCAAGATATGTGTGGAAACCATAATGAAAAAGATTTCAAAAAAACACTACTGGACAATCGGAAAATCCCTAGGGACCTATACACTCGATTTATAGAAAATGTGGGTATAACTTGTCTGTAGTATATTTATACCTGTGATTTTTGTAATCAATTTGTATATATATTCAGTCCTAACCGGTTTTTAAAAACCATTTTGATATAGTCCCACATATTTTCCCATCCTCCCACCATCCCCATTTAATAATTCATATGTATCTCCCCCTTCAACTGAGTCGTGTTCTTTACTCACCCAAACGAAGATAGATGAAAATAATCCTAGAGGGTTCTCCCCTTATTCAGTGATTTCTTGATTCCATTATTCATTAATAGTGATTTCCAAATCCTTTTTCTATTCCACTGACTATTGTTATCATTTTTATCTATGTATGAAAACCTCACCAAGAAAGAGTTAATTCGTGATTCTTCTGGATTATTTGAAATAATTTTATTTATGGGTGAAGTTTTATTTTTTTATTTTTTAATGATTATAATTTAGATGAGAATTTATTATTCCGTTGTTTTATATTTATCAGTAATGTTTGATTTTTAATTTTAAATCCATGATGGGAGTAACAATATACTCATCATTTTTTTTGGGGGTAATATTTTTCTAAAATATTTTATAGGGATTTATTTAATATAGGTTGAAATCACAGACTTATTATGTAACGAAAAGTATGGGTTTTGTTATATTTTATTTATATATGTTATAATAAGTTATTTTAATATTTTTCCATTAGATGTTTTTTGTTATTAGTTTAGGGAGATGATTCATTTGGAATTATTTTTTTTCTAAATTGATTTGTTTATTATTGGAGGTTGATTTATTTTTACCAAAGACTAAGGAGCTCATAAACATATATTATTTATAAGTAGTCTCTTATATACATGTTATTTTATAGAATTTTCCAAGGTTGTGACTACACTTCATTTCTAGTATGTAATAAATAGTTAAATGTATATATTTGAAAATATGATTGTGGAATTTTTCTAGGTATTTTAGTATAATAATTAAATTGATTTTTATTGGGAAATTATATTGAAATAAAATGTTTTTTAAATTTTTTCATTATTTTTCTTACTCAATGTTATGTAGATTTATAAACCATGCACATTTTTAAATAATGTTTCCAATTTTTATTTATAGGTACATAGATAAAATATTTAAATGGTTTACATTCAATGTTGTATCAAAATATATCAAATAATATAAATAGTTTTTCATTGAACATGATCATTCCATTTTTAAATAAATATTATTATAAAATTTATTATATTCATGACATATCGTTAAGATTATAATTACATTGGGAATTAGAAATTTATCCTTTCCAATTAGATATGATTAATTTTTTCTAAAATAATAATATTTTATTTCAAATATAATAAAACTTCTTTCTTCCATATAATTTATTAGATTTCGGATACAATCTTTTAAAATTTAATATATTAGTTTCTATGATATCACTATTGGAAGATTATTTATATTTATATATGTTATGGTATAATTTCCATGATATTGTTATACCCTGAATTTTTTGGTTTTTGACATTGGGTGAAACATTTTTTTATTATTTTTTAAATGTTTTCCATCATAATTACAAGCCTATTTAATACGATTATTGTCTTATTCAAAACATGAATGTTTTAAAAAGAATTTTTTTTATAAATAAATATTATTGGACGGAGCTGTACAATTAGGGGGTGGGGGTTAATTGAGTTCCTACAAAAATTTTTGTTGAAAAATAATTATTTAAAAACTATTTAAAGATCCCCAATTTATAACAATACAACATAGTAAACCAAAATAATAAATTTATAAAATATATATTTGTTCAAAATATTTCACAAATATTGATTAGTTCTCAGTTAAAAAAGAATATATTATTATATTAACTTTTGAAATCATTCTACAAGAAAACATTATAGTAAAAAAACTATCAAAGATTAACTATCAGAGTGAAGTGAAGTTTTTTGGTTTGAATGAATAAATAAGAAAAGAAAACTAAACTTGAAAAGGCATAATGTAAATAAAATAATAGAATAAGTATAAAGATGAGACTTAATCCTCTCCACATGGTGATCACCAATAACCAAGAGTTTTCTATTAATAAACTTGATTCACTCCCTTGCTCAGGGTTAACAATAGTTTACAATCTATCCAGTTCAGATAGACCCCTTCCACAGTATTTGTTGGAGTGTACAAATAAACATGACACACAGGGACCTCCTCCACTGTTATCTTTGGGAGTGAAAAGTATAAATGTATTAAGAAGATATTTGAGAATCGTTCAGTTAGGATTAGAAGACAATGTGTGTTTACCATACAGATACACCCACTTCTCAAAATGTAATAAATATTTACAAAACAATGAAGTAATTATGAGACAAATTATTATAATTATATGATTGATATGATGTGAAACTTTGGATTTCTTGAGTGTAGCAGATGTGATGGTAAGTCCAGTTCTAGAAACAGAAACCAAAACAGAGTTTCGTGGAAGCTCAGGGTTCAGGTTTTCAGTGAGGTAAGATGCTCCTAGAATATTCTCTTTACTAAGGATTGTTTATACAGGGATGATGGAACATTGGATCTCAGCAAATCCATCCTTGTATGCACAAAATTTTAATCATGTTTTTGGCACAATAGAGAAACATTGTATTCACTAAGATTCCCTCTATTTCTTTTTTCCCAGATGATTGCTTTTATACATTATAGAGTCGACAAAGAGAACGATCCTCATCATGATGGATTCCTCGTTCCTCATATTATACATAGAATTATTATTAATTTTATTTGAAAATGATAATTAATTAAATAAATATCATTTAATATCTATACATGATCGTTAAGAATAAATTCTAATTTTAGAAAGATCATCTGTGACATAGTCTGTCGACGTGTCTGACTATCAGTATCATAGACTATCGATAGGTTAGTCTATCGGTAGCACATTCCATCGATAGATCATTTCTTTCAGAAGGTTGTTTTTATCAGTAGGTTATTTCTATTAGTAGGTAATGTGTCAGTAACAAAATACATGCATAGATCATCGGTAGGTTAGTCTGTCGCTATCACATTACATAAATAAATTATTTTTGTCAGTATTTCATTTCTTTCAGTAGGTAGTTTATATTTGTAGGTAATACGTTGGTAGAAAATTCCATTGGTATCTCATTTCAGTCGGTAAGTTATTTTTGTGGGTATGTATTTTTTGTTCATAGGTAATGTGTTCGAATTTCAGCCTTCAGTATCTTAAACTTAGCGTAAAATTTTGTGTAGCTCTGTAACTAGCTTACACCTGTCGATCAATCATTTATCAATGAGTCTGGTGTTAGTAAATTTTCTATTGTTATGACATATATTAGTAGATCATTTTATTATCAATGACTCATACCTATTGTTGACTTAAACTAAACCAAAAAATTGTAAGTCCTTCATAGGATGAAACCACTGAGATTAGAGACATTAGAATTATAAGTAACCAAAATTCAATAAAATATAATTTAATAAATCATAAATATGCATGATTTGTGAGCATTAAAACAAGAGGATTCAAAAAATATCCCCATTTTTAGGGTTAGAAATCATGGAATTATATTCCACAATAATTGATTTATAAATTTAATAATACAGTCTCTTTAAAATACTTCACATATCATCAAAGATTGTATATTTTTTGTTTTAAAGTGTATGAAATGGATGAGAAATAATAAGCTCGTAGAGTCCTAAGTGCATTGAAGCTCCCCCTGAGATATCGAATTCACATTTTCTCCCCCTTTTGGGATAATCAAAAAGGAAATTGGGAAGGAAAAATATAATGAACAAGCAATAAAGGACATCAACATGTGAATAAAAGAGTGTGCACCTTTCATTTAATATATCAACACATTACAATAACAAAAAGTACATCATATCCTTGACAAAAATAATTCTACACTTATTCTTAGTGTCTTTAGCCTTCCCTTTACTCTTTTCAGAAACATCCCGGGTAGATGAAGTTGGTGCAGAAGTAGTGGTGGGGGATGGTATTGAGCCAATAGTGATGGAAGGAAGGGGAACTCCTGCAAATACCAAAGGACGCAGACTTGGGCTAGAGGAAGAACAAGCCATATGATTCTCATGAATAACTAGTCCAATCTATCTAAAAGCTTGGGGAAGGGACATGGTCACAAGATCATATAAAGTAGAGGTAGAAGGAGGAACTCCTATCAGAATAGGAGCAGTAGGTGGAACAACAATAATTTTGCTATGATGGTGCTTGTATGGATTGAGCTGATTAATAAAATCTATAATGACCTCACCACCAAATTCCATTGATTTCTCAAAAACATCTTTCTTCTCCATAAACATCTCTAGTATTGGAGTAAAATTTTTCAACTTTGAAACTTCATCCTTAACGGCCTTGGTCATAGGAGGTAGCCGCAGATTCTTCACTACATAGTTGAAATGACTAGTCAACTGATTTATTTTTTAAATAACCTTGAAATAATAATCTACATGCATAGTGATTTCTTTCTGAGAATAAGTTTCCTCTTTATATTAGAGTTATACCATGTCATGTACTTAGTCACTATTCTATATGATCTTGCTAAGACTTTCTTGGTCAATATCACCCATCATGGTTTGTAGCTCTTCTCTAATCAATATTCTGACAATTTCACCATCTGGAGAGTGAGAAACATGAGATGTAGGACTGGAAGCACCCGGTAAATTATCTCTGATGTCTACTATCAACTATTCTACATCAAGAGTAGGAGTCAGAGTCTGAGTACTCCTAGAAATTTCATCTTCAGAATTCATTACAACATTTTCCAATGGAATCC
This sequence comes from Viscum album, assembly GCA_963277665.1. Taxonomy (NCBI): domain Eukaryota; kingdom Viridiplantae; phylum Streptophyta; class Magnoliopsida; order Santalales; family Viscaceae; genus Viscum; species Viscum album. Next base: position 2,135,089,979 of record OY728145.1, read on the forward strand.
TATAATCAATTGTAAAATTGTTTATGTTAAAAACCATTTTAATCAACTCACATCTCATCTTATAATTATACAAGACAATAGATACAACATGAACTATCAAACTTGGCTCAAACTAAGATAAAATTCTCTTAGTAATCATAGCAGCATCTATTTCACTGATTCTGGAAACATGAGTAGGTGGATGTGAGGGGAAAGATCTCACTACATCGAATAGTTATTCTATAAAGACATTATAGTCATCTTTTTGTTACATATTCAATTGTCTTATAAGTATCCATAGGAACAAGAGAAGAACTCCTATCTTCAGTGTTAGGATACTCTAATCCAAGGGTAGCATACCCTAGATCTCTCATCCACTCAGGCACTACCAGATCAAATAATGGTTTGAGCACAACAAATGTGGATCATTTTGGTGATATCTCCCCCTCATATGAAAGAATCCTCATCGAATAAACTAACTCCCTCTTTGTCATGGCAAGCACATCTTGGACAACCCGAACGTTTTCTTCCTGGACATGGGTAGCATGAGCTCTTTCCTCTATAGCAATGTCCTCATAAATTTCAGTAGGGGAGGGATCATTAAGAGCTCTTCTTTAAAGAATATATTATCTGGGAACCTCTGTGGCTACATGTGGTTCCTATTACACTAATGTAGGACCAGATGGATCCAATGTAAAATCAATGATATCCCCACCTAGAAGTTGGTCATCATTACCATGGTCTGATCCACTATTTGAATCATCATTTTATGCCTCTTCCTTTTCACTTTGATCATTTCCATCATCCTCTCTAGATTCTTCATCATCTTCCTTATATTATTATTCACTTACACTTATTTCTTCTTTAACAACAAATACATCAGTACCTTATCTGACTGATTTATCTCTCCCAAACATACAAACATATTTAACACAGCCGAATTATTTTGTTTCTTTACTATCATCTTTAGGTAAAATAGGTTTCTAAATAGCTAACGGGACATGTGGACTTGTAGTTCCATATTTAGATCTTTCTAGTATATCAACTATGTTATGATCACTCCTATCATCAATGGGATATTTACACCTCTTAACTACATCATCCACCTCCTCATCCAAGTAAGAAACAAACTCACATGTCCATGACTAGGTTCTACAATATCTCTTTTCCTCGCAGGATGGTCAATATAGTTTAAATACTCATAGAATTATTCATTTTCTACTACCCACATCATTTATCAAGGGTTATAGTTAATTTTAATTCTTCTGGAAATGAACATATTCAAAAGAAATATATCACATGCAGAAATAGTCTCCTCACCTTCACTAGAAATACCTTTCTCTTTCAATATAGTATAAATAATTGGGTAAAATATGGAATTCCTCTTACAATATGGATTAATAATTTAACTTATATAGACCATTAGAAATATGAACAGTTTCTCCTTATTACCATTATTTTGAAAATACTGCTAGCAGACATCATGACACATGAGTTAAGTAAATTCCCACTTCCTGGGACACAACTGATGTTGGATAATTTTGAATAACATTTTGTCCACACCATCAACCTTACAGGAAATGGGACTTCTGGATTCATCATTTCTTGTTATCTCATCCAAAGTTGTCTCATAACAGAATATATCACTAGTGGAAGGTGCACTCCCCTGAAGGTCATCACATATCCCTTCACGAGGTACCTTTAGAAAAGCTTCCCATTTTTTTGATGAAAAATATATTATTCTTCCATCCACTGTTTATTTCATCCAAAACACTTTATCTCCTTTGAAAATAAACTCAAAATACATGTAAAATTTATAGGCCAACCTGGGGTAATATAGCCTTTCATTATTGGAGAACCACTCCAAACATTCCTATTTCTGTAAAACCATGAGCAGAAGAGACCGACTAGAAAACAACCATTCATAATATACATATTTCTATAGGGTTACAACATGATTCATGAGATGGGAATGAAGTATCAGTGTCATAGGTCATCTGGATTTGCCACATTGCCTTTTAGATCAACCCAATTCATCCTTTGAACATTCAAAAACACATTTCACATGATTCATTTTGAAGGGTTTAGTTATAATGAAGAAGAGTTGTATCACAGAATAAAAAGGTTGAAGTTTGATGTTTCAATTCCAGAGTGTGCGAGTAAGGAGTATTTGATCAACCCACTATTTTTCATTTAGGGCTTCAGAAACATAATATATGAAATAAAGTATTAACAAAATTAATTAAAACAACATCATTTAAAATCCCAGACAGAGAAAATATTTAAGTGTCAGAAAAATACTACTTGTGAGACATGTCAGTGATACACTGTTGGGGATACACTGTTGGTGAGACACTTTAGGTGAGACACTATAGGTGAAACTTTGTCAATGAGACACTGTTGATGAGACACTGTCAGTGAGACACTATCGATGAGACATAATCGGTGAGAAACTCATAGACAGTTCTATTAGTGAGTTATTTAACAGTAAATTACCAATAACTAATCATCAATAATTCATCTCTGATTTAACTCATTCTCTCAGAATTTAATGAATTATTAAAAATATCAATAAGATGATGTCATGTTCCAAAAAATATAGAGTTATATTGCTATTTTTATAATGATCTCTCAAATAGTGATACCTAACATCAATATGTTTTTTTATAGTGAGAAACAGGATTCATAGATATGTTCATAGCATATGTCTTTTCAATGTTTATAGGGACATGTATTAATTGATATCCATAATCTAGTAGTGTGCTTCATCCAAAAAATATAAGCACAACAACTACCTGCAGCTATGTATTCACTTTCAACAGTAGATAATGCAACAAAATTTTTCATTTTTAAAACACCTTGATACTAGAGACTTGCCCAAAAACTGACATGTTTCATAGGTGGTTTTTCAATTTAACATAAAACCACCAAAAATTGAATCTGAGTAACTGACTAAATAAAATGTTTTTCCACTAGGGTAGAACAATCCTAAGTTGGTAGTAAATTTTAGGTATTTGAATTTTTTTAATAGTAGTTAAATAAGATACTTTGGCATTATATTGAAAATGTGCACACATACACAGAATAAAAATAATGTTAGGCTTACTAGAAGTCATGTAGATTAAACTTCCTATCAGTCTACTATACGTGGTTTGATCAAAAGATTTTGAATTTTCATCAAGATCTAACTTATAGGCAGTACTCATTGGAGTATACCTAATTTTTTTACTATTAAATACCAATATTTTTAAAATATCCTTAGTCTATCTACTTTGATTTAAAATAATACATTTTTATTTTCAAAATTTTGAAATCCAAGGAAAAATTTGAGTTCACCCATTAAAATCATTTCCAATTCATTTTTCATTATTTTTAAAAAATAAACACATATGGAATTTTTTTATGATGCAAAAATAATATCATCAACATAGATCTGAACAACTAAAAAAGAATAATAATTATTTTTATAAAAATATTAGGATCATATATTCATTTTTTAAAACCTTTGGAAATGAGAAAAGTGTTGAGCATATCATACCATGATCTTGGAGGCTGTTTTATACCGTACAAAGATTTTTTTTAATTTCAAAAGATGATTTTAAAAATGAGGGTTTCTAAAATCAGGGGGTTCTTAATAAAACATCAACTATATACCCATTTAGGAATGAACTCTTAATATCCATTTGATAATGTTTGAAGTTAATATGTGTTGCATATGTTAGAAGCATCCTAATGGTTTTATGTCTAGAAAATGGTGCATAAGTTTCTTCTTAGTGAATTCATTTTTCTTGACTATATACTTGTGCAACCAATGTTTCATTGTTTCTTACTATGGTTCCAGATTCATCTACATTTTTTTATAAACACCCATTTAGTGCTTATAGTGAAGGTGTATTTAGGTTTATCAACAATCTTCTGGAATTTATTACGTTAAAACTGGTTCAATAATTCTTGCATATCCATCACAAAAAATTCATCATTTATTGCATCATTGATGGTTTTGGGTTCAAAATATAAAAAAGGCTTGATGTTCAACCTAGTTCCCTAGAGAAGGTCTTATCTATGTCCCTTTATCTAAATCACCAACTACTACATCTAAGTGATGGTTATTAAGAGTTATAATTGAACTAGAGAAATAAGGGATAGTTATATTAAGTTCATTTATAGGTTTATGTTCACTATGATCAGAGTGTAGAGATTTTCTAGAACTACAAGATTTAGAATATTTATTAATAATAGGGTTAATAGATTTGTAATTAATGTCCAAATTGGATATATCATCCCCAATATTTCCTAGGGATGTTCTATGTTCATGTAGATATGTTTCATCAAATTTGACATGAACATATTCTTCCACACACATGGTTCTTTTATTAAAGACTATAAAAGCCTTTCTTGAGATTTAATTACCTAGGAAATATTTGTTATCACTTGTGTAGGAAAACTTATTAATATTATCTTTAGTGTTAAGAATATAAACTTGGGAACCAAAAACTCCGATGTAATTAAACTTAGGTTTCCTACTTTTCCACATTCCATAAAGGTTTTTCTTAATGATGGTATAATTAAAACTCTATTGACTATATAAAAAGTTGTATTTACATCTTATACCCAAAAGTGAATTTGTATGTCATATTGATTTAACATAGTTCAGGATTTTTCTTATAATGTTCTATTTCTTCATTCTACAACTCTATTATAGTGGGGTGTCCTAAGAGAAGAGAAGTTATGGTTGTCACTATTTTTTAAGAAAAAATATTCAAACTCTTGGTTCTCAAACTCATGACCCTGGTAACTTCCTAAGGTTTTTATTCTAAGACCACATAAGTTCTCTACATATTTGGCATAATTAGTGAATTAGGAAAAATCATTACTCATGTGAGCTTAAAATAAAGTTCATGTATATATAGAAAAGTAATCTACTTGAAAATAGGCATAATTCTTCCCATTTAGACTAGAACCACTAGATAGTCCACACCAAGACATGTGAACAAACTCAAGAGGTTGTGAATTTCAAATGTTTTTATTTGGTTTGAAATATATTTTGTATTGTTTACCCTTTTGAAACTTATTGCTGACTTTGTCATTGGGAAACTCATGTTTAGGTAGATCCATGACCATACCTTTACTAGAAATATTCCTAAGGGTGTGAATATTACAATGGCCTTGTCTTTTATACAAGATCCAATACTCATTGTGAAAATTACTCAAGAAAAAATAAACATTTTGAGAAACTAAATAATTCATATTAAAAGTATAAACATTCAAATTTATTAAAGAAGTAAATACTTTATCATTTTGAGAATTAAATACACTGAAGGAATTATTTACAAATAAAATATGAATTCCAACATTACGTAACTGTTAGATTCTAAGAAGATTATATTTGAGGCCATAAAAAAGAACACTGTATATTATAACTGAGTTAGTGTTACCGATTTGGACAAGGGAAAATATTATTCCTTTTTCATTGTCACCAAAGGTGAAATTCCACCATCAATCATAATAAATCTCTTGAAGCTTGATTATTACACTCTCACTCATCTTGAACACCCATTGTCCATGTACCATAGGATTTTACAAAATCACATCAAATAGATTACCTACAAGAATGGATCAAACAAGGATATATTTTGGTACCCATACATTCTTGGATCCTGTGACATTAGTAAATAAATATTTTTGAACCCACATTTTCCTCATGGATTTCCTATATGAAACATGTAGAGTGTTATAAAAAAATCTTTTTGGTATTAAAAAAGTAAAAGTAATAGAGGTATTTCTTGTGCTAGAACTTGCAGCCACTTTTTCAATTTTGTCCATAGAACCAAGTTTTCTATATTTGGATACAAAATTGTTTTTGGCCAAAATTATCTTTCCAGGTTTATTACCAATACAAGTATTGTATTAAGGAGTATCCTATTTTACAAAAATTCAAACTAAGTTATCTTTATCATTTGGGAAATTATCTATATCCTTATATAATTACTCATTATAATGTTTGATTTAATTATTCTAATTGACTAGTTGAGCATTCTTTTCATTTTCAATTGTAAGTTTTGATTCAATTGATATAGTAAGATAATTTTGTTTCTTCATTGATTTATACTTATCAATCAATTCATTTCATGTGTCTTCGATAATTTTAAAATAATAATAAAATTCATCATTTTTCATATTTTCAGAATAAGAATCATATCCATAATAATAGTACTTTTTTACCTTATATTTTAGGGTTAGCTCATAAGTTTTGGTCATGATACACATGTTAGCTTTGTCACCCTTTTCATCATGTAAAGATTTTGACTCACTGGATCTATCCTCAGAAGCACTCTAGGTGGCCTTATTTTTCTTATTTTACCTTTTATCATTGTCTTCATATTTTTTACATATTAACATAGGATAAAAAACATTTACATGTCCTCTTGTCATGTATTCATAGAAAACTATCTTATTTGAGTTTTTACCTCTTTTCCAATACATTTTCCAATTTACCTTGTTGTCATAATTAACTTTATAACTCGGATTCCTAAATAAATTCATTATTTTTTAGAACATATTAAATCTCTATGACAAATGACCCATCTCCACTTCACTGTAACTTGATTATTTTTCATCACTAAAACATTCATCATTATCTTGAATATTTTATTTTTTTGGAGGTAGTGGTTTTCAAATCCACTGACTTTACCATTGGTTCATCATCTTCTTATCTATTGACCTTTAGTTCTACTTCATACATCATTAACTGACCTATCAGTTCCTTTATAGGAAGAGTATTATTGTCATAGGGTTTTTTAATTGACAATGAGGATCCTCTCAACATTTCTGGTAAACATCTAATAATTCTCAGTACTTGTTCCATAGAAGTGATTTCCATTCCAGGAGAAACCATCATATTTAGTATCTCATTGAACCTAAGATACATGTCAAAAATAGGATCATCAGGCTTCATCTTAAAGCTATCATATATAATATTATATTTAGTAAGTCTCATTTCTTTGACATTAGTGATTTCCTCATATGAAATAGCTATATTATCCCAAATTTCACCTGTTGTTTTACATGTAGAAATCCTATTAAATTCTCCATCCTCTAAAGAGAAGTATAGAACATTCATATCTAGATAGTTATTATTATAGTCTAACTTATTGTAATCATATCATGTGTTCCTATCTGTAGTAGGAATTTTATATTTATCTTTATTTTATGATCATATTTCAAAACTTATACTTTCTAAATTTTTTTTCATCTTAATTTTCCACCGGGCATAATTTGTGCCATCAAAAATAGATAGTTTTGTTTGTAGTAGTACCTTCCATTTTATTATCCATTTCAAAAAGTCTTTAACATTAAATAAATATTGTTTTGATATAAATGTATAGATCCTTAAAAGAACAACTAAAATAATAGTTTAAAAAAAATATTTTAAAAAAATATTTCAAAGAGCCTTTAATACCAAATGTTTTTTGGAGTATGATGCTCAAGAGGGGGAGGGGGTGAATTCAGTTCCTATAGAAATTTCTATCTATAAAATCATATTTAAAAATTATTTAGAGATCCCAAATTTAAAAAAAACATACCAGTTTACCAAATTAGTAGATTTATAAAAGTCTTATTTGTTCAAAATATTTCTCAAAGCCTGATTAGTTATTAGTTAAAAAATACTTTATTTCATAAATTTTGAAATAATTCTGCTATAACAAATTCTATTATTAAAATTGTCTAATATTAACTATAAGAGTGAAGTAAAGTTTTATGGTTTAAATGAATAAGGAAGATTAAAAAAATAAACTTAAAAAGGCACAGTGGAATAAAAAAAAGAGGTTTAGTCTCAAGATGAGACGTAATCCTCTCTAATTGGTGATCACCTACCACCAATCAGTTCGTATTAGTAAAACTAATCCACAACCTGGATCAGGGTTTACAATAGTTTACAAACTATCCCAATTAGCTAGACCTCTTCTACAATGTTTTTGTGAGTTTACAAATATACAGGCCACACAGGGACCTCTTCCACTTTTATCTATAGGAGTGAAAAGTGTAAAGGTTTTTTTGATGATATCTAAGTATCTACCAGTTTGGATCAGGAGACAGTGTATGTTTACAATAAAGTCACACACAATGCTGGAAACATAATAAATATGCACACCACATAGTAGTAATTATGAGTAACTGTTTTTAATTCTCTTAGTGATATGATGTGAAGATCAGGATTTTTTGAGTGTAACAGATGTGAAGATCAAGTACACTTATAGAATAAGACACCCAAATAGAGTGTTGTGGAAGCTCATTGTTCTGGTTTCCAGTGATGTGAGACGATCCTTGAAGATTCTCTTCACTGGGGTTTATTTCTGTAAGAATGTTGGATCTTCGTCTCTCAAAAAATCCTTCCTTTTATTCAGAATAGTTGGTCAATTTTGTTACATAGTTGAGGAACATTATATTCACCAAGATTCTGTCAATTTCATTTTTTCTAGATGATTGCTTTTATACACTGTAGATTTAACAAAGGTAATGATCATTATCATGAGGGATTCCTCATACCTCATATTATACACTAACAACCTTATTAATTTTATCTGCAAAAGATCATTTATAAAATCAATAGCATTAAATAGCCTATTGTGGCCACTAAAAAAAATTCTAATTATAGATATATCATAGGTAATTTAGTCAATAGGCTTGTTAGACTATCTGCATATCATACTGTTAGTTGGTCAGTATATTGGTAGCATATTCCATTGGTATATCTTTTCTGTCGCTAGGTCATTTATGTCGGTAGGTAGTTTCTTTCAGTTGAAATGAATCGGTAGCACATTCCATCGGTATCACATTTATATTAGAATGTCATTTTTTTCATTAGGTAGTTTATATCGGTAGGTAATGCGTCATTTTCACATTCCATCAGTAGATTATTTCTGTTAGTATGTTGTTTCTATCAGTTGGTAGTTTCTATTTGTGGGTAATCGGTTGATAGTATAGAAGCCGGTAGCTCGGTCAGAGAAAAAATTCTGTATAGCACTGTTTCTAGCTTACAGTTGTCGGTCACTCATGTATCTATGAGTCTGGTGTTGCTGAATTTTCAATCTATAGAACAAGAATTGGTTTCTGAATTTTTTATCGGTGACTAATACTCAACAATGACTTATACTTAACTAAAAAACTACGTGTCTGTCGTATGATGCAAACACTGTGATTAGAGACTTCCGAATCATAAGTAACCAAAATTCAACCTAATTTAATTTGATTAAACATATATATGTATGATTTGTGAGAATTAATACTAGTGGATACCAATACATATGTATTTAATTGGATTTTGTAATAGTTATCATTAATTCCATGTCTTATACTTTGCCTTGTTTTTTATTTTTCGGAACCACTTACAATATATGTTGTTTCTTTTATTACATTTTTTTATCGCTACTTGAATGCTTTGATGAATATCATAATAAAATTAGATATAATGAATTTTATAATTATTATTTACATTTATGGTTAGAACATAACTTTTTTCCCATATAATATAATGGATAAAATCTATATGTATCATACCGATCAGATTTCAACCATATTTCGAATGAATTTGTATATATTTTTTAGATTCACCATTTAATAATGATTACTATAGAAGTCAAATAAATTTCGATGTTACAATTTTTTCAGAATACTATGGTTAAATTAAGAAGAAGTTATCTACCATAAAAAAGATCTGGATTTCAAACAAAATGATTGTTTTTCATCACAATGGATATAGGAGACAACCTTCTACTATTTTAGAATAGTTAGAAGTAATTAGTATGGGGAATTTGATATTTGATCGGTTTCAATCTATGCATCATCATGAGAAATATATTTTTACAATTCAAGTAGGAAATGATATCAATAAACATGAGAAAATACTGAATATGATGATATTGGGATATTGAAATAATCATTGGATAATTCCAGAACTTCAGTATATTAAAAATCTAAAAAAATGACAATGTTTGAATTTTAAAGCCGTTAAATCATGGAAAAACATGTATGAAATTTCAAATACCATTGATGACTTTATTCTTAATTGTTTGATATACATGCTTCCGAATGTTGTAGATATTCCCTCAAACAATTATAAGGAATGGAAGATTATTAAGTAACTCGTATTTTATACAAAAAAAATTCCATCATGCTCAAAATATTGAAATTTATTTTGGGATAAAATACAAAATATTAGTGACTACAATGAATTTTGTACATCTTAGAGGAATGAAAATACATACGAAACACCATCTTGTGTGCCACAAAAAGTCATGTGGCACCTTCCATTTATTATTAGGCTTTATAATCTATTAATTTATAATGAAATATAAAACAATATGTGATATATTTTTTTAGATAATTAAAGATAATGATGAGTTGGTTCATCCTACATATGGATCATCATAGTTGGAATTTTATGCACAACATCCCAATTTCATAGTTAAGGTGTGTAATGTCAGGTTGTACCTATCCTATGATGGTTTAATCTTTTAAACCAGATGATTAAAGCTCAAATCAGATTCAAAATTTTTATTCATGTTTGTAATATTTGTATTTGGATGTGTTTTGAAAAACCTATCACATTCTTGATTATACTAATTTATGGACCTTTAGATATTGTAAATGATAAAAACGAGAACTTGAGACCTTTAATAAGAGAATTCAACTAGCTTTGGGATATGGGTGTGTGCACATTCAATGCTTCTTCAAAACAATATTTGGGATGCGTGCTCCCCTTATCAGGACAATAAATGATTTACCTAGTTTGGAAATGATTTGTAGTTGGAGGAAAAAGGGAAAACTATCATGTCATATTTTTATAAATAATACACAATGGTGAAGGCATAATTATATTTATTGTTTTATCTTCATGGGGTATCAATGATTCTTGACAATATATCATAAATACATGAATAATTCCTGGAGGTTTGATATTACTATTGACACTAAAGAACCACCTCAACTAATTTCAGGAACATATGTGCCTAATGAATTGAAAGATATTAGTTCTTCATTTCGGAAAGGTCAGATGAAATCTGAAAATATGAATAATTTTTACACTAAAGTTACTTGCAATTGAATTGTTTTTACCTTTTTTGAGTTTCCGTGTTGGTCTACCAATTTATTACAAGAATTTTTAAATATAATTCCAAATGAGAAAAATAAATCTGAAATGTTTCCCTCATTTATTCTAACTATCAATAGAAGAAAAAATATGACTTCTGATCTCATGAGGACATGTTATATTGAGGTATTTTACCAAAACAACATCCTATGTGTATTAGTAAAAAAATGGAAATTTAATTGTGATTATAATGTGATATAACCATTAGAGAAAAATAATTTCATGAAGTAATGGGGAATATCAAGGTTCTTGATGGATATTGTAGCAACATATCAAAAAAAATCAACATAAGGGAGTCGAAACTAAAATCCATAAAAACAATTGATTATCACATCCTACTACATGAATTGATTCCAATAATAGTCTATAATTTAATATCCAATACTTTAGGGTTGATAGTTATTTGTATATTCCATTTTTTAGATACCTTTGTTCTATATTTTTTATCAATGTCGTTCTTGATAAAAATACAACAATAGGTTTTATTAAATGTGAGTGAGTTGGAAAACATTATCCTCTATCATTTTTCACATGCATGTTTTATTTAACAATTCATCTTTGAACTTAAAAAATTCTTGTGGGACTTATTACATATCAGGGGATGCATTTCACTAGAAGAAATATTCACACAATGAAATCTTATGTCTGAAAAGAATCATCCTAAAGGATCAATTGTGAGAGGTTATCTGGATAAAGAAAGTATAGATTTTTATTAAATGTATTTTTATAATGTGATAAAAATAACAAACATCCAATAATAAATAAGGATGAATAGTATGGGAAAATTGAGCCCTTATTTCCGTCACTTCCCCAAATAGGGGTAATTATTTGGTCATATATACAGGAATCATTGATCCTTGAAGACGGATATATGGCACATCCCGAAATGTTGTTTAATGATTGTTTGACTAATGAATATATAAAGTATGTAATTTGAATATTTACATGTAATATAATACTATGTCATATCACAAATACATTAATATTTTATTTTCATTTTATATAGGTAGAATAAAAAAATTATATTTAAAGTTCTACGATCTTCTACTTTGATAAAAAGTGAGGATTTTCATAGTAAAGAGTTTCCTTATTGGTCGATACTAAAGGTAGGAACATTAATTTAATTAAATTAAAATATAGATATTCATATAATGGTATTATTCTTATATATTTCATGAATTGTGTTTATATTCTAACTCTGTCTCCTAAGAATTAACAGTGTTGTAATCTGTCCCAATTTCATTGGTTTGTGAATGAAAATATTTAATAATAAATCAGTATAAATTTGTAACAACTGACTATGTGGTGAAAATGATAACATAACATGATGGAATAATGTTAAATTCTAAAAAAACTATTATTCCATAGCATTATATATTATTACTTGATATGAAAATGTTACTTATTATGGATTTGTTGTGAAAATATTGTTATTTTATTATAGCACTCATGGTTTACCCACTATGATGAAATATAAATAGTTTGAATCAATGAAGAAACATGGTTCATTTATTGATGAATGTGGATTCATAGTTATTGAAATGAATCAATTCCTAGATACTGAGAAACCATATATTTTAGAATCAATGGATGAATAAGTTTTATATGTTAAATATCATATAACACCTAATTACAGTTTCATTATTGATGTAATCACAAGACATATTTTTCATGGTAATGGGGACCGAATTGACACCATTGAAAGCACCATTAGTATTGACCAAAATACAACATTTGATGAATTTTTTTCCAATATGAGAGTTGATGTTAAAACTGATTTTGTGGTGGATAGTATATTAAAGAAACCATATATGTTCATAGTTCATTCAGTTTACCTTGACACAAGTATCTCAGGGTGGTACTATTATAATTACATTACATTAGTTTCAGTTTTTAATGATACATTTGTTTAATATTGTTTGTTTTCATTTCATTTAATTAAAATAATTTTAATTATGAAAGGTGTTTAAATGGATTCTTAAATTGGGCATAACTTGGTTTTAAATTATAGTTTATAAGACATGTTATGACAATTATATGACTTATTTTACATTTTAGTTGTATACGTGTTTTTAAAAAAAATATTTCTAAAAATTTTCAATTTAATTCTTATGAAGATTACGAAAAGTATTGAGTAATGTTTAAGGAATTGATTACATGATATTGAATGTTAGGTGCGTGATATCAGGTTTCAACCTATAATTCCCTTAGTGAGTATAAAAATTATAATATTTTTCTTCTATATTACATTTAATTTCATGTTATTATTGTTAATAAAAACATTTTGGGACATAGAGTAGAATTACAGTTGGATTATCCTCCACCATCTACAATGAGTCCAAGCGGTGGTTCTCCTACAGCTAAACAAAGCACATGTTGTACACATTCTCACCCTAACCCACCAGTGGACACCCCATCTACCAAACCTTTCCATCCTCTAATTGAGCCTCTAGGGATATTCCCACCAATTATTCCATAATCGTATTATTTAGAATCATCATCCAATACCATGTATATGCCGCCTCCATGGATGTTAAAATGTTTACCATATCAATAACATTTTGTATATCCCTGACCCTACAACCCATATCCTACCATGTCTATGCCACCTCCATTTCCAACTATTCATCTACTATATGGTGATTTTGTTCCCTTAACATCCATTCTAGTGAATATAGATCACCCATTTCATGTATTGAAAAAATACAATCCTTTAGAGGACACTCATTCATGACAACCATGAATCTATTAGAACCTAATGAGCATCCATTGTTATTTTTTAATTTTAAGTGTTTCAAATTATGAAACTTCATTTTATTCAAATTTTAATGTGACTTAATTCTTTTTTCACTTTTAACTTGTTTAGTGTGATATTCTATTAGGTGATGTGGGATCACCTGTATGGATGAATCAACAAATTAAAAAACATAAATAATGGTTGAAGAAAATGAATCTAATTAGATGATAGGTAAAAATTCCTGGCATTGTAGAGACATCATGGGAACTTTAGGAATGTAAAACAACATCATTCTGATGCAACCAGTTATAAGGAGTCATATTGGTAATGTAATCACAGAAAAATAAGGGGAATAGATATGGGGGTGAAAACTTGTTAAACCTATATATACTATTTTTGAATTTATATGAATTAATATGTCGTTTGAAACATTATTTTAACTTTTCCGATTCTGAAGATGATATTTTTTCATGGTTGATTTATTATGGGGAGTTCTGGAAATCATATAACCAAGAGTTATATGTTTTTTAGAAGATTAGATTTGGGTTTTATTTAGAGGTTATAAAACTATTCCATGATGGTAAAAAACACAATATCATGGAATGATCATTTAATGGATGATTAACGAGTTTGATTTATTCCAAATCATTAGTGGTTTTCATATAAAATTAAAATCTTGTTAATTATATTGAATTTTATTTATTATGCATCTGGAATAAATTAAGAAGAAAAAATATTCTATGATGTCTTTACACACTTTGGGGTGAACTAAAATTCTCGAGCATGAGAGTCTCCAAGTACTTTAATATGAGTATAATATATATATATATATATATATATATTGTTTCTTACATAAATTTTCATGCTAAAATTTATGTTATATTATCATCAATATATTTAATGTCATTCTTGGAATACCACATTCAAATGGCCAAATGTACAAATGTACAAATAGCCAACTGGCCAAATGTCCAAGTGGAATAATGGAAAACAACCAAATAGCCAAACTGGGAAATGGCCAAATGGCCAAATAGATGAACAACCAAATGACCAAACATCCAAATGGCCAAATTGTAAAAATCTACAAAAAATACAACCTACAAATGGACAAAAGAACCAATGAACAAATGAAAAAAATGGAAAAATGGATAAAGGTCCAAAAAACCAAACCGTCAAACACCCAAAAGGCCAAACATCCAAATGTCCAAAAAACAAAATGCCCAAAATTCCAAATGGAAATACGACCAGATAGACCAACAACCAAACATAAAAAGGACCTAATGACCCAATAGATGAATGTCCAAATGGAAAAACGACAAAATTTCCCAATGGCTTAATGGCCCAACAGCCTAATATATATGTCCAAATGGCATAATGGACCCACGACCTAATAGACCTACAACGTAATCCTAGAATAGACCAATGGCCCAATGGCCCAATATACCAACAACACAACATCCCAATAGACCAAGGGCCCAATGCCCCTAAGACCTAATGAACCAATGGATCAATGGCCCAAAAAAATAATTCCCCAAGTACCAAATGCCCCAATGGCCCAATAAACCAATGTTCCAAAGGACTAATGTCTGAACGACCCAATTGCCTACTGACCCAATTGACTAATGACGCAATGGCCTAATTGACAAGTAGAAAAATTACCTAATTAAAAATGGAAAAATGTCATAATGGCATAAGTACCTAATGACCTAATGTCCTAATTGAAAAATGGACTAATTTTCAAATGGCCAAATCGGCAATTAGAAAATTGGTCAATTCATCAATTGTTCTAATGTCTTAATGACCTAATTACCAAAATTGTCTAAATTTAAAAATTTAATAAATGAAATAAATAGCCTAATTGGCCTAATTGGCCCAATAGACCTAAAAAGGCCAAATGTTCAAATTGGAAAATGGACTAATTGGTTTAATTGGAATGAATTGGCTTAAATGGCCTAATTTGCCTATTTTGGAATAAATTGACCTAAATTTCCAAATTGGATAAAATGGTCTAAATGTATCCAAAATGAATAATGTTATAATGGAAAAAATGGACTAATGGTTTAATGGTGAAATTATCCTAATGGAATAATTTCTAAATATCCAAATATAAAAATAGACAACTGGCCTAATGGCCAAATGGCTTAATGACCTAATGGGGAAAATGTGAAAATGGAAAATTGGCCTAATGTACTAATTTCATGCTAGCCTATTGGCCTAATGGATTAGTGGAATAATGGCCATGTGGACTAATTTCCAAATGGAAAATGTATAAATGGCTTAACGATCAATTGTCCAAATGAAAAAATGGAAAAGAATCTTGATACCAAACTGGCTAAATAGGAAATTGAAAAAATGGAAAAATTAACAAATAAACTCGTAGCCAAATGGCCCAATGGAAAAATGGACAAATGACCAAATGGAAAAATGGAAAATTTTCCAAATTTCTGAATAACCAAATTTCCAAATGGTTAAATGGAAAATTTGTCAAATGGAAATTTTTCCAACAGGCCTAGGCATAATGGCCCAATGGAATAATAGCCAAATATTAAAATGGATAAATAGAGAAATGTAAAAATAGAAAAGTTACCATATTTTCATATGGATAAATGGATAAATGGATAAATGAAAAAATGGAAAAATGAAAAAAATGAAAAAATGGCATAGTAAATAATGACCTAGTGGCCTAATGGCTGAATTTCCTAATGGCCTACTATCCTAAATTATATATATCTACTATTATAATGGGATAATTCTATAATGACATAATGACAAAATGACCAAATTTACAAACGAAAAAATGTCCTTAATTAAAAATTGAAAATGGTTGATTAGATAAATGGGAAAATGGGAAAATGTGAAATTGGCATAATGGTCAGATGAACAACTGTCCATATGGATAAATGGCCTAATAGAATAATATAATATTGTACTAATGGTAAAATGTTATAATGTAATAATGTTAAAGTGTCCAAATGAAAAAATTGACAAATTACCAAATGGACAAATGGTAAAATGGACATATGGCTAACTGGCCAAATGGAAAAATGAGCTAATGGACTATAGAGCCTAAAAAGAATAAATGTCCTAAATGAAATAAATGTACAAAAAGGTCTAAATTTCATAAATGGGAATAATGTTCCCAATTTTTCTAAATTGGATTTATGGCCAAATGTTATAATTACAATACACTACTGGAAATGGACTATTTCCCAATGGTTCTGAACCGTTGGGAAAGCCTGCATAACTGTTGGTATATCTTATACCAATGGTTCTGCAAACCATTGGAAAGTAAGCCATTGGGAATGCTTTTCCCAATTGTTTATACAGACCCATTGGGATAGGTTATAAAATTAACCTATACCAACGGTTTGACACAACTATTTGGATAGTTTTTTCCAACGGTTTGTCTTGAACCGTTGGGAAAACCAACCATATGAAGCCCTATCCCAACGGTTTTCAAAATCATTGGGAAAAACCTATCCCAACGGTTTTCAAATCGTTGGTATCGTTCTTTCCCAATGGTTTGGAAAACTGTTGGGATAGGTCTTTCCCAATGGTTTGAGGAAACCGTTAGGATAGATAAATATATAAAAAAGAGTTCCATTAGAGTTTTGAACCCACAACCTCCACGTTATAAATCAATGACTTTACCACTATCCTAGAGTATCCCTTGTGAATATATTTGGATATATATATATATATAATTTATATATTGATTTATTTGAAGATATTGGACAAATTTACTCAAAAAAATAAGGGCACCTATCCCAATGGTTCTCAAAACAGTTGGGAAAGATAGGTTCCCACCCTTTCCCAATAGTTTGGCCAAACCATTGGGAAAAGTGGCCTCAAAGTGGACTTTTCCCAACGGTTTGGCCAAACCGTTGGGAAATCCATACCCTTTCGCAACAGTTTGGCCAAACTGTTGGGAAAAGTGGCAACAAAGTGGACCTTTCCCAATGTTTTGGCCAAACCTTTGGGAAAAGTGACCTCAAAGTGGGATTTCCCAATAGTTAGGCCGAACCATTGGGAAAGCCATACCCTTTACCATTAGTTTGGCCAAACCCTTGGGAAATGTGACCTCAATGTGGCTTTCCCAATGGTTTGGCCAAACCATTGGGAAAAGTGTCCACAAAGTAGACTTTTCCCATAGGTTTGGCCAAACTATTGGGAAAGCAAGACCCTTTCCTAAAAGTTTGACCAAACCGTTGAGAAAACTGACCTCAAAGTGGGATCTCCCAACGGTTTGGCCAAACCATTGGGAAAGGGGGCATGTACCAGCATTTTTTACAAACCGTTGGTATAGAAGAGTTGGGAATGGTCAGATTTCTAGTAGTGAAATTAGCCCAAATGGGGTAAATTTGCATAATGGCCTAAATGACATAATTTGCTAGAATTAGAAAAATTTATGGTTTAATTGACCTAAATTGGACAAAATAGACTAATTAGAATAAATTGGAAAAATAAATGGTCTAATTTACTTAATTGTAAAAAATTGGCCAAATATCATAATGGCCTAAATGGTGTAAATGGACTAATGTAATATTGAATAAATGATCAAAATTCTCATTTAACCAAATAAAAAAATGGCCAAATGAAACAGTGATTAGATGGACTAAATGGACTAATTGGCGAAATTGGACTAAAAGGAATAAATGGCCAAGTTGGACTAAATTGGCCTAACATGGCCTAAATGGCCTATATTTCCTAGTTGGCCTAAATTGGACTAAATGGCCTAAATAGCCTAATTTTTCTAAATAGTCCAACAAAGCCTAATTGGACTAAATGGCCTAATTAGCCTAAATTTACCTTAATGGTATCATTAGCCTAAATTACATAATTAGCCTAAATTGAAAAATCATCTTAAATGGCCTAAAAGGAATAATTGAGCTATTTGGTCTAAATTACCTAATTGGACTAATTGGTCTAAATTGGAATAATTGAACTAAATGTCCAAATTGGCTGAAATAAATGGAATAGTTGGCATAATTTTCCTAAATGGTATAATCAGCCTATATTGGCCCAAATAGCCTAACTGTCCTAAATTGGCCAAATAAATGGCCTAATTAGCATCGTCCAACTATCCAAGTGGCCAAATAACCTAAGAAAGAAATAATTCAAATGTCAAAATGGTTAAAATTACCAAGTGAATCAATAACCAAACAACGTATCAAAAATAAAATTTTAAAAAAATAAACCAACAAGAGGAATCAGTATCATACCGATGTTTAACATGCTAATTAGTATGTATTGTTTATGTTATTCCACCAGTATTAAATTTATAATTAAATTTATATTTAGATACTTCTTCATTTTATGGATTCCTTCAATACCAACAACTTGATTTCCTTCTAGGATTGATATCATATTATAAATAATGTAGTATTATACTAATCAATGTAATATGTGGAAATCTAATTTGGGCATTTTAGGCTTTGTGAATCAAGAAAAACTATTTTTCTAAATTATAAATAAAAAGAATGATAGTGCTATAAATTCATACACAAGAGAAGATTTTTATTTTTTTATTGATATTTCAAATTTTGATTTTTTATAAATATTTAAATAAATTATTAACATTTTCAATAGTGTGCACGGGAGGGCCTCGATGACAAAAAAGTTGAAAAATTTGGGGCAAATGATCAGTTGAGACATGTATTAGGTGATGATCACTTGGGGAGACTCAAATGTTGACTAGGGTAAAAACGATTTCCCCACTATGTATTGGCCTTCATATGGATCCACTCAAACAGCTGCGGTGAAAAAAACTAATGTATAAGTATATTATGCCAAAAAAATAACTATATTAGAGAATGAAAGATGTTAAATTTTAACCATGCACTTCCATAAAGATATTTTAGTTATATGTCCATCACATCCATCAAGGGATACTACTATGTTTGATTCATGAATAGAATCAATTCCCCCTTTATATGTTTCCCTCAGTGATGTCAATGGGGTTTCTAATAGAGGTCAAGATGATGATACAAGTGGTGGTGGTGGAGGTGGTGATAATGAAGACAATACTAGTATTGGGTCCAAGTTGAATGGAGACATCTTTGGTTGAAAAAGAGTGTGTTTTTAAGAGTATTGTATTTTATTGTTAAAAATGATAAATCAATTCACATCATAAATGATATTATAAAATATGATTATACATTTCTATTTTTTATTTCAAAAATATCATAAGTTTTTTGGAGAAAATATGATGCCATATTTATGATGGAATGGGGGAGAAAATGTATTTAAATTCATATTCAATTTTTCTTTGAAATAATGGTATTTATTGAATACATGGATGTTTCAGAACATTGCTCAGTATATTAGATGATGAAAAATGTTATTAAGAAAAGTATAAATATTACAAAAAACATTGTGTTTTAGGAAATCATTGACCACAAAATAATTTGGATGTTCCTACCAAAGTATATTTTAAAGGTTCCATCATTTCCCAATATTTTCCAAATATTTGGGCCTGAAAATTGGTAGTTTGGTTTATGATAACAGAACGAGTTTTCATAATGGATTTTGGGAAGCAAAGTTCACAGTCTCCGAAGCATAGTTCATAGACTGCATAAGAGGTTTGAGGAGTGGAGATGGAAAATCGAGAAAGGATTCAGCATAGTAGCTCTATATCGACTGGGAACCAAGGTATGTCGACCATTTCGAAGAAACAGTTCTTGGGAGCACTACAATTTTTGAGAGGTTTTGGTATGCAGAAGTTATTCCATTCGAGGAAGGGAGGCGGTGATCCATTCATAGATGGAATCTGACATTGTGATGGAATAATATAATTACACAGACCGCGAAAGGAAAAATGGTCTCTAGGAGGAGCGTTGTATAGAGTGAAGGTCGTACGTCATCTAAACATTCGAGAAATCGGAATAGTGAAATTTATAGATTTATTTTTCGATATAATGGACACTAATCTCGTAATAATGATTCAGAGAATTTTATAAGAATATCTTATCACTGTAGGAAGAAATTTGGAGATGTTTGAAGTAATTCATGAAGGATAATTTTTTGAAGGGAAGTAGTTCATAGAGGATAGATTCCACATATGAATAAGCAATATGTGGGGGTAATTTCTACGATTGAGATAGTTTTCGATGAAAGTGTATAGAAGAGGATTTTGGATAACAATAGATGGTAAATTAATGGAGACCTCATAGGAGAGGTAGTCCATGTAGGAACCAACCATTCTCAAAGCAGTGCTGATCTATGGAAAAATCCAACATCTACAAAGTAGGGGTGGTAACTAGAAGTGGAAGGCTGTCTGCAAATCACACACACCCTTAAGTGAAATTCAGTTAATGGATGATACATTCTATTCATGGAGGAAGCACGATAGTACATGGAAGACTCAAGGATGTTCCTACCAACATCTGGGTAGGAAATATAAGAACTGTTTTAAAAATATCAAATTTTGCAGAAGCTGATAAAGAAGAACCAAATCATTGAATTAAATAAATTTGTACTAAAAGAAGCATAAACATTATTTTATTGTATTCAAAGTGATACATGAGTGAAAAAACATATCATACTCATTATATTTTAAACAAAAGAATTGTTTTCTAGTTGATTGGGTGGTATTGGATGGTTTCCAAACCATACGATGGACGTAGCTACTCTTGTTGAGTAGCGAATCTTGTAAATTCTTATGTTCTCGTAGATGTGTGTTTGAATTGTGTTCATTTGGGAATAAAATTATTAACAGGAGGTGAATGTTGCTTCAAAATTATGGAAACATAAAATAAAATTTTATTACTAATTCACCCATCCCCATCTAAGGGATACTTTAATCCAATTTGGGAAAACAAAAATTGGTATCAAGCAAAGGTTCCCTTCGTATATTATTTTCTAAAGTTTGGAAAATAAGTTTTGATGTAGAATCTGAATTGTGTGAACAGTAAGGGGATTCATATTTTCTATGAAAATAATTATCATATTTGGAAACATATTATGATGCCTTATCTTATATCTCTTAGGTATGATGTTCTTGAAGCTACAACAGAGGGATTTCCTCCTTTTGATGAAAATGTTTTTCTTACACCTGTTGATAAGATGAATATTGAGAAAATATGGAGTGATAAAAATTCTTTACCCTCATCATTTTTTGAAAGTGATTTTTTATAGTATTAGTTATTTTGACAACTAAATTTATTGGGGATAAGCTGAAAAAACATCTACAAAGGAAATAAAAAAGTGAATAATGAAAAATGAAAAATATGGAGGCTGAAGTATTCTGATTTGAAAATGGTAGAGTTTGAATCTTTTGGTAATTCATTACTAGGGTAAATGAAATTTTCAGTACTATTAGATGTCTTTGTGAAATTTCGGAAGATTCTATAGTTTTTTAAAAGATCATTAGAATTCTTCCAAAAAACATTTGATGCTAAATTTTTTTCATTGGGAGATAGAGACCCTAAAACATTATATTTGGATGATTTTCATAGCACACTCATCACTTATGAAATGATATGGAAGTATATTATAAAGAGAAAAACAAAAGTTGATAGAAAAATTTATTTCAAACTCCCTAAGAAATAATAGTCTAAGAAGGATCTTGAGGAAGATGTTGTTACTAACTCAAACTCAAAAATAAGGTATAAAAAAATTGATGTTATTTTATCCTTTTTTTTAAAATGTGATGAGTGGTATTAGTAACTAGAAAGAGAAACATCCCTTGAAATGTTTTAAATGTAGAGTCATTGGTCACATTAAAGTAAATTAACCTCAAATAATGAAATAATAATATATTTATGAAGATGAAAGAAGGCTAAGAAGGTCACGAAAAAATAGGGGGACAAAGACAAATACTGTTTCAGATGAAAGGATAAAACGTTCTTCAAATATAATAGAAAAAATTTGTCTGTATAAATCAAAATAAGAATAATAGAGTAAAGTTGAATATAAAAAATATCTTGCTAGGAAATATTAATAGAATATCGTTATTATAGTAGTGAATAACGATGATTTTGGGAGAAACAGTTCTGAAGAAGAAGAAACACAACTAGAATATCATCTGTAAGAAGAGATTAAAGAATGTTAGTGAATGATTAGAAGTCTCGAGAAGTAAAATAGGATGGTGATAAATGAAGGTAACTCATTAAAAACCCACTAAGGTTTTCCTGATGAGAAACTCAATATAGTAAAAGAGACTGATGATTTGAAGAATTATCATGAGAAAGAAAAGAATTGTCATGATCATCTAGAAGTTAAGCTGAAAGAAAAAGAAGAGGAGTAAAACATTTTCCCACAAAAAATACATAAATATGAAGGATATAATCTTCAAAAACTCCATATCCTTTGTTGGTGAAAGTTATAGTTAGTATGAACCTGATAAGGTTCAACAAAAGTTAACTTCAATGGTAGAGAAGAATGTTGGAGTTAGTTATGAGAAGAAGAAAGTTGGGAATGTTATGTATGTGGCCAAATTTAAACATGTTGAAAAATAAAATGTTTCTAAAAATTGTAATTTTGGGAAAAATTATATTACTTATATTTTTGACAAATCAATAATGAAATATGAGTTTAATAATAATGTTCTGTTTGAAAACAAAAAGTTCGTTCTCACCAAAAAACTATTAACCAACTTGCAGAGAAACATACTCAAAACACCGGGTAATCCAAGAATTTTAGGGGAAAACACTTTCTTTGGATACTTATGGTATTGGTGTGTGTTCAAACATATAAAAAATATGTGTTGGTTAAACCAATAATATTACTACTATTCCACTTTTTATGGAAGGCATGTTTTGGGGGGTGTCAATCCTCTCAAAAGAAGTCTGAGAATATTGGTGTGGAATATGAGAATAGGTTTCAACCACTGGAAAGTATTCATTAAATATGTGATCAAATTGGACATCTTGCTAAAGGATGTCTTGTTTTGTTATTGTAATAACAAATGTTTATTAGAAATTCTCAAAATATGGAGGTGAACAATAAAAAGAAAGAAGAAAAATATCTTATTATTCAAAGTCCTTTGAAGGCTATAAAAGGAGAACGACCATGGATTTGTGAAAGTGGGTGTTCATATCATATTATAGAAGACATAATGTTTCTGAATAATTTCAATGACATCATATAAGGAACAATGAAATTTGGAAATAATAAATCCATGATAATCAAAGGTGTAGGATAATCCATCATTGGGAAAGAAAAAATGATATCCAGGAAAACATTATATGTTGATGGGAAGAAATGCAACCTGATAAGTGGTTCGCAACATTGAGAAGAGGGTAATAAATATAGGTTTATAAATTCAGTGTTTCTTGTGAAATGTGATGAATATGGAATTATAGTTACATGAGGTTAATGAATTAAAGGTAATTTTCTCCAAGTTGGTGAAATACAAAACTATTGATACTTGGATATGGTAGACATAAATAAAATATGGAACAAAAGGCTGGGAAATATATTTCAGAGAAACATGATAAATTTATCAAAGAGATATAGTTTTTGAGATATTCCTAATATGTTAAGATGAAAATATTGGTGCGGAATTATTTTCCAAAAATGGATTAATACAAATTCAGTGCATAATAAAGTTGACATTTGTTCAAAATGACCTCTAGAAATTATTCATTCTAATATCTGTGGACCAATGTGAAAAAAATAATCAATTGTAGATAAGTATTTCATTACTTTCATTGAGTAAATTACATGCATTACATGTTTTATGTACATGAGACATAAGTTATATTCTTTGAAAATGATAAAATATTTTAGAAGAAATGATAGGATGGAATATGTCTATTTAGTAAAGAGGTTGGGAACTAACAACGGTGTTGAATATAATAATTAATAATTTGGATATTATATTAAAAAGCACAGAATTCATCATGTGTTTAGTTTACCATACACACATCACTAAAATGGTTTTTCTAATATAAACTATATAATTATTGTTGAAATGGGTAAAATTATGTTACTTGAACATGGTCTCTCTCATTACTATTAGAGGCAAGCCATGAGTACTTTTGTGTATATTCAAAACCGGTTTTTCTACCATCAATGTTTAGATATGACTCCATATGAAATTTTTTATGAAAACACTCCAAGTACAATACACTAAATAGTTTTTGGGAGTCCATGCATCATAAAGAAGAATGGTGTAAACCATTCAACGTTTGAGAAAATATGTAAAGATGGAATTTTTCTTGGATATACTCTATAAGGAAGAGGATATAGATGTTTTATCAAATAAATAGGATGACTTGTTTCTTTTTATTATTTGGATGTTGCTTAAAATGTTGAGAAATAAAAGTAGACTTATGATGATATGGATGTCAACCAGGATAAGGAATGTTTTGTTAAAAAATCTTATGATGCTGATGAGAGTGAAGATCCTACTCATGAAGAAGAATCAAACTCATCTATTTTCAATGATGTGGTAGATACTCAAAAATATCATCCTAGTATGAGGAAACAAGTGGAAGCTCAGAACATCATTGGTGATCAATATCAAAAGGTTCAAATAAGATGAATAAAAAATGCTATTACACATATATATTTTTATTCAAAAGTGGAGAAGAATGTTGTAAAAAAATCATTTGAGTATTTGTAATGGGTTTAAAACTTGAACAAAGAGTTATATTAGATTGAAAATAATAATACATCTAAAATTTTACCCAATCCAGTCAACAAAAACATTATTGGTATGATGTAGGTTTTCTGGGAAAAATTGAATGAAGAAGGTGAAGTGACAAGAAACAATGAATGATTTGTTTTCAAAGGGTTTTAAAAATTTAAGTTATTTATTTTTATGAAAACATTTCTTCATTAAAATTATTATAATCAATTAGAATCATTCTTTCTATTACTGCATAATGAGGTAACATTATCTTTCAAAAGGATGTTAAATCCATATTCTTGAATGTTGAGGTTGATGATGAAGTACACATTCAACAACCATGTGGCATTGTTTTTGAGAAATATTAATGTTACGTGTCTAGATTAAATATGGCCTTTTATGGGATAAAACATAAGTTAAGAGAATGGTATTCAAAAATGGATACTTGCTTAAGGAATATGAGTTTCAACAAACTAAGAGTTGATGTCAATTTTTACATCAAGGAATGTCAGGAGTTGTCTCTCGCTTTTATTAATTATGTTGATTACATTATCTATAATGGAAATAATGAAAGATATTGTGAGTGATTTTTTGAAGAGATAAATAATTTTTTATATGTTCATGTTGGGAGAAATGAAATACTTTCGTGGGTTACAAATTTTACAAAAGAATAAAAACATTTTTATTTCTTAAGAAAAGTATGCTAAGGAAATTCTTAAGAAGTTTCGCATGGAAAAATTGAAAATAGTTTCCACAAAAATTTCTATGGAAACCATGTTTTTTAAAGATTGATAAGGTAAGGAAGTTTGTCAGAATGAGTTGTGTAAGAAGATTGACTATTTTTTATGTCTGACTTCTTCAAGACCCGACATTGTATATGTTAAAACCTTCTATGGATGATTTTAGAGTTCTACTAAAAAATCACATTTAGTTTCTAGAAAAATAATTTTTATATATATAAAAGAAAAAAATTAGAAATTAGGAATGATATCTTGGAATTTATTGACTAGTTTGGGTATTCAGATGCCGATTGGGCAGGAAATGTTGATGATAGATATTCTACATTTGGAGGAGTTTTCTTTATAGGGAAAATTTGTATTAGTTGTCATAAAAATAAATATAATTCAGTTACTCTTAGTGTGGATTTATTTGAGTATGTTGCTTCCACTCAAGCTACTACCCAACATATGTGGAAGAAAACTCATTTGGAAGACTTACTTATTGAAGTAATGTTACCGTTGCTCCTGGGATGTGATAATCAAAGTGAAATCAATATTACAAAGAATATAGTAAAAACATCCCGCTAAAAACTTATTGACATAAAGTACCACTTCATCTAAGAGCATGTTGAGAAGAGTGAATTGTAGCTGGATTATGTTCCTACATCGAAAGAAGTTGCTGACATATTCACAAAATCTCTACCAAAGAAATCACTTTATAATTTGATGTATAACCTGGATGTCCAATCTCTTTATCCTCATGGTTAAGGTTTTTTTTTCTTCCCCATCTATAATATTACCTATGTATCTTTTTATTAGGGGGAATTATTTCATAAATATATCCTTATTGATGCATGCATAAAGGGGTATCTGTGGATAATATGTGAATCCATCATGTTAGTGAGTGAACTATTCTAAGAGTTTGTTGGAGATGTTTTAGCAAGTAAATTTTTCATATTCTAGGAATATTTTAGATGTGGAGAGATCTGACGATGAATGTAGAGGAAGAAGGCTTGGAAGAAAGATGTGGTTATTTTAGAGAAGGATGAGGAGGAAAGC
This sequence comes from Viscum album, assembly GCA_963277665.1. NCBI lineage: Eukaryota > Viridiplantae > Streptophyta > Magnoliopsida > Santalales > Viscaceae > Viscum > Viscum album. Next base: position 2,135,117,197 of record OY728145.1, read on the forward strand.
TGAAGAGATTTTATAATCACTACATTTTTAAAGCATGTTTTTTTGTTAATAATTATTGTTTCCTACAATTATTTAGTTAACAAAGGCTTATAATTTTCAATATGTAATCCATAGCTTTAGGTTACAATGTTTAGTGATTTATGAATCTTGGTTAACAACAAAATCCAATGGGGGAGATTGTTGGGACCAATTTTAATAGAGTGTATTTTTTGTAGTAAAAGTGTTTGTTTTCAATAATATTTCCTTTTATTTTCAAAAATGATAAATAAATTCATTTTGTAGAAGATATTATAAAATGTGAGGATTGTTTTTTGTTCTGTATTTAAAAAATAACATATGTTTTTTGGAGAAATTGTGATGTAAGACTTATGATGGAAAGGGTGAGAAAAATTGTTTCATGTCATATTACGTTTTTATTGGAAAGAAAGACGTTGTTGGAATAAATGGTAGTTTCAATACATTCCTAGATAAATCAAATGATTCTTATAGGTGATCAATAAATGTTTCAATATCATGATATAAATTATTTTTTATTAATTAAATGATAGTAAAATTGTATGTATGTTCTTATGGAAGAATATTTTTAATGTTGTTCCATTTCCCAGTTTTTTCCAAATAATTTGACTTCAAAATTGGGATTTCTGTTTATAAAAAATGAAGGAGATTTAAAAAATGAGTTTGGGAAGAAATTTTTTTAGACAATGAAAAAAAAATTCATGGATCCCATAAGAGGTACGTAGAGTGGAGAAGGAAAATAGATAAATTAATGATGTTGTATAGCATCACTATGTGGATAGTGAGGCATGATATGTAGATTGTGTAAGAGAAATAATTCATGGGAGGGTTGATGTTCATGGGAGGGTTTAAGTACGAAGAAGGCATGTTGTTTGTGGAATAGAATCGATGATCTATTCTTAGATCGTACTGGCCATAGTGAAGGATGAAAGGCAGAATGAAGATCACAAATGAAAAAAAAACGGTTCGTGGGAGGAGCATAGTACGTGGTGAAGGTAATACCACATGGAAACATTAGGGAAATTAGATTAGTGAAATTTTTGGATTTATTTTCCTATATAAGGGAACATAATACCTTAATTAATAGTGAGATAATTTTATAAGTAGATATTATTAGTACAAGATGAAATTTGGAGAATCCCAAAGTAGTTTACGAAGGAAAATTCTACGAAGGGATGTAATTCGTGGAAGGTAGTTTCCTCATAGTCATAAGCCGTTCAAAGGGGATAATTTCCACGATTGATAAATTTCATGGGGATTCTAAAAGTGAGATGATTTTAGGGAACTGTAGCCTTAAAAATAAAGGAGACCACATATGATAGGCAGTCTTTGGAGGAAATAGTCATTCATGAATTAGCATTGGTCCCCAAAAGATTCTGGCATTCGTAAAGAAGGGGAAGTACGTGGAAGTGGAAGGTTTTCGTCAATAGAATCTCACTATGTGGTTTAATTCAGCTCTAAGATGATACATGTAGTTCACGGAGGAAGCATGATAGTTTGAGGAGGACTCAAGTAACTTCCTACCAGCTTTTGGGTAGGAATGAGAAGAATTGTTTTGAAAAGAACAAATTTGTGAAAGCTGGTCAAGAAGCCCTGAAACGTTGAATTTCATAATTTGGTTCTAGAAGAAGTACACACACTATTGGATTGATTTCAATGTTCTACATGAGTGAAAGGCTATATCATACTCATTGAATTCCACATCAAATTATTTTTTTTCTAGTGGATTATGTTGTATTGTATTGTTTCCAAACCATACCAAGAATGTAGATAATCTTTTTTGAGTAGTGAACCTTGTAAATTTTTATGTTACTACGGATGTGTTTTTGAATTGTGTTCAGTAGGGAATGAAATCTTTAATAGGTGGTGAATATTGTTTTAAAAGTAAGGAAAAATAAAAGAAAAATATATCACTGATTTACACCTCCCCCTCACAGTGATACTTGAATCCTCTTTGGGAAACTTCAACTGGTATTAGGACAAACATTCCACTCACTTATTTTCAACTAATGTTTTGAAGAGAAGTTGGGATGGATAATTTGAATTGCATGAAGAGTAAGGGGATATCAATATTTCATGGAAATAATTATCATATCTATAAATATAGAATGATTCCTTATTATATGCCTCTTTGGTACGATTTTATTGAATCTACAACAGATGGATAACCTCTTATTGATGAAAAGGTTCCTCCTATAGAGATGAATAAGAAGAATCATGATAATGATGGTAGCGATAAAAATTATTTACTCTCATCCCTTTCTAAAAATTAGTTTTTAAGAGTAAAATAGGTTTCCATTTCTAAACGTATATTGGATAAGCTGAAAAACATATATTAAGGAAATAAAAAACTGATGAAAAACATTTGGGAGGCTGAATTATAACGATTTTGAAATGGGAGAGTTTTAATATATAGAGGACTTATGATACAGGGTAAATGTCATTTTTAGTACCATCAGATGACTTTGTGAAAATTTTGAGGATTCTACAGTTGTTGAAAATATCTTAAGAATTATGCCTGACATGTTTGATGTTAATATTTATTCATTGAAATACAAAAAACCCTGAAACGTTATCTCATGATTATTTTCATTTCACTCTCATCACATATTCCATTATAAGGGAGAATATTAATAAGAGAAAAAAATTATTATAATGAAATGTCTTTCAAAACCGCCACGAAAGAAAAGTATAAGAAGTCTATTGAAGAAGATATTGTTTCTAACTCTATCTTTGAAAATTAGGCATGAAAAAATCACGATGATATTTTATCCTTTTTTCTACAATTGTGAGGAGAGGTATAATTAAATACAAATTGAATCTTACCTTTGAATGTTTTGAATGTGTATATGTTTTTCACATTTTGGATAATTTATGTCAAAGAAGGAATGAATAGGATAGCAATGAATATGAAAGAATGTCAAGAAGGTCATGGAAGAAACATGTTGAAAAAGATAAATATTTTTCCATAGGGAATGATAAAATATTATTCAAATATTAAAAAATCATTGTGTCTAAAAATGAAGAAGAAGACAATAATGAAGTTGAATAAGAAAATATTTTTCTGAGAAATCTAAAGATAATACCTTTAATGCAGATGTGAATAATGAAGATTTCGGGAGAATCATTTTTAAAGGAAAAGATACTCAACATGAAGCTCATCTCAAAGAAGAGTTGAACGAAAATCAAGAAATATTAGAAGTATTAACAATGAAAACATGTAGTTGATAAATGATGATACCCAGTTAAACAATCAAGAATATTTTTCCCAATGATAAATTCAAGATGGTAAAATATATTGATGATTGGAATAATTCTCTTGAGAATGAAAATAATAATAAAGAAGATCTGGAAGTTAAGATGAAGGAAACAGAATATGAGTTATAACTTGTCACACAGAAACATACTAAATATGAATAGATTCATATATGTTTCAAAAACTCTATCTCATAAGTTGTTGAATGTTATGGTAAAGATAAACATAAGAAGGATAATCAAAATTTACATTCAAAGGTTGAGAAGATTGATGGAGTCAGTTATGAGGAGATGAAAGCTTAGATTGTTATGTGTGTGGCCAAAGTTAATGATGTCGAAATATAATAGGTTTCTAAAACTCATGAATCTAGGAAAATATCTATTTATATGGGTCTTAAAAATTTAGAAATAAATTTTATTTTAAGAGTAATGTTCTATTTGAAAACAAAACGGTTGGTTCTCAACAATGTTCAATTAATAAGGTTGATGAGATACATACTCACAAAAAAAGGAAATCCAAAAACATTAGAGGCATGAACTATTTATATGGATACTATAGGTATTTTTTTGGATTCAAAAATATGGAAAATATTTTTTGGTTCAATAAAAAAAAATTACCAATATTCCACTGGTTATGGAAGGAATGGTTTTAGGGAGAGACAATCCCCGCAAAATTAGTTTGAGAAGGTTAGTGAGAATGTTGGGAATATGTTTAAACCACTAGAAAATCTTATTGAAAGATGTTAATAACTTGGATATATTACTAAAAAATATCTTGTTTTATTACCAAAACAACAAAAATTTAGTATTAATTCTCAAAATCTAGAGTTGAAGAATGAAAATGATGAATAAAAATCAATGGTTGTTTCAACTACATTAAATGTTATAAAAGGAGAATGTATATCGATTCTTTATAGTGGGTTTTATTCTAATATGATAGGAGACATAAAATTTTGGATGAATGTGAAAGACTTAAAAGAGGGAAGAGTGACATTTATCAATGATGAATCCTTGAGAATAAAAGGTTTTGGATAATCCATCATTGGGAAAGATTGAAAAAAAAACTTGGAAGACTTATATGTTGATGGGATTAAACACAACCTGTTGAGTGTTTCAAAATTTTTTGATGATGGTAACAAAGTAATAATTAGAAAAGAAGTTTTTTCTATGAAAAGTGGGGAATATGGAATGATATTTACAAGAGGTCAATATACAAAAGGTAATGTGTTCCAAGTTGGTGACATACAAAACTATTGTTTCTTGGATATGGGGGAAGAAAATCAATTGGGGCATAAAAATATGGGAAACATGTGTTAGAGAAACATGAGAATGTTATAAAAGAGAGATAGTGTTATAGATATTCCAAATATGTCAATAAGAAGAAATTTTTGTTGCACAAATTTCCAAAAAATGGAAGATTACAAATTCTATGAATAATAGACAAGATATTTATTGAAAATAACCTATGGAACATATTCATTATGATATCTGTCAGTCAATGATAAAAAATTAATAAAATGGATATTAGTATTTCCCCACTTTCGTTGACTAATTTACTCACATTTCTTGTGTAATGTATAAGAGACATAAGTATGATGCTTTGAAAATGTTGAAAATTTCAAAAGAAAAGCTGAGAAATATTGTGTGTATTCAGTGAAGAATTTGAAAATTGAAAATGGTGGTGAATATAATAATGAAAATTTTGGATGTAATATTGAAAATTAAAGAATTCAGAAAGAGTTCAATTCACCAAACATACCTCCAAAAATAATTAATAGATGTTTGGTTTAAATAGGGTGAACTATGTTACATGAACATGGTCTCTCTCATTACTATTGGAGGAAAGCCATGATTATTGATGTGTATATTCAAAACCATTGTTTCTACTGGAGATGTTTATATATGACTCCATATAAAATGTTTTATGAAAAAAACTCTATTTATTGACCACTTTAGTCTTTTGGGGAGTCCATGCATCATAATGAAGAATGGTGAAACCTTGTAATGTTTTAACAAAAAGGTGAAGATGGAATTTTTCTTGGCTATCTATATAAGAAAGAAGATTTAGATGTTTTAATAAAGAAAAAGGTATAATTTTATATTCTTAAAATGTGAAAGATGTTGAAAATATTGATAATGAAAAAAGGAGTTGTGCTGATATAGATGTTGAGCATGATAAGTAATGTTTTGCTAAAAATTCGGATGATGCTTCTCATAGTGGAAATCCTACTCATGTAGAAGAATCAGAATCAACTATTTTTTTGATGAGGATGAGACTCAAAATTCTCATCCTTAACAAAGGAAACAATGGGAATCTCATAACATCATTGGTGATAAACACCATAACGTTCAAACAACAAGAACAAAATATGTTGTTACACATACTTCTTGGTATTCAAAAGTGGATCCAAAGGATGTAAAATAGTTTTTTGAGTATCTGGAATGGGTTTAAGCAATTAATGAATACATGGATTATATGGAATAGAATAATATGTGTGAACTCAAACCCAATCTAGAAAAAAAAAACTATTGGTACAAAGTTGTTCTTTCTAAACAAGTATAATGAATAAGGTGAAGTGATAAGAATCAAAGCACGATTGGTTTGAAAAGGTTATTCAAAAATTGAAGGTATTGATTTTGATGAAACCTTTTCTATGATGGAATTGTTTGAACCAATCTTATTATTTATTTTTATTTATGCATAATGAGGTTACAATATCTTCATGATGGATGTTAAATCAACTTTCTTGTATGGTGATCTTGATGGTGAATATTACATTGAATGTCCCTATTGATTTGTTTTTTGAAGAGATGAATGTTATGTGTAAAGGTTAAATAAGGATTGGTATTAGCTAAAACAATATCTGTTGGTATGTTATTACAAATTAGATTCTTTTTCATGAATATGAGTTTCAATAATGCAAGAGTTGATAGTAATATTTACATCAAGGAAAGACTATAGTTTTATCTCATTATAATTGTTTTTATTGATGAAATTTTCATTTCTGAAAATGATGAATGTTATTATGAATTTTTTTTGAAGATATGAATAATTTTTATGAGAATTCCATGAAATTGGAAATTAAATACATTCTTCGGTTGTAAATTTTACAAAAGAAGAAACACATTATTATTTCACAAGAAAAGTACGCTAAGGAACTTATTAAGAATTTTGACATGGAAAACTAGAAACCAGTTTCTATACCAATTTCAATGGGTACCAAGTTTTCTAAAGATGGATAATGTAAGGAAGTTGACCAAAATGAGTTTCTAAAGTTGATTGGATGTTTTATATGTAACGCCCCGAACCCAGTTACCTAGAGTCGGTGCATTATTTTAATACATTGGCATGATTATAAGGAATCAAGTCCCAAAGGACCGATCGATTTAGTAGTCTTAAAAAATAGATTACATATATGATTGTCTCATTACACTGTATAACATACAAAACAACATAAATAATCCATTATTAATGTCATTATTCCCTTGCTTAACCCTGCATGTCAATCACAATACACTTCTTGGAATCCTGGGAAAAAATAAAACATAGAAAGGGGTGAGCTCAGATTCTTAGTAAGGATAACAATACAGCGGAAACCTTCATAAATAAGCATAAACATTTAAGGCAATGTATAACTAAAACAAAATCCTTTTAAAATTGAACTTAAGTATAATATGGAAAAAATAAAATGAAGTAATGTCATTTACTTGTTCACATGGATATACTTCTAGTCGAATAATCACATGCAATATCACTAACCACTTTCATAATGATGGAATGCATAATGCCGAACTTTAAATTCTGTGTCAAGGCCTCGTGCCAAGACCTATGGGTTAACTGTAACCGGAACCCAACCTGGAGAGCCTCTAGAACCAGACTCCATCCTAGAGAGCCTCTGTAACCAGAATCTAACCCAAAGATCCTATAATAACTAGACACTAACCTGGAGTGCCTCTAATAACCGGCACCAACCCGGAGTGCCTCTAATAACCAGACACCAAACCAGAGTGCCTCTAATAACCGGACACCAACCTGGAGGGCTTACTTTTACTGGTCCCCAGACAAGAACATACTAGTCCAACACAGTTATCTTGAGAAGAGGATGAAATATAACATAAACATTCATATTAAAACTAGTATACGAAATGAGAAAACATTAATCATAAACCATTAATGGCATAAAAATAATTCATCCATATTCAAACATACCACCAAAACTTAAATACGCTATGGATGATTTGTTTTATAATAAATCAACTTCAAACAAGTGTAAAATTTATCAAATTATGTTGACATAGATTAAAATGATTTGTTAAACTCTTTAAGGGAAATACCCCTTTCTCATGAAAACATTTAAAAGTCACACAATTTTGAAAATAAGTAATTTAAAGTCATTTTTGAATCATAGTGTCCCATAGAACTTTGAAACATTTTAAGGGAATTAACATTTTAAAAACATTCATGTCCATATAAATAAATCCTTAAAAACCATTTTGAAGACAATGACATTAATGAAAAAGATTTAGATGAATAAATATTTAAAACATTTGAAAGTATGATTTAGTAAAAAGTAACTTAGAAGAATCCCTTTGAAAACACTTTGATAAAAAATGGACATGGATAATAAATATGTCCAAGTAGATACTTACATAAAAACAACCTCGGATAATAAAGAGATTGTGAAATTAACCCTTACCAATTTGGTAACTTACGAAACATACAACCCATGAAAGAGGTATCATACAATGAATATGTAAATACACATAAATTAATGTGTATTACACAAATAATACAATTATGGGTAGTAAATACACCACACAAAAGGTAATAGTGTCAATATGGAATGAATCTCAAGGGAATAAGGAGTGAGATGAAAACTCCTTCCTTGTACTTTTCCTTGGTAGAGGGTAGGTTAACCTCCTTTAATTTGGGCAACTCCCTTTGGATTGAACCAAAAAGGACTCTTGAAGTGCCTTATTCCTATGGTAAGGCTTTTAAGAGGAGGAGAGGGATGTAGGTATCTTAATTGGGTACAGTTTGGACGAGCCAACAGGCTTGAGAGGTGTGAGGAATTGGATAGAAGTGGTGTCCTTTTATAAGGGGGAGGAGGGGCTCTTTAGGAAAAACTTAAAGTATTATTTTATAATAAATTCATATTAAGTTTATAATGGCTCCAAACTGGATTATTTAATATATGAGGTGGGGATGGGTCGAAAAAAACTCAACCAATAGGTTTTAGACAAGTTTGGGTCACTATTTTACCCTTATTTTTTAGATTTAACTCTTAGTTAAATAGTTTGACATTTACCATGTCTCTTTGTATTTTTATATTATACGGTTAATAAACTTACTATAAAATCCTAAGAGAACCCCAAGTGCTTAATTGATGACATACCTATCATAATAAAAGTCCTTTGGACGAACCTTATATTTTTAGGAATATAATATCAATTAATAATATAATATTTGTTTTAAATATTAATTTATGTCAATTTTGACACTATTTGGTATTTTGATTTTGTGAAAGTCATCACAATTTGATAAATTCTAAAAAGATAAATTGAATCATCCCTATCATGTCATATTCACCTAGAAAATTCTTTTATTTCATTAAAACTATGAAATTATATTTATTTTAATATATATAATACCATTTATTTGATTCTTTCATGAATAAGGTAATTACTGCACCATCATAGTGTCATAAATAAATTTATTTATTTAATGTCTAAAAATTATAAATAAAACACCATGATGTAGGAAATATTTTTTTCTTTCTAATGAATATTTATAATCGAATTTATCTTATGAATTACCCTATATTAAAAATGTTTTAGTTATTAAACTTTGATTTTAACTCTTTTAACTCTTCTTTGAATTAAATAATGATAAATGCCCTAATCTAATACATGTGGACCTAAATGATAATATTCTACTCATAAGGTTTTTTTGGTCAATATTCACTTGTCAAATAGAATTAGGACATGTTTTTGTGTAATATTAATATTATTTTTACCCTTAATTACCCTATTTACTTTTAACCGTGGTAAATAAAAGTAAAAAATGTTACTATTCACCAAAAATTATTTTTATCTTATTGAACCACATTTTACTCCTTGATATTAACCGTGTCTCTCATATTTTAGAAATTCATCTCACAAAAGTGCTAAAATTATGTTTTATGTGAATTTACAAACTCTCCAAGGAGGTGGGTAAAAGATGGTGAAAATGTTGAATAAAATTTTTATATATCTAAAATTATTATAAACTGTCTCCAATGAATTACATTGAATTTATATAGGTATTATGTATCTATTTTGACCTAAAATAAATTTAAATAAAATAAATAATTATTTAAATGAAAAGTCTGTTTTAAACAGTAACTCAGTGTTTTTCACTATTCATCCAAAATTGAATGTTTTCAGAAAAATACCAAAAATTCACCCTAGTCTAATTTTGATATTAAGAATCAAAAAATGATGTATATTTTATCAAATTCAAAACATAGAAGTTTCATTTTTTTTAATTTAAAATTAATTCCCGTTGTCAAAACCAAAACGCGTATTTTTAAGAAATAATAACTATCAAAAGATTGAAACTTGTTTATGTCCAATTTCAATGTAAAATTACATAAAATGACCAGAATTGGATTAAATGGTTAAAATATAATCTATTTATACTTACAAACCATTAAAATGTAAATTTTAACACTATAAATTATTTTGATTAAAAAAGTTATTTTCAGTTAAAATACAATATTTTTTCACTATTCACCCAAATATGAAAGTTATCAGAAAAACACTAAAAATTCACCCTAAGCTAATTTCAATATTTATAATCAAAAAATGAATTCCATTTTGAAAGATAATATTTATAAATTTTCATAAAGTGGGTATTACTATTCATAATGGCTAGTTTGATTGGTTGTGGTGTGTGTTAGAACTCGAAGTTGCTTACAACACGCGTTATTGTATAATTCAAAGAAAATCGTACCGTGGAAGCATGGGGTATTATATTTCACCTACTTCAATAAATTGCGTCCTCTCAATTTATGCTCGGTATTGGAAACTTGGGGTTGACATTTCAAAATATCTTGGTTGCAGTCCCACATCCAAAAATGGATTAATGAGGCCTCTATTTAATATAAAGAGTGGTAAGTATGAAGGTTACTAAAAATAACACATACTAGGGTTACATGTAGGAAAATATGGATATGGAAGAGAAATGTAACCATTAATATCTGATGGAGAGTGGTAGAGAACATGGCTATGAAAAGGACAACAATCCCAAAGCCATAAATTTGTGATGATCTAAGGTACCATCTAGGACAACATTTTTGTTCTAAGTTCCTTTTCATAATGTTGTGGAATTTATTTATGAAATTGGTTAAGATCATAAGGAGATATACTTACTTTATAATTAGAGTTTTATCCATTAATAAATTTCTACCACAAACTCATCTTTCACCTCAAAACATAATACAACTCAAAAATACTCTATTTATCCTAATGGTATAGGGTTCCAAATATAATGAATTCATAATTCACATATCAGAACGTTTAAAAAATGAAACAACATTATACCATCCAGGAACTTCACGTAGTCCAGTGGTAGGCGATAAATCCAAATTGCACTATGGTTGTGGGTTCGATTCCCACAGCTTTGTCTGACGCAATGGGTCATCACACGGTCTGCGTGTTGTCCTTTTATAAAAATACAAAAATAACCATTCAAACTTAATCCATTCCAACCTTTAGACTTATCCAAAATACTTCTATAAATTCTCAGTCCAAAATTTATATTAAAGGTAAAGATAATGTAGATCCTTTTTACCCCGTAATATCATGTGAATACCTTCATCATGTATTCTTTTAAAACACTGAAACATCATGAATTACCATAAAACCTTATTGATTACATTCATGCTCCCTTATTCCTTATAGAATACTGGATATAATTCATCCATCCAAAAATGTTGTAAACTCCAACAATGATGGAATATACAAATCTTTAATCAATTTTAAGGCAGTAAATAATATCCAATATAATTTACCCAAATCAACCATATCTTATTCAAAAATTAGTACCTCAATATTAGGACCATATTAAGGTTTATCTTTCCTTCAACCATGTATTTTCCAAAACGTTTAACTCACCGTAGAGTCACTTTTCTCAGTACTATAAAATCTCAAATCCTCAATGAAATAGTACTTCCGTACAATCCTTATTTATTTCCAGTACATCATTGATACAACACTTCAATGAAATAATTACAAAATAAAAACATAATAACACTAGTCATTCCTCTTCATTCGTGGTAGTATCATAACTTTATTATTATCCCATATAATCATTTGCGGCATAGTCTAATGACTGGGACATTGGTTCGCGTAGTGTCCAAAATCCTTACAGATGAAGCATTGTACATTTGAAAACTTTTTCTTACCCTTGCAGTCACATACTTGGGGTCCTTTTTCTCCACACTTATAACATACTCCCATTCCCTTCAAGAATTTTCCAAGCTGATTCTTTCCACAGTTATCACATATGGGAAAATCATTCTTTACCTTATTCCATTTATCTATCCTTCTCTCTACCATCCTTTCCTTCTCCGGCTTCCCTTCAATGCCCTTGGACTCCGATAATTCTTTACTTATCTTATCAACACATGATACTATTTCTTTATATGATGATAATATGTGAGAGACTATTTCCCTTATAAATTTTTTCTTAAGACCATGAAAGATATGATCTTTCTTAATCTTTGGATCATGCGTATTGCTGGAGTTCTCATTCCTTCTACTGGGCGCCATTTCTTAAAAATGGCATATACTAGATTAGTTTATGAATAACAATACCTAATCCCAAACTTGTAAAACACTTAACATAAATTAAACAGTTTATAGATATAATCCATAATCATAAAAATGTCTTCTTTGAGGAAGTATATACTCATAAACCCTTCATAATGGTATGTAAAGAAAATGAGAATTATCCTAAGCATATCCCCTGAGAGTGTCGTAACCAAGAGTGCAGCAAGGCCCGTTGTCGTGCACCAGTTCCCATTCAAGTCTAGCTAAAAGTGGTGTTTTTTGGTTTTACCCCTAGGTACATCTGTGCCAGAGCCGCCTCTACCTGCTCGTATCCAGATAAGGATGTATTTCTCAAAAAACTCTGAAAATCTCTATAATATCAAAATTCTAGAAGGTTCTTCTCTACTAATCCTCAAAGTCTTTTTTAGGGCTATGTTCTCTAATCAGGGTTTATCTAAATCTAGCTTCCAAGGTTATTGTTAAACTTCCTCTGATACCAACTATAATGCCCGACCATAGTTACCTAGAGTTGGTGAATTATTTTAATACATTGACATGGTTACAAGGAATCAAGTCTCGAAGGACCGATTAGTTTAGCAGTCTTGGAAAATATATTACATATATGAATGTCACGTTACACTGTATAAAATATAAAAAAACATAAATAATCCTTTATGAACGTCATTATTCCCTTTTCTTAACCCTTCATATCAATCACAATACACTTCATGGAATCCTGGGAAAAAATAAAACATAGAAAGGGGTGAGCTCAGATGCTCAGTAAGGATAAAAATACAGCAGAAACCTTCATAAATAAGCATAAACATTTTAGGCAATGTATAACTAAAAAAAGCCTTTTAAACTTGAACTTCAGCATAATATGGAAAAAATAAAATTAATTAAATCCATTTACATGTTCACATTGATATTATACTAGTTGAATAATCACATGCAATATCACTAACCACTTTCATAATGATGGAATGCATAATTCCAAACTTTAATTTCTGTGTCAAGGCCTTGTGCCAAGACCTAAGGGTTAACTATAACCAGAACCCAACCCGGATATCCTCTGTAACCGGACTCCATCCTAGAGAGCCTCTGTAACCGGAATCCAACCCGAAGTGCCTATAATAACCGGACACCAACCCAGAGTGCCTCTAATAACCGGACACCAACCGGGAGTGCCTCTAATAACCGGACACCAACCTCGAGTCCCTCTAATAACCGGACACCAACTAGGAGGGCTTACATTTACCGGTCCCCAACCTGGAACATACTAGTCCAACACATTCATCTTGAGAAGAGGATGAAATATAACATAAATATTCTTATTAAAAATAGTATAAGAAATTCCAAATCATTAATCATAAACCATTAATGGCATTAAAATAACTCATCCATAGTAAAACATATGAAAAAACCTTAAATACAATATGGATGATTTGTTTCATAATAAATCAACTTCAAACAAGTTTGAAATTTATTAAAGTATGTTGAAATTGATTAAAATGATTTGTAAAACTCATTGATAGAAATACCCCTTTTTCATGAAAACATTTAAAAGTCACACAATTTAGAAAAGAAGTCATTTGAAGATATTTTTGAATAAAAGTGTCCCAAACTACTTTGAAACTTTTTAAAGGAATTAACATTTTAAAAACATTCATGTCCATATAAATAAATCCTTAAAACCCATTTTGAAGACATGGACATTAATGAGAAAGATTTAGAAGAATAAATATTTAAAACCTTTGAAATGATGTTTTAGTAAAAAGTACCTTAAAATAATCCCTTTGAAAACACTTTTATAAAACATGGACATGGATAATAAATATTTCTCAGTAGATACTTACGTAAAAACAACCTCGGATAATAAAGAGATTGTGAAATTAACCCTTACCAATTTGGTAACTTACGAAACATAAAACCCATGAAAGAGGTATCATACAATGAATATGTAAATACACATAAATTAAAGTGTATTACACAAAGAATACAATTATGGGCAGTAAATAAACAACAAAAAGGTAATAGTGGAAATATGGCATGAATATCACTGGAATACGGAGTGAGATGAAAACCCCTTACCTTGTACTTTTCCTTGGTAGAGGGTAGGTTAACCTCTTTAATTTGGTTAACTCCCTTTGGTTGGAACCACAAACGACTCTTCAAGTGACTTCTTCCTAAGTTAAGGCTTATAGGAGGAGGAGAAGGATTTGGGGAGCTTAATTGGGTAGATTTTGGACGAGCCAAACAGCTTGAGAGGTGTGAGGAATTGGTTATAAGTTGTGTCCTTTTATAAGGGGGAGGAGGGGCTCTTTAGAAAAAACTTAAAGTATTATTTTATAATAAATTTATATTCGGTTTTTAATGGCTCAAAAATGTATTTTTTAATGTATAAGGTGGGGATGGGTCGGAAACCACTCAACCAATAGGTTTTAGACAAGTTTGGGTCACTATTTTACCCTTATTTGTTAGATTTAACTCTTAGTTAAATAGTTTGACATTTACCATGTCTCTTTGTATTTTTATATTATATGGTTAATAAACATACTATAAACTCCCAATATAACCCCAAGTTGTTCATTAATGACATTCCTATCATCATACAAGTCCTTTGGCCGAACCTTAGATTTTTAGGAATGGAAAATCAATTAATAATATAATATTTGTTTTAAATATTAATTTATGTCAATTTTGACACTATTTGGTATTTTCTTTTTGTGAAAGTCATAACAACTTGATAAAATCTAACAAGATACATTGAATCATCCCTATCATGTCATATTCACCGAGAAAATTCTTGGATTTGATAAAAACTTTGAAATTATATTTATTTAAATATTTATAATACCATTTATTTGATTCTTTCCTTAATAAGGTAATTACTGCATCATCATTGTGTCATAAATAAATTTATTTATTTAATGTCTTAAAATTATAAATAAAATACCATTATATAGGAAATATTTTTATATTTCTAATGAATATTTATAATCGAATTTATCTTATAAATAACCCTATATTAAAAATGTTTTAGTTATTAAACATTGATTTTAACTCTTTTCACTCTTCTTTAAATTAAATAATAATAAATGTCCTAATCTAATCCATGTGGACATAAATAATAATATTCTATTCATAAGGTTGTTTTTGGTCGAGATACACTTGTCCAATAGAATTAGGACATGTGTTTGGGTAATATTAATATTATTTTTACCCTTAATTGCCCTATTTACATTTAACCGTGGTAAATAAAAGTAAAATGTTACTATTCACCAAAAATTATATTTATCTTATTGAACCACATTTTACTCCTTGATATTAACTGTATCTCTCAGATTTTTGAAATTCAACTCACAGAAGTGGTAAAATTATGTTTTATGGGAATTTACAAATTCTCCTAGGAGGTGGGTAAAAGATGGTGAAAATGTTGAATAAAATTTTTATATATCTAAAATTATTATAAACAGACTCCAATGAATTACATTGAATTAATATAGGTATTATGTATCTATTTTGACCTAAAATAAATTTAAATAAAATAAATAATTATTTAATTAAAAATACGGTTTTAAACAGTAACTCAAGGTTTTTCACTATTCATCAAAAATTGAAAGTTTTCCGAAAAATACCAAAAATTCACCCTAGGATAATTTTGATATTCAGAATCCAAAAATGATGTCTATTTTAACAAATTAAAAACATAGAAGTTTCATTTATTAATTTAAAATTAATTCTCGTTGTCAAAACCAAAAGGCGTATTTTTAAGAAATAATAACTATCAAAATATTAACAATTGTTTATGTCCAATTTCATTATAAAATTACTTACAATGACCAGAATTGGATTAAATGGTAAAAATTTAATCTATTTATACTTAAAAACCATTAAAATGTATATTTTAACACTATAAATTATTTTTATTAAAAAAATTATTTTTAGTTAAAATACAATTTTTTTACTATTCACCCAAATATGAAAGCTATCAGAAAAACACCAAAAAATCACCCTAAGCTAATTTCAACATTTAGAATCAAAAAATGAATTCCATTTTGAAAAATAAAATTTATAAAATTTTATAAACTGGCTATTACTATTCATAACGGCTAGTTTGACTGGTTGTGGTGTGTGTTAGAACTCAAAGTTACGTACAACACACGTTACTGTATAATTAAAAGAGAAGCGTACCATGGAAGAATGGGGTGTTACATTATATATCTGACTATTTCATGACCCATCATATTTTATACTATTACCTTATGTACAAGACCTCAGAGTTCTCCTAAGGAATCACATTTAATTACTAGAAATATAAATCTTAGATATATCAAATCCACAAAAAAATTATGAATCAAGTATGATATCATGGAAAGTATTTACATGATCGGTTATTCAGATGATGATTGGGTAAGAAATGTTGATGTTATAATATCCACAAATGGTGGAGTTTTATTTCTTGGGAAATGTTGTTTTAGTTGGCATACAAAGAAGCATAATTTAGTAAACCTTACCATGGATGAAGCTGAGTATATTGTTTCCAATCAAGATGCTACCCAACCTATGTGGATGAAAACATGGTTGGAAGAATTACATGTTGAAGTAAAGTTACCCTTTCTCCTAATATGTGATTATCAAAGTGAAATAAATATTACAAGGAATCCAATACAACATTATAGTTAAAAACATATTAACATAAAGTAATACTTGATAAAATATCTTGTATATAAGAATGAATTGAAGTTGGATTATGTTCCTTCATCAGAACAGGTTGTTGAAAATTTCAAAAAACCATAACCAAAGGAACCATTTATTAAATTGATGTCAAACATGGGTGTCCATCCTATTTCTCATCATTTTTATGGTTTTTTCTATACCCATTTCCATCTTACCTATTTATTTTGTTTTAACGGGGGATAAGGGATTCATAAATCTATCCTTATGAATGCATAAATATGGTGGAGTTGTTGGTAAGCTATTAATACATCATGTTAGTGTGTGAACTATTCTAACAGTTTTTTGGATTGGTTGTTGGATTTTTTTTTCATATTTATGTAATATTGAAGATGTGTAGAAAGATGAGGAAGAATGTTGAGGGAGAAGTCTAGGATGAAATATGAGTCTTTTTTGAAGAAGGCTGAGTAGGAATGTCGATAATGTCTCAATGTCACTAGTTTTGGAAATCATAGTCTTTCTATCAATAATTCTTATTTCCTATAATGAGTTAGATCATTTTGGATTTGAGTTTTTGATTATTAATCAATATCATGATGTTACAAAGTTCATTTATTTATGAACCTTGGTTGAAAAAAAAATATAAAGGGAGAGATTTTTGGGGTCGTGTTTAATAGAGAAGCTTTTGGTAGTAAAAGAGTTTGTTTCAATTGTGTTATATTTGGTTGTAAAAAAGGATAAATTAAATAACTTTTTAAAATATACTATAAAATATGACTATTCTTTTTTGTTATATCATTCAATAATATAATTTTTTTAGATAATTTGTGATGAAAACCTTATAAGGGAAAGGGGGAGAAAATGAGTTTCTAATCATATTCAGTTTTGATTGGAAATAAAGAAGGTGTTGGAAGACATGGATGTTTTAATACAATCCTTAGTAAATATGACGATGATAATGGTGATTGATCAAATATTACATATCAAGATATAAATATTTTTTGATGAAATCTATTACCGCAAAAATAGCTTTTATGTTCTTTATGAAGTAGATCTTTATGTTCTTCATCGTTTCCTAGTGTTTTGAAAATATTTAGGCCTCAAAATCAGTAGTTTGGTTTACGAAAAAGGAAAGAGTTTTAAAAAATGAGTTTTGGAATCACATTTCATGGACCATGATGGAAATTTCATGGACTCCATAGAAGATATATGGGGTGGTGAATGAAAATTGGCAAAGGAAGGATCACTCACAACAGTGGTATGTAGACTGCGAAGAATGGTATGTAGGCCACGTATGAGAAACATTTCATGGGAATACAATATTTTAATATAGGATGGTGATATATATAATGTTTTTAATTCTCATAATAGAGGATATGATCTATTTTCATATGAAATCATCTGCCATGAAGGATGAAAGCAAGTACGCAGACTGTGAAGGGAAAACCAGTTTGCATAAGGAGTATAGTATGCGATGAAGGTTTTATTGCATCAAATATTAGGAGAAAGAGGATTAATGAAATTTATCAATTTATTTGACTATATAATGGACCATTATCCTGTATTTAAGAGTAAAATAATTTAATATGTAGATATTATCACGGCACGGAGAAAATTGTATATGTCCGAAGTATATCGCGAAAGGGAATTCTGTGATGGAAAGCAGCTCACAGAGGATTGTTTTGGTGTAGGAAGATGCATTTCGAGGAGGAGTATTTCCATGATTGAAAAAGTTATCAAGGAAAATATGTGGAAGAAGTTTTAATGTATCTATTGCCTAAAAAGGAACAAATACTATATAAGAGAGGCGGACTATAGGGGAACTGGTCATTCATGAAGCAGTGATGGTCCACAGAATAATATGGCATCTGCAAAGTAGGGGTGGTAAGAAGAAGTGGATGGCCATCATTGAAGAACTCACTCCACATGGTGAAATTTAGACTCATATGATTTAGGTAGTTCACAGAGGAATTAGGATAGTTCTAAAAGGACTCAAGGATGTTCCTACCAGCTTCTAGTTAAGAAATAGATGAATTGTTTTTGAAAAGAACAAATTTGTGAAAGGAGATCATGAAACACTGAAACATTTAATTGAATCATTTCTGGATAAATAATCATACACATTAATGGATTGTTTTGAATGTTCTAGACAATTGAAACACTATTTCAAATCATTTTATTACACCCCAAAATATTGTATTCTAGTGGATTGTGAGGTATTGGATCATTTCAAAACCATAAAAAAGAATGAGATACAATTGTTGGATGGTGAACCTTGTAAATTTTTTTGTTCATATGGATGTGTGTTTGAATTGTGTTTAGTAGGGAAGTAAATATTTAACTAGGGGTGAAGGTTGTTTCAGAAGAAAGGAAACATAAAGGAGAAATATATCACTGATTCACCCCCACCCCTTCTCAGTCATACTTGAATCCTATCTGGGAATCATCGACCAGTGCTCTAGATGATGCTATTAGTGATGGTGATGAGGATATGGATATTGGGGGTGGGAGAAATATTGATCCCCTCTATTTTTTAGTTAGCAATAACGATACATGTTTATGTTGTTTAATGACTTAAATTGATTGGTGGTATATATGTATTTCTATATTAAGGTATTTTAAATGGCTTTAAAATTATTACAAGAAGTTGGTTGAATTATAAATATACAATATATATATTACATTGAATGTGTACTATGATTTTTATTTTTTTATATGTTGAGGATGGGTTGGAAGGGATGCTACTATCAGGTTTGGAAAAGTAACTATACCCACGGTTGAACAAACTATGGGTATATGGGGTATTGGTGGACAAGTTATACCCATGGTTTAACTAAATCGTGGATTGTATGAACATATCCTAGGATATACAAAAGGTTTTTATAAAAACTATAGGTATATAAATTTACCAACATATCCCTCATCCATGGTTCATGGAACCATGGGAGTAGCATATACCCATGGTTTTATGGGTATTACCCTAAATCGTGGGTAAATGCTATGATTCCAGAAGTGAAGAATATAATTTTTAAGAATAAAACTAGATTTATTCATATCACATGCATAAAATCATATTATACAAATGATGAAAATTTTGATATAATATAAAAAAATTAAATAAAATCATTCACCAATAGTGATTAATTAAATTCATTAAGGTAAAAATGCATTGTCCAGATAAAAAGGTCTTTTCAAAAAATCATTTTAATTTCAAATGATTTTTATTTTCATTTATTATCATTTTATAACCAATTAATTTATTTTATACTTGTTTAAATCTGATATTTTTAATAATTTAGTTATTATTATTCATATTCACCAACCAAACTGCCATGCGATAAATTTTACATTAATTAATAAAATTCTAATAGTATATTATTGTTCATTGAAACTCAGTGTTGTGTGTAACACAAGATATCAAGGATCTAAAATTTATATAAAGATGATTATTTTGAAAAATATTAGGGTGGTATATATTTTATAGTGTTTTAGGGAACAAGTATCCCCTTGTCTAGTTAATCAGCATTCTCTCTGGGAGATTGCTGATTTCATCGATGTCTGATCCTTTTCAAGGGGACTACACGGCACGAGTGAAAGATGACAACAATTATTACAAATATGAAGAAGTAAATTTTACTATGATTATATAATAGGAAGTTAAATAGAATTACTTCTCACTAATTATAGTTAATGTGCACTTAGACTTGGGGAGAGAAGATATAAAAATGTATACTCCATTTTAAGCGCACAATTGCAAGTATCAACTGAAACTAGAGAAGTATTCAAATAGAATAAATATTTCATCTATATTATCTTGAAAAATAAATTTTGAAGAAACAAATTAGTCTTCATTAAGGCATATGATTATTAGTTTTTTAAACTCCTTGATTTCAATTAAAACAGAGCAAGTTTCAATGTATTGTAATAAAATTATATATTTTTAAAACAAGAGCTCAATTTTCTAACCCAAACACACATCATTTATTTTTCATTAAATTATATTTAAAACATATAAAATTGTATCAAGAACTCATATTATAAGTCCTTATTTAAAATACAAGCTCTTATAGATTGATATTTCAATTCTCTTCTCAAGAAAAAGCCTTAAAGCCAAAATCATGTGGTTTTTTGACACTTCTCGGAACATATATACTTAGAGATGTCATCCATTCCCATGTTAAAAAATTATCAATACATATAATTAATAAAAATAATAATTTTCCTTGAAATACTACCAATATAGTAAATTACTTGAGTAATAGTAGAACATAAAGAAAACATACTCTACATAGGTGAAATTTATGCACCTGATACAAAATATAAAAAAATCATTCATAGATCTAAAACTTTTAATGTGGCTGGTTCACATAGCTTGGACAATGTATCTAGATGTTTCATATAGCTATATTAACAATGTATCAAAAATATATCACTGATCTCATTCCATGTAATCAAATTGTTCATGTAGCATATTCTATGCAGCTAAAGTATCGGCCTAAGGAATTTGACATAATTGATCTCACAATGTATAAATTTTTTCAACGGAATATTTTTTACATTAGTGATTTTACAATGTCGAATCAATTTCATTTAAAAATCAATGAAGTCATATTTACAATTTAAATGGGTTTTCTTGAATTATAAAAAATTAAGCTACGGGTAGAAGTTTCATTAGCAACGAATACATAATTGAAACATATTTAAACACACTTCAATAGAGATCCATTAGAATCATAGGAAGGGGTATTGTTTAGGGTAAAACATATGAGATATATTGCAATAAATCGAGATTTTGGGTCCATTAAAATACAAATTAATTTCTCTAATTTATGATACATGCTACATCATATTATAACTAACCACAATATAATTGGAAAAAATAATAAATAATAAAATAATAAACACCAATATGGTAGAATATTAATAGTTATTACCATTAAAAGGTAAATAATTAATATGTATTATTATTGAAAATTTTATTTTCAAGGAAATATGTTTTTATTATTATTTTTTCAAAAAAGTGAAATTTACCCATTTAATAAATGAAATTTGATAACGAGAAATTCTTTTTTTAATTCCCTTAAAAAATTATCTTAGGATGTTTTATTTAGTTTGTTATAATATAATAATTTTTTGGGAGAATAGTAACAAATATATAATTTTGTAATAACCTCAATTTTATACAACTTACATGTTTTTTGATCATTTTTTAAATATAATATATATATTTATAATATAAATTAAATAATTTAAAACTACTATGAAAATTTATAAAACCGATGAATATCATTTTAGAAAATGAATTAATATTTTATGAAAACTATTTTTCATTTATTTCTTTAATTAAATTTATGTGTGGTTAAATTCTATTTTGGATTTATTATAATTTAACATAACTATTATTTAACGAATTATAATTCAATCAATTTTATTAAAATCAATAATATTGATGAATTTTTTCCTATGGGTAATCCTTTTTCTAATAAATACACTTCTCTTAAACCCAGTTTTTTATACATCCATGTGCTCACATTAAGTAAAATTTTCCCACACATATAATGTAAATTTTATAAAATGATTCTTATATTTTGGATCAAAATATATTTATTATTTAATTTGTTAATTTCATTTTTTGGAATAAATAGTAAATATGAGTTAATATTGAACACATATATTTTCAATAAAATCACTCTTGTTTTAACATATTTCATTTTATACATTAAAATAAAAATTTAAATACTAAATATATTTAATTGGTAAAAGTAAATCTCATCTTTGAATTCAAAATTTTACAATTTACTTATTATGAATTTATAATCATTTTCTAAATTGGTTTATTTTTATTCAAAATATATTTGATTTAGGAAAATTATAATTTCAATGATTATTTCATCGTGTAAGCATAACATATGAGGTTTGAAAACTAATAATCTGATATAAATTTAATTACTTAATTATGTTATGAATTTTGAAATATTAATTTTACATAAAAAAACTATTCCTACCATTTTTAGTGGTGTAGTCAAATGTTACTTTAATATAAAAAACAAAATTTGAACATCCCTTTATATAAAGTATTCTAAAGGTGTGGCTTAGTTTTTTTTAACCTAGAAGCCAGATACCTTTTATTAAATTAATAATAAATAAATATTTGGTTCTAAAAACATTTACTATGATAACTGTTTCATATAATAATTGAAAATATTAATTGCATTAATTAATTAATGGTTTTCTGAGTTCATATTTTTTAATATATCAAATAACATTTCATACTAATATAAATCTAATATGAAAAATTGTATTTAAAATTTTCATTCATAGGGTCCAAATTATGAAATTAGTTCAATTTTCATTTTGTTCATTAAAATTATTTTCTATGGTTAAAAATTGGTTAACCTGGTAAAAAGTAAAAATAGAAAAAAGTTTTTTACTAAGAGGAAATGGGAAAAGATTGAAAAAAATCATTTCAAAATGGGTGTTTGTGGTTTGTCTTGAAACAAATGAATCCATTTTCTAAATTTGTCCCTTTCTAATCCCTTTACCACTTAATATTGAAATTAAATTATTGATGTTCAATTTGTATTTATAAATCCCCCCATCTCCAAAATTAAAAAATTCTAACACTTTTACCACATCCATAATAACCTATAATTTGATTTACACATATAAAATATGGAATTTTACTCTACCTATAAAAATACCCCACAAAAATAATACTCTATTTAGTCAATTTTAGCCTAATAAATTCTATTTTAAGGGGACTTTAAAGGAAATATCATGTCTTGAATGTATGTATTCTATAATTCTTTTGATTTTATTCTTATTATTACTCTTTAAATTATATTATAAAATAAACTATATGAAAAGATAAGTTTCATTATTATACATATATGTTTTTAATTAAATGTTTCATCCCTTATTTATTCATTTCCACCCACTAAGAAAAACACAATAACATAAATCATGTGTGTGCATGGAATAACTCATCCATGAAGAAACTTTTTTTCATTTTTTCTATTTTTTCATAATTTATCCAATCACCTTATAATAGTTCATAATCCTAGGAATATCAACATTATATCATTATTCATATTTTATAATGATATTATGGAAAATGAAACACCTCTTTTACCATACACACCAATCAAGTTAATGTGTGTTCATGCTTTTATTAGTTTAACCACCTACATGATTGATGCAAAAAATATATATTATGGATGACTATGGGAAACTGAAGAATAATAATATTAAAATGTAATAATAAGACTATGATTTTTATATGGTTCTGTAAATATGATATTAATTATTTATCTTATTATTAAATTAACATTTTCATTCTCTAAAATCACAGAATTAAGACAACACCGATTCAATTTTTACATGACATATCATGAACAGATAATAAATGGTACGAGAGACTTAAAATTTAATATATGATATTTGTTAATGTATCTTAAAATATATATTAATTATTAAATTTTATTAAATAATGGGTAATGATATCAAAATTATAAAATGTGAACATATGGGTAAAGTTATTAACATCCAATAATTGAAAATAAGTTATATTAATCCAATATACCCATAATAAATAATTATAAACAAGTGATATAAAAGAAAAAATATATGAATATTGTAATGAAATAGTTTATTATGGTTTATATTGTTTTTTTAGAAATTTATGATATAATCAACTATGAAATGAAACAATGCAAGGGTATTTTGTCTTAACTTCTCTTCATTGAGACATGGTTTAATGCAACAAATTGATATCATATTTCTATGGTGTATATACTTCCCATGAATTTATTTTGGAATAATAAATTATTTAATTCCTGGTATTTAATGAAACATATTATTTTCAATATTCCAATCAAATTTTATTCAGAAATTTATAAATCCCTAATGGGTTTTTTGTGACTCAATTCTATCTTTTAATTCATAACCACTCTTCTTTGTCTATTATATTTCATGATTGATATATTAAAACCTATACTGTTTTTAGGATATATTTAAAAGTTATATTCCAGGAAGATCATGTTTAATACGAATATCTTCTTCCTTTAATATTCTATTAGTTCATTAAAATAAATTATTTATAATAATAATCTAAATTTCTATTATGGAATTTTTCCACCATATCCATGATTTTTTATTTCCCACAAATGTTTTTCATTCTCTACTAGAAAATAAAATTGTTTTTATCACTAATGATCCCTGCCCAATTTATTAATTTTAAAACAATGGTTTCATAATAATTTTAGTTACATAGGTTTTCAAAAAGGATATTACATCCTTTCAAAATAAAATATTTTATCATCCCATCCATATTTTTTTGATAAGTTCTATATCTTTTACAAGGTTATATTATTAAATATTATTTTAAATGAAAAAAAATTCAATGTAATTTCCCTTCACCATTTTGAAGTATTTATATAATTTTAGGAACCTTTTATTATGAACTATTTAAAATATGGTTTACAAAAATCTCATTGTTTACCATCAAATTTTTTTTGAACGTAATTTATACTCCACCATTTTGAATGATTCTATGAAAAAAATTTATTTTCACTTCTTTTTACCCTGAATGGGTTATCATTCTTGATGATATGTTTTTATCACCCTATATATATTGTTATGATATTATTCTTTCTAGAAAATAATATTTTTGATATCTTATGAATTCATAAATTCAAGATATGAGATGTTATTAAAGGTTTTAAGAAACCCAGTCATTTTTCTTGGGTTATTTCTGTTTTAGCGAAGACTATTTTTAAATGTCACATGTATGTATGGAAGATTATGGGAGGGGTCCTATATCAACCTTTAATTATTTTGTTTAATCCTATATCTCTTGAGATATTTAGACATTTAAATAATGATTTTTCACACCTATATGTGGGAATGATGGGTTTTTTCACATCTTCATGTGTGGAAAAAATGAGTTTTTCCACATAAGTATGGAAATAATGTTTTTTCACAAAAAGGTTGTATAATAAATATAATTTTCAATAATTCTATTATGTTCAACATGTTAAGACAATTTTTTAAAATGCAGTTTATATTCCCAAAAAATCCAGGAACCCAGGATTACACATAATTTATTATTTAAATTATTCAACATTTTTATATCACATTCACATGTTATATGACTATTGAGGTTTTTATCTATATCATATATATTATTAATTAATGATATATTTAATATTTAATGTTACTGTAACATGTTTAATGGTTTTCATATAAGGTATTTTGATCTTTTATTATGATATTTATGTATTCCTAATGTTTTATTCATGGTATGATATGTTTTCATTTATTGAGAATCTAAGATCACCCCATTATTATGTTTCCAGTCCCCATGTTATAAAAATGATTATAACATGTGATATATCATGAAAATTTTCTAGATGGTCATGATGATAGAGAAATTATTGCATGTGTAATAAAATAAGTAGTTTATATAGATGATTTATGAGACAATAATTCTTTTTGTATTTGGGTTATGGAATTTGTGTGAGATATATTATTTAAATCATGAGAACAATTTCTTTTTTAAGTTATATATTTTGGGTCTCTAAACAAAGGTTATTTAGGAAAAATATCTTTATTCCAAAAATATCTCCCTTTTGTGAAAAAATTGAAAAAGGAAGGCATAAAATTTTAAAAAATTTATAAGATAAAAATATATCAAATAGAGCATAAAAATACATAAAAATTCTTAAAATCCTTGTTTCTTACATATCCACTCCCCATTTTTTAGATATTAATAATTATGAAAATAAATTGGGTTAAAAAAATAAGTATTCCACAAAATTATAATATAATATTAGAATATAGTACTTTATGGAATATGTACCAGACATTAGCTTAGATGAGAAAAAATATACTGCTAAATAATAAAGAAAAATAAATTAAACACCATGAATAGAAGAAAATGAAAAAATGAAGTTCATTTAATATCAACAATAATAATTATAAAATATATACATGAATTCATGAGGATCAGGTATTTAAGATAGGTTCAACCTTAGGTTTTGGATGTGGTAGATATTTTCTGATAGTAGAAAAGGATGATGAGATATATTCAAATTCTTCAAGAGAGGGAATGAAAAGCCTACCAACTTTAACTTCATAATGAATCTCTCATATAAATTTATACGTTTTAGGATAAGAGAGTATCATAAGAATAAATAAGGTTTTCACATAGTTATTTGATGATACATTAATGTTATACTTTTTAGAAGTAGTAAACAAATTTGGTCTAGAATTATTGTCGGTGATTTTGGTCTAGCAGGCTCCAGTTACATTATTTTCTCATGAATATAAAAAATGGATGGGTAAAAAACATTTTCCAACATATATCTCAATACTCTGTATCAATCAGTTAGTGAAGGTATAATAGATATTATTAATATGATATGAAACAATTCATATTAACTCCTATAAATAATATTTCTGATATCCTCATTGTCGAAATATTTAATAGTATTTCACCTTTTCAAATTATTCTGAGGAATCACTACATGAGAGTGGTTAAAATGAGATTGGTTCAATAAACAATTGAAATATTATATCCTTGATACAAAAAACCTCAATGAAGGGTTAGAAATAGGATTAAATATTTGGATTCTATCATACTAGATAATCTAAAAAGATTTATTCTGGCCTCATTAGCCCAAGTTTGATGATATATAAAAATGTCATCAATTCACTTGTTTTCAGATAAATATTAGAAATATATTTTTTCAATACCTGGACAAGTCAACTAATAAAATTTGAGATATTTTTTGTGGAAGAAATTGAAGTATGAATTGAAACTGGAGTCAGGGTTGTAGGAACTGAAGGTGTTGGTAAACCAAAAAGGGACCCGGTGGTAAAAAAATTCATTCCCATTTAAGAAAATAGTGCACTACTTAATTCTTGTGAGGGTTCATAAGAAGAAAATTTCAGAAATGTCTGTAGAATATACTCTAAGTGGGTGAAATGATTAGGTAATTATTGTTCCTAGGGCCTAACAAATTTTATAACTAAATTTGGATCTAATTTCAAATATCATTAGATTTATTCACTTAAGACAGAATGGAGGTAATACACACCTCACAGAATCCAACTGTGATAACCAATTGGTAAAATATTTCAAGTTTTCCCTTTAATGATACATTACTAATTTCTTGAAACTCTATGAGAGAATCTTTCCTAATATCCTAAAATAATACTATTTATAATATTTCATAATAATTATATTCCAGCTACTCATTTACAATACACATATCAAAAGAGATACGGAAAACTATGAATATATATTTTCATTGAGTGTGGGACTAGAATAGGGAAATATAGTTGGGAACCCCTTGAGAAACTCAAAATTAAGAGTGACCATATCTTTCCATTAGTAAATTTTATATTTCATATCAAAATTGATTCCTTTTGTTTCCATACAAACTTTATCAGACATATCATATGTCACTATAGATATATTCTTTATCATCTGAAATTGATATTATACCAATAAAATTAGATCATTAAACTTAGATTTGGTAGCACACATTCCTTTAACTCAAATATGTAACTCTGTAGGACTCAAATTAATTTATTCATAAAGTAGAAAACTTGGTTTAATGAGATATAAAAATGTAAGAATCACTATTTGGGTAGCCATTAAATCTTCAATCCTTCTAAAATTTGTTTTGTTATCTGAATTCTCATGAATTATGTTTAGTTTTTCTTCCTTTTTCTATATCTCATCATTGATATCATAAATGTCATCATTCATATTTTCAAAATCATTAATGATTTCTAAAGTAAAAAATTTGACATGAACTTATAAATACGATCCTTATCTATCCTTATTCAATGAAAAAGGATCATCATGACTATGGGATGACATTATGTCATCCAGAACCATTTGGTTCCTTTCAAAGATTGGAGCATCATTGATCAAATTACTAGAATATTCAAGAGCTTCAATTTTAGAATCTCTATCAAGTATTTAAACTTCTTTATAAGAATTCACCTCTTGAGAAATTGATCAAACATATAGATCAAGTTCAATAAAATAAAGAACATTCTTTTATCTTGTCATATAAAGGG
This sequence comes from Viscum album, assembly GCA_963277665.1. Classification (NCBI taxonomy): domain Eukaryota; kingdom Viridiplantae; phylum Streptophyta; class Magnoliopsida; order Santalales; family Viscaceae; genus Viscum; species Viscum album. Next base: position 2,135,146,051 of record OY728145.1, read on the forward strand.
AATCATAATTTATAGCCTTATATTCTCTATATTAATTAGTTAATACATCTTCGAGAACTTCTAACCCAACAAATGTGTTTATAGATTTTATCAATATCCATTCAACACTAGTGACATCAATATGTTATTGTCTGTTGTTTCATAGTAGTTTCCACACATTCTCCCACAATATAAACCCCCTCAGTGAGTGCGACATCACTAAGAAGATCAAATCTTGAGGGATCGCCGTCAAAAAAGTGTAGGTGGTGTTATTGTCGGAATAACATATCATTATTTTCCAATATATAATAACTTACATAAAGATGATCCATAAGAGTTCCAAAAAGTACTCATAATATTTTCTATCAGATTATTACTCATATAGAACATATCTACTTCAACCTCATGCATTTCAAATTATTTATTTTTAATGAATAAATACAATACCTTACTAAAAGAATAATAGTTTACCTTACCATTTTATTGGAATAAACGATGCATGAGTCACAACATATATCTCTCTAGTTTAACCTTTTTATAATTCATTAAGGTGTAGATAAAATACATATCTTGGAAATGTATATTTTCAAACACTCTATCCCTTTAGGTTATACTAGTTTGAATAAACATATATAAAACTTTTATTTCATGTTATAGGTCGTTAAACATCTTCTTCTAAACCACTATTGTCCAAAATAATAATTTAATAAGAAAAATAGGTCAAAACAATATGTGACCACTATGTTCTATCTAAAGGGATAACTCCTTTCATAAGAAGAGTGCATGATTTTTTCAATTTATTCATATGATATTGAGAACCAATTTCCATTCACATTGGAGAAAATCATATCCCCATAATATATGAACTAAAATTTCCATTTTCTTACAACTAAAACATTCCTTTTAAACAAAAATTAACTTCTAATTTCATCAAACACATACTCCAAATCATAAAACACAAGATATAATTTAAAAGATTATTTATATTATTCAGCCATCCATGATGGATGTCCTTTCCAGGATGCACTCAATGCCATGAGCTAGAAGTTTTGGATTTATTAAAGTATCCCTAGTTACATTACTCCCATCATTTAACATTCATAATAGTTTAAATAGGCATAGTATTCTATGGAACATTGGGTTTGAAGACCTTATGAAGGATTTAAGAGATTCAATTTCGGTATATCACATTTAAGAAAAACGAGGGAGAATTTAGGGTTCAAAGGCATGGGTGAAACACATAGGGCTTTGAAAAAGAATTATTTTTGTGAAATTTGAGCATAGAGTTAGAAAAATAAAATTTTACAACAATATTAAATCAATAATATATAAAACATCAGTAATAAGAAAAAACCAACACTGTATTTAGTAAAAATATGAGAAATTTAAAATTATCTGAAACTAAATCATAAATAAATTTTTAAATAAACATAACGAGTTTATAAATAAAATATTTTAAAATCAAATAAATAAAATTATATTCTAATAAAATCAAATATATCAAAATAGGGAGACTAAGAAAAGATATCATCTATCTTATTATTAGTAAAAATAAATTCTTGATAGATATCACCTTTTTGAGTGTGATCTCTCAAGAAATGATAACTAATAACTATTTTTTATTTTAAGAATGGTTTTGGGGTTTTATAAATATTGATAGCACTATTGTTATTAGATTTGATTTAAAAATAATTTGACATGAAATAGAAGTCAATAAAAGTGTGATTTATCCAGAACATTTTTCCATAACAACTACTTGTAGCTATGTATTAAACTTCAAAAATAGATAATTAAATTGAGATTTTATTCTGAATTAACCACAAAAATAATGATCCTACATTATTGTGTTAGGTTCCTAAGGTGTGTTTTGTCAATAATATAAAAATATAAATTCATCGTCAAAATATCAAGTTAAATTAAAATATTATTTTTTTGGAAAAATTAATGAGTAGGAGATAGTTATTTTTATATCTCTCAAAATTATTTTAGTAGCCAATAAATGTTACTCTTTTAGATTAGTTAGTAATATAGTATATATTAAAATATAAAAATAATGTTTGTTCTACTTTTAGCTTGGTATAATAGAAACATTGTTATTCCTCTATAAATTTTATTGTCAATCAGTATCCCAAATTCATTAGAACACAAATGAGTTACTTATACCTTAATAATTTTCATATAAAAATTTCTTATGTAAATCATGCATGTATTTTCATTGACTGAGAAAATTCCCAAAATATATAATAATTTTTTGAAAACCAAGAAAAAACTTAAATAACTAATCATACTCATATTAAATTACCTTTTCATACTATTTGAATTCTCAAAACACATCTTTTTTGTTTTATAACTAAATACTACATCATTAAAATATATTCAAACGTACAAAATATTTGAAGATGAAGTTTTATTAAAATAAAAATAGATTATAAACCTACTAAAAATTCATTTTATAATAGAAAATATCTCAAATTATCATACATAGATCAAAGTTTTGGTCTAAAATTTGGGAAAAGAGAATTTTTAAAACTGGTATGCTATTAAATAAAAAAATTATATATAAGAAAACCTTTTAAAAAAGTAAATTTTATATACATAAAAATTATTTTATTTTATAAGATATGCAAAGTCTAGGGGAATCATAATTGATTATAATCTAGCTATAAGAGAAACAATTTCTTCATTATATATTCCTTTACCTAGTTTATTATTTTTTGAAACTAATCTATCCTTATTCATAGCGATCACACCATTATAATCTTATTAATTTCTTAAAACCCACTTGGTTCCCAAGATGAGGAAATCAAAGGGTTTATCTGCTAATTCTACAACCATGTTACTTAATCGGGTTAATGCTTCTTCATGGGTAAAAACATAATCTCACAATCCAAGGATTCTTCTATAGTTTTAGTTTCAATGTGAGATATAAAGATAGAGAACTCATAAATATTTCCTAAAATTAATCTTGTTTTAAATCCAACATAAAATTTTACAATTAAAGTATCCAGGGGATGGTTTTTTATATTTCTAAGATGTCTAGAAAATAAAATATTAAGTTCACTAGTTTCAATCCGTTCTGGTATCTTTTAAAAATATTTAATTTCATAATCATAATAATTTATGGTGTAAAAAAGGTTATAAAGTATTATGTTTTCCATATTACCACTTAACACATTATATTGATTCTATTTATGATAAAAAAATATCATAACAATTAAATTTCACAAGATTTTATTCTTAAACAATCCTTTTAATTTTATTGATTACTATATATACATTATAATTTTTAGAGTAACCATTAAAGATTACTTCATCGCCATTTTTATAAAATTCACCAATATTATCCTTGATATTAAAAATATGCATTTTTTATCAAAAAAATTGGACATACTTATTTATGTTTTTTTATTATTCATTGATCATGAAGGGTTTTCTTTTATATAATCCTTATAATATCTTTTTTGGTGAAATAACATGTTGTGTTAACAAATGTTTCCCCCAAATGAATTAGAATGCTATATTCACATTACATTTTTAATGTATTTTCTTGAGATTCCATATTCATCCTTTTAGAAACTCCATTTTTTCGGTTTCCTTGGAGAAAAAAGGTTTTTTTGATACCATGATTTAAAAAAAATGAATTGATATCATGATTTTACAATTATTCCCCATTGTCCCTTCTTAATGTAATAATATTTTCATCTTTTTCAATTTTAACCACTATAAAAAACATATAAATACAGTACAAGATTCGATTTTAATATTAAAAACCCAAGGAAATTTAAATAAATCACTCAATAAAATAGAAAGAAAATATTTACCTATTATCATTTCTATTATAGGTGGTACAAAAAATTCACGAGGATATGTTCCAAAGGTATAGATTTATCAACCTCCTTGATTGATTTATAATATTTTTTATGTTTTCTACCCATTTGGAATTCATCACATAGATTCTTTATATCAATCATACACTAAGGAAGATCTAAATTGACATTTTTTCCTCGACAACTTTCTTAGAAAATAAACCCATAAATGTCTATTTATTCATTTACAAATATGATATTAATTTATTTTAGAATTAAAATAGTTTAAATTTTTTTATAAAAAAATGTGAATATATATATAAGGTATATATATTTTAAGGTTCGACTTCCCTAAATTTAATGTATTTATTATTAGTGATTGAACATGAATTTTTAATGAAATGAAAAACTAAAATTTATAAAAATGTAAATAGATACTTTTTAGGTTGTGTTTTAAGACATCTACATAGAGAAACTTGTTGATGAGAACTTAATTTATATCTCAAACGGATCTAAATATAATAATTCTTCCATTTATATTTCAATAGAACATGATATATCTTCCATTAATCTTAGACAATGAATGAATATTTAAGTATTACCCACTCATATTCCATTAGAATCCACAATATATATTCCAATTCTCATCTAAATACTTTTATCCTATCTCCTACCAAAAAAATTCTATAAGAATATGTTCTGGTACCCATATACTCATAATCATGCAATTTTGACCATTAAATTTTTGGGACCCCAAATCCACTAGTTCTGTCCAGAAACTCAAGAATTGATTTTAGAACTATTCTTTGAAATAAACCATGAATAATACCAATAAATTGAGTATTTTTTAAATTATAAGCTTTGGAATAATGTCTGAGCTCTTTATAATTAAAACATGTAACTTTATAATATATTTTGTTCTTAAAACAATCATGTGAATAATTTTTGTATAGATTTTAATTTTCTCTATTATAATCTATTGAAAAATATTTTTGAACATTATTTTTACCAGGAATTTGATTGATATAATTCTACACATTAGTAGAAAAACATGTATCATCTTTCAAGGATCGTATCTTATTTTTTAAGCTTTTAATATTCTAAAAATTCTTAGTATAGGAGAAAAAACATATCCAGTTTTCTTTTTAAATATTAAATATAATTTCTTAGGGAAATTTTTTTCTCATTAAAACATTATTAAATTATCTAGGAGACATTTTATTCTTTATCATATACTTATATCTTTCTTTTGTAAATAAAATAATACTCAATCTGTTCATCAAAAGAGGTGTTGTATGATTCAAAATTAGATTCATACTATGAAGATTAAAATAAATATACCTCATCAGATTGTTCCATAAAGAAGATATTAGGATTTTAGTTTGAGATTTTAGATTTATATTCGAAAGATGAGTCACTAACTAAATATTTTGAAGCACTATAGGATGACTTCATAACTATTTTTCATTTCCTTTTGAAATATGGATTTTATATGAATTTATTTTTAGTTTTATTTTCCTATTATTATTGATGGAGTTCTAGATTGAAATATTGATATATTTTTTGAACACATTATATTTAACTTATTTAGAACATCCTAAAAATTATTGGGGTTATTGAACATATTGTTAAATACTCTTCTTATTTTTTTAAATTTCATGAATTTTCCTGAAATTGGAGAAATATCAGCATCCTAAACATAACTTTTGAATAATCCTCATAAAATAACTATGAAATTTATATATATATTCCCTACATTTCAACCTTTGACGTGTAAAAATTCAAATAATAACTACGTTCTTAAAAATTTTTCTCCAACTTAATCTTTAATGTCATATTTGTACATCTCACATCATTAACATAAAAATAAGAATCATTATTGTTTTTTCTTTTAAAAACATTTATAATCTAATGGAAACAATGATGAAATTACACTTAGCAGGAAGAGCTATGATAATTTTTCGATCATTTTCTAATTCAGGAAACATTTTTCCCAAAAACGCTACATTGTTTCCAAAATCAACATGTCTTCCATTTTTTTCAATTATAAACTCACCTTATAATTGTTTCAAACATTATCATAGAATTATTGTTTCATATTTCCTCAAATTATCATTTATTTCATAAGGAAAAATGGTTTTCCACATCTCATGGATTGTAAAACCTTAGGACCGTTGATTGAATTTATCTTGTCTTGATCATGTATGATTGAATTAATGGATTTAGTGTTTAAGAAATATTTACCAAGTTGATAAAAACATAAAATATATGGTTCTAAAATAGGTAAATTTTAATTTTTATTAAAATTAAAATATAATTTAAAAGTAATTTGTTTAGATGGAGAATTATTATGGACATATAACAACAACATTTTTCTCTACTAAAGTAAGGTTATATGATTATGGACATAAAAATTTCCATGTCAAAAATTTTATTATATAAGATATATATTTATTCTTCAATTATATAATGTTTAATAAATCTATGTCACTTCATAGATACCATATGTTGTCCCATGTTATTTATATAATGGATCAATATGGGGGAAAATTTTTCTTTAAAATGAAACTCTATATATATAATTGTATTTGGATGGTTCATCAAAAAATATTCCTATCTTGTAATCAGAACTATGAAATGTAAAAGAAATAGTAGATATATAAAAAATTAAATGACCTTTTATTATGGTTCATGGAACAAAAATCCCTTAGTATACTCCAGTGAAACACTCTTTGTGAACTAGTTAATTTTTACTATATATGATAATTTTCCAAAGGACTACCCAAACTGAGACCAATAAGAATTCACCTGTTACAAATTAGATGAAATTTATTTTCTTGGGATCCTATTACAAGGTATAAAAATACCTTTTACCAAACTCACTATGTTGAGTTTTCACTTATACAAGTGAATAAAAGATGTAGGAAAATAAACACTATTTTAGGCGCATAATTGGAAATTGATATTGATAGTAGAGATTTCATAAAGAAGAATAAATAATTCTGCCAATTTAATGTAAGTTTGATCATATAAATAGATAACTTGTTCTTTTAAAATTTATAATTGAAGAATTATTTTAGTAGACATCTTCTTTTTAATTAGATCATAGCAAGATGCAGTGAATTTGTATACTATGATAAATTTCCAAAATGTGAGATTGATTTTTCAACTCACACATATATAATTAATTTTTATTTAACTTCTTTATCCTTATAATACACTTCTATTGAGTTCCCTTAATTTAAATTCTAATAGAAAATACACACTCTTTCAAATAAATATTTTATTTCTTTTCTCAAAAAAAATATGAAAGCATAAATAAGATGCTCGTTTTAGCACAACTAAAACTTACCTTTTTAGAGAATCCATCCATACATTTTTTTTAAAATATTACTCTAAAGAATATATAATAGAAATTTATTTTACTTAAAATATTCCAAAAATATTAAATAACAGAATTAGCAATAACACGTATGAAAAACATACACCGTATAGGTTGAATTCATGTATCAAATGCCACATTGTTAAAATTTATCAATTAAACTAACAAATTAAAATGTGACTAATTCATATAGTTGAAATATCATATTGAAATGCCTCATGTATCCATATGAACTATATAGATAAAATATATCATTGATATATTTCGATGTAAACAATGTATTCACATACCAAATTCCACATAGATGACGTATTGATATAAGGAATTTCACGTAACCAAATATACGTTGTAGATGATTTCAAAAAGATATATTGTTACCATTGGTGATTATATTTTTCTGAATCCACTATGTATTCAAATCTATAAATGAATATTTAACACAAAAGTAAATTTTATCAAACATAGAAAAAAATTCAGTTAAGGAAAAAATTTACTTCGATAATGAAAACATGTTTAAACACACGTAAAAGAGATCCATTAAAAAAATTTGGATGAGTTTTATTAGAATCATGAAATATGAAAAATGGGATACGTTGGAAAAATATTATAAGACCAATAATTACATGTTTCCTTATTATAGAAATAAGTACCTCATAGATCTCATTTTTTCAATCTTAAAGCAATTCATTTTGGGATGGGGGATTTTCTTATCCTGAAAATCCAATTCAGACTCTAGATCAAAAATAGATGATTTTAAAGACTAACTTAACTCATCTAGTTATTTTTTAGGAATAACCATATGTCGAAGGAAGAAACATGGGAACCCAAAAAGGTTATGATGGAAAATATCCCTATCCTTTTATGTGATGAAAAAATTTTGGAGGACATAATTTATTTAGGGGGAAGATTGTGATAACCTAGATAATTTTAATAATAAATAAACTTCTTTTATAATTAATACTATTGCTTTTATTTTATTGATTCCATTTATTATAGTAATTTTATATGATTTTTAAAATCGAAATATGAATATTTTTATCCAACAAAAGTGTTTTACATATATTATATAGTTTTATTTAAAACATAAATTTATAAATTCTAGAAAATTAATTTTATAAAATTGAATACATTATTGGATTCATAAAATCAAATTTATTGTATGGTGAATTTTTTTCTAAAAAGGTTGATTTTTCGGTGAATAGTGAAAAATAATGTTTTTATAAAACTTTTATTTATTTTCATCTATTTACAAAGTCTAATTATATTTTGGATTAATTTAAAATTACAATTAGGACTATTTACTAATAATAATCTAATAACATCCATATTAATCATAATAATATTTTTTTATTTAAATTCAGTTTTATGCTTAGAAAACATTTTTCTAAAAAACAGTTTTTCATTATTTTTTTCAAACTAATTTTAATATTAATTTCTACCACTAATAAAAATTAAATATTTAAAAATGTATTTAATATTTTTAATTATGAGGTTAAAATTTACTAATGATTATTATGTAATTTTTCTATATTTTTAACAGTAACCTAGTGAAAATCATAGGGGTCCTTTTCACACCAGAACACCATCCTAGATGGCCTAAGGAGTAATCTAAAGGTGGTTTTCCAAATAATAGTTGTAACACTTAACCAAGTTCTTTCATGTTTATATATTATTCTACCTATTTAAAACCTATAATAATAATTATTTTTTAATAAAATACATATATAAAAATTAATTAAATATTATTACACTTATTTTAAAAAAGTTCATCTCTTTTTCCATCCTATATGAAATAAAACATCTCTCTTTCATACATGTGGACTACCATCTGCACAAAGTGATGTGTCTCATTTTTCATCACCACCATTCATGGATGATTATTATAAATAATTTAAGGCATTTATATATAGTATATTTAATAAATAATAATGATTATATATTTATAATATATTTCTTTCCATCTAACCCATCCATTCATTGGGAATTGATAACACCCCTCGTGCATGTATGTGGATTACAAACTCTATAATGTGATTCAATTTATTTTTCATTTCCACATTAAATTTATTAGATATTAATTTTATTTATTTTATTAAAATTATAATTATTTAATTATTAATATTATGTAATAATAAATTTTTAATACTATCAAATTAAAAATGTTTTTTTGGTAGTATGATCAATATATCCTCAAAAAATATGATATAAATTTATATGATGCAGTGAAAAAATAATACATTGTAATAAATATAATAAAATGATAATAACAAGTATGTAAACTATAAAATAGTTCTTAATTAGTTATTTAATTAATATAAGTTTATTATAGGTGATTTAAAGTGAATATGTTGTGTGTTAGACATGAGGTAAGAGTTTTTTATTTTAAACCTTATTTTAAAACATGGAAATGTTTTTCTCTTTTTTCATCCATATCTATGTTCATTAAAATGAATCAAGAATAATATTTACATACTTTAATGTACATTACATTTCATTTATGACAATTTTTATCTTTATTTTTTAATCTTTTAAATGAAATCTTTTTAAAATTTTCTAAATGGGATATTTTACACTTTATTACAAATGTGTGAATGGAATATTTTTAAAAAATATATATAATTATGTAATTTACATATCATCAAGAATATTAGTATTTTATAAGACTAATATACAATATTATATGGGTTTTTAAAGAAAATATTATTTCCTATATTTCTGGTATTTTTTCAATTTAATAGTTTTCAAAGGAGAAAAAATTTTTATCCCTATTTTTATGTGAAACCTAAAAGTGATTCTACATGTCTTAAATGAAATAATTTATTGTATTTTTTGATGTAAATGAAAGATTTTATGTTTTTTATGTATTATGGACCTTGTACATTTTTAATGATTAGGGGTGAGGCTGATAAAACTCTCTAATTCAATGGGTAATTATTTTGTTCTCCAAGGAAAATATATTATAAATAATTGAGTTGGTTATTTAATTATTATGAGTTCATGTAATAATAATTATAAGAGTGATATTAAATTGATTTCCCATGGTTCCTAGATTAATTTTAAATACATAAAAATTATTTTTCAGGGATTTAATATAATTTCATATGTAACGATATTGACATAAAGTTTAAAAGGAACGTTTATACCCCTATTAACTGTGAAAAGTGTGTGTTGAAAGAAAACATTTTCATGTGTAACTATGATTTATTGAAAACCACCATGATTATGATTTTCATTTAATATTGATTATGAGTAATTTTGTAAATTTCTTTTGGAGGTGATGTTTATTTCTTATGTAAGTTAATGATAATTTTTAGATAAAAGCTAATTAGAAAAAAGGTAAATTCTCTATAGGATTTTATGAATTTCAAAATAGAAGAATATGTTTCTTCAAGTTTCTATCCTCTTCTAAGAATTTTGCAATCATTCCACATTTTTAAATGTCTTTTTCATTTCTTAAGGATAATTTTTAAGAATTTATTGTTTTATCTTCCTCTAGAGGGATTTTTCTTAAAATAGGAAAACTTATTTTGAATAAAACAAGAATTTAAATTTAAGAATATTGTTTTTATCGAATAAATGTAAATTGAGGGGATGTGTCAACATTTTATTTTAAGGACTTTAAATGTAATAATTTTTAATAATTTTAAAAAACTCTAATCCTAAAATACCATGGTAAAGTAATAAAATTTAGTGTTTATTAGAAAAATAATAATTATGGGTTAATTAAGGTAATATCTATTATAAAATAAATATATGGGGAAGGATACACTATCTAAAAAATTATAAAATCTATAAGTGGTCACCTAAAAACATGACATGCCCAAACATCCCTATAACTAATGTTTATTTATAAATAAGCAGTTCATTCATTTTTAAATTTTGGAAACTAGTTATAATATATCCTATCTCCACACATAACACCCAACATAAATAAAATGATACAATGTGTAACATCCTAACATGAATCAATACCACTAACTTGGAAAAAATTAATCTAGAAATTTAATATGATATAGGATCATCCCTCCTATTGTAAAAGGATAATAATAAATTCAATGGGATATAAAAATACAATGTAAGCATATTTTACCTCAAAACATCATTGTTCTTATGATGAAATTTCAACATCTATCTATAAATCATATACAAAACAATTCTAAATTCCCAAATAAACAAAATATGATGGATATGTTATATTTTTGTATACCTTGGTATGAGTATAGGGGTTGGGAATTTAAACTGCATAGGATATTCCCAATTAAATTCCATACAACCTATAGATAAAAAACATTTTAATCTGAAATTGTTTTTTATAAAAAAAATCCCTCCACCCATTTCATTTCATATAATAAAATAAACACTTCTAAAAAATTATCAATAAAATACATACATCAAAATCACTAACAAAAAAAATACAAAATTAAATCATTTATAAATAAATCCACTCAAAAATTTATTTTTATTTCCAAACACAATGGAGCCCTAAGGCCATGATTTGTATCTATTTTGATACCTCCTATAAAGGAGTGTATTAAATACCCACAATTATATCCTTATCATGTAAATTTGTCCCCTACACTAATGTGATATTCCAGAATTGTCCTAAATTTATCTGATAGGGCCCATACACTTAATTGATATTTGATTCTAATTATTATGAATTATAATAAACAAAAATAAAAATAATTAATCAAATAAATAATATAAATGATACCACTATGAAAAAAACACATTAAAAGTCCATTGTTTTCATAAATCATATGATGACCTGAAAAATTCGCAAACCATTTACATAAAATACCCCACATTAAACTAATGATCGCAACAATTCTTATAAATCCAAATCCCATTTTCTTTCCCCTCATTGTTGATTTGGAAATAGAAGTCAAAACAGGGACCTCTGATGCACCTCCACAATTTCCAATGGATACTAACTAAAAGTGGAGGTATGTGGTATTATCATGGGGTGACTAATAATAGAAAAATAATAAAACATTTTTCATGAAAAATAAAAATATATAGTATGAATACTTTATGAAACATAACATTCTATATCACATGTAAATTCAAAAGTATATAGGCCTAAAGACTCAGGGTTATGCCATCATCGACAATTGATCAACCCTATGTTGATCACATAAAAGTGATCATAAAATAATAAATGCAAGAGGTTATACTATATACCTAGGTTTCACCTCATTGTGTAATAAAATACATCCCACATATTCTTCTCATTAATGAAACTAAAAGCCACATCTAACCTATAAATACTATCATTGATGTCATTTCAGGTACCCATGTTCAAAGGTTGTCTCAGAAAGGTGTGGGAATAACTCAGGAGGGCACTACAAACACAGTCTTATACATAAATAGTAAATACATGGTGTGTTGAGATGATATATTTAGAATAAAAATAATAATAAATAATGAATAAATAAATAATCACAATAAATCCATGGGTTCTAATGAGAAACTCTATATTGATAATATCTACTTTGGATAGTTCAAGATTATCTCTAATCCTGACGCAAGATCATTCCAACAAATATTGGGCCATCAACTATAATGCACCTTGTACAAGAAATTATTCTGAGTGGATAAACCTATAAAGGAAAATATTATAGAAAATTAAGCTAATTCATAGTGGTATATCCTAAAGTAATATATTGGAACCAAGACCACGATGAATTCATAAGAAAAATTCCTAGGAGGTTAAGATTTAGGAGTACAATTGACTTTAAGGATCATTTACAAGGAAATAATATAGACTCAAAGGATGAATACCAATATATTGGGAAATAAATATAGGAATAATCTGAAAATAAGGGTATTTTTGAAATAAATATTCATGAAATTTAGTATTAATCTAATGTGATTGCCTAAGTAATACTATATCAACATGAATCACCACTGAATTCAATGGGATTTACTAAGAAATTATAAAATCATTTGGATCAACATTTAAATATGAAGGGAATATCCTAGGAATCTAGAATGAGTCTAACTGTTTCCTTATGGTGGATAATCACCTAGCTAGTGGGGGATTTATAGCACTACTGTGCTCGAGGTATTCTACCTGCTACCCAAATGAGGCAATCAGGTATCTGGTAGAGCCGAGATATCTAGTCCTATGATGTATTTAATGTGATCCAAATGAAATTATTTATGAATTCTATAGCATCAATGCACCAAGAAAATTATACAACCTTACCAAACATTTTTAAGGATATAAAAATATTTTTTGAGGAATGAATACTTGCAAAAGATTTCAATAAATCATTCTATCAAAATCAGTGATGTACTCAGGACAATTCTCTTTCATTTTCAAGGACATTCCAAAAATTCACAATATCCAATCACAACTCTCCACCATTCTAAAAATATTTTCTCCTATATCATTTTTTTATCTTTTTATCGTTTTTTAATTATCCTTTCAAGTGATTATGGAGTGGAATTGTAATGTGTTTGAAAAACAAAAACTCTCTATTCTCATCACCTTCCTCAAAATGTTCTCACTACCATAAAAGTGAAGGATCAGTTCCTTTGATTGCAACGAAGCTCAATTTGGTTCTCATAAACCATAATTAAAATGGAATAGTTTCTGGATAACCTAAAATATCATGAAAGCAATAATAAAAAAATTGCATCCCAAGGAGAGATATCTTAGAGAACACACAAATCTATTTAAGAACTCCTTTATGAATATGTGTTTTCACACTCATTACTTTTACACTTTGCATCATTCATAACGGATACAAAAATATTTATAGAGTTAATTTCTCTGTTTTATATTTTTCATACGTACATAATCATTACTAAAATTAACATTATAATACAGAAAAACATTATTTGTTAGTTTATTTATTGATTTAATTATTTAATAATTTAAAGTTTATTTAATTTTGAATTTATATTTTCCATTTTAGTCATTTTATAAATGGAAAATTTACCTCATTCCACATAAATTAACTAAAAAATGGGAAATAATGGTTTCTTTCTGTTTAAATTTTATTAATTTTTTTATCTTAATCAATTTCATGGTAATATTTTCAGATGGAATATAACTATTACACTCGTTATTCATTCTTTAATGTAACAAACTACAATAATTTTAAAAATAAAATATAAATCATTCGTGTATTTATTAGATATCCCATTTGGAAAATGGTTATGCATGAATATAATCCATCTTATGAGAATATAGATAAGTTTACTCTCGATGGTATTAAAATTTTTAAACTGAATTCAAAATATATGAATTCTATACATCGTGGTATTGATAAAAATGAATTCAATCACATATATACTTTTAAACATTCACATGAAATATGAAAATTTCATAATGTCACACCCAAAGGGAATAATAGAGTAAATGATTATAGATTGGACATATGTTAGTATGTTTTTTTCAAAAATTATATGGATCCTAATGAATACATAAGTAGTATTTTTACATGGTTTAATCGCATTTTAATGGTCAAATATCTCTATGTGAATATTTTCCTATATAAATCATAATGAAAAATATACATTGCGTCCTACTAAGAAACTGATCACCCGAATAAAAAACCAATCTTGAAGAAATGGATGTGAAAAAAGTGATCAAAGAACCTATTGGATCCTTAATGATATGTTTAATAACTACGATGTGATAAGCTAAAAAGGATCCCAATAAATCAAAAGATATAAATAAAATAATCACCTAAATGGTTTCCAAAAAAAAATCATTTCTAGGTAAAGTTTATAATATTTTTCAATCTTCCAAGAATATTAATAAATAAAATGAATACACCCAAGAAATAGAATAAAAATGAAGAAATAGAAGTAACATTTTATGAAAGAAAAAAAAGGTTATATCAAACCATCATCTATAAAAGGAATATAAAAAATGATTCAAGTTGATAAGTATCCAAATATACAACATAGAGTGCATGTAATGAATCTATGTAGCTAAAAAGATCAATATCTCCAAGTGGATCAAGTTCTAATTCCCATATGTAAAATGTTAATAAATACATTGAGGTAAGTACCCATCTTCATATCTCCTTTTCTTCCCCTTCTTCTCCTAATTCTTTCCCCACATATTTCTTCTCATACTCCTCCAGTAAACTTAATTATAATGAAATAAAAAATCCTCATGAAAAATTTAAAAATTATTTTCAGAAGAAAATTTCATTATAAACTGAACATGATCAGAAGTACAGGAAACCGCATAATAAAAAATAATTACATCAAAAAGAAAAGGATATTTCATTCTTGGAAAAATTATAATTTTCCACAAATGTTATGAATCATATATATATTTTTAAAATCCAATCTTCATGGGAAAAAATAATTATATAGGAATGTTATGAATCAAATAGATGCTATTAAAATTCAATCTTCCATTAAAGACCTCAAAATTTTTCTTTACAAATTTAATCATAGTGAAAATTATATAAATAAAATATTAGGCTTCTAAAGACACATAAAATGATGGGCTTGTATTGGATTCTCAAATCAATAAAGCACCTTGAAAAATCTATTGAATACTGTTTTATTAAATTATTATTTCAAGAAAATATTTTCAATTATTGTAATGTTATTAGATATTTAATATTTGAATGTGATTAAAAGAATCAATGATATTAATGAAAAAAAATAAAATCCTCATTCATATAGTATTTCAAAAATAAAAACTCATGATAAATAAATATGGATCCATAAATATTTATTGGACATCACTTGGGGAACAAATTTTTTTTGGGTACAAACCCCATTATTTAATTTAGTTTTTATGAAAGGTGCCTCATAATAAAAATAAAAGAGGCACAGTGGTACCCATATAGTGTTTTATAAATAAATAAGTGTAAATACCTCTATCAGTTCTGTCATGTTAGAAAATTAGAAGTAGGTCACATCACAATATTTGATAACTATAATGGTAAGATATTCAGTGAAGGCACAATCAGTTTTTTAACCCAAATCTTAATAAAAATATTTTATTAACAAGGTATTAAACCATATTTTGATAACAATTAGTCAATTTTGTGATAAAGACAATAAATTGTTATTTGAAAGATATTTTTTGGTGTTTTGACTCAAAAGTAATCCTTTTATTTACATCTTCTAGTTCTCAAAGAGTTCACTATGACTCTAAAACCAATTTCTTGAAAAAAATATAATTCTTGAGTGAAAAGTGTTTGAATTTTCAATTCGGAATAGGAATATTTGTCACTGTATCACACACTCAGTTTTTAAACTCTCCCATTATTATATAGTATGAGATCTACAAAAATTCCATTTCAAAGATGAAATGGTTCGGGAAGGATTTTAATATGGTAATCATGATAATTCTTATTTTAAATATAATTTTTTTTATTCTTATAAAGTTATTATTTTAAGTCAAAATTATTTATTTATACCTTCTCAAATTTTAATTTTAGGAGGTTAATCCGGAATTTATAAGTACCTTTTGGACTTACTTCTTATCTTATAGAAGTTTATTTTGAAAACCATTCATAATGTTTCATAAAAAATATGAAAATAACAAAATGTTTTAAAGTAAGTTCAATTTTTATGTGATCATAGAGGAAAATTTAGTAAAAAAGAATTTAATGAATTTTTTCTTCTCAATTCTATAATCATTAATTTTCTTCTCCTAGAATAGCTCAACAAAACAGGTAATTAGATATTAAAAATAGAACTATCCAAAAAAATCACTTGAAATCCCTTAAATGAATTGAATTTACAAAAAATTATTTTTTGGGCTGAGGACATGAATACATAATTATTTATAATTAATCATGTTTTCATAATAATGTTTTTTCAAAATACCCTTTATGATGTTTAGAAAAAATAAAAAAACCTAAAATGGTAGTTTTTTAATGATTTTAGTTGTACGTGTTTTATACTTAACACCAATGAAATTCTGGTAAATTTTTATTAAAAATATGATAGTGGTATATTTATTTTGTTCTCCAACAAAAATGAGGCCTAAAAATTCTTTAGAAAAAGGATAAAACATTGTATGAATAAATCTATGTGATATTTTATTAAAATTTTAAAAAATGTGATTTGGTTTTTTTGAAAATGGTGTTTTTTGGTAAATAATTTCTATATAATTATGTTGAATAAGAAAAAGAATATCATTAAAATTACATACATAATTTTTTGAAAATAATAATAATACCCTCCCCATGAAATTATAATTGGAGGATTGAATTTGGGAACTCATTTTAGAAATTGTTCCTCAATGAGGTCGAATTTTTTCTGTAGTATCTCAGTTAGAACCCCAAAATCCCATTGATTCCCTTAAGCATGAAAATTGGGTTCCTTCTTTGTGGGAGGAGTAAAAAATAAATAAAAATGATGTATGGATTCTTTTGGAAGGATATAATGATAATATTACCCTAGGTTCTAAATTTTTCATTAGTAATAAGTTAGATATGTTTGTAAATATCAATATAAATAATGCTTATGTAGCTTTTATAGGATAAAACCAATAAGTATAAGTTGACTATTGTAAAACCATTACACCAATTTTTCAATTAAGATACACTATAATCTTATTGGTACTTTCCTCAAATCTATTTTTTCAATATATTTCAAATCGATAATAATATAATGTTTTTAAATCGTTTTATTAAATAAAATGATATTTTGGAACAACCACCTAGTTTTGAAAGTCCTATTTTTCCAAATCAAGTATACAAATTAACTAAATATCCTTATGGTTTAAAATAGGACCATTTATCTTGGTATGAAGTATTATCAAATTTTTTATTATAAATGGTATTAAAATGACACTAGCCAATCCATATCGTTTTATAAAACACATCTAAAACAATTTTTAAATTTTTATAATATACATTGTTGATGTGAATTTTCAACTATACAAATTATTCTATTTTCTCAAATTTTTTCGTTTAATGAAAAAATATAAAATTATCTTTATCGGATAATTTAAAATCTTTCAGAATTTTCATATTGAAAAAAAATATTTATTTTATTTTTTATAAACCAAGGAAAATAATGTAATGATCTATTAAAATGATTCAACAAATATCACACTAATAAAATTGGTATTCCCATTAGTACAACTTGTATGTGTATATTGGATGATTATTGTAAGAAAATTATAACGTGTTTTATAAAAGTATGATTAGTTGTAATCTTTATTTTAATTTGATCTAGCCTGAAATCCTGTTAGGGTTTTTTATTTATGATAATTTTAAATAAAATTGGAAGGTAACTCATCATAAATCTATCAAAAAACAATTTTTCAATTTTTAAAAGGAACAAAAAATACAATATTTTCTAATCCCAAAGAATCTTAATTTGAATATATTTGTTTTTACATGGCTTATTTTAGAATATTCCAACTATAAAGGAAAAGTACAAGTGGGAATTTCCACCTCTTTGGAAATTCTCATATATCTTGGAGTAGTAAGAATAATAAATTAGTTTCCCTTTCTAAAATCAAAGAATAATGCATAGTATCAGTGAGTTTATGTCCCTAAATAATATAGATGAAATGATCTCTATTATAAATGGGGATTTTATATGAAAATATTCATGTCAAGTGTGGTATTACTAGTTCATGTAGTATTTAGGAAAATCCTTTTCCATTCAGTCACACCAAGAACATTAAACATAGAAACCAATTCTTAAGATATTACATCCAAATGGGTGACATCTTTAGCCCTATGGCATTGTTCATCATTTCACATTCAGGGAAACTCGATGGTTTTATGCAAGAGGTTTCTCCAATTGGTTGCTAGATGCTACCAGCTTGCTTTAGATACTCTGTATTTAGGTTCTCCAATGCATGTTGAGCCATCAAGCTAGCTAGATAATGGCATTTATACTCCTCGAATGGTAATGTCATCTAGTGGTGTGGAAGGAATTTTTTTAGCAGAATTAAATCCCTACCATCCCAATAAAGATTATATATTTAACGAATGCCATGATCTTTAGGGTTTCTTCGATTAGTACAAATCTATTTTCTAGCCATAGTCCCATTTTTTCAACATGTTCCTTAGAATTGTGTGTCGTATATCGTTAATTTTCTAATCCCTCCTACATCTCTCCATGCTCAAGATATTATCATTCTTGTGGTTCTCTTTACACTCCTTTTTTATATGGTGTAATATCACTTGTAAGATTGGGCTTGTTCCTCTATACTCTCTCTCAATTGTTAAGGCTTTCATGAGGTTGGAGGAATGAACTCTTGTGGCCATTAATAAGGTCCAAAACAGTGGGTTACTGATCGGATCCCTCTACTCCTCTATGTATGATATAAGAGACATGTTTCTAGATACCGATTTTTCTCACCTATTGTCATGTCTAAAGGTTTTTATGTGTTATTGGTGTATCTAACATCTTATCATGCTTCTGGTACTTCTACTCAAGATGTTAACTCACTAGTGTCTTCAGTTAGTTTCATTTGTACAATATCCCTGGGGTGGAATATGTTATCCTCTTTCATAGTGATTCCAAATATCCTTTCATCACCTGTGGAAAATCTAGGGTCCCCTATTTTTAATTATCTCTATCATTGTTTGTAAGGTTTTCATACTATGATCCTAGGATAAAACTAATTTGTTGGTTTATTAGATGTGTAATTCAAATGTTTCTATACTCACTATCCTGGAACCCAAGAAACAATATTTCAGAATTCTATCATTCTACCAAAAATGGTTATGTCTATATTATTTCTTGGTGATCTAAATAATATTCATATATGGATATTTTTTGATAAATCGGTCAATGTAAAGAAAGCCAAAATCTTGAGCCAACATATTTCCAAGAAGACTAGTTATGGTAATATGCCCTTATTCATCTATTTTGAGTATGAAAAATATGATATTGCGATGAGCTATTTCCTATAGAAATATTTGGATTCTTTTAACCCATTGCATTCTTCTTATATTGTTATAAGGGAGTCTTACTCAATCTTGGACCATTCCGAGAAGAAATATGGTGTTCATAGTTCTTGGAAGTCCGGGAGGGATTTTTATTCCTTTGTATCAACCAATGGATAAATGGATATGGTGTATTCAGGAGACAAATATATATGGTGTAATAATTTGGAAATAAGGAGTAAAATATAGAGTAGGTTGGATCAATGATTTGGAAATTTATAAGCAGTTTCTGCTTTCTTAGTTGGGTAGGTATATAATATTTTGTGGTCCTTATCTGATCACTCTCCCATTCTCTATTTTCATTATTCCTATAGGAATGACCAAAATCACATACACTTCTATAGTTAGTGGAAATAAATCCTATATTCCTTTATATGTTTCACATTCCCAAGAGTAATAACCTGAATGACTTATCATGCATAGGTTTTCATAATAAAAATTGGCGGATAAAAGTGGGGAAGCATAGTTGGAGTTTTAATTGATCATTTGCCATTGCGGGTATGGAGCCCGTGAAAGAGGAGATTAAACAATATGATATTTTCATTGGGGACTATTGGGATGATGATGTATTCAATGCTATTTTCAATATGAATTAATGGTTATTGAAATTTATATTGGGATAGTAAAGGTTCATTCACAAATGATCCAGAGCCTTATAGATCAGGGAGGGTGAATGCAAGTCATATTTTTTCCATGCCTATATGAAAGAGAATAGTATATATTCTACTCTCAATCTCAAAATGGTATATGGATCATTCGTCAATTATTTTTATGAGGTGGGAGTTATGGTTTAGTCCCATTTCCAATCCCTTATTTGTGTGTTTAATTCTTCCAAGCAGACTGGGTACCTGTTGGGAAGGTCAGAGCTATTTGTTAATATTCCAATAGTGAAGTCAAATTATATTAGGTTTTCTATTGATTGAATCATGTTTTAGGATTATGTGTATAAGGAAATAATTTCCCTAATATTTTAGAACTATCTATGTGTAGATTAATTTCATCGATCCTTCTATGGGGCTATAAAGACTATAATAATGGATAAGTTAGTGAGGGGAGAATTATTGTTTTCTTCTAGGGTGGTGGACCACCAAGGGTGGAAAATGATACATTTATGGTTTTCATCCCAATGGTTAAATACCCATCCTTTATCAATCAATAAATATCGATAAGCATGTTAAATTTATCATATTTGGATTTGGATTGTATTATTAATAGAAGGCTTGAATCCCACTTACTCAATTTCATCTTGGAGGAGAAACATAGTTTTATTACAGGAAGATCTATATAGGATGATATTAGTAGGGAAAAATAAATTATTATAAAAATCAAAATTAAATTTATAGGCTCCAATACTTCAATCAAACTCGATATGGAAAAAGAATAAAATAGAATGTATTGGATCTTCATTATCATGGTATTATCAGGTATGGGATTTTCTACATGAGTGATCGACATGATATTTATATGATATCTATATATATAAATGGTTCTCTATAATCATAATGGAAAAAATGTGGGTTCTTCAATGTAGTTCCGATCCTCGGGCAAGGGGACCCTTTATAACCCAGTATTTTCATTATGATTCAGAACACTCATAGTAGATATATCACATGGGGAATTCGTGAAGGGACCATTATTTATTTCTAATGTAGATATAATTTGAATGGTATTTCCAATTTACTATTTTAGGATTATGTTCTAATGTTTTTAATTTGAAATAGTGGTAATATTGATAATCTCATCATGATATCTAATGAATATATTAAGTGAAGTGTCCAGATCATTAAAAAACCAAAAAATAATGTTTTTTATCTCTAATTGCTACCAAGAGAGGAAGGGTAAAAAATTTATATACCTATTGATATTATAATGATAAATATTTCCACGGAGTATCTGGGAGGCTTGATAGCCTTGGACATAATCCATACAAATTATTTCTATGTACTTATTGGAAAAATAACCCACTAGATCACTAATTGGAAAAATCATTTTTATTCATTTGGGTGTTGTATTGTAACACACCAAGTATTTATGAACCTTTTTTCAAATAAATTAATTTCATTTTTGTCTTATATCTAAGGCTACATCATGATAAAAAAATAATATGAGATAACACGTAATGATTTCACTACATGCAACACTAGCTTATCTTGCATTACACACAACGAATTGATTCCACAAATTTTTTATTATTATTATAATTATATTAAACAAGAAAGTTATAACATATCCATTAAAATTAGTAATATTAATAGTAGTAACTACATTTATATATGATTTATAATGGGTTCACTCAAATAAATCATATTTGTCAACCAAGACTATTTATTTTAAATAATACGATTTTCTCAAAAGAACTTCTTTTTATGTCCTTAGGTGAAAAAATGAAATTAATTATAGGCATTGTAAGAAATTTAATTCAATAAATAAAAATCATTTTTTAATTTATAATATCAAAATTAAATTAGGGTTAGTTTTTGAGATATTTCAGAAATATTTTATTTCTAGATGATTAATAAAAAATACTAAATTATAAATGAAAACCATTTGTTCGTCTAGTTTATTTATATAGAACAATTACAGTTTTTATTAGGTTTAAATTATAATTAGATCAATAATACATAAATTATCCCAATTTAGGTCATTATAACCCATTTCACATTGAAATTGGATATAAAAATACTTCTTACTTTTGAGCCTTATCACTTTAAAAACCCACCATCTCATTCTATTTGTGGGATTAATTTTAAATTAATTTATTCCACTTATGTGACTAGAACATCGAAAATTGAATTCCATATTTTGAATTAGAATATTTTATATTTTCTAATAAGTGAAAATTAATTATTGACTAATGTGATTAGTGGATGTAATAAAAAATAACTATAGTGAATACTATAAAAACAAGATTACTTAGTCATTAAACATATAATATAAGTTGTAAAAATGACCCTAAAATTGTGAATAATCCCTTTTCTATCCATATTTAACCCAATTACCTTATTTTACACAAAATGGACCACTATTGGTGGAAAATTATTTAAGTTAGTCCTATAAATAGTGTTTACCTTTTTATATTTTCAAGAATGACACTACTCCTCTAATATAAAATGGGCACTCACACCACCTCACTTATTGACACCTATAAAACCATTTTTCTCAGAAAATACCAATCCAAATATCCTATGAAAATTCATATATTCATCCTAGGGGTTCCACATTGGGAATAAATCCAACCATGGAATCCCTTTGGTACAAACCAAAATGAGTTATCCAAAGAGGTGGTAACATCCTTCATCATGAACTTTTGTTTTATTTCTTTATCCAAACCCTAAATTGTTCTTATTAAATTATTTTATAATTACATAAGCATAAAAAAATATTCATATTTTTTATTTTAACTTTATTCTCAACACTCACACACACTTCTATCAAAAGGGATATTAAATTGTGATATCTTTGTATGGTTGACTACCGCCTCGTGAACTAATGTCATTTGTTCTTCCACTACTACCTTTATAGGATAGGAATGATAATGTAAGTTATATTTTATAGGTTATATATTATTTTTATGAATTATTTATTCTTATTTAATTATTATATAACACATATTTTTATTCTTTCCATTTTGTGATAATATGATAACATCGAATGTGGACTTGTGGACTACCGCCTCCTCGAAGCGATGTGATTCATTCGTGGTTTATGTGGAATGTATTGAGGATGAATTTAATAAAATTATGTGATTTATATAGAATAAGAATTATATTTTAAGGATAATATAAATATATAATTTATTTATATTATTTATTTCAGTATGAAAATAAAATGGAAACAATGTCCATGTGTACGTATGACCTTCCTTCTCCATAAAAAGTGTATTTAATTTCCTGTTTCTATCATTTATAGAATATTATAAATACATATATAACAAAAATTTATGATATTTAGGTAATTTTTATCATTATGGGGATGATTAAATATTTAAATATTTAAGAGGACAAAAAATATAATAATATAAAAAACATGCAATAAACTATGTAACTATTACTCGAAACAAAATTTTAACATGAAATTGTTAATAAATGGGTAATAAAAGTAAGCATAAAATAAAATATATTATTATATAATTTTATATAGTTTAGTAGTATAATTTTTATAAACTAATATTTATTATACTTATTTTTTTAATGAATATAATTTGAGTCAATACCTAAGGTAAGCAGATTTCTAGTCTCACATTCATTTGTAGGTGACTTTTTCCTTATTGACCACTTATTTATTTTATGTGGTGTATATAATAACATTAAATGTATTATATAATTATTATCCTTAAATTTGTATTTTTAATATCCATTTTTTGATCTCTATTTCATGGGGATTGATGGTTTATTGTTAATAAACTGATATGGTAATTTTGTCTAGTTTTTCCTTCATTGAGACACAAGTTTTGTTATGAACCTATATTATTTTACAATGGGTATATAAATATATATGAAATGTAATATCATGAATATACATATTTTACTGATATTTTATTTTTCATGTATTGTTTTTCTCTCATTAGAATTATTATTTAATTATTCCAAATTGGTAAGATTTTATTACTACAATCTCATCATATATCGTGATTTTTTTATTATTATTCCATTAATAAGATATTATGATCCATATCTCAATAATTAACATTATTTGTTTATCCTATGGGTTTTCATGAAATATTCATGAATTGGTACGATTTTTACACTATTTTCTAGTTAGTATAGTTAGGAAAATGTTTTTATGAAAGTCAGAGTTTATTTCTCTCTGTGGTCAGAAATCTATTTTATTCAAAAAAGAATGTGTAAAAAAATAAAACATGTTTGTAAATGATATTTTAATATAATTATTAGGGAAAATGTATTTCAATAATGTTTTAAGTCTTAAAAATATCTTGAAAATGGTTTCCAAATCTTCATTTTTAAGTTTTCAAAGTTATTTAAAAAAAATTATTTTCAAACTATTGTTGTTTTAAAATGAAATTTTCAATGTAGAGAGGTTATTTTCCTCATGATGTGATTTCAATGATAAATTAAAATTAATTACAATATAAAAGAGAATTTATTGGAGTTACACATGCTTTTTTTGGGATAAGATTCATGGGTACCATTCATAGCCTTTCTCTGAATGGTTTATGTTTTGATAGCTTGTTGTTTATGAAACCCGTTTATCTTACATGGGTTGTATAGTTATGAAAACCATTTCTATTTTGAGGGTAATATGTTTATGATTTAATTTATATTCCATGAGATATATTCTTATGAAACCATTTTATCTTCCATTGGTAATACCATGATAAAATGTTTATAAAACATGAATCTTTTCATGGGTTATGATTTGTTGAAAGGATTATGAAACCCATATCTTTTACACAGGTTATAAGATGATTACTTGTTTATGATACTTATTTTATTTGATGGGTTATAATATGATTATTTTTTATTATATTCTTGAACAATAATGTGTTATTTCATTATGATATGGGTGGGACCTATATCTTCATCTGATGAATTGGGTAATGATTTATAACTCATGAGATTGACATGGCTATAATTGGGAGTATAAACGCTTCAGTAAATGAGTTTTACTAATAAGATGGTATTGGGAGTGAAAATTAACAACTGATACAATTTTAGGAGTGAAAATATTCCACTAATATTTACTTTTAATTATTCCTTGTCTAGAATGGAAATTATTTTATATGCTTATGTGTCTGCCACAATTCGATGTCTCACTCCTAACGTATGATTTCATCTCTAATGCTGTTGATTCCCTTATTATTTATAACATATAAAGATAAAATATTTACTCCATGAAACATAATTATGATATTTTATATACAGGGTATAACATTCTAATGTTTTTTTCCTGATCTCATACTCTTATTCTCATGATTATGCTCACATATCTCCCATGTTTACCCTTATTGAGCATCTTAAATTATCCATAAGTTTTCATTCACTATGTTATGAATATATATATATTATGTATTACGTTTCTAGAAAGGGATATTATCATGGAAAACCTAGTTGGAGATAATTTATCTCACTTATGTGCCATTTTTTTAGTTTTTTTATGTTTTTAAAGGCAAAAAACACATATAGTCTTTGGGATTGTGTTTGTGTAAAGGGTTAAATATTCTACAAATGTGATGTAATTTCCATGTATTAGAATAAAGGGTTTCTATAGTTGGTATTAGGTAAGTTTTTAGTTAACCATTGGAAACTTTGATGATAAAACCTTAGTTAAATCCCTAAGGGTATCTCTCTAAGGATAATTATAATGATGAATCAATGTATAAGAAAGTGTCCTGAAATTTTGGTAAAATAAATAGTGGGTGGTATCCTAGAAATACATCTCTATCTGTATACTAAAAATGGATGTGAATTTGTAATAGATTTACATAGGGGTGACAACCATGAAAAAACTATAATGAGATAGAATCAATAGAAAACTAGTGCCCAGTAATGGGATTTACTACACATTTTGTTTGACACTCTCTAGGGAGATGATTTAGAAATTCAAAAACTCTACACAAAAAATCTTGAAGGATTTAAATATATTTTGGATATGATTAATCTAGGATAAACCTAAGGTGTCATAATTTAAAAAAGGTTCGTAATTTTAAAATCATATAAGTTATTGTATGATTATGATGATTCCCAATATAATTAATGATTCTTACTCTATTATTTTTGGTTTTGGTCAATCCATATAACATGACGGAACCACATCAATGATGAGTGTGATGGGAAATGCACTTATTGTTCTCATGATAATCTGAATTATAAGGGAGTTTGAATAAAAAATATGATTTCTATGCTCACCCAATATTCTCAATCTATGAATAATGTTAGACTTAAAAATATGAAAATGACGGTATAACATTATGTTGAGGCCTTCATGAGGCAACGTCCAAATTTTTTAAGCGGTTCTTCTAAAACATTTTTTTCTAAAAAATAGATCAGTTCCACTGAAATGATATTCTCTATTCCTTAGTGTTTAGAAAACGAGAAATCCAATCTGGATATTTATCCTTTAGAAGGAAAATCAAACCAATAATTGAATCTAATAAATAATATGATGCAATATAATGATATTGAATCCATGGATTTGGATGAGTTAAAAAATATTTTTCAATAAGTAATTTCCTCGAATTCTTCAAACAAATATAGGGAAAGAGTTTCTCAAGTTAAATAAATGGAATGATGATTGCATTAGTACCTAAGAGGAAAATTTTGGAATTCATGTGAAATAGAATTATGGTATTGTAATCCAACCCGAATGTATGATTGACCTATTATTTGGGGGCTTTGATAAATTAATTAGAATAGGATTAACCAAAATGGACTCCAATATCTATGAAGAGAGTCTTCATTGTGAAATCAAGTTTGAAATAGAGGTTTGAGTTTTGTATCAATATCATAGTTTGGAATGGAAAATGGAGATGAAGTTTAAAGGAAAATATAAAAACCAATAAGAGAGGAATATGAGCATTCCCTTATGCCCTATGTGTGTAGCAACCTAGGTACTTATAAAATAATATATTTTCATTCTGAAATTTAATTATTAAATTCATTATAAATTTTTAACAAAATAAGTGATATTTATAGAAATTAAAAATCTACAATAATATAATAGTAACATCACCTATGAAATTATAATTAAAATTTATGAATCATATAAGTGAAATCATGATAAATTAATATCATTGAATAATTAAATAATGTTTTTTGAAATGATAAATTAAGTATTTGTTTTTTTGCATGTCATAATTATTTAATTACAATTTTATAAATAATATAATTGTTTAAGAGTTTATATATTTTCAAAAAATAGATTCATAAATTAATATTTTGTTATTTGTTGATTATAATTTAATTTTAGGAGACCTTAATTAATTTTCCAAAGTTTTATAAAATCAGTTATAGTTATAAAATTGGTATTTTTTTAATAAATTGTGATTTTAAATTAAAATTTATTGTCTCATATTTAAAAAATTATTTATACAAAATGGAGTTAATTTATAATTCTACAAATCGATAACTGGTTAGTGTGATATTTTGGTATTTTCTAAACTAGTTGAATCTTTAGTGAATAGTGAAATACATTAATTTACGATATATGTACATTAAAAGATAAATTATCTATTCCTTTGTCCATCATTGATGTAATCAACATAATCTAGAATAATACATCATTATTTTATGATATTTTTCGATAATGTTCAAATTATTTGTAGTCTTGAGCCAAAACTAAACTAATGAATTAAATAGTCAAAAAACACTTATCTCCTCTACTATAAATACCATCACTCACCACCTCTTATCCTCACATCTCAAATCCTTGAATATTTTTTAATTTATGCCCAACTCCATTCATAATCATCTTCTAACATCCGAGACCTTCTAGTCTCACAAAAAGGCCAAAACAAAGGGCCCTAAAGAGGTTCTCAAGGAGCAGAATTCAAGAGGTAAAACCCCCTTTCATTTAATTTTATATTCATTTCAATTTATTTTCTTTTATTTTTCTATCTACTCCTCCCCTTATCGAGGTTGAATTAAAACTAAATTAAATTATATATAATTTAATTTTATCATGTTAATGGAAATATTCATCATAAAACTCAATCTCCTCTAACTTTTGTTCTAAATATAAGAACATTGTCTGTGATGTGTCGATTTACCAGCACAATAGATGATACATTTTCATTTTCATCTAAATCCTTAAATGGTGGCCATAAAATCATTATTATGGTAAAATAATATCTTGTTTCACATATTATTTTTTATTTAATGTTTTTGAATAAATATATATACATGATATAGAATAAAATGATATATGATCATGATGGTCGTAAAAATTTCCAAATAAATTAAATCTTTTTCATTAATTTTTTATCTAATGAATCATCCTCATATCATAAATATACTATTTGGAATAATTTAAAATTCTAAAAACATATTAATACCATTTCATTCCTCGTATTTAATTTTTCTTCCATTCGAAAATAGAATCTATAGTGAGCCAACTATGGAAACAATGAAAAGAACACATCTAAGACAATTGAAATAACAAAATATTATTAATAAAAGGGTGGAAATGTGTTATAATATGTTCATATAAGGTATTGTAAACATTATTATGGTTCTATAATATATTAATAACACACTTTATTCCATTATATAGGATGTTTTAATATGGTTTATGTAATACAAAACAAAGGTAAGGGACTTTTCTTTAAAAATCATATTTAAAAATTATATTTTTAAAAAATTCAAAAAGGAATATTTTTTTGAAGAAAGTATTTATGTTTTACAATTATGTTACAGTTCATAGAAATTTTTTTATTACGAATATTTTTACCTATATCTCACTCTAATGCATTGTGTATGTTTATGTTGGAGGTTGACCATATGGTATTCCAAGTGTAACTATGATGGTTACACCATATGGTAGTTGCGAGTGTTACATTGTAAGGTAGCTATGAGGGTTACAAATCATATGGTATCCATAAGGGTTAAAATATTACCTAATCAATTCCCCAAGTTAAATTTATGGTTTTATATAAGTGAACTTTGTTTTATGGAAACCTTATGTTTTCACAATGTAATTATTTCATACTTCAAAGAGGATATGTTTATCTTTGTGAAAATGATTTTGTATGTTTATAAGTATTAATGGTTTAATGGGTTATTTCATTTTATGTACCTTATTGAGATTTTTGTGATCATCTCAACTATTAAAATGTTTTTCATAGGGTTTAAGGATCAGTAAAAGAAAATAAATATCTATGATGAATATTTTGATGATTTTTCATTAAAATATTTTTTGTTTTATTAAAAAAACATTTGTATTATAGATGAAATGGAAACTATTTTAGTAGAATCAGATTTATATTCTTATGGATTGATATATATGAATTCTATAAAAAAATTAAACATCAAAAAGAAAAATATCTATTGGAATGGAATAACTGTTTTCTAGTTTAATTAAAAATATTATGTAATGTTTAAGGACGAGTCTTATAATTTTTATTAGAGAATGGTTTAAATAAATTTAGGGGTTATGTTGATTTTAATAGAATACCATAAATGATTTTTAACATATTGGTTTTGATGAATATATATAGAACTTTAATATTACAATGTTTTTTTCTAAGATATGTCTATTCAAGACGATTTTCCATAAAAGAAATAGGGAAGATGAAGCAGGAAGGCATCCAGAGGTTGATATCTTTCGAAATCCACAACCTCAAATGGTGGGGATTGGAACCATGTAGTATCTAATAGAGATGGATCAGTTGATTTAGGATATAAATATTGGTTTTATCTATACATGATAATAATCATAAATATTATAAAGTTATATGAAGATAATCTAACATTTTATGAGGCAACATCCTCTTTAATTTAATAGATCTTCTAACATAGTGGTAGATTGATAAGGGAATAAATCCATTAAAAAGATATTTTCTATCATGGTGTGTTCATATAATAAAAAATATAGTATTTTTATTTATCATTTTTAATGTGAAACTGATTGGTGGTGGTCAATAGTTATGAATATCTGGAACAGTGATGAAATTAAGGCCTTGGATTGGGAATAATATAAGAATATGTTCTTTGAAAATTATATTCCTAAGGTTTTTTTGGTGTATGATGGAAATTAAATTCCTTGAATAAAACAAATGGATGAAGGTTCAGTTGATGTCTATGAATCAAATATCACCCAATTTGAAAGGTATTCCTCAAATATTTTTTGTGGTGCTAGTAGTTAGATAAATAATGTTTTCTCACATTTGTAGCTAAGGTATCGAAGGTATTTGGACACCTAAGAATTTAAAAGTTATGAGAAAAATTTTCATTGTTCTGAGTGGGTAGATATGGTGTTTTATAAAGATAATTATTAATTTGAAAATATGATGAAGTAACGGTATAGATAGAAGAAAATTGTAATAGTCAATAAATGAAATATGAAGTTAAAAAAATCTGGCTTCCAGTTTGTAGGACATGAGGTAAAAAACAGCATGTGGAATACCTTAACAAAATTGGAACGTGTATTCTATGTGGTAAGTTTTTAAAAATTGCTCATTATTGAAATGAAAAATGATCTTAATATTATTTATGATGACATAACTAGAAAATGGAACCACTATGGTCTTACCATGAGAATGGGCCCCATACACCATCAGTGTTTCAAAATTTTCCTCCCATTACTTCCTCATCAGCTGGGCTTCTAACGGTCCCTCTGATTACGATGATCTTAAATCTTATATCCTCCATTGGTGTTCCCAAATTTATGTCTCCCCCAATATCTACCTAATCCAGCATCTCCTTTATGGATGCCTTGTGCAGCCCGTTGCATGCCCTGTCAATCTCCTGCTTCCCAACAGTTTCCCTACCTATTCTAGTGGTCTCATGAGAGGGTTCCTTCTTGTCAAAGTATTTTTCCACATTTTCTATTGTGGAATAATAATCATGGATCAAATATACTCTGGATGTGAGGTTTGGGAAGAGAAACCATCAATCTAGACCATTCAATGCTTCATTAGCTCTTAGGGCCTCCTTTCTTTGGTGATGATTTCAGTAATTCACTCGAATTCCTTCTGTATGGGTTTCAGTTCCAAATAAGATTTCATTCAGGCATGGTACATGGCAACTCATGAGAACGGTAGGTGAAGTTTCATCATGAAATGTGAGTCATTGGATGTTCATAAGTGTAAATAGAGTTCCATCGTAGTTGTATGCCTATCTCTTCTTGTTATTCAGTTGTCATTCGAGAATGATGGTTTTCGAATGTCTCTGTGACCAATTTGGTGGGTTCCTGTATTTGAATGAATTTACTATGTCCTATGATGATGCATCTATGGCTCTATTATGCATTGAAATGGATATCTCACAACCCCTCATGGATAAGATCTCCATTTAGGTGATGAGTTCCATCTGCTGATCTCAAGACATCATTTGCCCCATTTTCTCTTAGAATTTCTCATCCTATCTATTATAGGGTCACTCCATGAAGTTATATAGGAAGACACACCAATGTGGTCATAATTTCCCCCATATATTCCCCCCCTATCGAGTTATCCAGACGGAAATCTCCAACCCCTCAGAAGCTCCTCAAGAGTTTCCTCTCAACAAAGTGAACCCAGAGGGGGTGTTCCTTCTTATTTGGCCACTAATTATCCCCCTCTCCCTATTCACATGGAATATAGTGAGATAGTGTCTAGATCATATTTCGTTCCCTTTCTCAATAGGAGCTCGCCGCCTCATATAGATGATCATACTATTATCATGCTTCTTATGGCGTGCTGCGTTGGTGTTATGATTAACTTGAGGGTCCTCATTTCGGTCTCCCTACCCACTCCTACCTCTACCAGTCCTAGGGACTCTTCTTAGTCCTCTTTTCATCCTTGAGCTGGTATAAGGAAAGGTCCCTCCTCTCCAACCTTCTCATTTAGTAGAGCCTAGGACTGTCATCACTTCTTGTCCCCCTCATATTCCTGAGGTTTGCAATCCTGATCGTGCTATTATTCTCAAAAGTCCAAAGGAAATTAATTTTTATATTAATTAGTGTGTTGTGTCCCCCTGATATTGTTATTTCTCTACCCCTACTTCTTTAATACCTTCGAGTAGTACAATAATTCACATGATAACATAGTAAAAGATGTTAATGGAGAGATAACCCTCCCACCTCTA
This sequence comes from Viscum album, assembly GCA_963277665.1. NCBI lineage: Eukaryota > Viridiplantae > Streptophyta > Magnoliopsida > Santalales > Viscaceae > Viscum > Viscum album. Next base: position 2,135,178,863 of record OY728145.1, read on the forward strand.
AAATGGTAAGTGTCCTAGATCCAATGCAAGGGAACTCTGGGTTCAATGATTTCCATGCTCTTTTGGAACATTTATGGCCTTGGATCTAGGGTTAAAATGGATTTTCATACCTCTACACTCTACATGCAAATGGTATACCTTGTTAATGTCCTTGAGAATAAGAATAACCTCTCCAAAATCAGTGAGGTTACCCATAGAATCATATTTCGCGGGTCCATGCATGCAGATCCCTCCCACCATCACATTTGGATTTTTTGATAAAGGATACTTGATATGGACCTAATTTAGGAAGGATATCATCACATCATAACCAAGGTCACTCCGGATAGAGGGTCCTTCATTTCTTCCATCATCTATGGGAGTTTTGATACCCAACGTAGGGAACTTCTATAGAATGAGAAAAATACTTTTGATCCTAGTAGTTTAACCGAGATTTTTTGGGGAGATATTAATATCATTTACAACCAAGAGTAGGAGAAAGGAAGGGTACATTTTCCCAAAACAAAATCTAGGATTTTTCCAATTCATTGATGTAAAGGGCCTCATGAACCTCAGGTACATAGGCTATTATTTCATAGGGTGCAATAATCAATTTGGGGACCACCACTTGTGGAGACACATAGACCAATATATTGGAAAAATCTAGTCCATATCTATATTATCCAACACCATAGTTAGAAATCATGCGTACAGAATATTACACTACTCTCTTCTTCTGGTTTCCCTCATTGCAAGCTACGTGGCCCATGATATCTTTAGATTTTTTTTTCATCAATGGACCAGCCTCCCTGGATATAATCAAATGGTTAGATATTCTTGGAATGATCCAACATAGGTGATTTATTGGTATTTTATTAATAATAAATTAAGTAGACTTAAAAATAATTTTCAAGATTGGGTGAATGACATATCTCATAGTGACAGAGACATGGAATGAATCATATAGGATATCAGACACCATCGCTCCAAATTGGAGGGGGCCTGGAATGATTGGATGTTTCAAAATAAGGCTAAAAAAGCATAATCTAGTACATGTGATTCATAAATATATATTTTTTTCAATGGAGAATTAGAGGATTAGATGGCTTTGTGAGGGTGATAGAAAAACCGCATACATTGATGCATGTATTAAAGAGAGAAAGTGGTAAGCCTGACCAAATATTTTCTTGGATGATGGTTTATACTTATATGAAAATGATGTTATCTGGAACCTTGCTCTTTCATTTTTTAAATATCCTATTGAGTATCCTAATTTGAGCATACATAATAGTTATCCAAGTGGGGATGTGAGGTTCCTGGATACTATTTCAATCTTGGTTTCCCTTCAAGACAATGAGTTTCTAGGGGCCATTCCATGGGAGAAAGAAATTCTTGAGACAGTTATGAACCATAAAGATGACAATGTTCCAGGTCTTGATATTTTATTGGTATGTTTTATAGGGAATCTTGGTATTTAGTGAAGAATGACTTATCTGAAGCCATTCATGACTTCTTCTGGGGGAAACTTTCCTAAAGTTTCAAGTGCTACTACACTGGTGCTCATTACCAAACTTCGGAAACCCTCATCCATTATTCATTATATACTGGTATGAATGTGTAAATTTCCTTATAATGTTTTTGAGAGAATCATCAATTCAATGATTTTAGTTCACCTCATATAGTGGGTCTCCAGTGAGAATCGTGGATTTGTGAAGGGTTATTCTTTTCAAGGGGGTATTGCACTGATCCAATAAATGATAAGGGATATCCATTGGAAAAAGTTTGGATCAAACCATTATATTAAGATAGATATCAACAAGGAATATGATAGGACTGAATTGAGCTTCATAAATAAGATGATCTGAGGTATGGGCTTCTCCCCCTGGTCTATGGACCTCATTTTTTTATGCTTTAGCTCCTCATGGTCGGCTATTAGCTTCATGGGGGAAGTCTCGTGGTTTCATTAAAGTGAATTTTGGTCTCAAGAAAGGTGATCCCATATCACTGAGCCTCTTCATCCTCACCTAGGATATTCTTAGTCGCCTCATCCTTAGTATCCTGAGCAGCAGATTGATCCTCCCTCACCGAAGAAGAATGAACCTCCCCTCCATCTCCCACCTCATGTAATAATATGACACCTTAATCTTAATTAATGGAAATTGGAGGTTGATACAAGTCCTGTTCAAGGTGTTGTATTAATACTTCCATTGGAGTGGATAGGATATCAATAAGTCAAAGAGAATCCTTTTATTTTCTAATAGTTGATCTTCAAGCCGAGTCTCCTTCTTATGTCACCTTCCTGGCATGCAATGAGGGTGTTTTCATATGTTATACCTGGGTGCCCCTATCTCATCAGGTAGACTTTGGAATCATGACAATGATCATATCATTAGTAAGATCACTGATTGTAAACACAACTAGAAGAATATAATCTTATCATTTGGATTTTGGATTCTGTTGGTTAACATTGTGCTCCTGGCCTCTACAGTTCAGGCCCTTTCATCTATCAAAGTACCGAAGGGTGTGATTACCAGCATTGAAAATATCTTTTCTCTTTTTCTATGGGACTCCCCTTAAAGAATAAAAAGTCATTAGGTTTCCAGGGGTAAGTGGGCATGATCAGTTCATGATGGGGTAATTAATGTCCATAGCTATGTTGATACCCTTCTCTGCATGCATGAAACTCTATCATGGGAAATCCCTGAACGATGTACCCTCTCGGAAAAATCATGCAAACCAAATTTGATGGTAGTTCAGAGTTGGGGGAAACAAATGTATCTTCTTTCTTATCCATGATTTTACCCCTTGTTACAACGCTTCAACCACTCACCCAATGGGATCATCGGGGAAGGCTCTATTACTTTTTGGCATCATAAATAGGTTGGTAAGGTTCTCAGATACCTAAGATTCCCATCTAAAAGTTTATCATTCAGAGAGGCCAATTGCTACCCAACCTTCATCAAGTCTATTTTAGATAATGATCATCATTCCATCTTTAACATTATTCATCATAAAGGCTATTTTGGATAATGATCAGCATTACATAGATGAGAAATTAGAATATATGGTATTAATATGGTCTCCCTATTCATAGGTGGCATCTCGCACAACATGGAGAGTGTTGTATATACTTTCTTTGATGGATAATGGATGAATGGTGTCTGGTACAAATTTGTAATGTTTATAGCTTTCTCCACCCAAGCTCTGTACGTTGCTCCTTTCCTTAATCTTTGGTTTCACGGATAGGGCAATAGGTTCTCAAAGAAATCGGTAGGGAACACTATCTTGCATGCCGAATGTTGGAGATTATGGCAGGCCAAGAATAAGGTGGTGTATGAGGGGAATAATTCTCTAGATAAGGAAATTATTTATTGAACAAGAAAACATATCCATGATTTGGTCATATTCACTAATAAATAGTTGTATTCCCCATCCCTGCACCAATTTAATACTTTCACTCAAATATCACATCTTAGATACAGTGTTGTGTGTTGACAGTGGGTCCGATGGAGGCCACCCTCCATAGGTCTGAAACTCTACATTGAATAGTCATGTGTCTCAGGTGTTATTATAGAAGGAGGGGTTTTCTATGAATTTGGGGGCTCGTTCATCCTAATGTTTACTACCCACCTTGGCTAAAGAACTTATCATTAGGTGGAGGCCCATGCTTTACTCACTTTCCTCTCCTTATAAAACTTGGGGAACACCCATATTTAGGAATTCAAAACTGATTCAATGATCTTTATAAATTATTTTCATGTCACCTATTCCACTCCTTATTCTATTTCCTACACTATCATAATATTATAAGGCATGCTCTCTATAAACATCTGAATGGTTCAGACCAAACAGAAGGGTAATAAAGTCACAAACCATCTTGATTCTCTAACGATTCATGGTTTTAGTGTTTCCTACTTCTATAATTTGAATTTTTTGGGAACATGATGGGGAAAATTATTTTATAGGGGATACCCTCTGGTTACATTATTTCAGATCTCCCTAGTTTCCTATATTCATAGGCTTTTCCTTTCCTTGTACCTTTACTATTCAAATAAATAAATACATAATGATTATTATGATGATGAGAAAACTATAATGTGTTTAAAATGTGTTGATATGGGTCATTATGAAATTAACTACCCAAATAAAGATATGAATGATGTAAATCAACCATATTTTAAGAAGAAAGGGGTAGTGTGATTCTTTTCAACAATGTTGATAGATGTTGGGTCAGCCAATGAAGTGGTATCAGGTACATTGTTTGTTTACTATTTTATTAGTTCATGATGCTAAGACAATTTTGAAACTCCCTTGTCAAATGGGTCATGTGGAACTTCTTGAACTGAAAATTCAGTTTCAAGAGTTACTTGATAATGTCTTCCCTAATCTAGAGCTTCACTATTGGGTGATCTTGTTTTGTTCAATTAAAATAACGATAGTTCTATGTTACTTTTCCTTGATTATAGGTAATTGAATAACATTTTTATTAAGAATAATTATCTGTTTCCTTATAATGATGACTTGTTTGACCAGCTCTAAAGAGCTCAGTATTTTTTCATGATTTATGTGAGATTTGGGTACCATCAGCTATGGTGAAGGAGGATGACATACTGGAAACAACCTTTTGTACTAGATATGGGAATTATGAGTTTTTTATGACATTTGGTTTAAAAAATTCCCCTATTGTATTTATGGATATTATGTATAAAATATTTTGTGAATATTTATAGATGTTTATTTTTGTTTTTATTGGTGCTATTTTGGTTTATTCAAATATTGTTTAGGGTCATGAAAATCATCTCATGATTTTTATTAAAACACTTAATGGATAGAAGTTAAATCGGTAATTTAGAATATGTGAATCTTGGTGGAAAAATATTTCTTTTGTTTGGCGCGTTATAAATAAATATTTTAGTATCATTTGAGCCCGAAAAATAAATAGTGGTTTGTTATTGTCCAAGTATATAAAAATTTTATTTGGTTTCATAGTTTTCTTTGATTAGTAGGTTATTAATGATAGTTTGTTAAAAAAAATCACGGTTTTCTAGTCCACTAACTAAGATAAGATAAAAAAGGGTAAAATTTACTTGGAGAGAAGACCGTGATGTATTTTTTTCAAAAACTAAATATAAGATTTTTTAATGATATAGTTTTATACAAAACTTATTTAAATAGTGAATTTTTCATATATAATGATACTTTATTTATGTGAAATGATTGCCTTATGATGCTGAAGGAAGAGGTAATTACATATTCTTCAAGAAAACTAAAACCTCATGAGTTAAAATATCCCACACATTAGTTGGAATTAGAAGATATGGTTTTCAATTTCAAATTTTTGAGGAATCATTTATATCGATTCAAATTTTATATGCATATTAAACGTAAAATTTTGAAGTATATATTTACTATGAATGAACTTAACATGAGGTAGAAAATATGGCTGAAACTGATAAAAGATTATGATTACATGATCAATTACCATCATTTAAAACAAAAAAGTTGTGAATTCGTTGAGTTGAAAAAATAATACATCATTAAGAATGATATTTTTGGAACATAACCCCTAAATTTATGAGTTCATGAATTTTGGATTGGATATTGTTAGATTATGAAATTATTCTATTTTGTTTTAGTTGTTAGTGAATATTTATCTCTCAGATAGAATTATCCAAGTGTTGAAGGAAGATCATGGGTTAAAAAATGAATAATTTGTTAAAAAGGGTAATTTTAATGAATTATATATAGAAAAATATTGTGTTTTCAGATTTGGGAAGAGGTTATGTGATCCTTGTGATTCAAAATTAAAGAAAGAGTTGTTGTGTGAGGCTAACAGTTCTTTATTTCCAGTTCATCCTAGAAGCACTATGATTTATAGAGACATTCCATAGTATTACTGGTTGGATGAAATGAAAAGAGATATTTTGGATTTTATCATGAAATTTTTGACTTTTTAATAGGTTAAAATAGAGGGGAAACTAACAAAGGGGATTCTTCATCCTTTTCCAGTCCTATAGTGGAAATGGTAAAATAAATACATTTATTTCATGGTAATAATCCCTAGGAATTCTCAAGGTAATAATGTGATTTGGGTTATTATTGACCGACTAACTAAATTTTCTAATTTCATTCTATTGAATATACTATGACTTTGGACTAGATTTCTCTATTATTCTTCTAAGATATAGTCATGTTATATAGATTCCATCCCACAATTGTAATTGCCCATGATCTTAGGTTCACATATAAGGTTTAAAAAGGACTTCAAATGTCATTGGGAGATGAGTAAAATTTAATCCCATCCATTCATATGCAATATGATGGATAGTAAGTGTATATGATTCATACATTGGGGGATATGATTCAAGCTTGTCCAATAGATTACTAGGGATGTTGGGATCATCATATTTCTTTATTTTAGTTTTCTTATAATAATTGTTTTCATTATAGTATACAAATGGATCTTTTTGAGGTATTCTATAGAAAGCGGTGTCGAACTACATATTTTTGGGAAGAAATTGGGTAATGGAAGTTGATGGGACCATAATTAGTAGAAGATGTGGTAGATAAAGTGAAGGAGATCCAACAACACATGAGGATAGCTTAGAGCAGGTAGAAAATTTACCCAGATAATATGAAGAAATAATTTTATTTCATGGTAGGTGATCATGTCTTTATAAATGTTTCTCGCTAAAAAGCATGATTCATTTTGGTAAGAAGGGGAAAATGAGTCCATGGTTCATTGGATCATTTGAAATCTTGGATAAAGTTGGACAAGTTTCCTTCCGAGTAGATTTTCCTTCAAAATATCCCCAGGTACCAAATTTATTTCATGTTTTGATGTCAAGAAATAATTTTCAATATTCATCTTGTGTTTTCAGCCAAGAATTATTTCAACTGGAATAGAACCTTTCCTGTGATGAGAAACCCATTAAAATTCCTAAATATAGAGAGTATGTATTTTGGAGTAAGTTGATTTCCCATTTTTAGTTTTTTGGAGATACCAAATGGTCAAAGAAGAATCATGGGAATCCAAAAATAATATATGGGAAACGTAACCTCACTTGTTTAATAATTAAATTAAAATTGTGAGAATAGAATTTATAGAAGGTGGGGAGAATTTGACAACCCACATACTTATAAAATAATTTGTTTTTGTTCTGGAATTAAATAGATAAATTCATTACAACATTTTAATGAAATAAGTGATATTTATTAAAATTAAGAAATATATAATAATAAATTTTTAACCATAACTTTTAGAGTATAAATAAAATTTATGTAACCTCTAAGTAAAATCATGTTTTATTTATATCATGGAATAATTAAATACATTATTTGGAAAAGATAAATTGATTATTGGTATTTTTGTAAGTCATAAATATTTAATTATAATTATTTAAATATAATAATTATTTAAAATAAAATATATTTTCATAAAACATATTCATTAATTAATATTTTATGTTCAAGTGATTAGAAGATAATTTTATAAGATCTTAAATAGTTTTTCCTAGTATAATAAAATCAGTTATAGTTTTGAAATTGGTATTTTTTTGAATAAATTATGATTTTAATTAAAAATTAATTTAATATTTTTTAGGAAATTATATTATTAAAATATAGTTTATTTTTTAATTCAATATGTTAAAAAATTGTTCCGTTGAATTTTATTGGTTTTCTGAAATAGTTAAATTTTAAGGGAATGCTAAAATACTTTAATTTACGGTATATATACATTATAAGTTAACTACACTATTCCTTCAGTCATCGTTGATGTAATCACCATAGTTTTGATTCCTATTTACTTATTTTAAAATATTTATAGATAATTCTCAAACTACTCATAGTCTTGAGCTAATATAAGAAACTATTGAATAAAATAATAAAAAAACACTTGTCTCCTCCACTATAAATACCACCACTCACCACCTATTCTCCTCACACCTCAATGAATTTAGTCTTGTTGAATTTATTCCCAATTCCATTTTCAATCCTTCCACCTAAAGTTATGTCATATTGGTCTCACCAAAAGGCTAAAACCAAGGGCCTTAAAGAGTTTATCAAATAGGAGAATTACATAGGTAAAATCCTCACTCATTTTCTATTATTTTGTCTTCAATATCATTTAATTTATTTTTACCTACTCTACTACCCTTATCCAAGTAGAATAAAAATTATAGTATGTTATATATACATTATGTTTTTTATGTTGATGAGAAATTTCATTAACAAACCATTTATCCTCTCCATTTTGTTCTAAAACATTGAACATCATCTGTGATGTCTCGAATAACCGTTATCATGGACGACACATTTAAATTTTATTTTACATCCATAATTGATGGACATAAAACATTTTTTATGATTAAAATATTTTATTATACATATTATAAGTTATTTAATATTCTGTAATTAATATATAAACATGATATTGAAAAAATGATACATGTTTATGATGGTCGTAAAAACTACCAAAATAAATTATATATTTTTAAATAATGTTTTATCTAATGAATGATCCTCATATAAGAAAAATGATATATGGATTAATATAAAATTATGGAAACATTTTAATTCCATTTCATTAAATTGATATAGTTTTTCTTTCATTCAACAAGAAAATCCATAATGAACCAACCATGGAAACCACACAAAGAACGCACCTGAAACAATGTAAAAAGAAAAATATTATTAATAAATGTGTGGAAATTTATTATAATATGTTCATATAAGGTAGTAATACCATGAGTGTAGTTCAATAATATATTAATAATATTATTTTAACTATTAAATAGGATTTTTGAACTCGTTTTAATTACGTAGAACCCTCGGTAAGAGACTTTTCTTTAAGAATGATCTTTTAAATTTCTATTCTTACAAAATTCAAAAGGAATGTTTTTATCATGAAATTATTCCTGTTTTATGACTATAGTCAGGTTCAAGATAATTGTTTATTATTAAATTTGTGACCTATATCTCCCTCTAATTCATTGGGTATGTTTATTTTAGATGTCAACCGTATGGTTACTCCAAGAGTAATAACGATGGTTACACTATAAGGTTGTTGTGACGGTTACATTGTAAGGTTTCGAAAAGGGTCACAATATTATGAAATTAATTACCCAATTTACCTTAATGGTTTTATTTATGTTCTATTTGTTTTATGGGAGTCTCATGTTTTCACAAAGTAGGTATATGATATTTTAAGGGTGAGAAGTTTATCCTTTTGAAAATGATTTTATATTTTTATAATTATTCGTGGACTAATGATTTATTTCATTCTTTTTATGTCCATTACTGAGCTTTTTGTGATCATACAAATTTTTAATTTTTTTCACATGGTGTGAGGCTGTTTAAGAGAAAAATAGAAGACAACATAAATTTTGTGAATATTTTTCTTGGAAAGATTTCGAGCTTTATTAAAAAACATTTATATTATGGAAGAAATGGATATTATTTTAGTTTTACCAACTTTTTATTTTTGTGGGATGATATGTATGAATTATATCATAATTTTCCAAAAAATTAACTAAAAATATCTTGGTTATTGTAATAAACTTTTTCATTTATAATTAACTAGATTATGTAATATTTAAGGATGGGTCATTATAGTTGGTACCAGAGACGAGTTTTGATAAATTTAGGGTTTTAGATGATGTTAATAGAATATCATTAATGATTTTTACCATATGGATATGTAAAAATAATATAATATATGAATATTACCCTATTTCTTTATCTATGAAATGTCCTTTTAGAATGGTTCTTCACAAATGAAATAGGGATTCTGAAGTTGGAAGACATTTAGAGGCTATTATCTTTCTAAATATGCTAACTTGAATGGTGGGAATTATAACTATGAAGTCTATGATAGAGAATAATCAATTGATATAGGCTATAAATGTAGGATTCTTCCATGCAAGAAAAAAAGATACCACAAAGGAACGTGATGATAGCAGAACATTTTATATGGAAACACCCTTCTTCTTTTAGTGGATCTTCTAACCCAGTACCAGATAAAGGATAGATTAAAACCCTTGAAATGATATTTTATGCTATGTGGTGTTCGGATAATAAAAAATATAGTCTTTTTATTTATTATTTTGAAGTTGAAGCCGACTAGTTGTGGTAAATGTACAAGAATATCATGGAAGGTAATGAGATTGATGCTTTGTATTGGAATGAATTTGATAATATGTTCATTGAATGATATTTTCCCATGGTTGTTCAACATAGGAATAAAACGAAATTCCTTGAACTGAAACAAAAAGAGAAAGATCCAGTGTCCTTGTATAAATATAGCCTTACATGATTATAATGTTAAACTCTAAATATTATTCGAGATAATGAAAGTAAAATAAATCATTTTTACTCAGGATTGTTTCCATGATATCAAAGAGATTTAGAATCCAGTGAATTGAAATGTTATAAAAATGTTTTTTATTGTTATGGGTGTATACTAATGGATTTATTCAATGAACGCGTGTAATTTGAAAAACAAAGATGAAGAAAATGTATTAATGGAAATTAGTAAGTAAAGCCAACAAAATAATTATATAAATAAGAAAATTTGGCTTCCAGTTTGTGGGAAGTGTGGTAAAAGAACTATGGGGAATTAATTAACAACACTGGAACTTTTTTTGATGTGGTTTGTTTGGAGATATGATCCAAGATTTCAATAAAAATGATCATAATATTATTTATGATAAGAAAATTATAAGCTGTTTCAAATGTGGTGGGATGGGTTATTATGAAAATACTTTCCTAGTGAAAGATAGGAATGATGAAAAGCAGCTAGATTATAAGAAAAAAGGCACAGTGAGATCCATTGTGAATATTTCATCTGATGTTGGAATAACCAATTAATTAGTATCAGGTACTTTGTTTTTTTAATCATATTTTCCAAATTTCTTTTTTGATATGGATTCAACACATTCCATTATTTCAGAGATTTTTTTTGTAAATTATAAATTTCACCTTAAGAAATGATACTAGAACTTATGGTTAACACACCAGAGGAAATAATATATAATAAATAAATTTTAATAATCTCCTTGTTTTTTTTGTGGAATGACATTACTAGAAAACCATGTGGTTTTCCATATTATAGTTTGATGTTATTCTGAGTGTGGGTTATTTTTATGTTAATCATGCAAAGAATGATTTTAGATCTTAAAAAGTTTTTTTTCCAAAATATTTTAAATTTTTTAACATGAATTCACATATATCGTTGATAACTTATCCTGAAGCTGTGAAATAGTTAAAAGGATGGAAATGAATGTTCTGTTTTTCATATTGATGAAAAAAATGACCTGTTTAGATTAATGATGTTTCATAGGTAAATGAACACGTGTATTTGTATCTAGATGATATTTTATGTTTTATACCTAACTTAGACATTGAATACACTATTGGATTAGTTCTTGATGATAAGATAATTTCAAAACCCACTTATTTAATGGCTCAAGTGGATATTTTTGAATAGAAGAACTATTGAAAGAGTTACATGATAAAGTCTTTGTTCATCATAGAACTTCACCATAGATTTCTCCTAATTTTATTATTGAAAAGAAGGATAGTTCGATGAGTCTTTTCATTTGTTTTAGAGGTTTTTATAACATTACTTTTAAGAATAAGTATCCATTACATCATATCGATGACTTGTTTAATCAGCTCTAGGGAGCTTAGTATTTTTCCCTGATTGACGTGAAATCTGGGAATAATCAGCTGAAGGAGAAAGAGGCTTACATCTAGAAAACATCTTCCCGTACTAGATATGGGAATTATGAGTTTGTTGTTATTATGATTAGATTGACAAATTCCCCTATTGTATTTATGGATCTTATGAATAGAATAATCTTTGAATTTTTTTATATGTGTATTTTCGTTTTTATTGATGATATTTTGGTTTATTGAAAGAGATGTGAGGATCATGAAAATCATTAATGGATTGTTCTACAAAAACTAATAGAAAGGAAGATAACTAAGATATTTTGAAAAATTGATTTTAGGTTGAAAAAAAATTTCTTTTCTTGTGTTCATTGAAAATAAATATGTAATAATAGTTGATCCCTCCAAAAAAGTGGTTGATTAATATCCTAGGATTATAAATGTTATATAGATTCATAGTTTTTTTATATTACCAGGTTACTACTAAAATTTTATTAAAAACATTTCAGGTTTATCTACACCGGTAACTAAGTTAACATGGAAAGGGGTAAATTTATTTGGACAGAAGAATGTGATGTTTTTTACGAACTGGAAATTGGATTAATGAGTGATCCAGTTTTATATATACCGTCCACAAAGGTTGATTTTTTCATCTACAACTATTATTCATTGAAGGTACTTGGTTTCGTTCTGACGCATAATGATCATTTTAATTCTTATGCTTTATAAAAAATGAAACATCATGAATTAAAATATCCCAGACATGATTTTGAATTAGCATTTGAGGTTTTAACTTCTAAAATTTTGATACATCATTTATATAGATCCAAAATGTGAAATTTATACATACAATAAATGTTTTAGTTGTATATTTACTCATAAGTAATTGAACATGATTTAGAGGAGATGGATAAAATTGATAATATATTAGGACTACTAGATCAATTTCTATTATGGAAAAGCAATAAATGTGGAAGATTCCTAGATTCGAAAACATCATGAATCATTGAACATGTTTCATTTGGAACAAGACCCCTTGATTTATAAATTGTTGAATTTTTTCGTGGAAGTTAAAGGTGCAATAAATTCCTCTCTTTTGATTCAGGTGTTAGTGCATCCATATCTCCCAGATAGAATTATATAAGCATAAAAGGAAGAATGTGAGTAACAAAAAAAAGTAAGAATTGGTTAAAAAGAGTAGGTTTTCTATAATTTAGTATTTCTAAAGATGGTGTTTTGAGATTTGGATGATATTATGTCTTCCTTGTGATTCACTGTTGATAAAAGGGTTATTATGTGAAGAATATAGTTCTCCAATTTTAGTTCATCCTATAGGTAATAAGTTGTATAAAGACATTTGGGATTATTACTATTGTGATGGAATGCTAAAAGATATTGCAGATTTTACAATGAAATTTTCTAATTACAATCAATTTAAAGTAAATAAGATAATGAAAAAGGTTATACTTTAAACATTTACAGTTTCTAGAGTGGTAATAATATAATATATACATTGATTTCATGGTGGTACTACCAATAAATTATCAATGTAACAATCAATTTGGGTTTTTATTATTCAGCAGATAAAATCTTCACATTTTCATTCTATTTGAGATAATATGCCTTTAGATAATCTTTACCGACTATACCTCAAAGAGATAGTCTTGTTACATGGAGTTTCTCTCTCTATTGTATCGGACTGTGATCCTAGGTTCACATATAACTTTTTAAAAGTCCTTCATAAGTTCTTGGGAATTGAGTTAAATTCCAGCATACATTTTATTAAAAATTTGATGGACTGCGAGAGTGAAAAATTAAAAAATTAGAGTATATTGTTCAAGTGGGTTCAATTGACTACTGTGGAATTTTGGATGATCATCTTTCTTTAGATGATTTTTCATAATATAATAGATTTCATTCCAGTATACAGATATCACATTTTGATGCATTATATAGAAAGATGTGTTTAAATCTATATATAGTGATGAAGTTAGGTAAAGGATATTCATGCGACCAGAATTAGAAGAGGAGGTGACTTAGAAAGTAAAGGTGATCCAACAACAAATCAGAATAAATTAGAGTTCGCATAAAAGTAATGTGGATAAGAGGAGTAAATAATTTTCTTTTGGGGAAGGTGATCATGTCTTTCTCAACATTTCTCCCATGAAAATTGTGATATGTTTTTGTAAGAAGGGGAGACTTTTTCCACGGTTCATTTTACTATTTGAAATCATGGAGAAAGTTTGACAAGTTTCCTACTGAGTATCATTGTCTCCATGTTTTTCCTAGGTACAATTCTTTTTCCATGTTTCAATATTAAGAAAGTATTTTCCAGATTTCCCTCATGTTTTGAGCTTATATTTTTTTCAACTAGAATAGATCCTTTCTTAAAAAGTGAAATGTTTTTAGATATATTATCAAAGATAGCATGTATTAGGGATTATGTTAATTCACTTGGTTAATGTTTTGTGGAGAAACCACGTGGTTGAAGAAGAAACATGAGAATTAATAAATTTTATGATTGAAAGGTATCCTCACTTGTTTAACAAGGGAAATAAAATTGAATGGTTATAATTTCCATAAGGTGGGGAGAATTTATCTACCCAGGTAGTTATAAAATATTATTTTTCATTTTGGAATTAATAGTTAAATTAATTATATATTTTTAATGAAATATTTGATATTTATAGAAATTATGAAATCTATAATTATAGAGTATTAACCTCACCTATGAGAGTATATATAACATTTATGTATCTTATATGTGAAATCGTGACATATTTATATCATGGAAAGTTAAATAAACATTTAATAAATGATAAGTTGAGTGTTGGAATTTTTGTATGTCATAAATATTTAATTATAATTTTATAAAAAATATACTGATTTAAAAGAATATATATTTTCATAAAATATATTAATAAAAAATGTTTCTTTTTCTAATTATAATAATATAGTTTAATAAGGCCTTAATTAGTTTTTAATGTGTAAAAAAATGAGTTATAGTTTTAAAATTGGTATTTTTCAAATAAATTATGATTTTAATTAAATTTTAATTTTATCATATTTTGAAAATTTGTTTCTTAAAATAGAGTTAATTTTGTAATAATACACATTGAGAAATATTTAGGTTTATTTTTTGGTATTTTTCTGAAATAGTGTTTTTTAGTGAATTGTAAAAATACGGTAATTTTCATTATACATACCTTATATGTTGAATACAATACTACATGCGTCATCGCTGATGTAATCACCATAATCTAGAATCCCCCATCTTTATTTTAATATATTTATTTATTATTCTCAAACTATTAATTTTTTTGATCCAAAATAATAAACTAATTGAAAAATAATAATAAAACCCATCTCCTCCAACATAGATACCACTACTCACCACCTATTCTCTTAACACCTAAAAGCCTATTAGATCTTTTAATTTATTCCAAATTACCTTAACAAGCCACTTCCTGATGTCCAAGACCATTTTTTCTCACTAACAGGTCAAAAGCAAGGTTCTTAAGTAGGTTCTCAGAGATGATATTTCAAGAGGTAAAATCCTCTTTCATTTTATTTTATTCTATTTTCAATTTTTTCATTTCTCAAATATACTATCCTCCCCTTATCCATGTATCATGAAAAATCTAGTAACATATATATACTTTAATTCTATCATGTTTATGTAAAAATTCATAATCAAACACTTTCTCCTCTCCCTTTTATTATGAAAATGAGAACATCATCTGTGTTGTGTCGATTTACCACCATCGTGGATGATACATTTTCATTTTTTTCACCTCGTTCAAGGCTGGTAATAAAACCATTATTATGGTTAAATAATATTTTATTATACATATTATAAGTTATTTAATGTTCTATAACAAATATATAATCATGATATTTAATAAAATGATATATGTTTGTAATGGTCAAAAAAAATCCAAAATAAATTAAGTCTTTTTCATTAATATTTTATCTAATGAATCATCCTCATATCTAAAAAATATATGATACATGGAATCATTTAAAATTATGGAAACATGTTAATTACATTTCATTCCACTTCTAGAGTTTTTATTCCATTCATAAAAAAATCCATGATGAACCAACCATAGAAACCATGAAAAGAACGCATCTTAAATAATGGAAATAAAAAAATATTATTAATAAATGTGTGTAATTTTGTAATAATATAGTTATATAAGGTTTTATAAACATGTGTATAGTTCTATAGT
Source organism: Viscum album (assembly GCA_963277665.1). NCBI lineage: Eukaryota > Viridiplantae > Streptophyta > Magnoliopsida > Santalales > Viscaceae > Viscum > Viscum album. The sequence continues at coordinate 2,135,194,747 of OY728145.1, forward strand.
ATATTAATAACACTATTTAAACTATTATATAGGAGTTTTGAACATGTTTTAAAGAATATGAACCATAGGTAAGGGACTTTTTTTAAAATATCATATTTTAAATTTCTATTCTTACAAAATTCAAAAGGAATGATTTTATTATAAAAGTATGAATGTTTTATTATTATTTTATAGTTCCTGGAAATTTTTTATTATGATGTTTGGGACCTATATATCCCTCAAATTCATCGAGTATTTTTATATTGGAGGTTGACTATATGGTTACTTCAAGTGTAATTGGTATGGGTGCACCATAAGGTAGTAATGAGGGTTATATTGTAAGATAGATGAAAGGGTTAAACATTATATGGTAGCCATGATGGTTGAAATCCTAATTATTTAATTCCTCGATTTACCTTTAGGGGTTTATTTATGTTCAATATGTTTATGGAAATCTCGTGCTTTCACAAAGTAAGAATATGATACTTTAAGGGTGAGAATTTTATCTTTGTGAAAATGATTCCATATGTTTATAAGTTTTAATAGACTAACATTTTATTTATATATTTTTATTCTATTACAATGATTTTTTTTCTCATCCTATGTTTTAAAATGTCTTGAATGGGGATTAATTATTGGTAAGATAAAAGAATAGTACATGATGAATATTGTAACAATTTTTTATTGAAAATATTTCATGTTTTATTTAAAAAAACATTTATATCAGGTTAGAAATGGGTACTATTTCTGTATTACTCACATAGGGTTCTTGTGGGTTTATCTATATGAATTCTATATTAATGTTTTAAAAAACTAATCTTAAAATATCTTTAAGAGTGTAATCAGTGTTTTCTAGTGAAATTAACTAGATTATGAAGTGTTTAAGGTCGGTTCCTTGTCATGCGGGGGAAGAAGAAAAGGGAAAATTGTCTTAAGGGTTCCAATAAAGGTTTTAAGTGTGTAAGGGGACGTCATATGGTAATTGATTTCTGAAGATGTTATAATAAGATAGCTAACATTACAAATAGAGAGAAAGAGGCACATAATGCACCACTCCCACTTCAATGATTCAACTGTATGCAGAATGTACATTTTTTAACTTATTCCCAAACAAGTAGGATAATGATGATGATCAATGACAGAAACCTCATACACTAAGGGAAAAGGGGTAATCTCTTGAAATCACTATTTCAAATGAGGTATGTGATAACGACATGGATAAAGGTACAACTACTATCCACACTGGAATTTATAATTTCTTATTTGATTCTATATCTTACCAATCAGTCTTATCTAATGAATTATATAAGGGTATTAAGATTCCACCCAAATGGTTGGCTATATAATTTTTAGTAAAAACCCCAATTAGTATGATTATTTTATCTCATGTCTATGATTCATCTTCAGTTGACATCGATTGGAATGTGATTCTTTCAAATATTATCATTCTTCCCCAGGTATAATTTGATGTGATATTAGGAATGGATTGACTTTCTCTTCATAATTATAACATTAATTATCATGGAAGGGAAGTTATATTGGATATTTCAAACCAAACAATGATCATATATCTATGTGATTACAATTATACACTTCCTATAGATATTAAATCCTGTATATGGGTCTTAATTCCAATTTAGAATGTGTGTTATCACAAATGGTTGGGAATAAACTCGAAATTGATGATGTGGTTATTGTTTATGAATTTGTGTACTTATTTATAAAATATTTTCAAAGCATTAAACCAAAATATTTTCTTGATTTCTGAATATAACTCAGACTTGGTTCGATTAAAATTTCAATGACTTCTTATAGAATGTCCCCAATTGATTTTTCAGGAATTGAATAATCAAATATGAGAAAACCTTGAAAAGAGATTCATTTGTCCATGTGTGTCAACTTTGGGTAAACCTAAAATTTTTTGGAAAATAATGTTCTATCCATGCCACTGAGAATTGATTATTAGGATTTAAATAACATCATGATCAAGAACAGGTATCATCTTCCCCGTATTGAGGACTTGTTTGATCAACTGTACATCGATAAATACTTCTCCAATATTAATCGTCATTTTGGATATCATCAATTGAGGTTCCTAAAGATGGATATAACCAAAAAGGAATTTTTTATAAGTTATGGACCCTATGAATATATAGTGATTCATTTTGGTCTTACTAATTCTCCAGTTATCTTCACATATTTTATTAATTGAGTCTTTCGAGATTAGATTGATCGGTTTGTGGATGTATTTATAGATGAAATTATTATTTATTCACAAATAATGGATGATCATGAATAACACTTGATAATCATACTAATGTTCCTATAAAAAGAGAAAAAATATGAAAATTTACAAATAGAAAATTTTGGGTACAATAGCTTTCATTCTGTGGTCATATAATATCAAGTGAGGGTATAAAAATAGATCGATAAAACATAGAGGCTATTGAATGGTAGAGTAGTCCATAGATGATGGAATAGATTTTTAGTTTTCATGGTTTACCTAGATATTATCAATGGTATATGTAGAATTTGCCTGATTATCCAATCTATGACCATGTTAACTAAAAATGTTTCCAAGTTCCTCTAGACAGAGGAATGTGAGGAATATTTCAAAGAAATAAAGATAACATTAGTTACAAAACTAATGATTACACTAAACTTTAGTGGAGAATGATTATTAATCATTAGTGTTGCATCCATGAAGTAATTGAGATGTGTTATTATGAATAATAACAAGGTTATATCCTTTTCCTCATGAAAATTGGATATAAATAAGAAGAAGTACCCAAATCATTAATTGTACTTAGGTATGGTATTTTCTATCATTAATTATATATAGGAATCATCATTGTAGGTAAAAGTGTTATATATATAATGATCATAAAAATTTTAAGTATATAATCACATAGAATTAGTTGAACATGCTCTCTAGAGTATGGTTAGAGCTAATAAGGGTTTGTCACTGCTCAATAAATTACCACACTGAAAAATTTAACAAGTTGGATAATGCTTTGAGTCAAAATGATCATGTTATCTTATCCATGATAACCACAAAAAATGATCCAATATTTCTAGTTTTGAAATGCATTGTCCTGGAAATCGTGAAGAGAGGGTAAAATCATATCGTTCTCAGTTTAATTTTCAACACTCTATATATGTGATGATTAAATAGGAATGGAAGGAAGATGGAGAACTACAAAAGAAGGTTATAAATTTTCATGAGTTTAACCTTCAGAAGAATATAATGATATGGTTTAGAAACCATGAATGTGTTCCTTCCATACCAAATTTTAAGAAGGGGAAATTAGGGGATTCTCATATTTTGTCATTCTTTATTCATCCTTGAAGTAAGAACATATATATAGGCTTGAAAGAATACTTTTTCTCAAATGTAATGAAGACATATATTTAAGAGTTTGTATCTTAGTGTTTGGTATGTTAGTAAGTTAATGCTGTGATTGAAAAGGGTCTAATGGGATATTATATCCATTACCCATAATATAATGGAAATGGTATAACATCACTGTGGATTTTTTTTTACTCCAATAAAACACCAAAGGGAATAATCTTATATGGGTGGCATTCGACAACCTTACTAAGTAAGAACAATTAATTTTCATCAACAAATACTTCTATCAAGATTATCTTTCCAGGATATGCATTATGTAAGTGGAAATATTTCATGGGAAACCACATTCCATATATATGATCTGGATCCTTGGTTTACTTTAATTTTCTAGAAATGTATTTGGAAATCCCTTGATTTAAAATTGGGTTTTAGAAATTCTTAACATCCTTTGACGGATGGTCAGTTTGAAGGAACAATTCAATATCTAGAGGATATGTTGAGATATTATTTGTTGGATTTAAAAGGTGGTAGGGATAAACACCTTCCTCTAGTTGATTTTTCATACAATAATAAATTTCAATCAAGAATTCAGAGGGATCCATATGAATCCTTATATGAGAATAAATATAGAGCACCAACATGTTGGAATGAAGTTGGTGAATAAAATCTATTGGGACCTGAGACAGCTGAAGAAGTGGCCAAGATGTTTATAACCATTAAGTAGCATATCATGGTAGATCAAATCCTATAGAATATTTATGTTGATTACTATAGACGTGATCTTGAATTTGAAGTTAGTAAGTATGTATTTCTCTGAATTTATCTATAGAATAATTTTTTGTGATTCTAGATGAAAGGGAAACTAATCTCTTAGTCTATCATTCCTTTTAGATTCATGATCATATTAGGATGGCAGATTATTGGTTAGAACATCCACTAAATCTCCCTCAAGTCAATGACGTGTTCCATGTATCTTTCTTGAGTAAGTACATACTTGACCCTTCACATGTATTGAACTCAGAGGTCATACTGCTAGAGCATGATCTTTCTTATAAGGAACAACAAGTTGAAATTATGGATCATATAGAGAATGTTCTGCAAAATAATACCAATCACTTGGTCCATGTTGTTTTTATAATCCACCATTTAGTAGATTTTATGTGGGAACATGAGAGTATGATGGGGAATAAGTATACCCATTTGTTTGTATTATAGTGAAATATTTTGAAGGAAAAAATCATTTTTAGGGTCGTAGGATGTAACAACCTGATTTTTTAAGATTTTTTGCAAATAAATTATATGTATTTTATGTATTTAATTGTATACTACACAATCTTAAACATTTATTATATGCTACAACATGTTAAGCATGTTCCACATGCAACACCAACGTAGTTTTCATTACACTAAATACTATGTTTCTATGATAAAAAATTCTATAAATAGTTATTTTAAACAAGGTAGTTATAATATAACAATTATTTTTTTATATTAATATTAATAAATACATATATATATATTATTTATATTTGTTTCATTTAAATGTAATTTATTTTTCATAAATGACCATAAGTTTTGAAAAAAAAATTCTAAAAAGAACTATTTTTATGTCCTTATGTGAAGGGTAATAAAAACATTTGGACACAATTATATATTTAATTTGATAACTTAAACTTGAGTATATAATTTATAATGTCAAATTTATCTATAGGAGAATTTTTTATTTATCAGAAATTTTTAATTTATGAATGAATTGTAAAAAATACTAAATTTTAATTGAACTCTTCTTTTTTTGTATAATTTATTATATAGATAAATAATATTTTAATTTGGTTTCGAAGTATAATTTGATCAATTATGTATCAATTAATCTAATTTATGTAATTTTAAACAATCTGACATTGAAATTGGATATAAAAACATTTCAATCGTTTGAGTTTTTTCACTTTAAGAACTCATCGTCTTATTTTATCCACAAGATTATTTTTAATTTAAATTAATCCACTTATGTGATGAAAATTTGGGAAAATGGATTCCATATTGTTAATTATAATAAATTAAAATTTATAATAATTTCACCTTCTATTTTTACTAATTTGATTAGTGAAATTAATTAAAATTAATTATAGTGATTTCTTTAAAAACAAGATTATGATGTTATTAATCATAAAACATAAGATACAAAAATGACCCTAAAAATTCCCAAAACACATTGGATGACCATATTTTGACCATGTGCCCTTTTTTCTCTAATACAAACCATTATTTCTGGCACATGATTTAATGGATACCTATCAATAGTGTTTAGATTTTTATATTTATAGCAATTCATCTTTCGCTCCACTATAAAAGGTCACCCCCATCACTCCATCACACCTATAATGTCATTTGTATAAAAAAAACTATGAAACTACCCTCAAAACATCCATCCGTCAATCCTAGATCCCTCAATTAAGGAATAATTCCTACCAAGGAACCCCTTTGGTTCAAACCAAAATGAGTTACCCAAAGAAGATATAACATATTTCGATAAACACTTCTATTTTATTTATTTATAAACACCATATATTTCAATTAATCGTTTTTTATATAATAACATATTTATAATAATTATAATTATTATTTTTATTATTATTATTAACTATAATCACACACACTTCCATCCAATGGGATACACAATCATTGTTCGTGTGTATGACAGACTACTACCTCTCTAACAGATGACATTCGTTCTTTCATTACCACCTTTATAGGTTGATAGTGATGATATAAATAATGTTTTTATACTATATTTATGATATTTATTAGGTATTTATGCTTATGTAATTATTAGATAACACATATATTCATGTTTTTTATTTTCAGAGAATAAGATAACATCATATGTGGGTGTGTGGACACCAGCCTCCTCAAAGTGATGTAATTTTTCCACTCTTTATAAGAATGTTTTATGGATGTATTTAACAAAAATATTTGATATTTATTTCATAATAATTCTACCTTAATGATAATATATATATAATTTAATTATCTTATTTCTTTCAATGCAGAAAGAAAATGTGAAAACGTTCATAAGTATGTACGACCTACCATATCGGGTCTCAGTGTGACTACTTCTCCGAAACAAAAAAGGAAAAATTCTAGTAGTGGGGGATCTATGGTGATCTGGATGGGGTCTCTTCAATGGAATTATTGGTCTCACAGCTCTGCTCTGGTGGTCAATGGTGGTTCAGCTCAATGCGTCTTGGCTTGGTGACGTCGCGTTGGATTCAGCGATGGCGGGTGTTAGAGAGTTGGTAAGATAGATTTCAGTTTATGTCAATATAAATCCACAGAATATAGATATTGAATGAATCTACCATGGATGATTTCATGAAGTCGACACTACTTTAGCCACTGAAGGACATATCTATGGATTTTGGAGCACACGTGAATATGGGGGTGTCGTCGAACCAGATTTCACTGTTTCCAAATCTATAGGAGGTAGAGCTTCATGAATAAGTTAATTGATAGAGCTGTATATTGTTTTTATCTTCTTTTGAGTTCGTGTTCACTTCTATTATGGGATTGTTCGTGGAATTATGAATGCTTTTGGATACATCTTGTTCCTACAGATACTTATGTGTATTCGTTCCTATTGGGAATAGAGGTTTGGGGTTCATTTTTTCTCCTTTCTATGGTTCCATTAACTCACTAGAAATGGTTTTTGTTGGTTTGTTTTTGTCTGATGTTGAATTAATAATGTTTTGGCTAGATCTTGGATTTTTAGTTGGTGGATTTGAGGTCTATTTTTTAATCTTTAGTACCGAACATATGCATTTTACTTACTATTTATAGTGTTGTTTTGACTATAATTTTTTTATTTTGGGTGGATGGTTCTTGATTTATCATGGATAGTTGTGCAATTATTATCCACACTTATGATAATCTGGATTCCAGTTCCATTTCTCCTTTTCATGTTAGTTGGGTGAGATGGTTTCTGAGGTGTTGTTGGGATTTGCTTGTGTGAGTGATACGATGTTCTAAGAGGCATGTCATGTTTTTGCCTTCTCCTTCTAGTTTTTAATTTGCATTTTTAACTTTTGGTGGTCATGGAGATGATATCTATCAAGGCATTTGGTCATTAATTCCTCTGTTATTGCTTCAGTATTCTTCCACTCTCTCTGAGGTAGATCCGAGTGGTGGGATTCATGGTGATTTGGGATGTGAGGGAAAGAGACCTCAGAAGTCTAGCTGTGGATCTATATATGTTCACTCTCGGTGATGTTCTTAGATATATTGAAGGTTATTATGAGGTTATAGAATGGATCAATTATGAAAATGGTAGTTTGGTTTTTGAATTTTAAATTTTTATCTTTCCTATGCATGCTTATTCATGGTTTGCATCATAATGATTGGTCTTTGATGATTTTGGGATTTTGGGATTTTGGAATGTCAATGATCCTAGATAATCTACAAGGATCCTCTTGAGATGAGGTTCCAGAAAATGAATAATTCACCATAGCATGTCCATCTAGATTTTTATTAATTATAGGGTATGGATTTTTGTTGGGCAAAAATCCCTCAAGGTAACATTGAAGTATTTTTGGGTTGATTGTGTTTGTTGACAAAGCAGGTTTTCATGGATATTTGTCGAGTTCCCGAAACGTTGTTGACAATCCATGTTGACAAAGAATGATGACAAAGTAAAGGACGATCTGGAGGCGGTACAATAGAGCAGTACAAGGTGGCGTCGTTTCCCAGTGTTTGCCAACTTTTTGGGGTCCAAAATTTGGAGTTTGGTGAGCATCGCGAAAAGTGGATTTCTATTAAGATCATAATTTAATATGGAAAAAGAATGAATTTCGCGAAGATAGGATGCATGGTTTGGAAATCGCGAAGACCATAAGAATGGAGGTGGTGAGTCTTCGCGATTACGTCAAGATTCGCGAACGGCAGAGGTTGAAGCGCATCGCGGTGGTGAAGGGATTTGAAAAGGAGCTTCGCGGCGAAGGCGTGAAGGTATGTTGACGGTGATTCTTCGCGACAATGCCAAGCTCCACGAACGGAAAATTTATGTGGTGCTTCGCGATTTGGACAGAATTATGGCAAAAACTTCAGAGCTTCGCGATTTGCAATGAGGTGGCGTTGACTTCACGCGGAAAGGTCGAGGATCGGTGGAATTGCCTATAAATAGAGGTTGACCCCCTCGAAAGAAGTAGAGAGAATTTTCAGAGAAAATCCTTTGATCTCGATTTGCGATGGTGGTTCGCGGAGCCAGTGTGCTTCGCGAAAGAGGAGATTCGCGGCGGCTATTGTAGCTCTGCGATTCCTGCAAGCTCTGCGTTGGCTTAGTAAGCTTCACGAGGGCCATTGCTTTGCGGCAGCTTGAGCATCGTGAGAGTGCTTCGCGAATGATCTTCACGAGAGAGCTTCGCGAAAAGGCAGGAGCATCGTGAAGTCTTGTTTGAGCTTCGTGAAATTGGGAGCCTCGCGAAGTGGGGTGCTTTGCGAAGGTGTTTCCAAAAGGAATTGCCCAGTGTTAAGAGGCAAAGAGGTATTCATCAGTGGATGAAATTTGTACATTAACAGAGCATCCATCATCAGTTAAGGATGCATGCAGTCATGCAAATGAAGAGACCTACAGATCTATAAACTTTGAGTGAATCCCTTCACAGAGCAGTGTGCTTAGGAAGAGGAAAAAGGTGATCCACTCCACCGGCAGTGAGCCAGAGAGAGAGAAACAGGGAGTGACCCTTGGAAAAAGCAGTGAGCTGACCCTAAACATTGTAAAGGAAGTGAGTCTAGGCATAGAAGTGATCTAGCCCAAACTTTGTAATCCACAGCTAGTGAAGTTTACTGGAATTGGTATGATCGGAAACTTTTCGGCGTATTCTCCTTGGACGTAGACCTTTGCGGTGAACCAAGGTATTCAGCCTTATGGACCTAACAATTGGTATCAAAGGGAAGGTTGACAGTTGTTCTTCTCTCAAATGGAGGTTACTAATCATAGAGGGATTCCGATCTTCGACGGATGTCATTTTCAGATATGGAAGAATCGAATGCAACACTATTTCCGATCTTTGGGAATGGATGTGTTTTCAGCAGCTATGCATGGTATTACAGCTGATATTACTAGTGGTGCATTATCAGAAGCAGAGCATGAAGAGTTAGATGCTGATTCCAAATCAATCAATGCCTTAGGGGGATCCTTTTCCAATCCCATATATACAAAGGTGATGTCATGAAAAATGTCACATGCCATGTGGAAAAAACTCTTGAATATTTATGAAGGGGATACAGAAGTCAGAGATGCAAAGCTGCAAGTGTTGTGGAACAAGTATGAATATCTGAGAATGAACCTGAATGAGTCTGTTGATGCATTCTTTGAAAGGGTAAATGATGTGGTAGAAGAAATGCTGGGTCTTGGTGAGATTATCGAAGACATTAAAATCGTAAAGAACTTCTTGAGAAAGCTTCCACCTCAGTTCAATCCGAAAGTTTCCGTTTTGGAAGATAAAGATATGAAAGAGCTGACATTGGATAACCTACACAGCACTCTTGTTGCATATGAAATGAGAAATGATGACAACGATGCTGTGGAAAAGGGTAAATCCAATGAGTTGGCATTTAAGTCCATGAAGAGGCTCACTATTGAAGATTCTCAGAAGGAAGAAGAGTCAGATAAGGTGATGTTGTTCCTTTCTTCAAATCTGCAAAGAGGAAAAGGAAAGATTAAAGGGAAACTTCCACTAGCATGCTTCTGATACGGAAAGGTTGGTCATCTTGCTGCAAGATGCCCCAAAACGTTTCAAGAAGAAAGCGATGAAGATGAAGTTGAGATTCCCATGAAAAAATATTCAGCCTATTTGAAAGGGAAGAAGCAGTTCAAGAGAAATTTATTTAAGAAGAATAATCTACTTTCACAAGAAATAGACAGTTCAGCTGAGTCTGAGGGTGAAGAAGTTGAGGAGATAGAAAACTGCAAAGATCGTGGACAAAATGCGATGGTGGTTTTTGCCAGTAGTGCTCTAGAAAAGAAAGAAACCGAAACTGATGAAGAAGAAGAAGAAATTGAAGGGAGAGTTGACATGGAATCTGAATTAGAAGCAGCTCTTGAAGAGATAGATGTTTGGCGAGAAAAAACAAAGAAAGCCAACAAGATAGTACGTGATGCCAAACTCTACATGAAACAACAAGAAGAAGAGAAGTATGAGCTTGAGAAAGAAATTGAAAATCTTAAGTCTTCTAGGCCAGAGCGCACAGAAAAGGTTGATGAGAATAAGCTCAAGAGTGAAGAGAAGAAAAGGGAGATTGATTGCTTGAGTCGAAAAGTGAAAGATCACGTCAAGCGTATTGAAGAGCTTGAAGAGGAAGTTGTCGGTCTGCGGAGAAAAGTTAAAGACCAGGAAAAACATTTGAATCCCAACACATTCTTGGGAAATCAGGTCGTTACGAAGACTGAAAAGAAGAAAGAAGAGCCTAGTAGTTCAGAAGGAAAGAAGCAGCAATTGAACTCAGAAGTTAAGGTCGATTCATGGCTTAATCAGAAACAAAAATCTGTGGCAGTTGAAGTTAGACCGTAAGCACCTGTCCTGAGATTGAAATTGGATTTGAGCACAAAGCAGAATGAGAATACTCAGATATCCCAAGGGGAAACTCATAGTGCTGAAGTAACACAAAGGAATGCACCTTATATCAGGTGTTATTGTTGTGGAAAGAAGGGACATTCACAGTATGTGTGTTCCATATCGAAGGGAACAAGAACAGAGATGGAATCCAAACAGAGAACGGTTTTCCAGAACAAATTTTGAAGGAAACTGTTTTTGGTGCGGAGGATTTGGAAACATGGCTAGGTACTGCACTCTTACCATTCAGAAAAATGTGCCAAAGCAGAATCAAAATGTTCGCAAGAAGCAGATCAGTAAACCGACAAGTGAGTTAAAAGTATAGAACAGATTTGCAGTTTTGCAAGATGAAGTTGGTCAATCATACTCTAAGAAAGAACAGAAGCCTCAATCCATGCCGAGTATGAAAGAAAAAGTATGGACTAGGAAGAAGAAAATTGAGAAGCCTGTAGTTGCTGAAATTTCCCTTAAAGCATCAGATCGTTCTGGTGTGTGGATCTTTGATAGTGGTTGCACATCCCACATGACAGGCAATAAGGATCTGGTTACAGGAATAAAATATGACAAAGAAGGAGTTGTCAAATTTGGAAATGATGAAGGCCTGAAGATTGTTGGCTAAGGAAAAGCCAAGTTTGGGGGAAAAGAAATGAGACATGATGATGTCTTGGTGGTAGAGGGTCTCAGTCATAATTTGCTTAGCGTCAGTCAACTATGTGACTCTGGGCACTCTATACTATTTACCAAGAAGATGGATATTGTTAAAGGAAGAGATGGAATAGTCATTCTACAGGGAAAACGAACAAAGGGGAATCTTTACCTAGTAGGTGGGGAAGAAGATTCATTCCTTTTATCCAGAGAAGAAGAAAATCAGTTGTGGCATAAGCGACTTGGTCATCTATGTCAACCATATATGGAAGATCTGGTAAAGTGTGATGCTCCTAGAGACCTTCCCAAACTATCACGTGATCGCACTCATATGTGTGATTCTTGTAAACAAGGGAAGATCATCAAGAAGACATACAGGCCAAAGGAATAAAAAGCAACTGGAGTGCTCGAATTGGTGCATGCTGATGTATGTGGACCTATCTCATCACGACCTATAGATGTGAAAAGGTACTATGTTCTTTTCATTGATGACTATAGCAGAATGGTCTGGGTATTCATCATTACCCATATGGCAGAGATGTTCAGTTGCATAAAGTAGTACAGGAGGGAATTAGAAAAGATGCTTGGGTAGAAAATTCTGAAGTTTTGTACTGATAACGGTACAGAATTTACAAACAGTCAGGTTGAAAACTATCTCGAGAGACATGGGATAATGCATCAAGTTTCATCAGTAAGAACTCCCCAAGAGAATGGAGTGGTTGAAAGGAGAAATCGGATCATCAACAACATGGCCAGAACAATGATTATTGATAAGGACCTACCAGAGAAATTTTGGAAGGAAGCAGTTTTGACATCGGTCTATGGTTCAAACAGGTCCCTGTTATGTTCGAAGCAAGGGAAGACTTCGTATGAACTGTGGTACGGAAAGAATTCAACGTTGACATACTTTCGAATCTTTGGAAGTAAGTGTTTCCTTCTCAACAAAGAACATCATAGGATGTTTGAGGCACGAGGAGATGAAGGGATATTCCTTGGATATTCAGGGAAAAGCAAAGCATATAAATGCTTCCACAAGAGGCTGGTAAAAATTGTTGAGAGCAATGATGTCACTATAATCGAAAATGAACAGACTGCTCAACGACCCAGTGAACAGTTTCTGGATGAAATTGATGATGAGGTAAGAAACACAGGGGGAGTAGAAGTGGCAGAGGCTGACTTAGAAGAAGATACTGATGATGAACAAGAAAGTGTCAAGTCTGTATCTGCAAGGAAGCCAAAGAGTCGAGATGAAATTGATAGGAAAAACATCATTGGTGATCAGACAGCTCCAATTCAGACTCGAAGAATGAAATCATTACAGCAAACATCGTTTTTATCTTAGGTGGAGCCGAAATGTTTTTTCGATGCAGCTGAAGATGAAAACTGGGTTCAGGCTATGAATGAAGAGATTGATCAAATTGAGAAGAACCAGACATGGGAGATTGTTTCGAGGCCAGCAGACAAGAATTTCATTGGGACCAAATGGGTCTATCGCAAAAAGATGAATGAATATGGAACAATGATTCGGAACAAAGCACATCTAGTGTGCAAGGGGTACTCCCAGATCGAGGGAATAGATGTTGATGAGACATTTGCACCGGTTGCAAGGCTGGAGACAATAAGATTATTCCTAGACATCTCAGTGCAAAGGAAGTTCAAAGTGTTCGAGATGGATGTTAAATATACATTCCTGAATGGTGTTCTAGAAGTGGAGGTGTATATTGAGCAGCCAGATGGTTTTCTCATTCATGAGGATGAGAACAAAGTTTGTAGGCTGAAGAAGGCATTGTATGGGCTGAAACAAGCACTAAGGGCATGGTACTCAAGGCTTGATCAGTACTTGAAGAAGCTTGGTTTCCAGCATGGTGGAGTTGATTACAATCTTTATTTTAGCAACGACAGTAATAAAAGGATGATGGTGCTAGTGTATGTCGATGACATAATATTTGGCGGATCAGATGAAGCTCAGTGCAGATACTTTTTCGAATTCATGAATAATGAGTTTGAAATGTCAATGATTGGAGAGCTAACGTTTTCCTTTGTCTACAGGTGACACAAGGAAAGAATGGAACTTTTATTTCTCAATCCAAATATGCCAACGAGGTTTTAAGAAGGTTTAGAATGGATAATTCCAAGGAGACGAAGACTTCGGTTGCCACCCGGATGAAATTATCGAAAAATGCAGATGGGAAGGCAGTTAATATCACAGAATACAGGCAAATTATTGTAAGTTTGCTGTACTTGACTACAACAAGGCCTGATATTGTTTTCGCCACATGCCAAGCAGCGAGATATCAGAGTAATCCCAAGGAGAGCCACTTGCTTGAAGTAAAAAAGAATACTTCGGTATATCAAGGGCACTGTGGACTTCAGCTAGACGTATAGCACAAAATCTCAGACAGAGTTATTGGGATATACTGATGCAGACTGGGCCGGATCAGCAGATGATAGAAAAGAAACATCTGGTGGTGCATTCTATCTTGGTGGATTGTGTATTTCTTAGATTAGCAAGAAGCAAGATTGCATCTCATTGAGCACTGTAGAAGCTGAGTATATTGTGGCCACTCAAGCATGCACACAATTATTATGGATGAAGCAGAAGCTTGAAGATATGAGAGTTGACGTGAAGTCTCCGATCGGAATCCAGTGTGATAACTCAAGTGCTATAAATCTTAGCAAAAATCCCGTTCATCACTCAAGGACAAAGCACATTGAGATCAAATATCATTTCATCAAGGAGAAGGTTGAGCAGGGAATTGTGAAGTTGGAGTATGTGCCTACATAGATATAGGTTGCAGACATTATGACAAATTCCCTACCCAAGGAAGCTTCTGAAAGGCATCGACTGGCTCTGGGAGTTCAGTCAATTCCCCACACTTGAAATAGTGTGTGTGCAGGACCCCCCCCCCCCTGAGGTATGATGTGTTTTCCCTAATGTGATGATATGTGTTCTCTACTATGTTACAGACTACAAAGGAGTGTCCTTTGGGTTCGTTGACAAAGGGGGAGAAAATAGTGATTGTTCAAGGGGGAGACAGTGTGGAGATTTGATAAATCATGAAGGATATGGGGAGAAGCTGACCAGTAGAGCATCCAGATAGGGGAGAAATGAGAAAGGGGGAGATTTTTAAATCTGACGATGCTAGAAGTGATCGATCAAAGCATAGAAATCACGACAGCTGAGGATCGTGATAAAAGCAGGACAGTTGTGTTGGAATCGACAATTGGTGTTTCACATGAAGGGATTCATTGATGAACTTTTCATACTACTCTTGTTTCTCACGCCTAGCATTGCTCATGTGGGCTTAGAGTACGTGTTAAGTGAATCCTTGAATGCTATCAGAATCGGAAGAGGCGAATAGTGGTAGCAGCTGGAAGAAGACTCAGTGAGGTATCAAAGTGCAGAAAATCATTCTTAGCAGAGTTGTGAAGAGTTGTAAACAAACTCAAAGGGGAGATTGTTGGGAAAAAATCCCTCAAGGTAACATTGAAGTATTTTTGGGTTGAACGTATTTTTTGACAAAGCAGGTTTTCATTGATATGTGTCGAATTCCCGAGACGTTGTGGACAATCCATGTTGACAAAGAACGATGACAAAGGAATGGACGATCTGGAGGCGGTACAATAGAGCAGTACAAGGTGACGCCGTTTCCCAGTGTTTGCCAAATTTTTGGGGTCCAAAATTTGGAGTTTGGTGAGCATCGCGAAAAGTGGATTTCCATAAAGATCATAATTTAATATGGAAAAGTCATTAATTTCACGAAGATAGGATGCATGGTTTGGAAATCATGAAAACCATAAGAATGGAGGCGGTGAGTCTTCGCGATTACGTCAAGCTTCGCGAACGACAGAGGTTGAAGCACATCGCAGCAGTGAAGGGCTTTGCGAGGGAGATTCGCGGCGAAGGCACGAAGGTATGTTGACGGTGATTGTTCGTGAATACGTCAATCTCCGCGAACAGAAAATTTCTGTGGTGCTTCGCGATTTGGACAGAATTCTGGTGGAAACTTTGGAGCTTCGCGATTTGCAATGATGTGGCGTTGACTTCGCGCGGAAAGGTCGAGGGTCGGTGGAATCTCCTATAAATAGAGGCCGACCCCCTAGAGAGAAGTAGAGATAATTTTCAAATAAAATCATCTGCTCTCGATTTGCGAAGGTGGTTCGCGGAGCCAGTGTGCTTCGCGAAAGAGGAGCTTCGCGGCGGCTATTGTAGCTCCACGATTCCTGCGAGCTCCGCGTTGGCTTAGTAAGCTTCGCGAGGGCTGTTGCTTTGCGACGGCTTGAGCATCACGAGAGTGCATCGCGAAAGAGCTTTGCGAGAGAGCTTCACGAAAAGGCAGGAGCTTCGTGAAGGCTTGTTTGAGCTTCGCGAAATTGGGAGCCTCGCGAAGTAGGGTGCTTTGCGAAGGTATTTCCAAAAGGAATTGCCCAGTGTTAAGAGGAAAAGAGGTATTAATCAGTGGATGAAAGTTGGACATTAACAGAGCATCCATCATCAGTTAAGGATGTGTGCAGTCATGCAAATGAAGAGACCTACTGGTCTATAAACTGTGAGTGAATACCTTCACAGAGCAGTGAGCTTAGGAAGAGGAAAAAGGTGATCCTCTCCACCAGCAATGAGCCAGAGAGAGAGAAACAGGGAGTGACCCTTGTGAAAGCAGTGATCTAACCCTAAATATTGTAAAGGTAGTGAGCCTGGGCATAGAAGTGATCTAGCCCACACTTTGTAATCCATAGCTAGTGAAGTTTAGTGGAATTGGTACGACCGACAACTTGTTGGTGTATGCTCCTTGGACGTAGCCCTTTGCGGTGAACCAAGGAATTCAGCCTTGTGGACCTAACAACTGGTATCAGAGGGAAGGTTTACAGTTGTTCTTCTCTCAAAAGGAGGTCACTAATCATAGAGGGATTCCGATCTTCGACGGATGTAATTTTCAGATATGGAAGAATCGAATGCAACACTATTTCTGATATTTGGGAATGGATGTGTTTTCAGCAGCTATGCATGGTATCACAACTGATATTACTAGTGGTGCATTATCAATAAGAGCATAAAGAGTTGGATGCTAATTCCAAAGCAATCAATGCCTTAGGGGGAGCCCTTTCCAATCCCATATATACAAAGGTGATGTCATGAAAAATGTCACATGCCATGTGGGAAAAGCTCTTGAATATTTATGAAGGGGATACAAAAGTCAGAGAGGCAAAGCTGCAAGTTTTGTGGAACCAGTATAAATATCTGAGAATGAACCCGAATGAGTCTGTTGATGCATTCTTTGACAGGGTAAATGTTATGGTAGAAGACATGTGGGGTCTTGGTGAGATTATCGAAGACATTAAAATCGTAAAGCGCATCTTGAGAAAGCTTCCACCTCGGTTCAATCCGAAAGTTTCTGTTTTGGAAGATAAAGATCCGAAAGAGCTGACATTAGATAACCTACACAACACTCTTGTTGCATATGAAATGAGAAATCATGACAACGATGTTGTGGAAAAGGGGAAATCCAAAGAGGTGTCATTTAAGGCCATGAAGAGGCTCACTATTGAAGATTATCAGGAGGAAGAAGAGTCAGATGAGGTGATGTCATTCCTTTCTTCAAATCTACAAAGAGGAGAAGGAATGTTTAAAGGGAAACTTCCACTAGCATGCTTCCGATACGGAGAGGTTGGTCATCTTGCTGCAAGATGCCCCAAAAAGTTTCAAGAAGAAAGCGATGAAGATGAAGTTGAGATTCCCATGAAAAAATCTTCAGCCTATGTGAAAGGTAAGAAGCAGTTCAAGAGAAATTTCTTTAAGAAGAAGAATCTACTTTCACAATAAATAGACAATTCAGTTGAGTCTGAAGGTGAAGAAGTTGAAGAGATAGAAAACTGCAAAGATCGTGGACAAAATGCGATGGTGGTTGTTGCCAGTAGTGCTCTAGAAAAGAAAGAAATCGAAACTGATGAAGAAGAAGAATAAATTGAAGGGATAGTTTACATGGAAGCTGAATTAGAAGGATCTCTTGAAGAGATAGATGTTTGGAGAGCAAAAACAAAGAAAGCCAACAAGATAGTATGTGATGCCAAACTCTACATGAAACAACAAGAAGAAGAGATGTCTAAGCTTGAGAATGAAATTAAAAATCTTAAGTCTTCCAGGCCAGAGCGCACAGAAAAGGTTGATGAGCATAAGATGAATATTGAAGAGCAGAAAAGAGAGATCGATTGCTTGAGTCGAAAAGTGAAAGATCACGTCAAGTGTATTGAAGAGCTTGAAGAGGAAGTTGTCGGTCTGCGGAGAAAAGTTATAGACCAGGAAAAACCTCTGAATCCCAACACATTCTTGGGAAATCAGGTCATTACGAAGACTGAAAAGAAGAAATAAGAACCTATTAGTTCAGCAGGAAAGAAGCAGTAATTGAACTCAGAAGTTAAGGCTGATTCATGGCTTAATCAGAAACAAAAATCTGTGGCAGTTGAAGTTAGACCGCAAGCACCTGTCCCGAGATTGAAAGTGGATTTGAGCACAAAGCAGAATGAGAATACTCAGATATCCCAAGGGGAAACTCGTAGTTCTGAAGTAACACAAAGGAATGCACCTTATATCAGGTGTTATTTTTGTGGAAAGATGGGACATTCACAGTATGTGTGTTCCATATCCAAAAGCTATCGAAGGGAACAAGAACAGAGATGGCAGCCAAACAGAGAACGGTTTTCCAGAACATATTTTGAAGGACACTATTTTTGGTGTGGAGGATTTGGACACATGGCTAGGTATTGCACTCTGACCATTCATAAAAATGTGCCAAAGAAGAATCAAAATGTTTGCAAGCAGCATATCAGTAAACTGACAAGTGAGTTAAAAGTTCAGAACAGATTTGCAGTTTTGCAAGATGAAGTTGGTCCATCATACTCTGAGAAAGAACAGAAGCCTCAATCCATGCTGAGTATGAAAGAAAAAGTATGGACTAGGAAGAAGAAAATTGAGAAGTTCGTAGTTGCAGAAATTTCCCTTAAAGCATCAGATCGTTCTGGTGTGTGGATCCTTGATAGTGGTTGCACATCCCACATGACAGGCAACAAGGATCTGGTTACAGGAATAAAATATGACAAAGAAGGAGTTTTAAAATTTGGAAATGATGAAGGCCTGAAGATTATTGGCTCAGGAAAAGCCAAGTTTGGGGGCAAAGAAATGATATATGCTGATGTCTTGGTGGTAGAGGGTCTCAGTCATAATTTGCTTAGCGTCAGTCAACTACGCGACTCTGGGCACTCTATCCTATTTACCAAGAAGATGGGTATTGTTAAAGGAAATGATGGAATATTCATTCTACAGGGAAAACGAACAAAGGGGAATCTTTACCTAGTAGGTGGGGAAAAAGATTCATGCCTTTTATCCAGAGAAGAAGAAAATCAGTTGTGGCATAAGCGACTTGGTCATCTATGTCAACCATCTATGGAAGATCTGTTAAAGTGTGATGCTGCTAGAGACCTTTCCAAACTATTACGTGATCTCACTCAAACGTGTGATTCTTTTCAACAAGGGAAGATCATCAGGAAGACATACAGGCCAAAGGAACAAAAAGCAACTGGAGTGCTCGAATTGGTGCATGCTGATGTATGTGGACCTATCTCACCACGAGCTATAGATGGGCAAAGGTACTATGTTCTTTTCATTGATGACTATAGCATAATGGCCTGGGTATTCATCATTACCCATAAGACAGAGGTGTTCAGTTGCATAAAGCAGTACAGGAGGGAATCAGGAAAGATGCTTGGGCAGAAAATTCTAATGTTTCGTACTAATAACGGTACAGAATTTACAAACAGTCAGGTTGAAAACTATCTCGAAAAACGTGGGATAAGGCATCAAGTTTCATCTATAAGAACTCCCTAAGAGAATGGAGTGGTTGAAAGGAGAAATCGGATCATCAACAACATGGCCAGAACAATGATTATTGATAAGGACCTACCAGAGAAATTATTGGAAGGAAGCAGTTTTGACATCGGTCTATATTTCAAACAGGTCCCTGTTATGTCCGAAGCAAGGGAAGACTCCGTATGAACTGTGGTATGGAAAGAATCCAACGTTGAAATACTTTGGAATATTTGGAAGTAAGTGTTTCATTCTCAACAAACAACATCATAGGAAGTTTGAGGCACGAGGAGATGAAGGGATATTCCTTGGCTATTCAAGGAAAAGAAAAGCATATAAATGCTTCAACAAGAGGATGAGAAAAATTGTTGAGAGTAATGATGTCACTATATTCGAAAATGAACAGAATGCTCAACGACCTAGTGAACAGTTTCTGGATGAATGTGATGATGAGGTAAGCAACACAGGGGGAGTAGAAGTGGCAGAGGCTGACTCAGAAGAAGATACGGATGATGAACAAGAAAGTGTCAAGTCTGTATCTGCAAGGAAGCCAAAGAGTCGAGCAGAAATTGATAGGCAAAATATCATTTGTGATCAGACAACTCTAGTTTAGACTCGAAGAATGAAATCATTACAGCAAACATCGTTTTTATCTCAGGTGGAGCCGAAATGTTTTTCCGATGCAGCTGAAGATGAAAAATGGGTTCCGGCTATGGATAAAGATCTTGATCAAATTGAGAAGAACCAAACATGGGAGATTGTTTCGAGGCCAGAAGAAAAGAATTTCATTGGGACTAAATGGGTCTATCGCAACAAGATGAATGAAGATGGCACAGTGATTCGGAACAAAGCACGTCTAGTGTGCAAGGGGTAATCCCAGATCGAGGGAATAGATGTTGATGAGACATTTGCACTGGTTTCAAGGCTGGAGACAATAAGATTATTCCTAGCCATCGCAGTGCAAAGGAAGTTCAAAGTGTTCCAGATGGATGTCAAATCTGCATTCTTGAATGGTGTTCTGGAAGAGGAGGTGTATATTGAGCAGCCAGATGGTTTTCTCATTCATGAGGATGAGAACAAAGTTTGCAGGCTGAAGAAGGAGTTGTATGGGCTGAAACAATCACCAAGGGCATGGTACTCAAGGCTTGATCAGTACTTGAAAGAAGATTGGTTTCCAGCGTGGAGGAGTTTATTACAATCTTTATTTCAGCAACGAAAGTAATCAAAGGATGATGGTGCTAGTGTATGTCGATGACATAGTCTTTGGAGGATCAGATGAAGCTCAGTGCAGACAATTCTCCGAATTCATGAAAAGTGAGTTTGAAATGTCAATGTTTGGAGAGCTAATGTTTTTCCTTGGTCTACAGGTGACACAAGGAAGGAATGGAACTTTTATTTGTCAATCCAAATATGCCAAGGAGGTTTTAAGAAAGTTTGGAATGGATAATTCCAAGGAGATGAAGACTCCGGTTGCCACCCGGATGAAATTAACGAAAAATGAAGATGGGAAGGTAGTTAATATCACAGAATACAGGAAAATTATTGGAAGTTTGTTGTACTTGAATGAAACAGGGCCTGATATTATTTTCGCCACATTCCAAGCAGCGAGATATCAGAGTAATTCCAAGGAGAGCCACATTCTTG
Organism: Viscum album; assembly: GCA_963277665.1. NCBI lineage: Eukaryota > Viridiplantae > Streptophyta > Magnoliopsida > Santalales > Viscaceae > Viscum > Viscum album. Next base: position 2,135,215,832 of record OY728145.1, read on the forward strand.
CAGTAAAAAAGAATACTTCAGTATATCAAGGGCACTGTGGACTTCGGCTTGACGTATAGCACCAAATCTCAGACAGAGTTATTGGGATATACTGATGCAGACTGGGCCGGATCAGTAGATGATAGAAAAGAAACAACTGGTCGTGCATTCTATCTTGGTGGATTGTGTATTTCTTGGCTTAGCAAGAAGCAAGATTGCATCTCATTAAGCACTGTAGAAGCTGAGTATATTGCGGCCACTCAAGCATGCACACAATTATTATGGATGAAGCAGCAGCTTGAAGATATGAGAGTTGACGTGAAGTCTCCGATCGGAATCCAGTGTGATAACTCAAGTGTCATAAATCTTCGAAAAAATTCAGTTCATCACTCAAGGACAAAGCACATTGAGATCAAATATCATTTCAATAAGGAGAAGGTTGAGTAGGGAATTGTGAAGTTGGAGTATGTGCCTACAAAGCTATAGGTTGCAGACATTATGACAAAGTCCCTACCCAAGGAAGCTTTTGAAAGGCATCGACTGGCTCTGGGAGTTCAGTCAATTCCCCGCACTTGAAATGGTGTGGGTGCAGGACCCCCCCCCCCCTCCCCGAGGTATGATGTGTTTTTCCCTAATGTGCTGATATTTGTTCTCTACTATGTTACAGACTACAAAGGAGTGTCCTTTGGGTTCGTTGACAAAGGGGGAGAAAGTAGTGATTGTTCAAGGGGGAGACAGTGTGGAGATTTGATAAATCATGAATTATATGGGGAGAAGATGACCAGTGGAGCATCCAGATAGGGGGAGAAATTAGAAAGGGGGAGATTTTTTAATCTGACGATGCTAGAAGTGATCGATCAAAGCATAGAAATCATGACAGTTGAGGATCGTGATAAAAGAAGGACAGTGGTGTTGGAATGGTGAGAGAAGGCTTCCAGCTATCATCAATTGGGATCAGTGTGGTTCAACAATTGGTATCAATTTAAGAATTAGTATCATGTTGGAATCGACAATTTGTGTTTCACATGAAGTGATCCATTGATAAACTTTTCATACTACTCTTGTTTCTCACGTCGATCATTGCTCATGTGGGCTTAGGGTACGTGTTAAGTGAATCCTTGAATGCTATCAGAATCAGAAGAGGCGAATGGTGGTAGCAGCTGGAAGAAGACTCAGTGAGGTATCAAAGTGTATAAAATCATTCTTAGCAGAGTTGTGAAGAGTTGTAAACAAACCCAAAGGGGGAGATTGTTGGGAAAAAATCCCTCAAGGTAACATTGAAGTATTTTTGGGTTGAATGTGTTTTTTGACAAAGTAGGTTTTCATTGATATGTGTCTAGTTCCCGAGACGTTGTTGACAATCCATGTTGACAAAGAATGATGACAAAGGAAAGGACGATCTGGAGGCGGTACAATAGAGTAGTTCAAGGTGACGCCGTTTCCCATTGTTTGCCAAATTTTTGGGGTCCAAAATTTGGAGTTTGGTGAGCATCGCGAAAAGTGGATTTCCATGAAGATCATAATTTAATATAGAAAAAGCATGAATTTCGAGAAGATAGGATGCATGGTTTGGAAATCGCGAAGACCATAAGAATGGAGGCGGTGAGTCTTCGAGATTAAGTCAAGCTTCGCGAACGGCAGAGGTTGAAGCGCATCGCGGCGGTGAAGGGATTTGCGGGGGAGCTTTCGCGGCGAAGGCATGAAGGTATGTTAACGGTGATTCTTCGCGACTACTTCAAGATCCGCGAACAGAAAATTTACGTGGTGCTTCGCGATTTGGACAGAATTCCGACGGAAACTTTGGAGCTACGTGATTTGCAATGATGTGGCGTTGACTTCGCGCAGAAAGGTCGAGGGTCAGTGGAATCGCCTATAAATAGAGGCCAACCCCCTCGAGAGAAGTAGAGAGAATTTTCAGAGAAAATCCTTTGCTCTCAATTTGCAAAGGTGGTTCGCGGAGCCAGTGTGCTTTGCGAAAGAGGAGCTTCGCGGCGGCTATTGTAGCTCTGTGATTCCTGCGAGCTCCGCGTTGGCTTAGTAAGCTTCGCGAGGGCTGTTGCTTTGCGACGGCTTGAGCATCGAGAGAGTGCTTCGCGAAAGAGATTTGCGAGAGAGATTCGCAAAAAGGTAGGATCTTCGTGAAGAATTGTTTGAGCTTCGCGAAATTGGGAGCCTCGCGAAGTAGGGTGCTTTGCGAAGGTGTTTCCAAAAGGAATTTCCCAGTGTTAAGAGGCAAAGAGGTATTCATCAGTGGATGAAATTTGGACATTAACAGAGCATCCATCATCAGTTAAGGATGCGTACAGTCATGCAAATGAAGATACCTACAGGTCTATAAACTGTGAGTGAATACCTTCACAGAGCAGTGAGCTTAGGAAGAGGAAAAAGGTGATCCTCTCCACCGGTAGTGATCCAGAGAGAGAGAAACTGGGAGTGACCCTTGGGAAAGCAGTGATCTGACCCTAAACATTGTAAAGGCAGTGATCCTGGGCATAGAAGTGTTCTATCCCAAACATTGTAATCCATAGCTAGTGAAGTTTAGTGGAATTGGTACGACCAGAAACTTGTTGGCGTATGCTCCTTGGACGTAGCCCTTTGCAGTGAACCAAGGTATTCAGCCTTGTGGACCTAACAATTGGTATCAGAGGGAAGGTTAACAGTTTTTCTTCTCTCAAATTGAGGTCACTAATCATAGAGGGATTCTGATCTTCGACGGATGTAATTTTCATATATGGAAGAATTGAATGCAACACTATTTCCGATCTTTGGGAATGGATGTGTTTTCAGCAGCTATGCATGGTATCACTGCTGATATTACTAGTGGTGCATTATCAAAAGCAGAGCATAATGTGTTGGATGCTGATTCCAAAGCAATCAATGCCTTAGGGGGAGCCCTTTCCAATCCCATATATACAAAGGTGATGTCATGAAAAATGTCACATTCCATGTGGGAAAAGCTCTTGAATATTTATGAAGGGGATACAAAAGTCAGAGAGGCAAAGCTGCAAGTGTTGTGGAATAAGTATAAATATCTGAGAATGAACCCGAATGAGTCTGTTGATGCATTCTTTGATAGGGTAAATGTTGTGGTAGAAGACATGCGGGGTCTTGGTGAGATTATCGAAGACATTAAAATCGTAAAGCGCATCTTGAGAAAGCTTCCACCTCGGTTCAATCCGAAAGTTTCTGTTTTGGAAGCTAAAGATCCGAAAGAGCTGACATTAGATAACCTACACAGCACTCTTGTTGTATATGAAATGAGAAATCATGACAACGATGCTGTGGAAAAGGGGAAATCAAAAGTGGTGGCATTTAAGGCCATGAAGAGGCTCACTATTGAAGATTATCAGGAGGAAGAAGAGTCAGATGAGGTGATGTCGTTCCTTTCTTCAAATATGCAAAGAGGAAAAGGAAAGTTTAAAGGGAAACTTCTACTAGCATGCTTCCGATGTGGAAAGGTTGGTCATCTTGCTACAAGATGCCCCAAAAAGTTTCAATAAGAAAGCGATGAAGATGAAGTTGAGATTCCCATGAAAAAATCTTCAGCCTATGTGAAAGGGAAGAAGCAGTTCAAGAGAAATTTCTTTAAGAAGAAGAATCTACTTTCACAAGAAATAGACAGTTCAGCTGAGTCTGAGGGTAAAGAAGTTTAAGAGATAGAAAACTGCAAAGATCGTGGACAAAATGTGATGGTGGCTGTTGCTAGTAGTTCTCTAGAAAAGAAAGAAACCAAAACGGATGAAGAAGAAGAATAAATTGATGGGAGATTTGACATGGAATCTGAATTAGAAGCATCTCTTGAAGAGATAGATGTTTGGAAAGAAAAAACAAAGAAATCCAATAAGATAGTACGTGATGCCAAACTCTACATGAAACAACAAGAAGAAGAGAAGTCTAAGCTTGAGAAAGAAATTGAAAATCTTAAGTCTTCCAGGCCAGAGCGCATAGAAAAGGTTGATGAGCATAAGCTCAAGATTGAAGAGCAGAAAAGGTAGATCGATTGCTTGAGTCAAAAAGTGAAAGATCACGTCAAGCGTATTGAAGATCTTGAAGAGGAAGTTGTCGGTCTGCGGAGAAAAGTTAAAGACCAGGAAAAACCTATGAATCCCAACACATTCTTGGGAAATCATTTCATTACGAAGACTGAAAAGAATAAAGAAGAGCCTAGTAGTTCAGAAGGAAAGAAGCAGCAATTGATCTCAGAAGTTAAGGATGATTCATGGCTTCATCAGAAACAAAAATCTGTGGCAGTTGAAGTTAGACTGCAAGAACCTGTCCCGAGATTGAAAGTGGATTTGAGAACAAAGCAGAATGAGAATACTCAGAGATCCCAAGGGGAAACTTGTAGTTATGAAGTAACACGAAGGAATGCACCTTATATCAGGTGTTATTGTTGTGGAAAGATGGGGCATTCACAGTATGTGTGTTCCATATCCAAAAGCTATCGAAGGGAACAAGAACAGAGATGGCAGCCAAATAGAGAACGGTTTTCTAGAACAAATTTTGAAGGACACTGTTTTTGGTGTGGAGGATTTGGACACATGGCTAGGTACTGCACTCTGACCATTTAGAAAAATGTGCCAAAGCAGAATCAAAATGTTTGCAAGTAGCAGATTAGTAAACCGACAATTGAGTTAAAAGTTCAGAACAGATTTGCAGTTTTGCAAGATGAAGCTGGTCCATCATACTCTGAGAAAGAACAGAAGCCTCAATCCATGCCGAGTATGAAAGAAAAAGTATGGACTAGGAAGAAGAAAATTGAGAAGTTCGTAGTTGCAGAAATTTCCCTTAAAGCATCAGATCGTTCTGGTGTGTGGATCCTTGATAGTGGTTGCACATCCCACATGACAGGCAACAAGGATCTGGTTACAGGAATAAAATATGACAAAGAAGGAGTTGTCAAATTTGGAAATGTTGAAGGACTGAAGATTATTGGCTCAGGAAAAGCCAAGTTTGGGGGCAAAGAAATGAGACATGCTGATGTCTTGGTGGTAGAGGGTCTCAGTCATAATTTGCTTAGCGTCAGTCAACTATGCGACTCTGGGCACTCTATCCTATTTACCAGGAAGATGGGTATTGTTAAAGGAAATGATGGAATATTCATTCTACAGAGAAAACGAACAAAGGGGAATCTTTACCTAGTAGGTGGGGAAGAAGATTCATGCCTTTTATCCAGAGAAGAAGAAAATCAGCTGTGGCATAAGCGACTTCGTCATCTATGTCAACCATCTATGGAAGATCTGTTAAAGTGTGATGCTGCTAGAGACCTTCCCAAACTATCATGTGATCGCACTCATACATGTGATTCTTGTCAACAAGGTAAGATCATCAGGAAGACATACAGGACAAAGGAACAAAAAGAAACTGGAGTGCTCAAATTGGTGCGTGCTGATGTATGTGGACCTATCTCACCATGAGCTACAGATGGGAAAAGGTACTATGTTATTTTCATTGATGACTATAGCAGAATGTCCTGGGTATTCATCATTACCCATAAGACAGAGGTGTTCAGTTTCATAAACCATTACAGGAGGGAATCAGAAAAGATGCTTGGGCAGCAAATTCTAAAGTTTCGTACTGATAACGGTACAGAATTTACAAACAGTCAGGTTGAAAAAAATATCGAGAAACATGGGATAAGGCATGAAGTTTCATCAGTATGAACTCCCTAAGAGAATGGAGTGGTTGAAAGGAGAAATCGGATCATCAACAACATGTCCATAACAATGATTATTGATAAGAACCTACCAGAGAAATTTTTGGAAGGAAGCAGTTTTGACATCGGTCTATATTTCAAACAGGTACATGTTATGTCCGAAGCAAGGGAAGACTCCATATGAACTGTGGTACGGAAAGAAGACAACATTGAAATACTTTTGAATCTTTGGATGTAAGTGTTTAATTCTCAACAAACAACATCATAGGAAGTTTGAGGCATGAGGAGATGAAGGGATATTCCTTGGCTATTCAGGGAAAAGAAAAGCATATAAATGCTTCAACAAGAGGCTGGGAAAAATTGTTGAGAGCAATGATGTCACTATATTCAAAAATGAACAGACTGCTCAACGACCCAGTGAACAGTTTCTGGATGAAAGTGATGATGAGGTAAGCAACATAGGGGGAGTAGAAGTGGCAGAGGCTGACTCAGAAGAAGATACTGATGATGAACAAGAAAGTGTCAATTCTGTATCTGCAAGGAAGCCAAAGAGTCGAGCTGAAATTGATAGAAAAAATATCATTGGTGATCAGGCGGCTCTAGTTTAGACTCGAAGAATGAAATCATTACAGCAAACATCATTTTTATCTCAGGTGGAGCCGAAATGTTTTTCTGATGCAGCTGAAGATGAAAACTGGGTTCAGGCTATGAATGAAGAGCTTGATCAAATTGAGAAAAATCAGACATGGGAGATTGTTTCGAGGCCAGCAAACAATAATTTCATTGGGACCAAATGGGTCTATCGCAACAAGATGAATGAAGATGACACAGTGATTCGGAACAAAGCACGTCTAGTGTGCATGGGGTACTCCTAGATTGAGGGAATAGATGTTGATGAGACATTTGCACCAGTTGCAAGGCTAGAGACAATAAGATTATTCCTAGCCATCATAGTGCAAAGGAAGTTCAAAGTGTTCCAGATGGATGTCAAATCTGCATTCTTGAATGTTGTTCTGGAAGAGGAGGTGTATATTGAGCAGCCAGATGGTTTTCTCATTCATGAGGATGAGAACAAAGTTTGCAGGCTGAAGAAGGCGTTTCATGGGATGAAACAAGCACCAAGGGCATGGTACTCAAGGCTTGATCAGTACTTGAAGAAGCTTGGTTTCCAGCATGGAGGAGTTGATTACAATCTTTATTTCAGCAACGACAGTAATCAAAGGATGATGGTGCTAGTTTATGTCGATGACATAATCATTGGCGGATCAGATGAAGCTCAGTGCAGACAGTTCTCCAAATTCATGAAAAATGAGTTTGAAATGTCAATGATTGGAGAGCTAATGTTTTTACTTGGTCTACAGGTGACACAAGGAAGGAATGGAACTTTTATTTCTCAATCCAAATATGACAAGGAGGTTTTAAGAAGGTTTGGAATGGATAATTCCAAGGAGATGAAGACTCCGGTTGCCACCCGGATGAAATTATCGAAAAATGCATATGAGAAGGCAGTTAATACTAGAGAATACAGGCAAATTATTGGAAGTTTGTTTTACTTGACTGCAACAAGGCCTGATATTATTTTCGCCACATGCCAAGCAGAGAGATATCAGAGGAATCCCAAGGAGAGCCACATACTTGCATTAAAAAGAATACTTCAGTATATCAAGGGCACTGTGGACTTCGGCTTGACGTATAGCACCAAATCTCAGACAGAGTTATTGGGATATACTGATGCAGACTGGGCCGGATCAGTAGATGATAGAAAAGAAGCATCTGTTGGTGCATTCTATCTTGGTGGATTGTGTATTTCATGGCTTAGTAAGAAGAAAGATTGCATCTCATTGAGCACTACAGAAGCTGAGTATATTGCGGCCACTCAAGCATGCACACAATTATTATGGATGAAGCAGCAGCTTGAAGATATGAGAGTTGACGTGAAGTCTACGATCAGAATCCAGTGTGATAACTCAAGTGCTATAAATCTTAGCAAAAATCCAGTTCATCACTCAAGGACAAAGCACATTGAGATCAAATATCATTTCATCAAGGAGAAGGTTGAGCAGGGAATTGTGAAGTTGGAGTATGTGCCTACAGAGCTACAGGTTGCAGACATTATGATAATGGCCCTACCCAAGGAAGCTTTTGAAAGGCATCGACTGGCTCTGGGAGTTCAGTTAATTCCCCGCACTTGAAATAGTGTGGGTGCAGGACCCCCCCCCCCCCCTCCCCGAGGTATGATGTGTTTTTCCCTAATGTGCTGATATGTGTTCTCTACTATGTTACAGACTACAAAGGAGTGTCCTTTGGGTTCGTTGACAAAGGGGGAGAAAATAGTGATTGTTCAAGGGGGAGACAGTGTGGAGATTTGATAAATCATGAATGATATGGGGAGAAGTTGACCAGTGGAGCAGCCAGATTGGGGGAGAAATGATAAAGGGGAGATTTTTAAATCTGACGATGCTAGAAGTGATCGATCAAAGCATAGAAATCACGACAGCTGAGGATCGTGATAAAAGCAGGACAGTGGTGTTGGAATGGTGAGAGAAGATTTCCAGCTATCATCAATTGGGATCAGTGTGGTTCAACAATTGGTATCAATTTAAGAATTGGTATCATGTTGGAATCGACAATTGGTGTTTCACATGAAGTGATTCATTGATGAACTTTTCATACTACTCTTGTTTCTCACACCGAGCATTGCTCATGTGGGATTAGAGTACGTGTTAAGTGAATCCTTAAATGATATCAGAATCGCAAGAGGTCAATGGTGGTAGCATCTGGAAGAAGACTCAGTGAGGTATCAAAGTGCAGAAAATCATTCTTAGCAGAGTTGTGAAGAGTTGTAAACAAACCCAAAGGGGGAGATTGTTGGGTAAAAATCCCTCAAGGTAACATTGAAGTATTTTTGGGTTGAATGTGTTTGTTGACAAAGCAGGTTTTCATTGATATGTGTCGAGTTCTCGAGACGTTGTTGACAATCCATGTTGACAAAGAACGATGACAAAGGAAAGGATGATCTGGAGGCGGTACAATAGAGCAGTTCAAGGTGACGCCATTTCCCAGTGTTTGCCAAATTTTTGGGGTCCAAAATTTGGAGTTTGGTGAGCATCGCGAAAAGAGGATTTCCATGAAGATCATAATTTAATATGGAAAAGGCATGAATTTTGTGAAGATATGATGCATGGTTTGGAAATCGTGTAGACCATAAGAATGGAGGCGGTGAGTCTTCGCGATTAAGTCATGCTTCGCGAACGGCAGAGGTTGAAGCGCATCGCGGCGGTGAAGGGATTTGTGAGGGAGCTTTCGTGGCGATGGCGCGAAGGTATGTTGACGGTGATTCTTCGTGACTATGTCAAGCTCCGCGAACGGAAAATTTCCTTGGTGCTTCGCGATTTGGACAGAATTCTGGTGGAAACTTTGGAGCTTCGCGATTTGCAATGACATGGCGTTGAATTTGCATGGAAAGTTCTAGGGTCGGTGGAATCGCCAATAAATAGAGGTCGACCCCCTCAAGAGAAGTATAGAGAATTTTCAGAGAAAATCCATTGCTCTCAATTTGCAATGTGGTTCGCCGAGCCAGTGTGCTTTGCGAATGAGGAGCTTCACGGCAGCTATTATAGCTCCGTGATTCCTACGAGCTCCGCGTTGGCTTAGTAAGCATCGTGAGGGTCGTTGCTTTGCGACGGCTTGAGCATCGCGAGAGTGCTTCACGAAAGAGTTTCTCGAGAGAGCTTCACGAAAAGGTCGGAGCTTCGTGAAGGCTTATTTGAGCTTCGCGAAATTGGGAGCCTCGCGAAGTAGGGTGATTTGCAAAGGTGTTTCCAAAAGGAATTGCCCAGTGTTAAGAGGCAAAGTGGTATTCATCAGTGGATGAAATTTGGACATTAACAGATGATCCATCATCAGTTAAGGATGAGTGTAGTCATGCAAATGAAGAGACCTACAGGTCTATAAACTGTGAGTGAATACCTTCACAGAGCAGTGAGCTTAGAAAGAGGAAAAAAGTGATCCTCTCCACCGGAAGTGAGCCAGAGAGAGAGAAACATGGAGTGACCCTTGGGAAAGCAGTGAGCTAACCCTAAACATTGTAAAGGCAGTGAGCCTGGGCATAGAAGTGATCTAGCCCAAACTTTGTAATCCACATCTAGTGAAGTTTAGTGGAATTGGTACGACCAGAAACTTGTCGCCGTATGCTCCTTGGACGTAGCCCTTTGCGGTGAACCAAGGTATTCAGCCTTGTGGACCTAACAATTTTTTTTATCGGTACCAGGCCCATGCAACCCAGTACGAGACAACTATATAAGCGGTCATGCAATGGTGGAGGTTTGACATAATTATGTAATCGCTGGGTAGGGGATTTCTTGTAGTATTTATATGATATTTCTTTCCATTAAGTGGTTTTTATTTTGTGAATTTATTAGGGTTCAAACTTATACATTAAAATTTTCTTTTGAAAATAAAACAAAATGGATCAAAAAATAATGAAGAAAATATTACAAATCAAAACACATACAAAAAAACAAAGCGGTTATTACCTAAAACATATCTTTAACATGGAATTGAAAATAAATGGGTATTAAAAGTTAATAATAAATAAATATATGGTATTACATAATTTAATATGTTTATTTATAAATTTATAATTAACTTATATTTATTTTTAGGATGTTTTAATGATTTTGACGACAGTCAAGACAGTAAGGGGATTTCTAGTTTCAGTTTTATTTCTCTGGGACATATTCCTTATTCACCTTTAATTTATTTTGTGTTATTTATGTAATAAAAATGAATTGATTATATTATTAATATCCTTAAATTTATTGTTATTTATATATCAACATTATTATATCTATTTCATGGGGTTTTATAGTTCAAATGTTACCATATAAGTAAGGTAATTTTATCTCTATTTTTCTTATTTGAGACACATGTTTTTTATGGACCTATATTTTTTACCAGGTGTATATACATCTCTTTGACATGTTATATCTTGAAAATATTTACCTTAATGATATTGTATGTTTCAGGTAATGTTATTCTCTAATGAAGATTTGGTTTTAATGTTACTAAAGTGGTTATAGTAAAATGCTAAAATCTCATTGTTTATAGATATTGTTTATGATTACGAATCCATTGATGATATCCTATAATCCATATCCTAATAATTCTAATGATTTTTATAATTATATTCTTTTATTTATATGTTCATGTGTTAGTAACATTTTCATTATTTTTATGGCATCCCACCATTTAATTACATAACTTTCTATTTCATTATACAAACAATGGATCTATTAATGTTTAGTTTCTTGGAATAAATATACATAATTCATTAAAACCTAAAACATTATAATAATACAATTTAATGTATTATTATTTGGTTCAACCTATTTAAAATTAATTCATCTAAAAACTAGGGGACATAAATCAAAGTAAAGGGGGAGCATAAGGCCTAGTAAGGGAAAGCGTGGGAAATAGTTTACCAGTCATCATGAGAATTATTGATAATAACTTGAATAATATCATCAATGCTAGAAATAATGAAAAAGATATATATAATAGTTAAGATAGAATTAATAATAACATATAAATTTGGCTAAAACATTTAATTAAGTCATTCATAGAAATATCACCATGGTTTATCACTAACGTGTCAAAAAAATTACTCCACTTATTCACTAAGGTATTGTGAAACATGTCATCTATAGAGACTAAATTATTTACCCAATGAATTGGAGTGGTATCATGGAAAACCATTAATAGTTATTAACAAATTTTTTTCCACATATATCATAATAAAAAAATTCATAAAAACCCCCTTGGAGAAAAAAAGAAACATATTTCATATCAAAATCATCACATTTAAAAAAGTGTTTAAAGAAAATATCTTTATATCATTATTAACCCACAAAAAAAGGATGGAGGGATTAATGTATATTAATTTGAGATTTAAATAGATAATTTTTACATATATGTAAATACCCCTATAAAATAAAGTAGTTTTTGAATTCAAAAAAGAAAAACAATATAATTCCTTGAGAAAAAGAGATAAATTTTGAGAATAAAACCTAACAGCATAACAGTTGAGAAACATAATGTTAGAAAACAATAAAAATATATAAGAAAAGGGTATCCCATTAATAATATACTCTTAAAAATTAATGGGATATTATAAAATTAATATAGGAACTTATAATAGAAATTCTAAATACAAGACACATAAAAAGTGAACTTTAAAGGAAAAGTGAAGTTGAGATTTCCTTTACCTTGAAGAGTGTTCCTAAAATATGAGTATTGGGACCATGGGGGATTGATTAAACATTTAAAGGACTCCTCGGTAGGTAAATATATCATAGATTTATGGAGGATTATTTAAAAGTTAAAATAAATGTATAAATATGTGGGTATTTATAGAAAACGATGATGATTTGTCTATTAATTTCTATGGACACAGAGGTAGTGGTAAATGAAAAACCACAACCTTTCCCAGTGTATTGTAACATAGTATTGGACACATGGAACATATTATATTTATCATAATCCCAAAACAGTATCCCATAATTTTATACTACATATTTTTCAAATTTAATGTTATTTTTCCATAACCTAACATTTTTAAGTTAAGGTTTCCATTTTAAAATTTGGAAAGTAAATTATATATTTGGAAATTGATTAAAATATATTAAAATTATTTATATTAATAAAATAAAATAATTGGAATCAATTATTTTGTTTAAATAATTATTAAATTATTTTTAAAAAATTATTATGTCATTTAACTTACTAAAAATCTCAAATTATATTTTTACTAATCACTGAAAAAAATATTTTAGAAAATTATCGTAAAATTACCCTAACCTAATACCAATGTGCTGATTTCAAAATTGATATTTATTTTATAATAATATTTTTCTAAATATGATAATTTTAGTTTTTAAATATAATCATCAATATTTATTAAAAATAATAGATGAAAGAAAATGCATAGTGAAAATGAATAGTAAAATTTCTAACACTTGAAAAAATGTAATTATTTTAAAATTTATATTTATATAGGAGTGTTTTAACCAAACTATTTCATTAAAATAATTATTACTCATAAAATCATAGTTTATTATAAAATTTATAACTCTTATGAAAAATACAATTTCTGTTCGAAAAATAAATTTATCAATCCTAACTCAATTTTATTAGGAAAAAATATTTTTAAAATGGAATTGATGGAAAAATATTTTATTTATACAATGGCATTACACTTTATGTAACTATTTAGCAGAAAAATAACCCATTATAACATCATCATTATACCTAAGGGTAAGGTGTGTGATGATGACAGATTCTTGGGATGGCTTGGATAACATTGCCCGAGTGGTAATGTCCAGTAACATGAACTTCTCCCGCATGTGATTTCATTCAAGATTAACATGTTGAATTTATTCTTGGGAATGGTCAAGAGAGAATTTCAATGATGCTACCTCCCTCAGGATCTCTAAAAATAAGATTCTTAATGCATGAATCTACTGATTGAGGCCATTATCTAACTTTTCCTTATTAATTAACCATTATCATTTCTATTTATAACAGTAATTATAAAATTATAATTATCATTAAGAGAATTGTTTATAATGGTCATATTGAAAAATCGTCATGTAACAATCAAAACCCAATGGCCACATTTAAATTTTTACTCACATAATTATTAATGAGATATAATTTTAATGAGTATAAAATAACAAACATTTTTATAAAGAATTTATCATTCCAAAAGTTTATACCAATACATTATTCCCCCTTAATAAATTTCATCCTTGAAATTTCATCTCATTCCGTCATTTTCGAAATGGGTGGGTACTTATGCCTTAATGTTTCCTCTGGTTCCCATGTGGCTTCTTCATAATTTGGGTTCCTTCATAATACTTTAATGAGGTGGGTAGTCTTGTTTCAAAGAAACTTGTCTCTATGGTCCAAGATATCCATTGGATGCTCTTCATAAGAGAGGTAATGTTCCAATTTTACGACATCCAGATTTAGTACATGTGAAGGGTAAGGTATGTACTTCTTCAAGAGATAAATGTGGAATACATCATGAACATGATATAGATTTTAAGAAAGTGTAATCCCATAGGCCACTGCTCTTATGCGATAAAGTATATGAAAAGGGCTAATGTACTTAGGTCTCTACTTTCTTTCTTCCCAAACCAAATGACTATCTTACATGGTTAATTTCAATGGATGAATTTGACATAAGCATTAAACTCCAAGTCCATTTGACGGTTTTCAACAATGCTCTTCTTCCCAATATGAGTATCCTTTATGTTTTGTTAAATGGCATGAACATTTTTTATCAACTTGTGCATAAGATCAGGCCCAAGAAGCATTCTATCACCCGATTAATCCAATGAAGTATGACTTCTACATAACCTCCCATATATAGCTTTATAGGGTATCATTTGAATACTCCAATGGATGATGTTGTTGTAGTAGAACTAAAATAATGGGAGATGTTGATCCCATCAACCGTTAAATTCCATTGAGCATATTCTCATCATGTCCTCGAGTGTTTGAATAGTCATTTCAGATTGGCCATTAGTTTAGGAGTGATAGGGAATACTAAAATAATTTTAAGAACTTAGAAAATGTTGCAGGCTTCTCAAAAATTTTCACATGATCCGAGGATCACAACCAGAAAAATTGAAAGTGGCACTCCATGAAAACCCGCCACTACTTTTACATAAATCATGGAATATTGGTCAAGAGTGTAATCTTCCTGAATTGATATAAAATGGGGATTCTAGGTGAGGTGTCCATCTATAACCCATATCATATTGTTTTCATTTGGATGCCCCTAGGAGAGAAATTACAATGTTAATAGTTACATTTTCCCAATCCCATTCTAGAATCGGTAGGGGTTATAATACCCCTTTAGGATGTTTTCAATATACCTTAACATATTGACACACCAGGCTCCATATAGTGTAATCAACAATATCCATTTTCATGTTATCCCACCTGTAATGATCACAAATATCCCTATATATTTTTATGCTTCTATAATGTTTAGATTAAGTAGATCTAAATTATTCATCCATCGTCACCTTCTTTATTACTAGAAGAGATTGAACACATAGCCTTGTATGAAATTTTATTATACCTTATTGTTCAATATTTAACTAAAGAAACATTAAATTTTTTACAGCCTCTACCTTTATCTATAATAAAAGATCTTATCTTTGAGATTTCTTGATCTTCTCTAGTAATAATGGTTGTGAATTCATTTGTGATAGAGTTTATGAAGTCCCTTCCCTTACGATTGACATGTATATTTTTACTTGGTCTTGTATCAAATAACCTCCTTGAATGCTCATCATTTCCAACATTACAAGGTAATTCCTACATAATGCATTAGTGACATTGTTTCCTCATTCGAGAAGAAAATCAATTAAAAAATAATAACCTTTAAGTAGTTCCAACCATCTCATATATATCATGTTAAATTCCATTTAGGAGAAAATATATGTTAAACAATTATGGTATGTGTATATATAACATCTCTCCCCAAAAAGATAGTTCCTCCATATCATCATCGCAAAAAACAACTGCAGAAATATCCATGTCAGGTGTTAGATAGTTCTGCTCAAGAGGCTTCAACTATCGAGATACATCAGAAATAAACTATTCATATTTCCTACGGATGCACCCAATCCATTTCAGAGATAAATCACTAAAAATATAGAATCCTTCTCCGTAGAGGGTAGTGTTAAGGTGGGTATATTAATTAATCTCTTGTTCATATATTGGAAACTTTCTTCACATTTCTTTATCCAGATGAACTTGACCCCTTTTCAAGTTGACTTTGTTAGTGGATTCGAAATTCATGAAAAGTATTTCACAATCCTCGTTTAATACCCCTCTAATTAATGGAAACAATGAATCATTGTTATTAGGTTAGAATTAGGTGCCACCTCAACAAACTTTTTCCCGGAAGGATTAACTGATGTTATTTCATTTGTTAAAATGTTTCTAAAGAAGGCTTTAAGTTGTAATCAAAATTCAAATTTTCTAAACCGTCCAAATAACCTCTCCATTATTAGGGTTTTCAATATAACCCTTATATAATCCTCATGCTCCTCATAAATTTTAGAATATGTCATAATATCATTAATTAAAGATGCCACAAAAATATCAAGGTTGTCCTTAAAGAAACTTTATCATATCTATAGAAATAGATGGGGAATTAGTAAAGGCGAAGGGAAAAAACTCATAATGACCATATCTTGATCGGATGGTATTCTTTATAATATATTATTTATTCACCCTCAATTGATGAAAACTAGATCAATGATCAATCTTGGAGAATAATTTATCCCCATGATGATGGTAAAACAAATTATAAATTCTTGGAAGAGGGTGCTTGTTCGTCACTTTGATCACATTAAGTTCTCTATAATCAATGCATAGCTGCATTGATCCATACTTCTCCTTTAAAAAGGGAATAAGTTCTCCCCAATGAGACACACTTTGTTTGATAATCCTCTTATATAAAAGATCTTGGATTTTCTTCTTTAATTCCACAAGTTCCAAATTTTTTATTATATACGGGGTCCTTGAAATCATCTTGGATCCAGGAATGAGCTCAATGGAGAACTATAAATATCATTCTGAGGGAGGTCAAGGTAACTCATCTAGAAATACATCAATGTATTAATGAATTACATGGACATTCTCTATTAATATACCTTCATTTCATTCTTCATCATTAGTAATAACATGGATAAAGATGGCTACGAGAGGTTATTCTAGACAAAGCTCATGTCGAGATGTCTCTCCTTTAAAAAAATATATGTTTTCAATTAAATAGTAATGATATTTCCTTTCTTATATATTTGATCTTAGCATTGTACTTTTAGATTCAATCCATCTTTAGTCTAATGTCGAATTCCAGACTCTGAATGACTGCTATATTTTTTATGACATTATGCTCAACAAAGAAAATACTAGAATTTCTATAAACTATGGATGCTTGGATAATCTCTCTATTAGTATTGAATGATTTTTCTATATCTAGATTCTAGGGGATTTATTCTATATTCATTGAAAACATATAGTAAATAAAGGAATTCATATAAGTAGAATAAACACAATACTTTCTAGGTTTGATATGACAATGAGAGTACCTACCACCACATCATTTGGAGAATCAAATTCAGTCTTTAGGATAAGAAAAATAAAGACCATTCACCCTCAGACTATGTTAAGTTTGATGGTGATTTTCCTCTATTGTATAATGATTTGGATAGTGATTGGAAAAGTGCCCAAGCTATCCACACCTAAATCATTGAACTACAGGTTAGGATTCCACTGTCATCACTTTTTCATTAGTGTTGATAATTTGAGGCCTCAAATAACTATGATAGTCCCAAAAAATATGGCCATATATTCCACAATTATATCATTTCTCGATCCCAATAATGATTTTTCTTGAATTCTTTATCCAATAATTATTTCATGTGGGCAGTTTCACTTGTTTTCTCCTCTTCCATGATCACTACTCCTCCCCACATTTCGCTCTAAATTTCTCATATTTTAATTTGATAAATGGGGTCACTAAATCTATCATTACTTTAGTTAAACTTTCATATCAATCCTCACTATACCCTTATAGTTTTCATAGTCTCTTTTGGCTAGATTCTTCTAAATATGGGGTTTATTCCACCAAATAATCTATCAACCATCCCATTAGAACCCAAGAAAAATAGAGAGGTTTAATAGTAAATTATTGTGATGTTCATTTCATAGCTACCCATTGATTTATATTCCTTCTACATTATCTCTATGAATTCCTTTTCCATTTTCGTTTTCATTGAATGTGGAATTTTTGTTTTGAACATGGTTCCCCAAAATTCAACCCATTACATTGAATCAATATCCCCACTTGGACTTTTATTTTTAACAGGTGTCCACCACTGATCAGCTCCTCCCTCTTTGTGGAACACATCCTGGGTGACTTTATATTACTATAAAAAATTCTGTATAGAAAAGAACTTTTCTATAGAGCTTATCCACTATTCATCAATCAATGGGTCGGTAGCTCCACTAAATGAAGTTGGTCATTGATGCATAAAGGAATCAATAGAAGTTTCTTCCTTTTGAGGTGAATATAGTATATGGACTATATTAAAGTTATTTCTCATAACATGAGTCAATATATTCGTCATTCTAAAAAAGTTTTCCATTCCATATTCTATCAGAAATCTATCAGTGCCTCGTCCATTGTGCTCACCATTTACGTAGTTTCTCACATTTCCCCCTATTTTCTATAAGACTAAAAACTTAGTTAGAAACGTGTTTTGATTTAATTATCTTATAATTATAAAGGAATTCCATGTCTAAAAAAATAATGTTTTAATAATTTATTATTTAATAACAATTACATTTTCTATAAATCCTTCATAATGGTTCGTAAAAAATTATTTTGAACCAAACATATACCCAGGCGTGTCAAACCAGGTGCGCAGTAATGCCCATTTTGATGTACTAGGTTACAATGAGTCCAACCCAATGCACCTTTTAAGAGTTGTTACCCCTAGGTACATCTGTTCCAAAACCACTTCTACTTGTTCTTATCGTGACATAGAATTATGTTCTCACAAATCACTTACATAATACTTCACTAAAATACCAGGATGTGTTCTTATATTTAAATATTAATCTATAGCTCTTACTTATTTTTTAAAATCATAATTTCCAAAAACTAACTAAACCTGACTTTGATACTAACTATTACATCCTTCCTTTTTTTAACAAAATTACATTACATTGTACAAACATAAGATATTTTTATTTTTAGTTTCTTCCAAAAAGGGTACATAATACATGAAAACATAAAAAATTCATTTAATCCACTTGAAAGGATATTTATTTTGTTTAACCTAAGTAAAATTAACACATCTCATATAATGGGGACACTCATAAAAGGAATGGGTGAGAGCAAGTCCTATTATGGTAATGAAATAGAAATCATTTACAAGTGATCATGGGAATTATTGATAAGAACATAATGAATATTATAAGGGCATGAGAAAAGGGAAAAGAGAAATATAATAGTAAAAATAACATGAATCAAAACATCTAAATTTTGAAACATCATTTAAATAAATCTTTTATAATGTTTTAAGCATTTTTTATTATGGAGGTTCCATAAAAATTACCATGGTTATTTATCAAGGTATCGTAAAAATGTCATCTCTAAAGACCAAATTCTTTAGACAATGCATTGGAATTCTATCATCGCACAACATAAATATTTTTTAATTTATTTTATCCATTTATATCATAAAGAAACATTTATATACAACCTCTGGAGAACAAAAGAAATGATTTTCATATCAAAATCATGACGTTTTAAAAAAGAACTTAAAGACAAGATCGTTTTTTCATTACTAACATGTGAAAAGGAATGTGGGTTTTAAGTTCATAAATAAAAGAATAAAATAGATAATTTTTAAATATAGATTAATAAAACAAGAATATAATGAGGTTTGAGTATTCAAAAAATTAAAATAGGAGATTTTTTTTGAAAAAGATAGAAATTTTGAGAAGAAAATTCCACAGCATAACAAGTAAGAAAATTTATTTTATAAAACATTAAAAGAGATCATAAAAGTTTCTACCATTCATGAAATACTATTAATATAGTACATGCATAAAATAAAATGGATATAATAAAATAATATTAAAACTTTTAAGACATATCACATAAAATGGTAACTTGAAAGGAAAAGAGAAGTTGAAATTTCCCTTACCTTGAAGAGCCTCCATAAAACAAGAAGATCACGACCTTTGGGGATTAAAAAAATAGGAGGAATTAATAGGAGGTAAAAAATTCATACCATTATGGATAAATAATTTTAAGTGAAATTAAATGGATAAATGGGTGTGCATTTATAGTAAAAGAAGAGGATTTGATTATTAATTTCCTTTGTACACCTTGGTAGTGGTAAATGAAAAACCATAGGATTTACCATGGTATTTTCCAATTGTTTCAGAATCATGGACCAAATTTTAGGTAATTATATTCCAAAATATTTCAACCATAATATTATATTACTTATTTTGTAAAGGTAATGTAATGTTTCCACAAAATATTAGTATTTATGTTAATGTTTCCATTTTTAAATTTGGAAAGTAAATTCTATTTTTTGAAATTGATTTAAATATATTAAAATAATAGATATTAATATAATAACATAATTTGATTCATGTATTAGTGTTAAATAATTATTACCTTTTTATGAAAAAATTATTATTTCATTAAACATAACGAAAAACTCAAATAGTATTTTTACTAATCTCCATAAAACAAAATATTTTAGAAAATTATCATTAATTCGCCTTAAAATAATTTTGACGTTATGATTTGAAAAAGTGAAATTAATTTTATCACAATAATTATATAAATATGATAATTATATCTGTTAAATATAAAAAAAATTCTTTATTTAAAATAATAGCAGATTATAAATTCATAGTGAAATTTCGTAGTGAAATTTCTAACACTTAAATGATTAAAATTATTTTGACATTTTGATTTAAATATAAATATTGTAAAGAAACAATTTTGTTAAAATAATTATTATTCAAAATTTATTAGTTTTTTATACTATTTGTATCTTTCTATAAAAGTATATTTTCTTTCAGAAAAATCAATTTATCAAATTTCACCTCAAGCTATTCTTAAAATGTAATTTATGGAAAATTATTTTATAAATATAATTTCATTACACATTAAGTAACTAGGTACTTTTAAAATGACTCTCTATAACACCAACATAAAATTGGAGGGTAAGGTGTGTGATGGTGATAGATTTTGGGGTAGTTCAGATAATATCGCCCGAGTGGTAATTTCCACTCAATAAAATTTATCATGTAGGTAATTTTTTTTAGCATGAACATGTAGAATCTAAACTTGGGATTGGTAAAGAGTGAGTCCCAATGATGTTACCTCCATCCCAAGATCTGAAAAAATGAACTTCATAATACATGACTCTATTGGTTGAGGCCATTGTTTCTCCTTTTTCATTAATTCACCATTATCATTTATATCTATAACACAAATTATCATGTTAAAATTATTATTAAGAGTATTGTTTCCAATGTTCAAATTGAACAAAGGTCATATAACTGTCAAAAATCAATGGTCATATTTTATTCAATAATCACTTCATTAATAATGAGATATTATATTTTTGAATATAAAATAACTCACATTTTTTGAAAAAAAATTATCCTTAAAAAAGATTAGGTAATAACACTTTGAAACTTATGATAATTAAGAATTTTTTTTAATACAAATCCAACCTTATTTCTATCTTCTGTAATAAATATGTTATATTCAAAAACCATGTTTTCAAAAAATGTTATTAAATGATATATTAATCCCATTTTAAAGGAAAATGGATTTAAACATGTTTTATGTTTTATAAAAGTGTTTAAATTAGTTTTAAAATCATTATTTATATGTATTTAAAGATATTTTCAATAAAATTTATTTTTAAATTGTTTTATGTTTTATGAATAGATTTTATAAGAATAAATACTATTTTACTCATTAAATATTTTTCAATGATATTTGAATATTATTTTCCATCTAAGAGGTCATAAATTTGAGTTGATCATTCCTTTCTAGGGATAAAATCAATTGGTACCTTTAATATTCTTTCTCTAAATGGTGTATGTTTTTATGGAATTATTTTTATGAAATTCATTTCTCTTCCATATGTTATATTTTTTTAAAACCCACTTGTCTTCCATATATAATATGATTATGAACCACGTTTTATTCCATGTTTTATATTCTTATGAAAACTAATTATCTTCCCCTAGGTTATACCATTATAAAACACTTATGAAACTTTCTACTTTTCATGGGCTATTCTATGTTGAAATGATTATAAAATCGCTGTGTTTTTCATAGGTTTTTATATGATAAAATATTTATGATACTGATTTATTTTCATTGATTATGATATGATTATTCTTCATGATCTTCTGGAAAATGTATGTAATATTTTATTATGAGAAGGGTGAGACCAATATTTACCTCCAATGAATTGGGTAAATATTTATATCTCATGAGATAGACCTGGATAGAATGAGGAGGGAACTCGGTTTAGTAAAGGAATTTGTCTAATAAGATGGTCTTGGAAGTGAACCTTGACTAATATGATAGTTTGTGGATTTAACCCATTCTAATAAGATGACCTTGTAATTACTCTTTATCAACCATGGAAAACAATTTACATACCTATGCGAGTTCTAAAATTTGATGTCTTATTCGTATATTATTATTTCATAGATTATTCTCTTTATTCCTTTATAATTCATGTCTTATGAAATACCAATATTTATTCCATGACTCTTGATTATTATATTTTATATACAAGGTATGATCTTATAATGTTATGATCATTTTCTCATACCCTTATTATCATGATTATACATCCATATCTCTATTTTTCTACCCTTACTGAGCATCTGAGATCACCCTTTTCCCTTCCTCATGTTATGAAGATATGAATTATGTATGATGTCTCCAATAAGGGTGCTAGTCATAAAGATCCTAGTGGGATATAATATTTCTCACTTATTCACTAGTGTTTTTGTTTCCATTTTTCCATGGAACTAAAGTAATATGGTCTTTGGAATTGTGTTTGGGTATATTATTAAATGTTCCAAAAATGTAAATTAATATCTATATATGAGAATCTAGGGTCACTAAACTCATTAATTTGGTAAACTACGTTCTTTCATTATTTCCCATGTATATATTATCTAATCTAAATTCACCAAAACCATGATAAGAAGAAAGGATAGATTTTTAATATTGTTTATTTGGGATGGGAATGAGGTAGGGTGGTATCAAAAGACTTTGTGGGAGATAATGGAGAGAGAAATGTATGTCATGGGAATCAATATGAGATGTGTGGAGGAAACCATGAACTTTATAAAAGCTAAATTAGGAAGGTATATAACAAAAAAAGGAGTTTCATAGGTATTGAATTCCTTAAATATAGGTACATTTTAGTTATAGATATACCAAGGGAACATTATTAAAAGATATGGAAAAGTATGTATTAACATGTTTGAGAGCTCCACCAACACTGGTGATGGGTCATTAAACATGATGATATTAACTTTGAGGACCAAAATTGGGGTGGTTTTCTACATAGCTTCAAGGGTTCACCATATCGCAATATCACCTTCATCCAAGACATAAAATTCCCACTATTCATTCAAGTGGTTATGGACTTGTAGCAGGAAGAAATTCTGGAGTCTATTACTTTGAAAAGCAATGAGGATAGCCTGGTGTTCATGGGTTCTATGTCAGTTTTTTTCTACATCAAAATGAATAGAATATTGAGACGTGGATCATTCACCAAGGATGATTAGGGAAGTATTATAGGGTACCATGAGATCCTCTCTATGTTTTTACCATATTTTTGGACATTCTAGATCAGCCCATTCATACAGACAATGAGATCAATTGTAATGGTATCCCACTTTCCACTAAATTTCCTTATTTTGAAATCCCAAAAGAGGATATGACCCTAAACTTATTTTTCCATAGGGAGTGGGATGATGTTATCTAGAAGAATCTTGGGTAGTCCTTTGGGTTTGGCTCATAGAATGACCCAATTTATATATTTATCCAAAGCTAGGTTTTTAGGTTTGCAAACTAGAAAATTGACAAAAAAGAGATAGTGGTGCTTTTAGTGGTTAGCTAAT
This sequence comes from Viscum album, assembly GCA_963277665.1. NCBI lineage: Eukaryota > Viridiplantae > Streptophyta > Magnoliopsida > Santalales > Viscaceae > Viscum > Viscum album. The sequence continues at coordinate 2,135,239,251 of OY728145.1, forward strand.
AGAGAATTTGATGTGAATTGAATAAGACTATACATGAGGGAAGTCTTAGTTTCTATATGTAATTGATTTCCTGATCAAAGAGTGGTGGTTGATCTTTGGAAGCATCTAGAAAATTGGGATAAATCTACCTCGATGAGAAATTTTTTTGTTGGAAGTATCTACTTAACTTTTAACCAGAGGTCAGTTCTACAACCTAGATGGGTTAAATTGACTCTTCCTACTAATGGTATTATGCTGAATAATGATGGATCAAATTTTAATGGTCTTTTATGGATAGTGTCCATGGTTTATGATGATAGGGTATCTATTGTTCTCAATTTCTCTACTTCATACTGCCATGGTGACATTATTATGTAACAATAAAATGTTGTACTTAGGGGAATTGAGATATGGATGGATAAGAACATGATATTAGAGTCTCTGGATGAATATTTTATGATTTTCTACAACTACTTTCAAAAGAAGGCATGCACTCCAGGAAATGTCCTCTATGTTATCTGATAAATTAATTTCTTTTTGAATGGTCCAATATAGGTGACCGACAGATGATCTGAAGGTTACAAGGTTTATAATTTTATTGTTTCTAGGAATCCTTAGAATGTGGAATTTTTCCGTATTTTCTAGTTTGGGAACCCCCCAAGTACATGGACATTTTTAGAGTTGATTCCCCTGGATTATATTTTTTCCACCTAGATTGTGTATGGTTTTTGGTTGTGAATAATAAAAATTCCTACTCTTGATGATGTTGATGATCTATAAAATCATGATTTATAATTATATATCTTTCTTTCTCGATTTAATCTTGATGTAGATTTTTATGTTTAGTGTTTGCGATCATTAAAAATGGGGAGACTATTTTACCCCTCTCTCTCATGGTGTTTTCACCATCACAATCACTCTCTTGAGTATATAATTATTTCATTTGTGTGATTATAAGTCCCTTTTTTTGAATTTGATCCATGTAATTGATATTCTTAATAGAGATATTGAAGTCAATTAAAATGAGACATTTTAAACTTTCTAAATACTTGAACTTATACTATTTCATATCATAAGATTAAGGAGTGATGTTTGATCTTTAAAAAGAAATAGAAGGAAAATCGGGAGTCCATCCATGGAGATAGATACATGAATGTGGCAATAGTATGTTGGTTCCATTTTTCAAGAATTTTAGTTGTGAAGAAGACTTACTAGATAGTTAGTGGAGTTCCACATACTAGATGTTGGTGAAGCCAATATTTCTCTCATGAAGAAGGACTCCACTGGATATCCAGTGGATCGTCATTGGATTAATAGTGGGGGATTTCCAACACTATTTTTCACCAAGTAGTCAATAAAATACTTGATAGAGGCTACTAGCTATACATTTGAATTACAAAAACTAGTTTAAGTGTGTTTTTAATGTGGTCTAGAAGGAAATTATTAGATTCACCATTAGAAAAAATATCACCCTATGAATTCTAGATAATTCAAAGTCATTTTTGTGGCTAAAAAACTGATGACATTGGGGCCTTGAATACCCACAATGAATTTTTACATCTCTTTTGATAAAAATAAATGATATCCTCATTATAATTTTCTGGAAATCTCAAATAAATGTGTTAATGTGGTAATAGATAATCTCAATTTTCTATCATTCTCTAAGGATATTCTCCTGGAAAATTCCCATGTATCTCTATCATTTTTATATCATATTTTCAAGATATTAGGTAGATGAATTTTAATGGGGTTTTCAAATCATACCTCTCACTTCTCATCACCATCCTCAATGGTTTATCAATAATGATAGAGTGTGTATGGGTTATTTGGTATCCAATTAATCTTAATAGGGTTTAGAAATTTATAATTATGATAGATGTGTTTCTCGATAACTTAAAAGATCATAGTAGTGATAATAAAAACCTATAAACCTGTGTGGAGGAGACGTAGAGGATGACACCTATTTATTACCAAATTCCTTTATCAATCATTTTTATATCTTTTTACATTATTACTTGGCATCATTCATCATTGATACACATAATTTCATTTCTTTGATTCAAATATTTGGGAAATTCTTAATCACTTAATCATTATAGAAATTAAATTCCTAATTAATATAATTTTTTAAAATTTACAACATTATCATTTAGAATTATATTAATTTGGAATTTTACTTTCATATTTTCATTATTTTTGATGGGATAAATTTACCACCACCATCTTGACATCTACTCTAAATAATAAAAATTATAGAATATCAATTTAACACATTGTAATTCCACTAAATTTCTTGAGGTTAGTTCTTCTATAATATAATATCTTATCATAGTAATAATTATAATAAGGGTTGGACATATTCCAAAACAATTTTCACATAACCCGGTTCGGCCAATCAAATGCATTACATTGTTGGGTTTTGTGAAATGTCTTAAATTTACTAAAAGGATATTTCAGAATGTTTTTTTCTAGAGGGATGTATTTTTTATATTTCTGATTGTGATTATAGTCCTCAAAATTTGATTAATGTTTCTTGTCGAATCATGATCTTTCAATGATCTATCAAAAGTATCAGAATGATTGGTTCGATGAATGGTTAATATGCATGTTCATTGATTGTTATTTTTCAATATAATGGTGTTATAGTATATCATTAGTTTCTTAGATCAATAGAAGGGAAAATATGAATCTAATATGGTAGTTTAATTGGTTTTCTAGGAGAATATTGTTATACATAAGTGGTGGAATTGAATTTTATATATACATAAGAAAGTTCATTAGAATCCATCACAAATAGAATCTGGTTTATTTGCAAAAGTGGTATTGAGAGTGTTTCTTCAATCTCATATACATTAATTTATCATATTCATTGTAGTGTTCTCCCATGTTTGTAATAATTTCATCTAAACCCCATAATTATTGTATGTCATTTTGTGATTCTTTTTATTTTTCATTTATGTATGTATGGATGATTTCATGTGGGGATTATTTTTTGATTTTTTCTAGTTTTAAAACTTGAAGTCAAGGGATATTGAAGGATATTAGAATGTTAGTATCTAGGATGAAGTTATTTTGGAATATATTCTAGGAAAATTCTTTTTATTTAGCTCCTATCAAGTTGTATCAACGAGAATGTTCAATTTTATACTCCATTTGGTAGGAAAAATGACATCAGTTGAAGGAAAGATATTGATTGACATGATTTATGGGATACACATTGGCTATGATAGATTTAGTTGGAAGATATTTAGACATTAGATCTATATTCCCTAATTTCATTAGAGTTTCTAGATATTGTGGAAAATTGTAATTGGGTCAGTTAGATAGGAAGGCTCTATAATTGGTGAGGTTTTCACTTACACAAATTGTGGATTTAAAATTTTGAGATAACAATAGCTCTATAAAATTTATGAAAGAATTGGATGAAATGTGAAAGAAACGAATGAACCTTAGTAAAGTATTTATAATGGGGATATTATTCATCAAGAGAATATCAAAAGGAAGACTAACAATATATAATATAAATTATTTCATTATTATTTATGGATAACTTGAATCAATAAAGATTACTTTCATGGTTAATGAATTGGATTTTATTCTTTTATATTCACTTTTTAAAATATAGGATACTATGGTGATAATAGTGAGTAATTTGAGTAGAAATATATACATTGTATTTAATGAAATTCATAATAATATTTTAATGAGGAGATTAGTTGGATTGGAGTATATGTACCCTTTAAATTTATCTAAATACTTTTAGTCAAGGATAGTAACCTCAAATGAAGGACTACCAAATGAAGCCATCAAAGGATATGTCCAAATAAAGAATTCATAGTAGGTTGGATGGTCAATGTTATATATTTTAGATTTTTCCAAATAAGGGATATATTAATAAGGACTATATAAATATTAGGGAATCAAATTTTGAAATAAAAATTACATTCATTAAAATATAAGTGGGTAATAGTTTTTTACTGAGAGATAACATTATGAAGGAATCAAATTTATAGAATCAGGTGCATCATTCCATTCAACTGGTGAGTGGGGATGCATAGTAGAACATGAATCTAGAAGCATGATAAGATTACATCTAGAAGATGATGAATCTCTAAAGATATTTTGAAAAGTAAATTTCAATATTCAGATAATCAATAGATGATTCTTGAAGTAGAATGATGTTGGACACATTCTAGGTCCCCAAAATAACCACATATCAATTTTAAAATGTGATAATGATAGTTCCAAAATTACCTTTACAGATGGATATTGTTTGATTATAAGAGGACAAATAATTTTTTCTCCGGAGGTAAAAAAATGTTCCCCAGTACTTGATTGGATGAAAACATAATTTTTCAATGATCAGAATCCCTTCATAGCAATATCTGAATGTATGGAAATGTAGATATGTCCACCATAGGGAGAAGAATATGAATGTTATAGTAGAAAAGGGAGAAAGTAAACTTAATCACTTTTATTTCATAATATTTGAGAGTTTTATGTTGGGAAAATATAATTATTTGTTATTAAATTTGGATAAAAAAAAATCACAAGAAGGCCTTAGATACCATCCAAACCAAAAACTAGCCCAGCTTGTGGAATGTCCTAGAGTGTGTTCTTGATCTCCATGAGTGGGAAACTAGTTATTTTCTATCACAATACTACTTTGGGAATACATTATCCTAACAAATAATTTACCAAAAACAAACAATTTATGAATATTACATCACATTATACCCAGTAGCTAGAACGTGGGATATCAAATGAAACACTATAAAAATGAGTTAATCATAGAGAATTTACAACCAACAACCAACATATCCAAAAACAAATAGAGGGGACAGACAGTAAAAATAATTATACAAGCAACATATGATTTAAAACCCTCACTCTACTACCCCCAACTCCTAACAAAAAAGAAGCTTCTTGCACATATAACCACCACCACCACAATGGGAGGCCTTGCCTTTAGCTGAGTAAAACAGAAATAGATCTATATTAACCCAAGGGTGTATGTAAGGTGTGATATCACTTTCCCTTTAGGATACCACTGAATGATTCCAATTATTACTATCTCAAGTCTATTAAACAAATTGGTCTTTAAAGAAAAAAACACAATTTAACAAAAAAATAATATTTGTAATAAAAAGCCAAAAGTAATGAAAACATGTATTTAAAGTAAAAGTTATAGCAGTAATGTTTTGGTTAATACGGTTAGTTAATACCTAGGATCCTCATACTCTTAGTGAACAATACTAGATATTATGATCCACATCCTCCTCGAGACAACCAATCTCAATCATGTATGTTTAGTTAGTATTGTATCGTGAACAAGCTATGTATGTTAGGTCATGAATAACGTACTTTTCTTAGTTTTACCACCTATACACCAAAGATTACCATGTTCATATCCCCTTTTAGACCATAAAATAATTTTTTTTTAAAAAAAATCCACCAAAAAACTAGACATTCCATCATCAAGTGGGTTTAACATTTTTAAACCACACACACACGCACATTAAAAATTCAAACTCAAACATTTATTAACCTGAAAAAATAGAAATTATTTAAGAAATAGACAATCATATCTACATTATCAAATAATATATGAACACAAAAGCACCTCACTTGTAACATTTAATAACCCATAACGGGTTGGAAACCAAATGCCATGCCAAGAGGATACCCAATAATATAATGAGCACACCAAAACCAAAAAGATTCAACCCATGGAAACGATATTGGACCCAACCTATATAAAAATACTTGTGGAGAAAATTTAAATCAAAGAGTAAGGAAGAAGATACCAAGATAAGAGAATGGATAAGGTGTGGAAGAACTTACTTCATGGTTTCTTGAAGATCTAAAGACAAATCACCCAAAAATTGGAGCTTAAGGAAGTGGAGGAGGAGCGGGATCTAAGACAAGGGATGGAGGTGTCAAATAGGGTTATAATGGAAAATTTGAGGTTTAAAACCAGGAAGGGGAAAAGTTTTAATTTAAAAAAAATTAACTATATTGCCTTTTCTATTGTTTCCCATAATGTTTTTTAAACTATGAAACAAATGTACAACACCACTGTCCAAGTGGAGTAATGGAGGAATGGATTAACTGGAGGGGGAACACACTCGTGCACCTAGTTGTGCGGCCTGGAAAGTGCCACTGTCCTAGTCACAAAGTTATCGTGGGAGGGTCACATGCCTATGAAATTGTCTGTGCAACCCATATAGTGTCACTATACAGGGTACACAATTCTCATTGAACTGGACCAATGTTTTTATTAATCATGCATCAACCATGAATATCCTTTTTCTGGACTGAAACCACCATTTATCTCAAATACTCTCGATGAATCCATGTAATAAAGGTAATAAAAAATAAAAAATAGAAGATACCTCAAAATAACTCCACATATGTGAAATTATTTTCACCATTAAATATTTCCACTCTCAGAAAGTCAATCTGATGTTTTATCAGACAATAAATGAAGATACTACTCCTCTATCCTTGTATTTCGTTCCAATGTATCATTATCATTTTTATAGATCTACCAAATGAACTGAAAAAAGGTATATATTTACCTAAATAAATTTTACTTTGGAATCCATAATCTTCACTAGTCGCTCACATAAAAAAAATTAGATTCCATCGATAGCTCTTTCCAGTTGAGCATGTGAGATAGGTCTGGGTTATACTACTTCAATTGAGAGATATAGAACAAATCATGGAACTATGTTACCTAAGATGATAAGAAAATTCATTATTCCACCATAAAAAATATTTTTCAATTTAAAATGGTCCTATATAACTCAGAATAAGATTCCCCAGCTTACCAAGTTGATAGTGACCCATGCAATGTGTCACCTTCAAAAACACTCAGTCACCCAATTAGAATTTCAATGTTTAGTGCCACTGATCAATATATGATTTTTAGTGGCTCTAATATGATAAAAAATATTGACCAATGCATAGAAATTTAACATATGTCTCTTTCATAAGGCTCATTCCTCTTACAAAAGTCTCAACAACTTCCCTCCATCACAGAGGAAACTGAAATGTCATACCATAATGTGACAAAAAGGGAGCCATTTTAATCAATAATTATTAAAAATTATTATTTAAAAATTACAAAAATCCTAAATGGTTATCCCAAGATACACGCAAATTGATCACAGCTAAATAGAGTATATCTTCCAAAATATGATTTTGCTTCTCTCTCAAACCATTTTTTGAGGATGGTATGTTATAAATTTTTTTCCTAGACCCTAATAACTTCTGAACTCCTTACATAAATAGAGAGGTGATGTGGGATCCCATATATAAATTGATAAATTGAGGGACACCATGTATCCTCACATTCTACTAAACATACAATTGTCCTAGCTCATCCACCTTGGTCTAATCCTTGATTAGAATAAAATGGGTAGATTTGTTCTAATGGTCATTCACCACCCAAATGGGTTTCCTTCCTAGGGTGTAAGAGGATAACTAGTGATAATGTCCATGGTGACCCCATCCCACATCCATATAGGAACCGGGTGTGACAAAAGAAAACATAAGGGCCAATGGTGGTCAGTGGTTCCTTTTTGAAATGTATAACACTAGGAAACATAGTTAACTATATCACACCTCATACCTGCCCACCAAAACTAGAATCACACATAATAAAACATCTTGGTGGTTCTAGGATAAAGGTCCATCTATGACTGGTGGCTATCCTACATCATCAGCTATTGTAAAGAGGGGCATCACGATGCAACCCTTGAAACATTGGTTTCCCTTTGAAGATAAAGACCACCCACTAGGAAAATCCCCACCATTTAGTACTTTTATACAATGTAGGAAAAATTCAAAAATAGTTTTCTCTTCCATAATCATCTCTGAAAGGGGTGTCATCAGCTGAATGATATAAAAGAACATTCCCCCACTAGGATCCTTGGTTTCTAGGTGTATTGGAGAAAAATTACCATCAAGGTTCGCTTATTACTAGACACATTCACAACAAGCACTGACATCTTTCTACATACATCATCCCCCACCAAATTACATTTTCTCACCATATAGAAAATATCAATGATGAACCCCTAAAGGAACTCAAAGCATTGGAACTTACCCCAATTCGAGTCCTTATAGAAGAAAATCTGGTCTATGATATTGTAGACTAGGTTGAGTATAATGTTCTAGATGAAGAGATAGTGGCACCATATTTTCAAATCAAGAATCACTAACATTGGTGTTAGGTCATGGGTTAGAGAACTATTATCATTTAGTCATAGATGGAGAGATCCATATGCTACAACAAGGTATTCTTACTTCAAAACATAACAAAGAACCATACATAAATCATAACATTAGACTACATATCCATTTATGGATTCTGGTAATATCGAAATAGGGGAAATGTTTAATTTCTTCTTAAGATCCTAAAAAATGACTAAAATTCTTGGATCCATTAGAAACATACTCATTTTCAGGTATGTGATGTAATGGGAGAATAAATCTAAGAGAAATATTAGAAAAATATCCTATAGTACCATTTTAGTCCCAAGAATCTTCTTATCATGAACAAATTCCTTAGTTTCTCCCATTAAATCACTACTCCGATTTATTGGGGTATACTAAGACCCCATGTTATGCGATCACATGGCCCAAAAACATGAATTCTCATATCCATAAATTTCACTTGGATAGTTTTTTATAGATATTGTGATCAAAAACAGTTCCTAGAATAATCTTTAGTTTTTTCCATGCTCTTCCTCTATCTTTTTATAGAAAAGTATATCATTCTAGAACACCATAATAAAGGAGTCAAGGTAATTATGGAACACCCAATAATATGCTCCATTAAAACCGCCAGATCACCTGTAAACCTGAATGTCATAACCAGATACTCAATGGGCCCATACCTAATTTAGAAGGATATCTTTGGAATTTAAATCTATTTATCTCTAACACGATGATACCTAGAGCATAGGTCAATCATGGAAAACCATATTTCCTCCTTGAGCTAATCAAATAGGTCATAAATGTGGGGAATGAGAAATTTATTCATGATTATAAACCTATTTAGATTATGTTAATAAATACAAAATCAGAGGGATTCATCATCCATTTTAGAAAACAAAACTGGGGAAACCCTAGGTGGGATGCTTGGGAAAAAGAATTATTTAGACTCCAAATCATCCTATAATAACTTTAACTACTTCAAATTGGTGGGGAATATATTATATGAGGTAAGATATATTGGTTTTTTCCCAATTCCAAATTGATGGTGAATTGTACATGCCATTTCTGAGGTAAACCCAAGAAATACTTATGAAACACCTCTATAATTCTATCTACTATATGAGGCACCTCATTATCAAAACAACTACCATCATCCTTTAGTATATGATAAGAGGCCTAAAAACAATGATGACTAACTTTGGAAGTGTAGGTCCAAATCACCATGATTGAGGATCCCATTCACCTTTTAAGACCTAAGTACTCCCATCACGATCCACAAAAGTTACTCCCTAATAATAGAAATCGAAATGCTCCTTGAAATTCACCATCGAACCCATGACCAAGATTACATAGAAAAGATCCATTTACATAACCAAGAAGACTCCTTCTAATTAAAATTCCGATATAGTGAGAGCACATGAGGGATATGTGAATCCCAATTCCCCCATATAAATAAGTTTTGTAACCATATCCATTGAATAAGGATTAATACAAATTCTTTAGTATCTTAAGGCGGCTAGAAATAAAACAGTTATAGGAACCTATATCAAATAAAATGACAACGATGGAATATGTAATAAAAAAATTAAAGTGAGATGTTTTAAGTCCTTTATCTGATTATATATGACTTTCTACAAAGAAATATGGTGTTTAATCTTCAACGATGCTTGTGGTCAATTTCTAACAAATTTATTTTCCATGAGCTTTCCCTATCCATAGGAATATCTTCCTTTTCAACCTCACCCTTATCTGAACCAAGTTCTATTTTGTTAGTTTGAGTATGACCAAATCCTGCTCCCTAATCTAAATATTTGATAGCTCAAATCACTGATTCCACTAATATCTGATCAACTGGTGAGGGATAATTCACACCAGCAACTTCCCATAGTTCTGCGAGAGGTTTCCAAGGAGGAATGATGTTACATCAACTAATAAGAAAATATAATCCATTAATACACCACCAATAGGGTTTCAAAAAATAAATTATTTAAACATCCACATAAATTGAAATCAAATTGTAACAAAAATATAATAATCCACTCCGCCCAAAATCATTGTCCACACATAGTTTACAGCCTGTACCTCAAACCTAAAGGAGGGGTCAAAATAAATCCCAAAAATCCCATGGTGACCAATGTTCATCCATAAGGTGTGTTATCCAAAAACTCCACTCATAACTAATACCCCAAGCCTCAAAATCTATTGATCAATCCTATCTGGACCTTCCCAAATCGAATTACCCCAAAAAGGGACAAACGTGCACTAATGCTGTTTTTCTAGGAATCGTCCTAATATTTCATCCAACCCAACACCCATCCTTGCCTGTGGCAAGGCCCTAAGGATATTCCAAATCCCAAAGCAATAGAAAATATTAATTTTCCTTCTTATAACTCCTTTGGGAATGATTTATCCCATTAAATAATTAACCAAAAAAATAATTTCTAGACATTATATCACATCATTCCAATAGCCATAACATGGGAGACCAAAGGTATCACTAAAAACATGAGTAAACCATTTATCATTTATAAACAAACCCATAATAACCAAAATAAGTAGGCCGACATACTAAAAAAATAAGAATCCATGCAAAACATGGGTTAACATCCTTATTCAACCACCCCCAACTCATATCCAAAAGTAAACCTCTATCAAATAGAACCACCATCACCATCATAGAATGAATTTCCTTTACCTAATATAAACAAAACAATATCTATATAATCCCAAGGTTTAGGTAGTGTGTGATCCACCTTTCCTAATAGGATACCATAGGATGGTTCCATTTATATAAATCATAAGAAAATTGAACATGATAGTTTTTTAAGGAAGGAAGAAAATTTAATTGAAAAATATACTTGGTAATAAAAAGGAAAAAGTAACTATAGTACATGAACCATGGGAAATATCTAGTTCAATATGGTTAGTGGGGACCAAAGATCCTTACACACTTGGTGATCAATCTAGTATATGATTGTCCATCTACTACTCGATTTAACAAACATGCATCACATATGTTTTGTTAGTTTTGTATCATTGACCAACATGATAGGTTGGTCCATTCCAAGTGTCATTTTCACTATCTTACCACCTTAATACCCAATATTAGAACGTTCTTTACCTATTTTAAACCAAGAAAACATTTTATTTCATAATCCAAGACACCACATAACCAAATGTTCCATTAACCAGTGTGTTTACACTTTTTCATACCACACAAACCCCAATAATTCAAAATCAAACATTTACACGCACTCCAAAAATAATATTATAAATTATTTAAGTAACAATAATGCATATATAAATTATCAAAAAATATATAAACGTGGAACTAAATATTTTTTACATATAATCACATGGAAGTAGTTGAAAACCACCAGCCTCACCAAAAGGATACCCTATAAAGTAAAGAGAACAACAAGAAAATTATGATTCAACCCATGTAAATTAAATTAGACCCAAACATGATCAAAACCAATGCTAGGGAAAATATAACTAAAATATAAAGGAAGAAGATACCAAACGAAGAAGGTATAAAGAGTGAAATAACTTCTTTGAATTTTTCTTTAAGATGAGACTCCAAATCAGAAAAAAAGGATAAGGTAGTGGAAGAGGATTGGGTGGTGTGCCTATGGCTAGAGGGGTCAAATAGGGTGAGAAGAGTGGGGGTCCCGGGTTAATATTCAGAGTGTAAAAGCGGGAATTTCCAAAACACTAAAATGTCTAGAATCCGACAAGGTTTGGATGAACAGTATTCCAAACTATACATGAATTGTATAGAACCTATGTATAAGAGGAATGATGGATGCATGTTTCACATAGTGGGGCACACACCTATTCTCATAGTCGTGCATCTTCAAAAGTTCCACTATCTGGGTATCATGGTTATATTGGGAGGTCCTCATGGTGGTGTGCCATGTATTATGGCCTAGAAAATTCCATTGTGTAGGGAGCGTGGTTTACACTAGGTTGGGTAATTTTTTTACTAATCATGATCCATCCATACGCCTCCATCTGTCTAGCCCAAAACCAATATTTTTCATAATAAAATTTGATCAAGACATGTAATAATGGTAAGGACATAAATAAAAGATAAAATACATCATAATTACATCATTGATGTAATTATGGGATCCTAAGGAAAAAAATATAAAACTCGTTCATTCATATGTTTGGTGACTTACCCCCAAGGATTCTAATGCTGGATCTCTATACATTTTGTCTTTTATTAATTATAAAACTTATAAGTTCTTTCTATAATTTTTAAAGAGTAAATTTAATATTTTTCAATATTTTATTGATTCTAAATATATTGATTAATGATAGTGAAACAATAAGATGATATGCTTCAGAACAAACAATTGTGAGGAGTACATCAAACACAAGTACTGAAATTTTTTTTGGAAGAAGGGAGTTAGGAATGAGAATACAGTTCTTGGATGTCCTTAACAGAATGGAGTTACAGAAATACTGAATATAACTCTAAAAGATAAATCCTATAAAATAAGGATTTGTTCTAGAATGCTCATGTAAATTTAAGAGGAACCGATAAATATTGAAGAATAATTGGTTAATAGAAACCCAACTTCAGTAATGATATGATAAATTCTGGAAGAGGATTTTTCTAGTAAATTTGGGAAGACACAGAATTTCCATGTAATTGTTTTTAAATAAATGGGAATTTTATGATTCAGCGAAAATTGACAGCACGTGATTCCGAGTCCTAGAGTGCCCAGAATGAATTTATGAACTTTATTTCAGGTATGTTTAGTGAACAGGGGAGTTTTTTTTTATAACTTTTGAACCGGTGATCGGAATTGAAATCTGCGGCCACCATTGAACTCACAGCGCCAGTATTCACTACTAGAAAAATGGCCTATACCCACGGTTCAAAATTGTGGGTATATCCCCCAAAACTGTGGGTGTAGCCTATACCCACGGTTTTGGGAACCATAGGATGGAAAGGCATCGCAATAGAGGTCCTCACATATACCCACAATTTACAAAACTATGGGAACAATGACTGAACAGTGCGGCACAATTCTGTATTTATGGTTTTCAAACCATAGGTAAAAAATTGATGAAAATCTCCACTAGCCGAATTTGTACTCGGGCCTCCCGCATCATGCACATGCATGGTGACCAACCAAGAAAATACTGTTATTGATATATATATATATATATATAGATACTTTTATTTTAACATATTAATATAACTCCTATAATTGAAAAACGAGGATCCGCGGGGGGAAATGCCACTCGCTGAATTCAAACTCGCGCCTCCCGCATTCTGCACACACACGGTGACCAACAGTACAAATACTACTATTGATATATATAGATACTTTTAATTTAATATATTACTATAACTCCTATAATCGAAAAATGAGAATCTGTGGGATTTCGAACCCGCGACCTATGCGGAATGTTTTCGCTGACTGACCAACTAACCTAAGAATACTATTGGTTTATATATATACATCTATTTACTTATATTAACATTACTCATATATTTGAAAATAAATAAACCACGAGATTCAATCACAGGACTTCCTCATGAAAACTACAGATCTAAACCAACCAACCTAAAGAATTTATATGATTTAATATTTCTATCTGTATAATTATATTATTAAAGATGGTCTTCCCACCAAATTTTTTTTTGTCCCACAGAATTTTTTTCCCGACATAACGCGGGAAATATATACCCATAATTTTTGAATACCGTTGATATAGGTCTTTGAAAAAACTACCACCTATACCCATGGTTTTCAAAAAACGTGGGTATAGGTCTTCAGAACAACACTTTTACCCACAATTTTGGCAAAACTGTAGGTATAGGCCTTCAAAAAAACCTATACCCATGGTTTTTCCAAGAACTATCGGTATAGGTCCTCATACTATCCCTATACCCACGATTTTTGGAAACTGTGGGTGTAGAGGGGCCTATACCCATGGTTGTGCACAACACCGTGGTTATAGACCCATTTTCTAGTAGTGATTCGCTTAAGAGGACTTTCAACTTGATGGCAGTTTGTTGAGGGTCATAGATAAATTTTGGGTTTTCCGTAATAAAATAAAATAAAATAAAAATTGTGTACCTTTTTTATTTTATTTGTTTTAGCTTCTGTTTGGATGTTTCATAGGTGGGGACCACCTAAACTAAACCTCACATGAGAGGTTATGGTGGTGGGGAAAACCTGAACTAACCTCCCATGAGAGGTTATGGTGGTGGGGACCACTTGAGGCTTGAAACTTCTTGACCTCCCTATAAAGTGGGGAGAAACCTCTTGAGCTTCCCGTCTTAATTATGCCAACCCCTTTACATAATTAATTAATCCATCCCACCAACTCATTTAATTAATTATTCCATTTTGTAATGATGCCTAAATATTTTATTATATTAGCTACCCTTTTCTTTTTCGTGGGTTGGGGTAAAATAATCATTGGCAAAGTTGGGATCTTGGGAGAACATGGAGGGATACATCCTCCAATGAATAACACCAATGAAGAATGCTTCTCCTTCGAGGATTTATTCTCCAAACTCTGTTGAAGGATCACCAACAAGGAAAATCTCCACCGACAAATGAGGAGATGTCGATGCCACTAACATCCCTCTATTCCCAATGGAATCGACTCTTTCCCTGCAGAAAATCTTCAACGAATAAAATGAATGTGGTAGGGTGGTTATTTGAACTTATACCATTATTCATTCTTGATGACTCTTGTTAATTCAAAGAGAGTTTATAGCCTCTTTCTACTGCTCTATTACGGAGAGTATGGGACAAAAAAACATGGCTCGTCCTCTCTGTAATTCATGAAATGATTTGTGGTGTTCTTTGTGATGGAGGAGGTCAGCGACCAACCAAGAAGGGGCATGAGAACGGTGGCCAGCATCACCGCCGACCGTGATAAAGGCGTTGGTGCAACGGCGCTGCTCCGTGGCCCCTGCCACCCATGGCCCCGGCCATCCACGGCCACTACCACTCGTGACCTCCGCCCTTCCGGCCAAGTCGCCCTATGGTTGCGCCCTCACGGCACCCCGCAGCCGCAACCTCATGGCACCCCGCGGCAAAGCCGCTCTAGCCAAGCTGCATCGCGCCACGCCCTCTCGGAACCACCGGGTAAGCTGCTCCGGTCGAGCTACCCCAAGACCGCGCCCTCGTGGCACCCCACGACCGAGACCGCTTCGGCTGAGGTGCCTCACGCCCTCACGGCACCGCTGTGGCCTAGCGGCCCTCGAGGCCTACCGGGCCAGACCCAGGAGGTCGGGCCACTCAGTGGACCAAGCCATACCCCGTGGTCCAGGCCATACCCAGTGAGCTGGGTCATCCAGTGGGTCAAGCCAGTTCAGGTTGGGTCAGTCCGACCGGGTCGGACTAGACCCGGGACCACTACGACCCATTTACCTTTTTTGGCCATAACTTTGGCACCAGAGATCTGTTTGACGAACCATCAGCGGTCCTATAAATCATGGAGTGAGATAGTCCCCTTTGGTATACCCCACTAGAGTTTTGGATAAATTTGGGGAATGGTCAGGTTGGATTGAGCATGAATCCAACCTGGCCCTTGGGACTAAAAGGCTAATAACTCACAGACCGGGCGTCCGATTGACGTGACGTCTATTTCATTGAGACCCCTATGACGTGGTGGTACTTTGAGATAGTTTTTGTGGGACATCATAGAAGTTGGATCATTTACCAGTGGCTTGGGGAGGGGACTCTCCCAAAGACGAGCAATCCTACAGCAGAAACTCAATAGCTGGCTTTGACGAGAAGAGTGCTCCTAGAGATACTATGTGGGTCAACTTCTAATGATCCTATGTGGGTCAGCTCCAGTGATCCTGTGTGGGTTAGGTCATTTCAATCCTATTTGGATTAGCTTCAGTGATCTTATGGGGGTAATCTCTTAGCGATATTATGTGGGTCAGCTCCAGTGATCTTATGTGGGTCAGCTCCTAGCGATCCTGTGTGGATCATCTTCAGCGATCCAGTGTGGGTCAGTTCCTAGCAATCCTATGTGGGTCAGCTCTAGTGATCGTGTGTGGGTCAGATCCTATTGATTCTATAAAGGTTAGCAGTAGAACCTCTTAACGGAGGAAGATGATTTAGTAGTTACATCTTATCATCTCTACTACTGTACCTAATGATATACCTGGTGTGAACTGAGTCAGAACCTATGTGTTCCTTCATGATTGAGATGGATTACTTGATAACTTCGGTATATGTAAGGGCATATACCTAAGTAGGGTTATCTGTTGATTTCATAATTTTTGTTTTATCCTTGGGGATTTTTGTGAGACCTGAGGGTCTCGAGGTCCCAAATGAGTATCGTTATACTCACCCATGCACGGGCTATGCCCACACTTTGTTGTGTTGGATGCAGATG
Source organism: Viscum album (assembly GCA_963277665.1). NCBI lineage: Eukaryota > Viridiplantae > Streptophyta > Magnoliopsida > Santalales > Viscaceae > Viscum > Viscum album. The sequence goes on from OY728145.1 coordinate 2,135,255,844, forward strand.
ACGGACAACACTGACTGAGGAAGAGGGTACCAAGACTATAGGTAGCATGGAGGTGGACCTAGATGAGGCGTACTGTAGAGAAGACTGATCGAGAGCTATACCAAACCTTCAGGTTGGATCTTTGGTGCCTTATCACAGGAGCTGTTCCAATTACATGTACTTTCAGTTGTCTTTTACTTTTTAGTTTTCCTTGTACTTTCCAGTTATCCTTGTATTGTGGCCCCTTTTTACTTATTGTACTCACTCTGTTAACTATTCAGTTTACTTGATTTTTTATCTTGTTGTGTGCTTGGTTGTGTGTGTTACAGGTTATAAAGGAAATGCCTTCCCAGTTTTAGGGATTACGCCTTTTGTGCTAGTCTCCAGCCCCTGGCCTATGGAAGGAGGGCTTGGGGTTAGTCCTGGCATGGGCCTCGGGGGACGGGTCATGACAAATTGGTATCAGAGGAGTCGGTTCTACAATAAAACATAGCATTATGATATTTATTTTAATGACAATATTGTTAAGTGTAGTGAGTGTGGATATCAGTTTAGGGAATCGAATGTTGGTGAGGAGCCCGACATATCCATACACCAGGACCCTAACATCTAATTTCTGACTCAGTGCATGAAAACACTGATTACAAGTGTGTTTTAAAGAGTTTACTTTGTGATCCCTTGAGTCAGCTCCCCAGGTATAACTTAATGATCGTGGTGCACCTGTTTCTTTTCAGGATGCCTCCATGAAGACAACCAGCTTGGGTTCCGAGAGTTGTACGCACTGATATCCCACCGAGCGACGAGGCCTCGGTTTAGGGCCCTCTTCCAGTAGAGGCACCTGCGGAGGAACCATTAGTACGTTTTCCCATTGGTCCACTAATGCCACCAGCCCTAGGAGCAGATGGTCTACTCTGCTTTAGCGCGTTTCACATGTTCTAGAGCCAGTGGCCACCCAGGTTCAAGGGAGAGACAGACCCATAGGCATCTGAGGAACTGCTGGAGGCTATGATGAGAGTCTTCCAACTGGTAAGGACAACAGCCGATCTCATTCTGTTACTTGCCTCTAGCCTTCTATAGGCAGAAGCAGACAGATGGTGGAGCTTGATGCTCCAGGTCCATGATGAGGTGACGTTTGTCTGGGTAGACTTCGGGAGCCTGTTTCAGGCAAAGTTTGTTCCTGTGAATCTTCGCACAGTGCACATTCAGGAGCTGCTTCATCTGCAGCTGGGCAGCATTATAGTGGCTCAATACACAGTGAGGTTCACTGACCTCTCATGCTACTCCATAGATATGGTGTGGGACCCATTATTCATGGCTCTCACCTTTGAGCAGGGACTCAGGTGGGAGATCAGGGCTTCGATGATCTCACTCAGCATCTCGATGCAGGCAGGGGTGTTAGAGAGAGCCCTATTAGTGGAATGTTTCCCAGATGAATAGTCTCCAGCAGGAAGACCCACCACCAGTCGTCATGTATCAGAGTCTTCTGCAGCTGGCAGCAGATAGAATTCAAAGATTTCCAAGAGGACCAGACCTACATGGGGATGACTGTAGGATTCAGGGTCGGTTGTGCGGGGCATCCGAGACAGAGTCAATCATTCCTGGAGCTGGAAGTTTTACGCATGTAGCGGGCAAGGTCACATGGCTCGTAACTGTCTGACCCGCCGTATAAATAATCAGCAGACAGTTGTAGGACTACCTAGACAGAGACAGATATTTGACCAAGGAGGTCCATAGGGAGTAGGCAGACTTGGCAGAGGAGTTAGCCATGCAGATGGCGGTGGGAGACGATTCGAGATGTTACCACCACAACCACCAGGAGGTACACCCCGACCTTAGGGAGCAGGTTTATAGGGGAGAGATCATCTCCAGGTAGGTGAGGGCTACAATCATGTCACTCTAGAGATGATACGAGGTATAATCTGTGTATACTCCACCTTAGTTGTAGTACTTATATACACAAGTACCAGTCATTTGTTTATTACCACTACCATCATTCAGAGCTCAAAGATTCTGACAGAGCCATTGGTTCGATCATTTCGGCTAGAGACTCGTACGACAGTGTATTCGATGATTACGCACTGGTGTCAGCATTGCGAGCTAACTCTAGGAGGCGAGAGCTTTGGTTGGGATCTCCTAGTAGCGGTGTCGAGGCCTTACAACGTCATCTTTAGTATGGACTGGTTATCTATAGTCCATGTTCATATTGACTATATTAGGTGCAAAGTACGGTATTTCCACACGGATGGTTCTAGGTTTACCTTAACTGAAAAAAAGGGAGCCTTTGTAGCGTAGGATGTTCTTACCCGAAGGAGGGTGCACCCAATTACACATCAGTTGGATAGCCTTACCCATGGAGTGGTTGTTGTGGAGAGTCCAAGTTATCCTCTAGTGGTGGACCAGTACATGGATGTTTTCCCTGATGATGCTCCGGGTCTACCTCCTCACAGAGAGGTGGACTTTTACATTGACTTGTAACCCGGGATGGCACTGATATCTACACCAGCGTATCGGATGGCTCCCGTGGAGCTTCATGAGATACGAGTACAGCTAGAGGTCTTGTAGGGGAAGGGATTCATCTAGCCCAGTGTTTCTCCTTGGTTAGCCCTAATTTTGTTCTCCAAGAAGGCAGATGGGAGCTTGAGGCTTTGTGTTGATTATCAGCACCTGAACCAGGTGACCGTGAAGAACAATTACTCACTCACGAGGATTGAAGACCTCTTTGATCAGTTGAAGGGATCATGATGGTTCTCAAAGATAGATATCAGATCTGGCTATCACTAGCTCAAAGTGCGAGACGATGATGTGTATAACATGACTTTCAGATGTCGGTAAGACCACTAAAAGTTCTTGGTTATGTCATTCAGCATGACCAATGCTCCAGCAGTGTTCATGGGACTCATGAACAGGATCTTTCATCCATACCTTGATCGCTTTGAATTAGTCTTCACCAATGACATTCTGATCTACTTGGATATTGAGGAGGAGCATGCCTATCATTTTCTAGTAGTACTGGACACAATCAAAGAGAACCCGCTTTATGGTAAGCTCTCTAAGTGCGAGTTCTGGATCTGAGAGGTTCACTTTCTAGGACATGTCATATTGGAGGCTGGAGTTATAGTGGATCTAGTGGAAATTGTGGCGGTACTTGTTTGGGATCCACCCACGAGTGTGGCGGGGGTATGGAGTTTCATGGGCTTGGCTGGATACAACCAGAGGTTTGTGCCAGATTTCTCCATAGTTGCGGCACCACTTTCAGCGTTGACAAAGAAGGGCCAACCCTTCTTGTGGTTGGAGAGATGAAAGTGGAGTTTTCAAGAGCTGAGGCAGAGGCTGACTAGTGCCCCCATCTTGAGACATCCAGAGGAGGGCATAGGTTACGTAGTCTACTGTGACACATCAGGGACCAGACACGGATGTGTCCTGATGCAGGAGAAAGTATTAATCGCTTATGGTTATTGACAGCTGAGACATCCCGAGAAGAACTATTCTACCCATGACCTGGAGTTAGCAGCAATGGTCTTCACCTTCAAGATGTGGAGACACTATCTGATGGGAGAACTCTTTACAGTGTACTCTGATCACAAGAGTCTCAGGTATATCTTCTCTCAGAAGGACCTGCACGTGGGACAACGATGTTGGATCGAGTTCCTCCAGGACTATGACATTGAGATAGTCTATACTCCTGGGAAGGGGAACTTTGTAGCAGATATAATCAGCAGCAGATTTGGTATACAAATACTAGGAGAGGCGACGGAGTAGCTGGACGCTTTTCAGATATATTTTTTGGATAGAGATGGTGCATATTTTCTTCAATCTCTAACAGTCACTCCCCCACTTCCTCAGCAAGTCAAGGAGGCACAACGAGGGAATGTTGATTGCGAGATGTGACGTGCTCAGATATCCACAGGATAGGCACCTAATGGATTTTCTAAAGGTGGGGATCACGTCATCCTCTACAGAGGACATATCATGGTACCAGTGTTACTTCAAAAGGATGTGTTTAGGGAGTTCCACACATCCCCTCCAGTGGTACACCTAGGAGTGGTGAAGATGTACCCAGATCTCCGACGACAACACTGGTAGCTGGGAATGAAGAACGTAGTAGCAGAGTTTGTCTCTCGGTGCCTCACTTTTCAGCAAGTTAAGGTGGAGCATTAGGTACCACGAGGTGTGGTTCAGCATTTGGAGGTCCCAGAGTAGAAGTGGGATGAGATATCCATGGACTTCGTGACTGGAATTCCATGCACATCCAGGGGCCATGACTGGATTTGTGTGATCGTCGACCGACTCACCATGTTAACCCACTTCCTACCAATCAGAGAGTTGGGTTTACTAGAGAGAATGAGACACCTCTATGTGTAGGAGATTGTGTGGTTACATGGATTACCCTCGACGACTGTCTCCGATTGTGATAAACAATTCACTTCCCGGCTATGGAAGGTGTTGGAGGAGGCTTTTAGGACGCAAATTAATTTGAGCACCACATTCCATCCTTAGACGGATGGCCAAACTGAGCGGACCATTCAGAACATTGAGGACATTCTACGTACATGTTTCCTCGACTTCAGTCGATGTTGGGAGGATCACTTGCCTTTGGTGGAGTTTGCATACAACAACAGCTATCAATCCACCATTAGAATGGCACCTTTTTAGGCGTTGTATGGGAGACCTTGCAGATCACATTTATGTTGGACTTACCTAGGGAAGTCAGCACTAGTGGGGCCAGATATGGTATGGGCTACCACAGAGGAGGTGCAGATCATCTAGGAGCGGATGAAGACTACACAGACCAGGAAGAAGTCATATTCTGACAAGAGACGGGGTCCTCTAGAGTTCAAGGAAGGTGACCACATCTTTCTAAGGGTCTCACCTCGATGAGGTTTACGGAGATTTGGCTGAGGCGGCATGTTATCTCTGAGATTAATTAGACCTATTCAGGTCCTTAGCCGAGTTGTCAAGGTGGCATATCACTTAAATCTTCCACCTCAGTTGCACCAGTTGCACGGCGTCTTCCACATATCCCAGATGAGGAGATACGTGCATGACCATTCCCACATCATCAAACATGGCGATCAGGACATCAACGACGAGGAGACTTTTATGGAGGTTCTAGTAGAGATTGAGGATCAACAGGAGCGGGTCCTTCGTGGATGGTTGATACCTCTGGTGCGCATTCGCTGGCAGCACGATATCCTCCAAGAGAGCACTTAGGAGTGGGAGACTCAGATACGTGCTTAGTGCCCCAACTTGTATTCCTAGTTTTGTGATTTGGCTTATGGGGACATAAATCCTTGAAGTGGGGAGAATTTAAAGAACCAGAATTTCCATGTAATTTTCTTTTAATTTTTTTTTTGAATTTTATGAGTCCGCGAAAATTGAGGGCACATGATTCCAAGGCCCAGAGTTCCCGGAATGAATTTCTGAATGTTATTTCGGGTAGGTTTAGTAAATGTGAAAGCGGGTTTTTCTAACTTTCGAACCAGTGCTTGGAATTGAAATCTGAGGAAACTGTTGAACTCACAGCACCATTATTCGCTTAAGGATACTTTCTCCTCGATGGTAGTTGGTTGAGGGTGAATGTTACATTTTGGGTTTTTCGTGAATGAATAAAATAAAATAAAATAAAAATTTGTGTTACTTTTTTATTTTATTTGTTTTATCTTCAATGTGGATGTTTCATTGGTGCGAACCACCTGAACTAAACCTCCCATGAGAGGTTATGGTGGTGGGGACCACCTAAACTAACCTCCCATGAGAGGTTAGGGTGGTGGGGACCACTCGAGGCTTGAAACCTCTTTAACTCCCCATTTAGTGGGGAGAAACCTCTTCAGCTTCCCTATTTAATTGTTCCAACCCCTATCCTTAATTAATTAAGCCAACCCACCAACTCATTTAATTAATTATTCCATTTTGAAATTATTCCAACATATTTTATTATATTGGATACCCTTTTCTTTTTGGTGGGTTGGGGGAAAATAATCTTTGGTAAAGGTGGGATCTTGGGAAAACATGTAGGGACACATCCTCCAACACAGAATGCCAACAAAGAATGCTTCTCCTTCGACAATTTCTTCTCCAAACTCCATCGAAGGATCGTCAACAAGGAACATCTCCACCGACGAACGAGGAGACGCCGACATCACTGACATTCGTCTATTCCCAACGACATCGACTCTTTCCCCATAGACAATCTTCAACGAATCAAACAAATGACGTAGGGTGGTTGTTTGAAATTCTTCCCTTATTCATTATCGATGACTCTTTGTAATTCAAAGGGAGTTTATAGCCGCTTGCTACTGCTCTAATGTAGAGAGTGTGGGAAGAAACAATCATGGAATGTCCTCTCTGTAATTCTTGAAATGATTTGTGATGTTCTTCACGATGGAGGAGGTCGGCCACCAACCGATAAGGGGCACGAGAACGGCGGCCGACATCCCCACCAGTCGAGATGAAGGTGACGCCACAATGGAACTTCTATGCAGCCACAACCGCCCCCAGTCCTCACCATCTGCAGCCACTACTGCCCACAGCCTTTGCCCTTCTGTCTGAGCCGCCCCGCGACCGCACCATCATGGAACCCCGCGGCCACGCCCTCACGGAACCCCGTGAACGAGCTGCTCCTGTCAAGCCACTCTACGCCACACCCTCGTGGAACCTCACTGCCGAGCCGCTCTAGCCGATCCGCCCCGTTTCGTGCCCTCACGTCACCCTATGGTCGAGATTCTCCGGTCGATCCACCCCTCATCTGCACCCTCGCGGCACCATGCGGTCGAGCCGCTCTGGCCAAGCCGCCCCGCGCCCTCGCGACACCCCCGTGCCCTCGTGGCCCTCAACTCCTACTGGGCTGGACCCAGCCGGCTGGGCTGCCTAGCAGGCCAGGCCAGACCTAGTGGGTCGGTCCATCCAGTGAGTCGTTCTGGGTCAATCCGACCGGGTCGGACCAGACTCGGGCCTACTATGACCCATTTATAATCTTTTGGCCATAAATTTGGAACCAGACGTCCATTTGGCGAATCGTCAGTGGTGCTGGAAATTTTAGAGTGAGACGGTCCCTTTGGTATACCCCACTAGAGTTTTGGATAAAGTTTATGAATAGTCAGGTTGGATCGAGAAAGAATCCAACTGGGCCCTCAGGACTAAAAGGCTAATAACTCACAGAGACGAGCAAGCCTTGTGCGGAGTCCCAATAGCTGGTTGTGACGAGAAGAGTGATCCTAGAGATCCTGTGTGGGTCAGGTCCAGCAATCCTATGTCAGTTATATCCTAGAAATCTTGGGTGGGTCAGCTCCAGTGATACTGTGAGGGTGAGCTCCTAGCGATCCTCTGTGGGTCAGCTCCAGTGATCCTGTTCGGGTCAGCTCCTAGCGATCCTATTTGGGTCAGCTCTAGCGATCTTGTGCGGGTTAGCTCCTAGAAATCCTGTGTGGGTCAGCTCCAGTGATCCTGCGTGGGTCAGCTCCTAGCGATCCTGTATTGGTCAGCTCCAGCGATCCTCTGTGGGTCAGCTCCTAGCGATCCTGTGTGGGTCAGGTCCAGTGATCTTCTGTGGGTTAGCTCCTAGAGATTCCGTACAGGTTAGCGTCAAATCCACTTAACAAAGTAAGATGATTTAGTAGTTACATCTAATCATCTCTACTATTGTACTTAAAGATATACTTGGTGTGAGCTATGTCAGAAAATTTGTATTCCTTCATGACTGAGATGGATTACATGATAACTTAGGTATATGTATGAGCATATATCTATGTAGGGTAATTTGTTTATTTCATACTTTGTAGTTTATCCTTGGTGGATTTTTGTGAGACCTTGAGGGTCTCAGGGTCCATATTGAGTATCGTTATACTCACCTTTTCAGGAGCTATGCTCGCACCTTGTTGTGTTGGATGTAGACAATGGACAGCGCTAACTGAGGAAGAATGTATCAGGACCGGAGGTAGCTCAGAGGTGGACCTAGACAAGTCATACCGTAGAGACGACCGATCAAGAGTTGTGCCTACCCTTTAGGTAGGATCCTTGGTAGGTGATCACAGGGGCTATTCCAGTTTCTTGAACTTTCCCATTTTCCTTGTACTTTCAATAGGGCTTGTATTCTGGCCCCTTTTTACTTATTGTACTCACTCTGTTTACTATTCAGTTTACATGAGTTCGTATCTTGCTGTGTGCTTAGTTGTGTGTGTTATAAGTTATAAAGGCAATGCCTTCCCAGTTTTAGGGATTACGCCTTTAGTGCTAGTCACCAGACCCCTGGCCTATGGAAGGTCGACTTAAGGTTAGTCATGGAAAGGGCCCCGAGGGACGGGTTGTGACATAAATGTATGTAAGTAAGCCATTTCGTAGTTTTCAAAAGTTTGGAACATTCTCAGGTTGTTCTGAATGATAAATATAGAAACATAACTTTTCGAAAATAGATATTCCATCATTTTTACAATAACCACCATATTAGTGATATAATTAGTAATCCAAAGTTTTGTATATTCAGAAATTTGGATGATACATTACATTAACATAATAAAACATAAAAATTATTCAAATAATTTTCATTTATCCATGTAAAATTTGTTACTGACTGAAAATTATGTTTTTATTACATCAAACACTTTTAAGGAAAAAGTGAGAAACCACGAGTTCAACCACAAAATGAGAAAATAGAGTCATTGAAGGAAACTTTAACCTGACCATATTTAACCTTTGTAGAAAATTTCCAAGAAATATTGGTTACCTATGATTTTGGTTAATACATTAGAAAATATTCAAACTGAAAGACTAACTTTGTCTCAGGACTAGTTGTACACCTCAATGCAGATCATTCCATTATTAAATCCCCCAACAAGAATCAGGTATTTATTGTCGATTCAGTTATATTTATCCTCATTTAGTCTCATAAAATCCATTAAATTTTTTTAGTACATATAATAACCTTATTATACACATCAATAAATGGGGTGAGCTAAAAGCGTAGTAAGGGGGGGAATAAATGACCTGAATCAATACTAAATGGAGAGAATAGTCCTTTTTATCATATCATAAGAATTATATCATCAAAATAATAATGATGGAAACATTTTAAATAATCATTGAAAGTTTAATATTCATAATAATTAAACGTTGTAACATAGTATCTAAATACCTCACAAAGTATTGAACAAAGATGGAAATAATTTCACATATAATAAATGTGAAAAATTAAAGAAAACCTCAAATGTGAATAAGGATGGAAACATGTTTGTTCCCAATAAAAATAATATCCTGAGGTATATCACATTTCATAATTTATTTTATGTTTATATAATTTTAGTCCAACCAATCGCATTATAAATTCGGAATAATCAGGCATTCCATAGAGAATGTAAAACAATCGTAGTCATGAACTAAATCCATGCAAAGGAATGGATTTTATAATGGATAAAAAAATAAAACATTAATGAATAACCATTGGGTTTTCCAAATTAATATGGGAAATCATAATATGACATAAAAACATCTCTATTGAGTGGATAAGAAACTACTCAAGAGGAGTTAATGAGATGTTTGTCAAAATATTGGCTTTTAAATAATGATTTGTATCTAGATTAGAAAACATTTCAATAGTGTATAAACATGTATATACCTAAAAATAAAAGGGCAAGAATATTTTAGGTAATTTTATGAAATAGTTAGACCATTTAAAAAGAAAATAATGTTAAATATGAGATAACCCAAAAATAAGATGTTTGGGTTTGAGAATCCCATTAGATTAAATATCAATTTGTTTCTTCTCTTTTCTACATCCTAAAAAACAAAATTTTGTTAAAACATGGTACAAATAGTGGAATTTTATTTGTCTTTTACAATTGATAAATTATAATCATTGGATTGTTTTCTCTATTTCCCTTTGATAAAGGTGAAACATTTTGATATCATATTTAAAATATCTCATCTTTATTTGATTTAATGATATTTATTTATTGTTTTTTATATATTATTAAAATTACCTAAATAAAATTATAAATAATTATTTTTATACTTTTATATAATATAAATAATTTTTTATAATCATTCATATGGGTAGTGGTAAGAACATAATTGGAAACATCTTTATTAGTGGTTAACCTACCATAAAAAATACACTGTCCATAAAGAATGTGTTATATGAAAAATATGTGATTATATTAAGAGTAAAAAATTTATAGTATATTAACATTATCAAGATCATGATAAAATACTATTACATTTATTTATGATGGGTTTTATTAGAAAAGAAAATTGGGAGTTGAAATTAGAAAAGGAAAATGAAATAAATGGACAAAGGGACATTAACTATTCATTGATGTTGTTCATTTTCTATGACACCTTATTTATTGAAATGTGGGAGGTTGATTACTATTGAAATTATTAAGGATAATAAACAGATTATGAGATGGTATATTGTTAGCTCATTGGATTTCGTAAGTGATGTAGGAGAGTTTTTCAAATGGAGTAATGAGGGGTTATTTTACTTGAGGACAATGGTATTTTAGAGTTATAGTATTGAGAAAATCTTATATATTAGGTAAACCTTTAAATATTAATATTTTTTAAATTGTTAAATATAATTCAATGTAATAAAATTATTTAGTGACTTTAAAAAAATTATAATATGAATTTATCAGTTTAATAAAAAGGAATCATCGAAAAATGGAAAAATTCTTATTTTCATGTAATATTTTAGAGTTTGGAAAATATGTTATAGGTTTGAAAAACATGTCTGTTGTATTTTTATGACTAATGGGTCTTTGTTTTTGGTCAATAAATGTTTTCAATTATTTATTAGGTCATCCTTACATAGTGAAATATGTAATTTAAAATACACTAATTCTGAAAAAACTATATTTTTACTATTCACCAAAAAAATTGATGTAATCTTGATTATTAAATAAAAGTCACCCTTAAAGAATTTTGACATGGAAATTATAAAATAGGAATTCATTATATCAAAATAATTTTCATACACTAGTAATTTTTATTTTTAATATAAAAACTTACGATATTTGTGAAATATAATAAATTACAGTTTATAAAAATTGTGAATATATTTTTGGGGAGTGTTTAAACATGTTTTTTATTTTATGGAATTATAATATTTTTATTTTCTTTTATTATTCAGGATAATTTTTATTTTTAATTAATTGTATTTTTTAATGTTAAATTACTATCTTAATGGTCATGTTACTATTCCCAATGGTCAGGTTATTGTTCCAATGGTAAAATTACTATTCCAATGGTTATATTTCCCACTATAAATAAATATTTATTCCATCATTCCAAATTCATTATAATTTCTCTTATGGTTCCCTATTTTTCATTTCATATATTTTGGTTTGTTTACTAATGTTATGTTTCTTTTCTATTGTATTATTTTTTCGGTTAAGGATTCAAGCAGATTAAAAGGATCCAAATTTTCCCATTCTAATTTTCATATTTTTTATTTTTCCCACATTAATATTTGGAATTTTTATGGGTTTATTTTCCCACTAAAGTAACAATACCTATTAATGAAATAAATAATTTTTTATTTCTCTTTGTGTTGTTTGTATATAAGACTATATGACAGAATATAAAACACATTTATTTAGGAAAAAATATCGTTCATAAAATTTTGGTCATTATATTCCTCCCCATTTTAGAAATTTTATCCTTAAATTTAAACTCATATTCTCAATTCAGAATAGATTGTGGTAGTTTTTATTCATTATTTCCGTTCATTCCCACATTATCTACTCATATTTATGGATCTACGATAATACTTCAACACTGTGAGTTTTCTTAATGAGTAAAACATTGTGTGTATTATCAAAGATATTCCCCTCCATATCTTGATAAGAGAGGTAATTCCCCAGATTTACTATAACACCCTGACCCCAGTTACCCAGATTCGGTGCATTATTACATAACATTGGCATGATCACAAGAAAGATCAAATCATGAAAGACCGATTAGTTTAGTAGCCTTATAAACACTAGATATATTCATAAATATTATATTACATCAATAAGTGAAAAGATACAACAACATATTGTCTTCATATACCCTCATACTATCCTTGAAAGTCATTCATAAAATACTTCTTCACATTCTGGGAAAAATAAAACATTGGAAGGGGTGAGCTCAGATGCTTAGTAAGGATAAAAATATAGCGGAAACATTCATAAATAAACATAAAAATTCAATGCAACATATAACTAAAACAAAAGCCTTTTAAACTTGAACTTCAGAATAATATAGAAAGGATAAAATGAAATAATGCCATTTACTTATTCACATGGATATTCTACTAGTTGAATAATCACATGAAAATATTAATAACCACTTTCATAATGACGGAATGCATAACGCCAGACTATCATAACCACGTATCCAAGGCCTCATACCAAGACTACAAATAAGATTTTGTCAAGGCCTCGTGCCAAGACATTATTTTGTCTCATGAGACCTACCGATGCATCGAGGAGCTATAGCGGGCTCCACCTGTCACTTACTAAGTCCAATGCATTCCTCATATGAAAATTTTTAAACATAACATAAACATTCGTATTAAAACTAGAATACGAAATGTCAATACTTTATCCACAAACCATGAATGGTATAAAAATAGCACATCCATAGTCAAACATAACTCATTCGATACAATATGGAAGATTGTATTGTATCAAAATACCCTCAATCGAGAATGATGAAGGATATTGACATAGATGAAAATAATCATCAAAATAATTAGAATGAAATATCCCCCTTTTTCTTGAAATCATTTAAAAGTCACACTATTTGTCAAGAATCCATTTAAAATAGATTTTAGAATCAAAGTTTCCCATACCACTTTGAAACTTTTAAAAGGAATTTTTATTTGAAAACTTTAATTTCCATATAAATAAATCCTTAAAACCATTTTTAAAACATGGACATTAATGATAATGATTTAGAATAATCAATCTTTAAAACATTTTAAAATGTCATTTTAGTTAGAGTTCCTAACCAAAAGAGAGACACTTGAATAAAAATAATTGAGGAAATAAAAAGTTTTTAATATCATGAGAATAAAGAGATTTATGATATATTATGTCAAATTACATTATATACACCATATAAAAGTGATTTGGTGTATAACAATAAAGGAGTCTCAATGGAATGTAAATTGAGATGAAATATCTCATAAAGGCCGTATCCTTAGGTTAAGGATAAATCAATGAAATAATTATGAGTGAAAAATATAAATACACTAAATATGATTGGATATTCACTGTAAAACAATCAACGGACATTCACACATATTCTTGTAAAAACAACACCGATGAATTGGATGTTTAACTCAATAAATCGAGATTGAGTAAAAATTAATCTTATCAAGTTCATACCGATGACCTGATAATTTATCAATGGAGTGATTATGTGTATCAAAAGTATATCCATAGAAAGTGGAGTGTAATTTATGACAGAATCAAATGAATAGTGATTCTACACATAATCTTGGAGTAAAATAATCAATGAAGTATGTGTAAAGCCGAATGACTGGAAATTGAAAATTTCAAATTCCCCTATCGATTAGGTAACTTAAGAAACATAAAACCATGAAAGAAGGATCATATAATGATGATGTAAATACCCATAAATTAAATTATATTACACAATGAATACAATCATGGTCAATACACATACACCACATGCAATAAATAAGTGGTGAACAATGGAATTCTCACGAAATTAAGAGTGAGATAAGAAACCCCTTAATTTTTACTTTTTCCTTGGTCGATGGTACGTTAACCTCCTGTATAATGGTGAAATAATTGTTATTGAATTATAAAAGAATCATTTACATTAATATAATATCATATATGATCTTTTAACATTGATTTGTTAATAATATCTTAGTATTATTGTCATTTCGGGTGTTAACTTACTCATTTTCCTTTATATTCTTTGTTACGTAAGCCGTGTTTGTTATGGACTGGTTGTATATTATTCATATCCAGAATTATATCAATTCCTTAAACATTATTGTTAATCATCAAATGAGAATTATACTTGAATGGATATGATGGAGAATGAATCTCATCTCGTTCGTGGAGACGGTAGTCCGTACGTACGCACGAGCAACAATATCATTCTTTTGATGTTAAAATAATATATAATTGGATGGTATATCATATAGATAGAATAATTATCATGTTATATTTATTATTTACATGAATTACGCATCATTATTATACCCATCCAAATAATAATTTATTGAATGACAATTACACCACAACGTGGAGACGGTAAGTCGTACGTACACACGTTTGGTGACATGCCATTCAAAGGATGGATAGAATACTGAATATGGTTGTAACATATTTATAATAACATCACAATATATAGAATATACTGGAGTTATTATTTTAGAAAAGAAGTAACAATGAAAGAAGAAGTTGAAGAAGAAAGGAACTTGAAAGAGAGTGGTGAAAACATTATCTATTCTTCGGGTTCTTCCTTTTGATTGGATCAAAAGGGCTCCTTAGGATGGCTTTACGGTCAAAATAAGGCCTCTAGGTTGTATTGAGGGAAGTTTAGAGAGTATTCGTTCAGGTTTTGGCCGACCCAAAAGGCTTTGAATGTGTGAATTAGTGAGAAGGGTGAGTTCCTTTTTATACGATGGGTGAGGGGTACCTTTGGAAAAGCTAGAAATATTAATTTATAATAAATTCATATTATGTTTCTAATGGCTCCAAAGTATATTATTTAACGTTTAAGGTAGGGATGGGTCGAAAACCAGTCAACCAATAGAATTTAGACAGTTTTGGGTTATTATATTAACCTTATCTTTTAGTTTTAACTCTTAGTTAATTAGTTTGACACTTACCATGTCACTTTGTATTTTTATATTATATAGTTAATAAACTTACTATATATGTCCAAGAGACCCCCAAGTGGTCCATTAAGTATACACCTATCATGATATAAGCCTCTTGGATGAGCCTTATATTTTTAGGAATTGAATATCAATTAATAATATAATATTTGTTTTAAAAACTGTTTTATGTCAATTTTGACACTATTTGGAAAATTGATTTTTGTGAAAATCATAACAGAATGATTACTTCGAAAAAAGTTAATTAAATCATTCCTAAAATATCATATTAACATATAAAATTAGTTTAATTCATAAAAAGTCTCAAATTATATTTATTTGTGTATTTATAATATCAATTATTTTAATTTTTCACACTTATGGTAATTACTGCATCATTATTGTGTCATAAATAAATTAAATTATTTAATGTCTAAAAATTATAAATAAAATATAATTATGTAGGAAATCTCATTATATTTCTAATTAATATTTAAAATAGAATTTATCTTATGTATAACCCTATATTAAAAATGTTTTAGTACATAGACTTTGATTTTAACTCTTTTAACTCTTCTTTGAATTAAATAATAATAATTGTCCTAATCTAATCCAAGTGGACCTAAATGATAATATTTTATTCCTAAGGTTGTTTTTGGTCGAGATACACTTGTCCAATAGAATTAGGACATGTGTTAGGGTAATATTAATATCATTTTTACCCTTAATTATCCTATTTACTTTTAACTGTGGTAAATAAAAGTATAAAGTTACTATTCACCAAAAATTATTTTCATCTCATTGAACCACATTTTACTCCTTGATATTAACTGTGTTTCTTGGATTTTCGAAATTCCACTCACAGAAGCGGTAAAATTATGTTTTATGAAAAATTCAGTTTTTTAACTACCACTTAGTGGTTTCACTATTCATCAAAAAATGAATGTTCCCAGAAAAATACCAAAAATTAGGCCTAAGCTATATTTGATATTATGATTTCAAAAATGACGTCTAATTTACCAAATTAAAATCATTTTTGTTGCATTAATTAATTTAAAAATTAATTCCCGTCGTCAAAACAAATAGCGTGTTTTTATGAGATAATAACTGTCAAAAGATTGACACTTGTTTATGTCTGGTTTAAATGTGAAATTACATCCAATGACCAACATTGTATTAAATGGTAAAAATATATTCTAACTATACTTTAAAACCACTCAAATTAATAATTTATCACTATTAATTATTTTGATTAAAATCGTTGTTTATAATTAAAATTTAGTAATTTTCACTATTCATCAAAATATGAAAGTTATTTGAAAAGTACCAAAATTTCTCCCTAAGCTAATTCGGATATTACGAATCCAGAAATTAAGTCCATTTTGGAAGATAAAATTTATAAAATTTCAAAAAAGTAGGTATTACTATTCATAACAGCTAGTTTGATTGGTTGTGGTGTGTTAGAATCTCGAAGTTGCGTACAATGCACACTGTTGCATTATTCAAAGGGAGACATACCGTGGAAGCTTGGGGTGTTACATTTACCACCTATGGATTCATTTTATGTGAGGTATTGGGTATGTACTTATTCAAGAGTGATATGTGGAATACATCATTAACATAATCCATGTTTACTCAAAGTTATAGCGGATATAAAATTGATTATATACAATAAAGAATATTTATGGGTTGATTGTACCTAGGGTTATGCATCCCTTTCTTTCCAAATCACATTTCTTCATTCTATGTTGATATTTGAAGTATAACCTTGTCTCTATCATCAAACTCTAATTCCCTTCGATGGTTGTCAACATATATCTTATATTGACTCTGAGAATATTTTATATGTAGTTGGATGGCTTGAACCATTTCTATCATATTTTGTAATGGATCAGTTCTAAGTAGCTTTAATTGACCGAAATCATCCCAAAAATATGAGTTCTACATCGCTTCCTATAATGATTTTCATAGAGATAAATTTGAATACTCAATTGGATGATTTTTTATAAGAACCCAACTAATGGGATAATTTTATATTATCCTCCTTAAAATTATACTAAAAGATCTATTAGCATGTTCAGAAGTTTATGAATGGTCCTTTCATATTATCCACCAATTTGGGGATGATAGGTTGTATAAAATTAAATTTAATATTCAAATAATGATGGATAATTATTTATAATTTATAAGTGAACATTGTATGACAATCAATAATTATTGAAATTGGTCCCCCATGAAATCTCGCCACTTCATTTACTTATAGTTTTGAAAGTTGGACAAGAGATAAATTGTCTTAAAAAGTGATGATTTGGGGTATATTTGTTGGTCAATCCACCACAACCCATATTCCATTGATTCCATTAGATGTATTTGAGATAACATTAATGAATTATAATGTGACATTCTCCCATTTCCATGTTTGTATATGCAATGGTTACATTAACCCCCTATACATCGATCACATTTATTTAAATTATTGATATACCATGCACTTTGCAGTGTACTCAGTGATATCCTTATTCATGTTGTCCCACCAAAAGTTCTCTTAAATATCATGTTACATATCCGTACTTTGAGGATGGATGTATAAATATGGGCTATGTGAATAATCCAATATCTATTTCTTTATCTCATTTGATGAAGATATACCATTTTAAGTCCTAAATTGAATGAAATTTTCTTCATCGATGATGAATTCATGAAGCTTCTCTTATATTACTGCTTCAAAATTATTTTGTACTCAAAATGACCACTTAATGTCTCTTTGATCTTCCTTATATAGGTGGTTGGTAAATAATTTGGGTAAGGTAAGATTTATTCCTTCCCATTTTGATTTCTAGATAAATCCTTATCCATGAAGACAGGGTCTTTCTCAATCCATATCATAGATAGACTAGTTGGGTATTTTTTACTAAAATAATCATATACTTTGTTGGCCTTTCCAAAATGATAGTGAATAGATAAATAATAGTCTTTAATTGCCTCTAATTTTATTCTTTATTGCATGTTCTTTTCTATCTATTTGAATATTTACATTATAATCTTATGATATGTGTATTATCTCACATCTCACCATAGAGGTACTGCTACCAATTAATAATGGTAAAAAACACAACAGCAAACTCTAGATCATGTGTTGGGTAGTTTTACGCATGTCTCTTAATTTTAAATGAATCATTTTCTATCAATTTAATATTATACATGAGTACACAACACAATCCTTTTTTAATGAATCACTATATATCCCAAAAAAATCACCACTTGATGGCTGAGTGAGTACAGGTGTAGTGATTAGCCTCCCCTTAATCTCCTTAAATGCTTCTTCACATTCAAACATCAATACATACATTTACCCTTTACATGTCAAAATAGTTATTAGGCTAGAAAAATGGGATTCATTTCTCTAAAAAACCAATTGTACCCATATATTCCAAAATATATATATTTTCATGATAGTGTAGTGTATAGGCCATTCCTAAATTTCTTTTGTCTTTGTAGGTTCCATATAATTTCTATCACTCATGATCATGTGCTCCATGAATGTGACTTGCTACATCCAAAAGTCCAAATTTCTAAACGTATAGCACATTTTATCCTTTCTTAATGCCACAAAAAATACTTATGTTCTATTCATGTTCCTCCATTATCTTAGATTAAATTATAATATCATGTATAAAGACTAAAATAAATTTATTAATGTAGTATTAAAAGAATATAATCATCAACTACATTATGATTGTAGGGGAATTACTATTTCTTAAAGAATCACTATGAACTCATAGTGTCCATTCCTTATATGGAAGGATGTATTTTGAATATATTCTTTCTTTACATTCAGTTGATGATACACATAACAAATATGTACCTTTTAGAAGTACTAGGCTTTTCATACATAATCACTCAAGTAAACAATACATGATAGTGGATTCTTTTTCTTTACAATCATCCTGTTGAACTCCTGATAATTGAAATATAGTCTCATTGAACTATCATTTTTATTTAAATAACCACTGAGGTGATTCTTTTGGTCATAGAAACCCTTTTTCCAAATGAACTTATAGTTATTTCTTTAACTCCTCATGTTAAATTATAAACACCCCATTGGGGTATTTATAGATAGGTATTTTTTAGGCATAATATGTATTTTCATAACTCTTCCACGTTATTTGGGAGAATCCTATGAAACATTTTTTTTATATATGTAATTATCATCCATTATAATTGTGATTTATTAAAGGGTGATACTTTCTATAGACTCACCCATTTTTGGTAGGTATGGATCATCACTGGCTTTCAACAAACACACCACCAAGGGAATTTTTGAAGGAGACTCCTGATATTCCTTGAATTAGTATAGAATCATAGGGTGGTTCATAATATTGAAGGAAATTTCATTTTCTTGAAATTTGTTGTGATCTATATATAATGAGATCCAATCCATGATCATCATAGAATCAAATTCAATAAACAAAAGTAATATGATATTTTCTATATAATCTTCCAACAAGTTATAATAAGAGAATATTCCTGCTCTCGTGATTCATTAATCCAACTTCTACGAGTCTTTACTGATATGTCTATGTCAAGGTGATAGTGTTGTGATTCACTAGCTCCATAAAATATAAATGATATAAAGAAATGTGTAGAACCAAAATAAAATAAGAAATTGTACATTGCTGATTAAATATGAAATATACCTTTTATGAATTCATTTTAGTCATCCACCATAGAAATTGTGATGTTATAATCTTTCTATTACTAATTCGTATTAAATGGGTTCTTAATATTATTACCCTTTACGATCCATGGTTTATTGAAATGGATTGAATAGTTCCCTAAAATCATTAGATAAATCATTATACCATTAGTGGTGCATTGGGAGGTACCTTCCTTTCCTCCATAAAATTGTCCAAAATATTTATATATTTTCTATATTCATTATTTTGGTTGCTTTTTATATAACAATTTAATAAATTCCTTATCTATTTTTGGTAATTCACAATATGTTTCTTTCCAAATCATTAAAATATAGGTGGGTAGATCCTATTACCTCCCTTCTGATTTGATCCTTCAGCATGAAATCCATTATTCAATTCTTATATAAATTACCATGGGAACATTCAAAAAAATTCATCACTACATTTAGACCACATTTAACTACTTCTTCGTAACTCCCAAAGTCACAAATGTCTTGAGGCTTTTGCATTCTTGATTTTAAACCACAAAAGAATCTCCATATTGTTTATATAATTTTTGTTAAAAAAACAAAGGCTTATCTTCAAAAACTTGAAAAAAGTTCCTCTGTAGATGTTATAGTTTTAGTATCATTTTTCATAATCTCTAGGAATTGTCTCACAATATTTATTTATAGAGTTACAGGGAAATTTATGTTAACAAAAAACTGATAAGAGTTTTCCACCTCTTTTTCATATATTTGATCCTTCATCTTGGTATTATTTATCATATCAAACTATTGATCAACCTATCCATTTAATGTTATAAATACATGGTAAATTTTTCCATATTATAATAATGGATCACCAAAATGATATTCTCCATTGATTTATGCCACTATTTTTTGACATGTGGATCAGAATACCCACTGAATTTCGCGGGTTATTATTGTATAAAAAACTAGATAACAAGTTTATTCTTATTGGGTGAAGGTAGATGTTCCACATGGTTTATTTTATTGGTCAAAGACTTTGACATCATGGTAAGAATCATCATAATGATCTTAAATTCACCAACTATTTCATTGTGAGTGTTTTTTTGTAAAATAGTTTCATTATTTTTGGCATGGGTTGTTGGTTTAGTTTCAACTGGTTTACACAATTTTGTAAAATTAAAAAAAATTCAACAAACATATGTCAAAAAATCATTGCAAAATATTGTATTATAAGGTAAAAAATAGTTTTAAATTTATATATTATGGGATCCATATTTTTTCCTTTTTTTCTAAAATTATGCCTATAAGTACAGGTACATTAATATTATCCCAACATTAAGATGAATAATTACTTTTATTGTGTGTCCTTTATAATTTTTTGTATAATTTTTTTAATTAATCAATGTATATCAATTGGGAGTGTCAAGACCGTTGTGAAGAAAGGAATATTTATCACGCATTATGGGAAGATCTAGTTAACACCATTTCCACCCATTTTAAGGATATTATCCCTATGTAAATCTATTCCATATCCACATCAACTTGTATTATCTAGATAGTGATTCCATTCCCCAGAAACCACACACCACTATAATTTTACAAATCATAGGATGTTTACTAATACATAGACTTACCTTTAGTGTTTTCACTAAAATTTTATAGTACTAATTCCAAAAATAAAAAAATAGTGATATGATACAATGTACCAAAACCTAAAATTGCTTACATGAATATTCCATAATTTTGTAGGTAAATAATACAAAATTGATACAATATACCATCCAAAGGATTATTGTATTGTAAAAATTAGGCTTATACAAAACATTTATATTATATAACCGTATCATTGTTTGAATAATTATTCCTTATCCTACTAAAATCGCCCACATTATCTTTCATACATGTAATCACCAAGGGATATACATCAAAGAAAGGGGTTAGTTAAAACACTATTAAGGGGATGAATAAAGGGTATGAATCAATAGTATATGGGTGAGAATAATCAATATCATAATATCATAAGCACATTACAAGTATAATAATCATTATTGAAATATTTAATATTTCATTGAATGTGGAATGTTTATAATTTTGGAACACCGTAACAAATATTTAAAATACCCCCACATAGTTGTGAACATATCCAATATCATGTTCACAAATAACGTATGAGCACTAATCAAAATATCGTAATCGGGAATTAAGATTGCATAATTTTCATGTATAATACACATAATATCCTGATATATATCACGTCACCTAATGAATTAGAGGGATATATAATTCCAGTCCCACCCACTAGATAATAAAATGATTCTAATTGTGTATACCACATAGAATTTGAAATAATAAAATTACTGAAATAAAATGAAGGAAGAAAATGTGTTCCACATAGTTTTTATAAATCATAATTTCACAAATGACATTTGGGGTTTTCAAATGAAATAGGGCAAAAATAATTTTTCATAAAACATCATTTGTCTTGAGTAGATAAGAAACTACTCAATAAGAGTCAATGTGATGTTCTAGAAATTAGAGTATTCTCAAAAAAGACCTGTAACTAGAATATAAAACATTTTGAAAGGGTGAAAACATTTATATCCCATAAAATAAAATTGAAAGAAAGTGGGTATGAAATTTTTGAGACATTAGAAGAACATAAATATAGAAAATAATGTGAAAGTGCAGATAACTGAAAAATAAGGAGTTTGGGTTTGAGAATTCGGTTAACATAAATCAAGATTCATGTCATCACTTCTCCACCTATTAAATAGAAAAATTAGGTTTATTAAAAAATGGAAACATAATCAAACTATGTTCATTTTTTTCACTATCGATCAATTATTATCATTTGATTATGTTCCTTAATTCCATTTGTTAATGATGAACTATTTTGATATCATATTTGTCTTCTAATATCTCTTCTTACATCGATTCAATGATTATGATTTATTTATATTTATACATCATTTTTATTAAATAGAAAACAATATAAGTAATTAAATTTACACATTTATATATTATAAATAAATTATTATAATAATCCATAAATGGGGTGACATGAAATGAATTAGAGAACCCTTTTTTAGTGGTTATCCGGCCGTTTATGAGATTTTATAGAAAGAGAATGTGTAAGATATACAAAATATGATTATTTTAAAACAAAATTTTTATATTATATTATCATTATAAAGATAAATTTAACATAATTTTTAAATGATTTATAATAGCTTGGATTAGAAGATAAAATGCGATATGAAAATAGAAAAGGAAAATCAAATAATGGAATGAAAGGACATTACCTCTTTCTTAAAGTTGCTCCATTTCTAAAACCTTTAATCTCATGAAGGCATAGAGTTTGATTACTCCAGAAAAACCCTATGAATAACAAGGGGATTAAGAGAGGGGATTTGGGTAGATTTTTTCAAAATTAGGGAGGATTGGTTTTCAAGGGAGGGTGGAGGGGTTATTTATACTTGAAGCGAGAAGTATTTTTGAGTTATAATTTTGAAAAAATATTATATTCAAGGTAAAACATTCAATAGTAATATTTGTAGCATTATAAAATATATATTCATTAAATAAAATGATTTCAATACATTGAATACATTATAATCTGAAATTATAATTTTCATCAAATGAAATGTTGGAATAATAAAAAAATATATTTTAATGGGATACATTAGTCATTAGACTTTGGAAAATACATTTTAGGTCCGAAAATTGTGTTTACTGTATTTAGATGATTTATTTATCAAACTAATTTATTTCATGATCCAAAATTTATATAATTTATTTGAATTTTATTACATTATTAATGATGTAATTCATAATAAACTGGTTATGAAAAAAAATGTATTCTTAATATTCACCTAAATATTAAATTATTTTATAAAATTAAAAAAAATATCAATTACAAAATTTTGGTGTGATGAATATAAAAATGATATTATTTAAATAAAAATAATATTATAATAAAGTTAAGTTAAATTTATAATATAAAATACTGTGATTTTTACAAAATACAATGAAATATAATTTATTAAAAATGTGTTTACATTTTATTTGAGTTTTTAATTTTGATATTTATTTTATGGAATTATAATATTTATATTTTCTTAATTTACCCATGATAAATATTATACATATTGAATATCATTATTTTTTATGTTAAATTAATATTCTAATTTTCAAGTTACTCTTCTAAATGGCCATGTTAGTATTTCAACGGTCACATTGCCATTCCAATGGTGAAATTACATCCTATAAATACCAATTAATTTATACATTAAACATTCGCTATAATTCCTTGAAATGACCTATATTATTATTTTTAAATATTTTTATTGGTTTAATAACATTCTGTTATGTTTTGTAGTGTTATTCTTGGGGAAAATTATTATAAAAATTATAAGGATAAAAATTTCCCCTATATAGTTTTCTAAATTTCTATTTTTCCCCATTGTATTGTTTTAAATTTTATTGGGTCTAGTTTCTAACTAATGTAATGATCTATATTAATGAAATAAAGTGTTTTTGTTTTCTCTATGTGTTATATTTTTGTAATACAATAAAATAGTATATAAAAATCCATTTATTCATGAATCAAATGTTATTTATATATTATGGGTTATTGCAATGGGGATATGTTAGAGGTTAAATACATAGTGTTATTTATTACTGAATATCCTTACTAGAACTTTTTATATTGTTCATTGTATGACTATAATTGGAATGTAATCAAGATTAGAGATATTTTAATCAATGAGAAACATCTATTGAATGATCAGAACATGGAAGAGAAATATTTTGAAGAAACAGTACTGTCAAAGTTCAAGTTGAACACAATAATATTACTAAAATGGATTCACTTCCCATGAAAAGATTAGAAAGATCTGCATGTTATGAAGGTATAGAAACTCATGAGGCAGTATAAGATGAAATTTAATCATATTTGTTTTGGAAATAATTTATTTATATCATCTGATTTAGTTGAGGTTATCAACTATAATTAGAAAGCTTATTTAGAGGTTTGGGGATGATATAGGAAATATTATTTTACAAGATACCAATGAAATAACATGTTTAGATGAAGTTGCTACCCTTAGTTAAATAGAATAATGGGATTTTCCAATAACATAGTAAATGAATTCCATGAAGCATTAAATAATGGGGTAGTTGGATAGACATTCAAAAGGAATGTGATATCTAAAGAAAAACATTTCCATTTGGAAGAAGAAGATGATGGTTATAGGAGGAATAAATAACGACTGATGGTGAATGGTTTCCAATAAACATATGGAATTGAATTTTTATATCTTTTCTCATTTATGGTCAAGAACAACTTTATCTAAATAGTGAGTAGAATTTTTTCCTCCTATAATTTTCACTTGGGGAAATTAAATGTGAAGATATCCCTTGTTTATTATGATTTATAAGAGGTTATAATCATTGTTCAGACTAAGGGTTTCAAATATTATCAGATATAGAAACTAGTATTTAAGTTTAAAAGACATTTCTATGGATTAAATCAATCCCCCATAAGTAGAATTAGAAGTTTATTACATTCATTCTTGAAGAAACTTTCACTATGTGTGATTCTAATCAATATTTTTACCAGATGTAATATAATGATAGAACATTCATTATATTTTTTTATTGATGATATATTTAATGTGTGATAATGAATCCAATGGATTCATGGTATAAAGAGAAAACTATATAAAAGTATAGAAATGATTTATCTTGGACGTGATAAAAACTCATAGGGATAACAATAGATAGGGATATAAAATCTAGAACATTGGTTTTCTCCAAAAAATAATACATCCCTAATTTCATTGAATGATTCAAAATGACTAGATGTAAAACTATTTTAACCCCATTTTCTATATATTTAAAATATTAAAAGGCACACACTCCATATTTAGAAGAATAATTATAAAACATAGAAAAGGTTCTATATGCTTTAGTAGTCTAATGATTGATATATACAATGATTAGTTTGTGTCGTGATGTTTCTCTTCAATTGGAGTTGAAAGTTGTTTCATGTAAAGTCCCAAAATGGGTAATTTTGAGGGAATGAAATAGCTCATATAATATTTGAAATATTCATATAGTACATTGTAATACATTTATGGTGATGACCTATTGAAGGTTTTTGGGAAGATAGATTTTACTAGAGATATGGAATATTAGAAAAGTATGATAGGTTTTGTGTTAAACTTTTAAAGGATAGCGGTCAGTTGGATATCTTGATGGAAACCTATGGTTTCATTTTTTAAAACAAAGTGATTGTTTCCTATGGAAATGGGGATGACCTAGTTGGTTTAAAGTTCAAACATTCTAATCGGTTTCTAACGGGTTTTTTCGTAGAACCAGAAACATCCAATGCTTCTATATCCATATGGACCTACTTTCCAAAGGTAGGTGCTCATTAGTTGTCAACTGATAAGGCTTAAGAATTTTCATTAGTCGAGAGGATGGGAGTTCGGACTCATGACACCTTTTTGAGGGGAATTATTTTCTACTCCGAGACTCTCTTTATATATTTAAGTTATGTTCGTGAATCCTTATTAAATTACCAAGTATAAAAATGATCTTTCCTTTAGAACATGCAATCAATGATTGATATATAGAAAATCGAGAGAATATTTTTATATGTATTTGAGGTTCTTCATCGATAAAGAATCATATTTATTTGTTAGAGATTCTTAGTCCATGGTATCCTTCAATACATTATATAAAAGTCTCACGGTCATTATGATGACCATACTGGTTTTAAAAGCCACTCAGTGGGGCACTTGAAGTTTATTGTCCTTCAGAAGAACTTGGATTATTTCAGAGTTGGGATTGTACCTGCAGATGGGCTACCTACGTATCCTTGTTTAGAAAAAGAATCAGAACCCACGTATTTCGAGTAATGGAGTATGATGTTTATGTATGATTAATGGATCAAAGAAAGATTTCATAATTACTTTTACACTCTAAGCTCACGTGAGTCATGATCGGTGTGATAAACAAGACGTATTGGTAAAACCAGACAATTGTGCCACAAAAGATGCAATCATAAGAAATTATGTGGGGCTTATGTATTTATGACAGCCCAAATAGATAGAGATCAGGACTTATTTCAGAGAAGATGTCCTAGAACAGGGTCCATAAAGGTATATGTGCTTTTATGGAGATTTGGATACTCTAACTTGGGGCTTACTCCGTAGGAAGATTCCCAAATTAGGAGGGACTTATGATTGGGTTTTATTCCGGAGAAGGAAGCCTAGATCAAAAGTAAAATAAGACTGGTTAAGAGAAATTATGAATGGGGCTTATTCCTAAGGAGGAGGCCCTGTTAAAGGGATTAGAAAACTGGGGCATACTCCTGAGAAGGAGGCCCAGGTTAAAGGGAATTTAGAATTTGGGAACTTGGGGCTTACTCCTAAGAAGGATGCACAGATTTGGGAAATTATGACTGGGGCTTACTCCTAAAGAGGATGCCCATGTTTGGGGACTTGTGGCTCACTCCTAAGGAGGATTCCCAAATTAAGAAAACTTGGACTGGGCCTTACTCCTGAAAAGGAGGCCCAGGTTAAAGGATTCACTCAACTTAATGGATGAGGTTAAATGAATGAAATCTATAACCGTAGTGACATAAAGATATGTAAATCAATAGGTTTTGAGAGATGTTCCACAGAATTACTTTCAGATAAGGAAGCCTACAAGGTAACCATGCTGAAGGAAATGGCTTTAAAGTGAATTTTGAAGGTTGGATCTTGAATAGGAGAGGTGGATAGGCATAAGAGAGGTGAAATGGGAAGGAAGGGCACCCAAAAAGAGAGGGGCACGCAAGTCCTGCGTGGGTGCGCAAGTACTGGTTGCACAAGTGTACCTATGTGACACATGGGTACTTGCGCAACAGTCAACCCATGGGGTAATACTTGGGTGATACATGGCTCAATCCCTTAGTATTATCCCTAAAGGCATCCAAAGAGGTGGCATGCATGTTTTGTAGAAGGGGTATGGCAGCGCGCAAGTGTCTTCATTTCCCTTAAGGGTTAGACACTGAGGCGTGCAGGTGTTGATGAAATTTCCACCCTTAGGCCCTGTTTCCCCTCTTTATATATTCCGTTCTAGGTAAGAAATTACCTTAAAAGTGTTCGGAAAGCTTCGAGAAGAGATAAGGGTGCCAGGAGCTCAAATCTGAGATTCTGGAATTTTTCCTCTTTCAAATAGGGGGCCCACCAGGGGTATTTATAGGCTGCTAAAGACCCCGAGCGGGAATCAAAGAGGGTGAGAAAGTCACCTGTGTGACCACTAGATGGCGCGCAAGTATACTTGCATGACCATGCTGAAACTTGCATGACCCAAGTGGAAAGAAATGTTTTTTCATGCCTTTGTCGATTTTTTATGTTTCATCAAAGGATGAATCACCTTAAACTAATGTATTCCCTTTTTTCAGTCATTTAGAATTTGTGATGGAAAGGAGTGTCAAAAAAATTCCCCCCTCAAAATTGGATCTGAAAGAAAATGAGGATGTGACTCTGAGGAAAAAGGATAAAACCAAGGAACTGCAGCGCATAGGTGTTGAGCGTGCAGATGGCGGCGTGCAAGGGTTATGTGCACTGGATTTTATGCACGCAGGGTTGTGTGTGCTGGCTTTAGGTGTGCAGGGTTACGGCATGGACTATATATATACGGCCATTCTCACGCAAAGCACCTGAATTTCAAACATTCAAGATCTCGCCGCACAAGTTGCTTTCATCGTTCAAGTTACTCTGTTTTCCGCTGATTCCTTTTGTGCCGCACTACTATAGAGGTATTTTGACTTGCACGGTGATACCTGTGTGTCAAAACATCCACAACACACTAATACTTGCGTGCTAACTTTTGGACTTTCACACCTTAACACCTTATCCAATTTTTTTACTTTTATTCACAAATTTTATGAAAAATCAACTTACTTAGGAGTTAATTATTCAACCTTTGTGCAGATTCAATGGCTCCTAGAAGAATCGGAACTGCTGATGAATTGGCTAGAAAGCGAATTGATGACCTAATGAATGTTGTTGGCCATGATTATTATACTGTCTGCGACAACACTCTCCCAGATTTGGCTAAGTATTAGAAGAAGTTTCATCGTAACTTTCCAGAGATCACCTACTTTCCTTTGTATGGGTATGGTCATCTACAAGATGTCAACATTCCAGAGGAAAAGAACTATCTCCCGATTTCTAGGCTTCAGAATTAAACCAATTTTGCTTCAGCAAATATCTCAAGTGGAGGAGTTTTGTAAATACTAGAATAGTGTAGAAGGCCTATATAATGCATCATAGTCCTTGTGCGCCAAATCTAAAACCTCACAAGCCCGAGCTGTAACCACGTTGTTATCTTTCAATCTTCCAAAATTCTCTGATGGATGAATCCAAAGGCTAGAGGAAGAGTTAGAACATCCGTTCTTGAGGAGGTGTGAATCCAAATTGGATGTGGGCATACTGGGTGTGACAAACCTGTGCATATTTTGTCTAGGAATTGAAAGGTGCTGCGATATATGAAGTCATCTAGGTTGTGAAGACATATGTCTATAGAAATGATGAGTTTGTGACAGAGATAATCAGCTACTAGAGCTCAGAAACCAATTCTTTCCATCTGAATCATGGAGAAGTAGGCATCAATATATGAGATATCCACAAGATCTCGAGGGATCCAATTTTAGAAGACATGTATGATGAATTCATCCCCCCAAGGAGACTTGGAATGATTCGGAGAAGACCCCAGATTTGGCTTGGGGATTATTGAAAATCTTTCACAAGCTCAAGAGTTCACAGACCTCCTTAACTCATTCTAGAAAGGATATTCATCTAGGGGAGTGGATGAATATGTTTCTTACCAAGAAGTAGGAGAAGTATCTGAAAGAGAAGGGGTCAAAGGAAAAGGGGCCAAAGGAGAAGTGGCCCACCTATACTCGTCCTTCCACCTAACCCATAATAAATAAGAGTGGTGCTCTTGGCACATTTTGGCCGACCTTGGAAGTAGGAGAATTTGAGAAGTGGGGATATGAATTAAATCATAGAATCTAAAAAAATACCCGTCTAGCGGGCTTACTGGCCTTGTGGCTCAGTGTTTATCTTTTGCCAGTCATGGATTCAAAAGGAGGCGTCAAGTCAGGGACCTTCGTTGTGGCAGCCAAGTTGGATGAGAAGAAAATGGTTGGGTTGGCCACCCCCATTTTGGAAAAGATTCATAGGATCTTACTCCATGTTTTTATAGGTAAGTCTCCTTTGAGAATAGTGGGACCATTCCAAGTTTTGTGGGGATGGATCGCCAGTCACATCAGGACATATAATGTACAGAATGGAGTACAGGTTCCTGGAAGTTCCTTCAGGCATTTAGAGCAGGCATTTTCTGGAATTTCTCCATTACCCTTAACCCATATTATATAAAGGTGATACTAAGAATGTTTAAGGAATTAAATTTATTTCCTTATGTAAATCTGCCAACTGGGCGGTTTTTTGATGATGGAACAACCAGCCTGGAATTGATGGCATACATGCTGGCCTGTAGAGATGGTGTACTGGACACCAGGATTGAAAGAGAGATTATATGTGAGGCCTATTCTCCATAAAGATTTTCACGTCAATTCAAGTGTTTGCAGCAGACTGTTGTATCTACCCATGTGCATGTCAGGTCAGAACAGCATCCGATAGTTGCCCAACAACTATGGTTGCTGACATCTATGGAGAGGACTGGGGTAGTGTTTGATCTACCAGTTGATAAAGAGGCAAGTAACTTGACTACATGGTATGCCGAGAACTGGATAGCATCATACCCTAGAGGGGTGTTGAATTGTCTGGTTTATCAGGTGGGGAAAAGGAAGAGAACTGTAGTGAAAGTAACCCTTCCTTAGGAAGGGGATGCTTCCCTGCCTGGAGCTGATTCACCAGGTTCCTCTCATAGGGATGACGCATTGGATTCCCAGGATGGGGATGATGAGGCACAACATGCGGCCAAGCAGCCTCGTGCCCGATATAATCCTCCTGTCAGAATCAAAAGACCCACTCCATAAACTTTTAGTGAGTTACTTCATTGTCGCAATTCAATCACCATTACTTTATAGTGCAACAAGTTTTATTTTCTTATTCTCAATCTATAGTTACAGGAGCTGGGAAGAAGCTGAAGACTAAGGTTTTAGGACACTCCTCGCATCCTTCTAGTACTAATACTAAATAACTATGACCAGAGGCTGTCCAGACAGAGTGGAGTTTATACTGCAGTGATGAAACTGCCTGGTTGGATTTGTGCAAGTGGCTACACCTCCAGGGAAAAGGGAATCTTCAAGCTTCTACAGTTATCTGTTACAAGGATAACCCCAATGAAGTGCGGGATTACATCAGAGTTCAAGAAATGCTCATATATTCCACTGAGGATTCCATTCCTATCACCTAGAGGGTGAAAGAAATGATTGACCATGGTGCCAATGAGGGGAATGTTGGTTTCGGAGATGAGGAGTGGCACGATTACGTGGCTCCTGAAGGTATCTGTCCAAGAAGTGCATTTGAACCTTCCCAGTTTTGAGGGAAAAAACTTTTAAGTGTCAAGATCATCCTAATCACCAAGCTGTGGAACACCTCAATCTCAAATTCAGAATGTTATAAAATGGTTGAGTACCTATAATTCGTTTGAATTACTTGAATCTGTTAGTAGTGATAAAGACAGGAAACCAACGGAGGATTGTGATGGAGTTAAGTGTGTGAACACTAATGTAATTTATAAGATCCCAGATGATGGTGGAGGTCCCTGGACGCAGGAAAAGGCTGGGAAGAGGGGGAGAAAACCAAGTGGAAGGGGTGCTCAAATATCTCTTCACAGTATAGACACTCACTCGCGAGTGCGCTGATGACTTTTTATGGGACTTCTTTGCTGTTTTTACCCATCTGTCTTTACTCCTTGTATGACTTTCTATTTTAATAATAGGGGCCTTTACGCCTCAACCTTCTTAAAAAAAGGAGATAGTCAACACTCCCAAAAAACCAAAGAGACAAAGGCATCGAAGGAAGAAGTCCACAACAAAACACTTCATCAGTAGTAGTAAGTCCTTTGGATAATCATGAGTCTTAACCCATGAAAAGGTTGTTCATACTTCTTGGGATTGCATGGGATTCTTCAATTTCCCCTCCAAGGGAGTGGACTGACCCTCCTTTGAGGACCATAGAGGGTACTGGTGAACAATCAAAAGTTTAGGCTGACTTGGATGCTCTTGGAGAAGAGTCAGCATTTGTTCCCAGTATCCCTCCCGTTTCTGTTGCAAGAAGAGAAAATCCTGCTTCTGCTAAGTTAACAATGCTTCATAAAATGTTTAATGAAAAATCAACTGACTTCCATTTTGTGATAATTTAGGTTCAACCCCTGTACTAGAGATTTTGGCTGCCATTGCAACTGAAGCCGCTATTTTATCTGAATATGTTGTCCAGGATCAGAGGCTAAAAAATGATGTTCGCCAAGAAGACATATTGAATGATCCCACTAGTGAGATTAACTGGGATTCTGAGATAACATTGGATGAAATTATGGAACTTAGTGCATCTTTTGAATATTTTTTAGATCATGTTAAATTATCATGTAATTTAGAATATTACGGACCTGAGTGTTATCCTTCATCCTGTTAAAAATAACTTCTGATTACATGTATGATCATGATTGGTTGAAATGTGTTGTTCTATCTGAGCAAGCTGATGAACTGCCAATGCCTGAAGGGGGTTCAGAAAACCCTACTATTTGAGATACATTAGCTCAAGTGGAGCTGAACCCCATAGAGCTTCCCCAAACTCGCCCTCAAAATCCTGTTGAATCTAGGAAAGACGGGGAGGAGCCTTCTCAAGTTACTGATCTACCATTGGGTAAGGGATAACAATTTTTGTGACTATACTTAATTTGCAAGATATCCTACCAACTTTTTTTATCCTTTGAAACAAACCAAAGATATCAATTGATTATGCAGGGCCATCAATTTCAATGGCTAGATCTGGAGGTGAAGCCTCAGCCTCCGCCCCAACAGGAATAGAAAGTGAAGAAACATGGGTCAGGGGGAAGGAGTAGAGCAGGGAACTTCCCTAAGTGCATTAATCCCGTATTATATTCCCCCTTGTGACAGTGATGCCGAATCAGACCCGGAGATACAAAAGGATCTCCAATTTTTAGGACGCAAGGCATGGCAGAACATATGGAGGATCATATCTGAAGTGCCTTTAGAAGAGTTGTCATCGAAGATTCCCCTAGTTTCATCCATGTTCTTCATGTTGGGACTTGGCGGTTTTGGATATCATAAGATCCATGCCATGGTAAAACAAGTTATCTTAAGAAGGGAGCAGGAGCAGAAATACCATCAAGATTTGACCAGGGTGAGGCTGTCAGCCAACATCAGTGAATTTGAGGCTTCGGTATCCCAAGCTGAGGTTGATTATGCTGCCAAGTTGAAGGAGGTGAAGCATACGATCAAAGACAAAGTCATCTAGCAGATGCACCTTGAACAACGGTTAGATGGTGTTACTGGCGAACTTGACCAACTGAACAATTCACTGGAAGGTGCTCAGATGAATGGTATGAAAGCCATTGCAGATACCAAGAAATCCCTCCATCAAGCTGAAAAGAGTGAAGTTGGTCGAGTGTATGAGCTTCATGTGGCTGCTGATGAAGCTCGGGATGCTGTAAATCAAGTGAAGAATTATGTTGACAGCCTTTCGTAATTCTTGGAAAAGAGAAGAGACTTCAGTCTGTGGATGTCCTTCTAATTCTTGTGCATCAAATGGAAAAAAGCTTTCATCTTCAATCATTTGGGCACACATTTTCCTGCTACCTGCTTTATATTTTTACCTAAGACAATGGGCCTAGTAAGCATAGTTTTATGTTTTTCTAGGATTATTATAAATAACCCTACAAACTTTGAATCTTTTAATTGCTCAATATTACCTAAATCATATGAAAATGTATGTTTAGTGAGTTGGGACTTGAATTTTGTTCAGAGTTCCCTTGTCTTTTGTGGGCAGTTTAAAGTCATGAACTTCAGACATAAAAAGGCTAATGTTTAAGGTCAAAATATCTTTGACCGAATGGATTAAAATTGACTCAATTCCTTTAAAATTTATCTGAAAACATATTACTACACTCAAGTATATGGGAAAATATGTAAACAATGACTTAAGAAATTTTGAATTTGAGGAATGATATGAGAAAGGTCTAAAAGTCATTAAAAGAAGTAGTTCCCAAAAATGAAGTTACCATTATTTAACAAACCCGTTAGGGGGTTGAATTATGCAGGGCCACCTAAGGCCATTTTTTACATAGTCAAATAATTGCATCTTTTGGCTGACATATCCGTTATATAGACTACTTATGAAAGGCCGCCTAAGGGCACGTGCTGCATAGTCAGGCAAAAGAACTCTCAGAAATTTACTTTTATACTGCTAAAAAGCCAGTGGAAGTTTATGGATATTCAAATTTTCCAAAGAATAGAGTTTTTTGTATGGAAATAGGTACTTGCATGTGGAGAAGATATTTCCAGTCATGATTTTTTAAAAACAGGATGAATGTCACTCTTACAAAGGTCTTACCCAAGTGTAGGGAAGAGAAATATAAACCATAGACTTGAATACTTTCAGATCATGAAAAAGAACATGGGACAAATATATTAAGTATGGCTATTTTTGTGGATCCCTACATATTGTCGTTAAGACCAATAAGGAAAAAAGTGGTTTTCTTCCCAAGAATGAAGTTACCATTATTTAACAAACCTGTTAGGGGGTTGAATTATGCAGGACCACTGAAGGGCATTGGCTACATAGTCAAATAATAGTATCTTTTGGCTGACAGGTCTGTTATGAGGACTATTTGTACAAGGCCGTCTAAGGGAATGTGCTGCATAGTCAGGCAAAAGAAATCTCAGATTTCATACATTTTGTGACCAAAAGTCGAGAAAAGGGTTATGGAGATCTGAAAATATTTAATGTTAGGTTTGTGACACATAAAAATGGGTATTGTCCAATATATGTAGAGATACACAGATCAATGCTAACCATAATCATGTTATGGCTGGGTCCTGAATTGAAATGTTGGGCTTTACTGCGTATCCCATAAGGATGGGAATCAAGCCATACGTAGTTCTTGAAATACAGTTTAACGTCATGTGGGACGAGAGTGTGGGAGATCTTAGTTTAAGGTCATAGAGCTTGGACCATAATAATGAATACCCAGTGTGTGTTTTCACAAAGAATTTTCAGCCAGGGGACTGAAAGTGTAATTTGGGGTTATCTCCAATAGATTTGGGGATGGATTCGAGGGACACTCGAACGTTCCTATGTATCCCATAAGGATGGGAATCAAGCCCACATAGTTATAGAAATACCATTTTGTACATATTTAGTTTGTACATGTGAAGGGTGAAATGGGACTTTAGTGAAATAGAACGTAGTCTTTGGAAACTAAAATGATTGGAGATAAATTTAAAAAATGATTCCTTCTCAGGTGAGGGTATCAAATAATGTTGTAGTTTATTGTCATATAGGACAAAAGTGTTGTACAGTTTAACTTCATATAGCAAGGACAAATTTGAACCAATGTGAAGAGATTGATTCTGGGTGTGGCTTCACGAATCAACATCATATGAGATGGAGGTGAACCGATGTGAAGATATTGGTTTTGGGATTGAACCTTGGGAGGATGCCTACGTACCCAGTCTAGAAGGAAAGGATCAAAGTCCATGTAGTTCAATTAATGAATGAATTAGCGATCAAGTTGTTCTTGGGGACAATGACCTAAAAAATGGTGTTGGGACTTACGCATGGTTAATGACCCAGAGAGGGTGTTATAGTTGAAGTTTTCTCTAAACTCGCATGATTCATACTCAGTGTGAGAAACAAGAGGTAGCAACAACCCTAACAATGCACAGTTTTATTTCATGTAGGACATATGAAGGGACTATGCAGTTTAAAGTCTTGGAGTGAGGACTATTAGTAATGCATAGTTTAATTTCATGTATCATGGGACAAAATACAATTTAACATTAGGTAGGACGTATTAAGGACTTATGTATAGTTTGACATCATGTAGCTAGGACGATGGGGAAAATACAGTGTAACATCATGTTGGACGAAAGGGGGACTGTGCAGTTTAATTTCATGCAGTAATGAAAAAAGAGGACACAGTTTAACGTCTTGTTGGATGTATTGGATACTTTTTCACAGTTTAACGTCATGTTAAACGAATAGTGCTAATATTTTATGGTCATATGCAAGGATCGGTGATGGTGCAGTTTAACGTCTTGCTGTACATAAGGGATGAAAATAGTTTAAGGTTATATGAATGGACCATTGATATATTTTGTGTTTATACAAAATACTTCATTAGAAATATGGCATTGGTTGGAGTAGTGATGAGTTCTCTATCCATTGAGATTAAAGAATATGCTCCATTGGAGTAGACCTTATGTATTGAGTAAGGTCCTTCCCATTTTGGTTCAAGCTTGGGAGGTTTCTTTCCCGGTATCATTGGAGTTCTGAGAACCAATACCAATTCTCCATGAATTAATGAACGAAGATTAACTTTTTGGTTGAAATATCATGCTATTCGATTCTGATAAACTTCCATGTGGCTCAGGGTGCAAAATCTTTTCTCATCTAACCATTCCAATTAATCCAATCACTTTTGAGATTGTTCATCTATAGATGACTGATCAAAAATGGCTACTCTGAGTGAAGGTAATTGAACTTCAATGGGCAAGACTGCATCCGTTCCATATACCATTAAATTTGGAGTTGACTGTGTTGTAGTGCGGGTAGTGGTTCGATAAGCCCATAAATCATGAAAGAGTTTATCAGGCCATGACTTCTTATCTTTATCCACCATCTTTTACAGTATTTTTGAAAGAGTCTTGTTGAAGGCTTATATCTGGACATTGGCCACTGCATGATACTGAGATGAATGATTGGATTTGATGTTGTATTCTTGATACAACCTCTTTACCTTGAATGAACATAATTTGGTGCCATTATCCATGAATATGGTATGAGGGACACCAAATCTGGTAATTATGTTAGACTTTATGAAGATAAAAATGCTTTTAGAACTAACTTATTTGAGATGTATTACTTCTGCCCATTTGGAAAAGAAGTAAGTAGCAGTAAGAATATACTTAAACTACTTGGTTGTAGCTGAAGGGTATGGTCCCACCACATCCATTACGCATGTGGCAAATGGCCACGAGTATTTAGCTGCACGAAGCAACTCTGGGGGTTGATGAATGAAGTTGGCATGTACATGGAATGAATGACACTTCTTCATGAAATCAACACAATCTTGTATCATTGAAGGCCAGAAGTATCCAATCCTTCAAATTTTATCAGACAGTCTATGTCCAGACTGGTGGGCACCACAGACTCCTGCATGCACTTCTTTCATGACAGCCACTGTCTCTTCACCATAAACTCATCTGAAGAGAACTCCATCAAAACCATGCTTGTAGAGAATTTTCTCTGGGTGATCTGGGCTATCATAATGAGTAAAATTGAACACACGTCTCTGGACTTGTTCTTTCCCGGCTCTATCAGGTGTAAGTGTTCCATTTTGAAGGTATTCCCTAATAGGTGTCATCCATCCTGTATCATAACCATATGGTTCAGATATGGGACTAATTTCATTGATTTCCTCTATTCTAGTTTAATCATAAGGTGAAATTGTACAACGGT
The DNA here is from genome assembly GCA_963277665.1 of Viscum album. NCBI lineage: Eukaryota > Viridiplantae > Streptophyta > Magnoliopsida > Santalales > Viscaceae > Viscum > Viscum album. The sequence goes on from OY728145.1 coordinate 2,135,293,060, forward strand.
GGGAAATACTGATGGTTGTCTCATCCCGATATGGATCTGCTAGAGCTGTGTCTATATTAGCCAGTGCATCAGCTTGGGAATTTTGTGATCGAGGGACATAAGAAAATGTCTGTTTTGTAGGAAATTCCTCCATTAATTGTCTGATGTAATCATAAAAATGGATTAACTCTTCTTTCTGATTGAATAATCCACATTGACTTGTTTGATTACCAGGTCTGAATCACCTTTCACCTTTAAGTGATTCACTTGTGCTTGAAGCACCAACTCTAATCCTACGATGAGATCTTGGTATTCCACTTCATTTTTTGTACCACCTCCCAAGAATGAGAAGCAATAGGGTAGCACTGCCTTTTCTGGGGAAATAAGTACAATTCCTAACCCAACTTTGTTGAATTTAGAATCCTCCATTTTCTTCCCTGTTGGACTTATGGAAGCACCATCAAAGTACATTTCCCATGCTTGAGGACTATCTTGAATAGAGAAGACTTCCTCATAAGGGAGTTCAATATCTGAAGATGTATCTTCTACTGAAGGATGCTCAACAAGGAAGTCTTCCAAAACATGGACCTTTATTGCCTTTTGAGACACATACTGAATATCAAATTGATGAAAAATAACTGCCCACCTTACAAGACGTCCAGTAATCATTATTGCAAAATAACTGCCCACCTTACCAGACGTCCAGTAATCATTGGACGACTAAGGATGAATTTGAGCGGATTATTACAAGATACCAATTGGACCTCGTGATGTTGCAGGTAGTGTCTCAACTTCTGAACTGCAGAGATTAATGCTAGGCAGCACTTCTCAATACTTGAATATCGGGTTTTTTCTTCAAGCAAAGTCCGATTGAGATAGTAGAGGATGTTTTCATTCCCAGCATCATTCTTCTGAGCAAGAAAGGTACCCAATGATTTCTCTAAAGATGTCACATAGAGGATAAGTGGTCTTCCTTCAACAAGTGGCGTTAATATCAGTGGAATCAAGAGATATTTCTTGAGCATATCGAATGCTTCTTGACATTCTTCAGTCCACTGGTATGTGACTCCCTTCTTCATTAATTTTGTGAAGGGTAAACTTTTGCCTGCCAAATTGGCGAGAAATGTCGAATATAGGCTAAGTGTCCTTGAATTCCTCTCAATTATTTCAAATTTTGAGGAGGTGAGATACAGAGGATTGAATTTGTCTTCTCAGGATCGACTTCGATACCATGATGGCATACAAGAAAGCCGAGAAATTTTCCCGAGGTTACCCCAAATGCACATTTTAAGGGGTTCATCTTCAAATTGTGTTGTCAAAGTTTGTGGAATATGATTTCCAAATCATCCAAGTGATTAGAACGTTTCCTGTATTTAACCATAAAATATTCCATATAACATTCAACAAACTTCCCAAAAAAAGGATTGAAGATACGATGCATAGCACGCTGATATGTTGTGCCTGCATTCTTTAGGCCAAAGGGCATTAAATGATAGCATAACTCACCCTGAGGGGATCTAGAGGTTGTATATTCTTCATCTTCTTGAGCCATTTAGATTTGCTTATACCAGGAATATCCATCCATGAAGGAAAGTTATTCATATCCAGTTGTTGCATCAATTAAGATTTTTGTGATCGGAACTGGAAAATCATCCTTAGGACAATGACGATTAAGATCAATGAAATCAATGAAAACTCTAATTTTTCCATTCTTTTTTTTCACAGGGAAAATATTATCCAAAAATTTGGGATATTGAACTTATCTGATGATGTTAGCTTTGATAATCTTATCCACTTCAGCTTCAATTTTGGAAGCATAAGTTGGGTGTGTTCTTCTTGCGGCTTTCTTAAATCCTTGACCTTCTTCCGGCAGACCCAAACGATGAGTAGAAACATCAGGATCAAGGCCTGGAATCTCTGTATAGTTCCAAGAAAATATATCTCGATTTTACTTCATAAATGAAATATACATTTCTTTCTCTTCAAGAGTCATGGATGCCCTAATTAACGTGGGTCATGGATCATCTTTTGTACCCAGATTTATTTCTCTGAGTTCATCCATGGTGGTAGAGATACCCTCTTCAAATACCGGAGGAGCATCTCTGAGATCTTCCTCTTCTTCTTCAATATGTGTTATTTCTCCTACTTCTACTTGCATAGTATATGATGAAGAATAATTTCCATGATCAAGAGAGATGTTAAAATTTGAAAATCTTAAAGAAGAAGCTTCCATTTCTGACTCGATTGATGATGAAGGGTCTTTCTTGGGTATTAAAGAGGAGATGATGGATTGAGAATTGACATCATCGTTCACCTCTGGAATTTCTATAACTTCTTCTAGCCTATTTGGTGAGGTATAGACTTTCGGGATTTTAGTAGATGAAATGAAAACATCTCCATTTGAGCTTTCATCATTGCTTGGTGAATCGTCAATTTCTCCCATGCTGACTAGTTTGATTTTCGTAATTGACATTATGGAATTTTCCATAAGAGTATTCTGATTTGGGTATATCTTTTCAATTTAACTTATAGGAAACACATAATCTATACTCACATGTGCAAATGGATTTACCGGATTCTTTTCCAAACCAAATAGAGCATTAACCTTGGTAACCTCCCTTGCTGTGGATTTCTCCTTACCATTCTTGTGATAAAATTCCGCTTCAATGTATTGAGATTCACATCTATTGAATGGGGATTTATCACCATACAATGTCCCAATTTGACCATCAAAAAAATATTTGATACATTGATAGTAGGATGAAGGGGTAGCCGCATTTTGATGTAGCCAAGGTCTTCCAAGAAAGATGTTGAAGGCTGAATCATGATCAACGACCATGAAATATGAATTGGATACAAGGTCTCCAAACTGAGTTCTGAGTGTAATCTTGCCCAGTGGTTCTTGTTCATTTTTATCATACCCTTGCAACATCAAAGTAGAAGGAGATAAATCAGATTCTGTGAGGCCCAATCAATGATGTGTATGAATGGGGATGAGGTTGACTCCTGAACCATTATCAATGAAAACTATTTAGATGTCTACACCATTGACCTTTCCAGATAAGTACAAAGGTCTAATATGTCCATGCATGACATCATCTTCATCTTCATCTATGAAAGATATCACTGCATGTAATTCTGCAAGATTATTCTCTACATGGTAGACTTCAGCCGCATCAATTTCAGTTTCGAACTTCTGAGGACTTGACAAAGCCTCAATGAGTGCCTCTCGAAGATCCATCGATAAATTCAAGGCATCCAGAATTGATAACTTGGCCAGTACATGGGACAGGTGTTTCAATACATCATACTTTTGATCCAAGGGTCTGTGTTTCCCAACTGGAACATGTTTTTTCTCAGGTACCTTAGAAGTTGATGCTTTGGATGTAGATTCTTCCTATATCGGGGTAAGAATTTCCAATACTCCTAGCTTTGGAAGATTAGACTGAATGGGTCTATTTACATACTGAGAGGACGAATGTAGAACCTCCAACTGATCCTCTAAAATAACTATTCTAGGACTGAATCTATTATTGGTGGAAGAATTTTCTTATTCTTGTTGAGCCCGTTGAAGGGCTCTGCCACGAGTTTCTACTGCATACACAGTTCTGGCAGGGGTAGAATTGGAATAGTGGCTTCTGGGATATCAATGTCTTCCTCTGTATCCCAGAACTCTAGAACCCCCTCTGATTCCTCTATTTGATACAGGGAACTCAGGATCATCAAAATCGAAATTGTGACTGGCATAAGGATCTGTTGATTGAATCATGTTAACAAAACCAAAGATTAATTCTTCATTTGATGGAGACTCTGCCTGATTAGCCAATTTAGGCTGTTCCTTTTGGTGGGGTTATTCCCATTTTTTCAAAGTAGATGGCATAAAATCTTCTAGAGTCAAAGACAACTTGGAATTTGACATGATCTCATCTTCTTCTGATTGTTCCTATTTCTTTGAATTATGTCGTTTCTTTCAGGATTTTACCTCTAATGAAGAGGGCTTTGTTGTGGCATTCGTAGCATAAGACACAATTGGTTTCTTCAATTTCATTCAAAAAATGTCATGAGTTCAGTTGATCATGTTTCTGACCATCCAATCATCATATTTCTACACTTTTTTTTGACTTCCTGCCACTCACCTTCTTCCTCTGGATTTGTAGCAGTAACACATGCTACCTGACCTGAAGAACCTTTCAATTTGACTTGTCCCGAGTCGACCATTTTTTCAGGAGGTTCTTTAAAGACAAAACACTCCTAAATGTGATTCCCCAACATCTGATGAAAGTTGAAATAATTGGTACGGTCTTCATCTCCTTCCTTGTTCGGTCTTTTGGGCCTTGGCAATTGAACCAAATTATTTTCCAGAGCCGAAATTATGTAACCAGGAACTTGTTCATTTAAGAAAGAGTAAAATTTGCTCTTCAGATCCTCAAATTGTTTTCATCTTTGATATCTTTGATTTTCTTAATAAAACGGCCTCTATTGTTGACGCTCATGAGGTGGAGACCTTCGATAAGATGAAGATTTTGAAGTAGAATGAGGTACAGGTGATTGTTTAAGCATAACTGTAACAGTCTCTGCTCTACCCATTCTCCTTCCTGGAGCTGATGGAATTACATGAGTTTTATCCATAGTCTTCATAAGATAATGTTCAATCTGTTGAGAGATTAAAGTAAGGTCTCAAAACCCTCCTTTGTATTTCACAGGGATCAATGGTGTGTGTAACTCATCATGAATATTTTCCACATAGATAGTCATCAATTCCTCTTGAGGGGTTCTAAGCTTAGGGAATATGTTAATCCCTTCCAGCGATCAATGAAATCTGAAACCCTTTCATTCTCCCTTTTCTTACAATTTGTAAGATCAAAAACTATTTTCTTTGGCAAAGTTGAGCTGAATTGAAGAAGGAATCGTTGATGAAGATCCTCCCACCCGTTAATTGACTAGGATTTCAAGATTGTGTACCAGACAAAAGTAGGCCCTTGTAATGACTGTACAAAACACCTGAGCTTAGATACTTCTTTTTGATGAGGGGTTC